>OY856414.1:651213303-651828303 GCA_963693085.1 Alisma plantago-aquatica
GTTTAGTTTATACGCTGACATCGTAGACTATGGGCATCTGTTTCTTGAAACAACCGACGACATAAAATGTGACATTATACGTCATTCTGTACTAGTGGTCCTTGTTTCCCCCTCCTTCTTTGGTTGAATGTTTTAATTGTTTAATTAACTTTAAAAGTTCCAAAAAGCTCTATTCACCCCCTCTAGATCTTTTCCATCAAGAGAAAAGGCATATGTGTAGGACAAAGATAAAAGAATGATAAGATCGGTGAATTGCTCAACAGAGGAATAGGCGATACAACATACCTCAACTTTAGAGTCCAAAGACCAAGGCACTTCAAGATCCAAGTCTAGGTCTCCAAAGAACCTATTAAGCATATAGGTCAATTTTGTGTCAATTATATGTATATTAAAGAAACTGTAAAAACACCTTTTTATCATTATTTGAATTAGGTTATGAAAACTATTCCACATTTTAGTTCATGTTATTAGGAGTCCAAAACATATCTTATTATATTTTTCTGACTTATAAATATTTAGTTTTGAATTTTACAAGTTATTATATATTTAGTTAATCCGTTAAAATCACATACTTTCAACATTGGAATTAGGCAACAAAACTAGCACCATCAGAAAGCTTACATTTTTTTCTGAATCCAACGAGTATTTATTTGTGATTTTTCAATCAGTAATTAATTAGTTATTGATTTTACAAATCCGACCAATCAAGAAAATCCACATAAGCCATCACCTTGTGAGAGAGGAAGAGAGAGGAGCAGCCACATGACTTGGCCCAACCAGATGTCGCCAAGTAAACTGCTCGGTCACTTGCCCAACATAAGAGAAAATAGGGTGCGCAAAGACCAAAATGCCCTTCCTCGAGAAAACAAAGAAAAGGGAAACAAGATGGGTAAAAGGGAGAACTAATAGAAGGGGATCATCCTCTTCACACACAGACACCATGGCCTTAGGGTGAAGAAGCAGCAACTGACCGATTTTTGGGGAAAACCCGAACGTGCAAACAACATCCAAACCAATACGTCAGAGACATCACCATTGGTCCAAGGAACCTCACCGCTAAGCCAATTCGGCCGATGCCACAAAACATAGCACCACATAGCTCCGTACAGACTCTCCACAAATGGAGCTCTCCATGGAAGAACACCAGGTATTCAGAACAATTAGGCGTGGGGAATCATTGCACGAGGGGTGGCAGAACTACATGTGTAATCACCTATATATATATAGCCAAGGTTCAAGCCATATAGGTGGGTATCCATGAGAATCTTGGAGAGGAAAAATAGGAAAAATGCAAATACAGGATGTTAGGGCTTGTATAAGGGATCATCTTGTCCGAAATACTCACACGAATCCAACACACCAAATATCTTGGAAAACAGGCAATAGACGATAGAGAAATTGTCGACTGAATATATAAGAACTGGTGGGTTACTGTAGCAGTCTGACTCAGGGTTGAAGACGAGCTTAGAGCCGTCCGATCGGAGAATCAACAGTCCAGATCAACGTGCAAAGATAAAGCTGTGTCACAAATTATATATGATATTAAAACATATTTGACTAAAGTGTGATGACATTAATTCCTTGTTTTCTCTCTCCTCTAAAAGGGTGCAAACAAACTCCAAATTAGGTAAAATTTTGCACAAAGGCTAATTAAAGCACGTAGATTTTGAATATAAAATTAAATTTTCTATTGAAAACTTTTAATGTCTTAAATAAATCAAATCTTATTTTGTCTTTCCTCGTACATTAAGGACATTAGGATTACCAAATTTTATGAAACTTGACCCACAAGTCATATTTAATGTGTTAGATATGAATTTGCCATCAATTTTAGATGTTGGCGTTACTTGCATATTTATTTAATATTTTGAAGGTTCGACACACTCTCTCTCTCCTGATTTCACATTTTGAGCAAACCTTCTCCAAATTGGATGAAAATTCACCTAAAGACTATAATTATTATGCAAATTATGAATCTAAGATTATTTTACTCTTTTGAAGTCATTTATTATTTAATTTTATATTTTGGGGAAACACACATCTTCTTTTCCAATTAAATGAATTATTATTATGTGAATAATGTGAAACTTGATTCCCAAGGTAATTGGGACCCAAGGAACATTATGTTAAACTTAGATTTCATTTTTGGGATTCTTTTTATTAGATATGTTGTATGGCCCATTAGTGGCTCATTAGTTCATTATTTATCCAATTAAGTTATGTATGTTCATATTACCTATAAATGAATTATGTGACATATTAAATTACATTAAGGTGATACATTTATGCATTAGCTTGTTGGGAACATCTCTTAAGCCTAACCTCAACCTTGTTTGGCTAAGTCCAAAAGGTCAAACTTCTAGGGTAGGGTTTGAGATCCAGTATGTTACACACCACTTCCCATTCTCTCATTTCAACCATGAAGATGAAGGTTCTCTCTCCTGGCTAAGAGAGGTGAAGAAGAATCAGGGAAGGAGTCCCTTAGTGAAGATCAAGACTGAAGACTTGGAGCAAGAGTGGGTAAGACCTTGGTGAAGGCAGAAGACTCCTTGCTCAAATGGGTAAGTCCTTGGTGGACTCTTCTCTAAGTGAAGGTGAAGTAAAAGGCTGAAGATCCAAGAAGAGTGGGTAATTCCTAGAAGGATGAATACTTGTGCAAGAGTGGGTAAGTCTTTGGATAAGGAAGAATACTTGTTGCAAAGTGGGTAAGTCCTTGGTAAGGTTGAAGACTCTTTGTATTGGATGGGTAAGTCCTTTGGTTGGTCATGTAATGTAAGTCTTATGAATGAATATAAGAGTGCAATGGTTAAGAAATCCTAGAGGTTGACCTCTCTAGGTAGTGGAGTGACATACCCCTAGTTTGGAGTGTGGAATCACTCTAGATAGCTAGTCACTTGGTGTATGTTCAATCTTCCTCTCCCTTGCTATGTATGTTTTAGTTGCACTCAAACTTCGTATTTAGCAACCTTATCTTGTGATATATCTTGTAGGTCTAATAAATTTTGTTTAAGTGCATTCAACTCTATTCAATCCCTAGAGCATCCAATCACCCATTTAGGATTCAATATAACCATGGTTTTGTAATATGTCTTGACCATTGGGGACATCTTTCTATATTTGATTATACTCGCTTTGTCTATATCTTGATGACACAAATCATGCTTGATGCTTGGATCCCTTGTCTTGTTTGGATCATGACCTTGTATGCCCTATTTTATGTGTTTTGATCTAATTAAGCACTTAGTTGACCTTAACCTTCAAATGGCCTTATATAATGAATGGAACCTCAAAATGGCTTGGAACTTGAATTCCACCTTGTTAGTGCCCCCTAGATAAGTAAAAGTTCATCTAATGCACTAATAAGCAATGTTGAACCTAACTTGAAAATAACCCTAAATGAACTAGTTAGGGATAATGATAAGAATCTAATACATGTACGTAATCTTGTTCTTAATCGGGTGTGGCTTGTTTCTAGATGTTCAAAGATAGGTTATGGAATCTCTGAATCAGGTACGTGCTTTACTAATTATATAACTATGAATTTCTTGCTTAAAATGAGATACATATTTATGCTTGTTTATTTGCTCAGATATTGCGTGTAGTATTCTAGTATGTACTTGATGTTTGTCTTGTATCGCTATTTTGTAACTTGCAAACATAATATGTAGAAACTCCATTATACAATGTTAATATAGGGTTTTTATCTATGACTTTAGTCATTGAGGTCCCTCATGAAGAAACCTTGTTAGCTCTTGGATATGTCCTCGAGGTCCCTCACATATAAAGGGGTTAGCTAATCTTGAGCAGCCTCACGGACCCTTCCAGTGGGAAGTTGGTCAAAGGCCTTATGCATACATGATATGATGGTATAATTGGAGTAAAATGACATAAAATATGATCTCTTATTTTTCTAAGCACTTAACATGTTATTTTTTTCTTGCTCGTTTACTTTTGCAAATCATTTCAAATTATGCAAAACTTATGTATATGTATCTTTTAGCCCTGTACTCATAACCTCGTGTGTTTGACCCGCCTTGTTTCACGTATTTTATAGGTTTAGAGATGGCTAGGAGTTGATGGGCTTGCTGAGCTATGTCAGGTGTACTTGTTGTAGATCCATAGTGTACATGAGCAGACTAGTAAAACTGTATTCTTGAACATGTAACTGAAAGCTTGTAATAAACATTGTTTCTTAATAATATTTGTTGAATTTTGAGATTATGATTGGTGCTTTTATCGTGTTATTTGTTCATGTATGCCAAGAATTTCACACTTCTGCATGTCATCTTTGGTATTCATTTGGTTCATGAGACTGGGATTCCAACTCTATGATAGCTGTTGTCAACGATAATTCCCTTCTAGGATCCTCAAACTCACTCCATTCAATTTGGAGATCTCATTCTGACTCCCACTCTAGAAGATGTTCCACGGTTGATGGACAGTAGTTCCAACGAAGTCAAGTTGTACTAATCAACTCAGGAGTCACATGGAGTGAAGATGTCCCAAGCTACTTTATGGTTGATTAATGATGTCCACTTCATTTAGAATGTGTGAGTCTTTGAAGAGTGAAGTATGTCATGGTGTCAACTCTCCAACATGTCCCATTTATCATGATATACCTTGATCATTTTAGAAGAGCTATTCTTTGAAGAGACTGGTGTACGAGTGACAATTGATTCTTCAAGAGTCATGGCCACCTTATAGAGGAAGGAACTTGTTTTTCCTTTGCTTGGATGGAGCACAATTGCATGAAAAGATGAGGGGACCCTTTAAAGTCCTATATATTAATCTGGGAATGTATACTGTCCCTACCATATTTACGGAGTCTTAAAACCCTCATTACAAAATAGAGTAGGATTTTTTGTCAAAGCATGTGTAGGTTGGTGAGCCCTTCATCTATGTGGGTCTAGAATCCACAAACATGCATTGGGGATGGATGGAATTTCATCTTGATAAGTTGACATGTGGTGTGGCCATGCCTAATTTTTAGCCTGCGTATTGCACGGGATTGGAATTTTGGAATCTGGACTGGGTTAGTCGGGGTTAGTCTAATGATCTGGGTTGGGGTAGTTAGGATACCGTCTAATTTTGTTTGGCAACCCAGTCTGATTCTGGTTAGATGGTCAGTTTTGAGCCTTGTTTCAGACTGATTCTATTTGGATGCCAGTCAATATTCAACATAGTTCTATTTGGCAATGTAGATAGGATATGCTTATTCTGTCCTATTCTTATAGAGCTATTTTAACAATAACAACTTATGTAAAGATGTGATGCCACTACAATACAAGTATAAAATTAACAAAATAAATATAATTTGATACATAATGTGGGTTATATTATTTGTTGTTTAGTGAAATGAATAGTGATGAGTATGGTCATTTTATGTGTTTATTTTAAATAAATTAAACTTTACAATTTTCTTGCATGGCATGTTCATTTTGTATGTATGTATATAGTTGTGCATATTCGATCTAGTAATTGGTAACTGACAAGATAATTGTAATTGGAATAATAGAACATAAATTATGCACAAGTAGACCAAACATCATTTGAATGATAGTTTTATTAAAATGGCCATAATTGTTCCATAATAAAAGATATGACAGAGTAAAGATGATAACATTTGCATCAAAACTTACACAACGCTGAAGAAAAGCTGATAAGAACATAATGTGGTCCGCGGCAGAAGCGTCATGAACCAAGGGAGAGATGACAAAAAATGAGCAGCTTGCCCTGGGTTTAGACCTACACACCCATACATACATGATAAGATAGTGTCCAACCACTGTGTTGGCTAGTTTTCAGGGTGGACAATGATTGGTCTTGTGCCCACATAGGACCTTTCCAGTTGGCCCACTTTAGGGCCTCATCATACTCGTCCCATGACACGGGAAAGTCCTCCTGTAATGGCTGAGGTTGTTGTTTGATGTCATCTTTTGGCCAATAAAACAACAACAACAGATGAGGAACATGTTTATTGACCCCAACCTTTTCTTCTTCATGGCTCTCAAATTTGGACCCCTGTTGTGCAGGCTCCCCTAGTGTCTAGGGTTGCAACATTATTTTTTGCAGACTATGTATTTCTCAACATATTTGTGTATCTTTGATGGGGACATCAATATCTTTTTAAACATTGGTCATGACTATTAATGCGAGGTCGACATCTAATAAATTTTTAAAATATATATAAGTAAGAGAAAATAATCATAATAACAAAGTACATATCACAACATTTTGTACAAGTTAAAGTTGGCAAGCAAACTTAGATATGTAAGTTTGAATGCGATGTTAGACTTCCAAATAGAATATGTACGTACACCTTTTATAAAATGATGATAAAAACAAAGTAATGATGGCCATAAGTTTTACAAAAAAATGTTTCCAAGAAATCATAAAAAAACAAGTTGGACCAACTATGTTACAATTTCATTCGTTTGCTTAACTACCTAAGGCTCTAGTTTTGTTGTTGGTGATTTCGTCAGTGGTAAGGTATTCAAAAATTAACTGATTATATTATATTGGTTATATAATAGAAATTAACTTCAATGTTATAAATATAGACTTACTTAAGTCATGTTTAGTTTATTTTTGTAATACAAACACAAAATATTGTAACCACTCTACTAATACTACAAGGGATGAATGAAAATGACATAGTTCAGAACATGCAACGGTGTTGTTGTCCAAGACAATAACTAAACAAGGGGGTTGATGTACCCCTAAACATGGACATAAGTAAAATAACTGGAAGAGAAAGACACTACTAGACTAGATACACAACTTAAACAACAACAACATGGATCGAAATTAGAAATTGTGAGGGCCCTATCATTGTTGTGGTCTTCTCCGAAAGTTTTAACAACAAAAAATAGGTATGTAGTTTGATTACTTTAAGACATAAAGTAGAAAAACAAAATAAGACTGGAATCAGCAATTTTTTGATTAGAGCTACTTTGGTTTTTTTGTTGATGTGGCTGTGTTGCGGAGCTCGTTGTTGTCTTTAGACAAATCTGAACTGATTGTGATAGGGAAATCAACGGTGCCAAAAGGAATAAAAGGGCCTTTGTAGCAATTGTCAGGTGTGTTCTCATCATCAGATTCATCGTCATGTTCATTATCCTCTATCGAATACTCAAATCATTTGAGATGATCGGGCGTCTCATTGTTAATGTTGGTTATCCAAGCCTTGATGGTATTATGGTCAATCAGACGAAGAAAAAGTTTGTCACTACGGCCCAATAGCATCTTCCTAACCCACTTGCACCAACCAGATGTGGATATAAGATTTTGGACAATATCATACTTAACCTCGATAAGAGATGTTGAATTTACATAATTTAGGTACACTTCACCAACCTTGTAGCGTATTCCATTTAGATAACGCCAATGTTTAGGTATAATAAGTTGTGCTAAGGAACCATCGTCTAGGATGATGTCCAACTACTCTTCAACTAGGAATAGTAACATTGGGGTAGAGTCCCAGGCCATGGTCCTAGGGTGTTGTGGTTGGAGAGAGTGTCAACAATTTAGACGTTATTCCTACAACAATGTAAAATAATGTTGAGTAAAAGTAATATAAATGTAAGTACTATCAACAGACAACAACATGGGTTATTACAAAAACATGTCCAATGTTTGAATAAAATTGAGATGTTATGCCTACAATAATGTAAAATAATGTAGAGAACAAGTAATATAAATGCAATTACTAACAAATGAAAACATCATGGGTTATTTCATATTCATGATAGAGATATTTTTTTGTCAAATGAATAGATAACATATTTTCTACAAACGAAGAAAACAATAGTCAATCAAATACAAACTGGCATTCATTGCACTAAGTTATTCATTTTCTACAAACATCCTTGAGTAATCTGCATGTATCTTTTGTATGTATTGTGCAAGTATGAGATGTGTCTTGTTGGTGAACTGGATGTTGTTGTAGTCCTAGTGGATACGTTTGTGGGCTAGTCCAGAAAGTTTTTCAAACTGCATCCACAATTTTTAAAATTTTCCATCTCTCCTTAAACACACTCATACTAATATCAGTTCTGCCAGTTATCTCTTGGAACACCACTATGGCATCACGCCAACCCTACCATGCAGAAGGTCCACATAGTTTGCCGAAGTAATATTGTTGACCTAACACTGTTCCTAGGGTTGCATCACATTCTGCATCCCATACAAACTGATTCATTGTATCTGCTAAACTGAAAAATAAATATGTAGTTTGTAAAGAAACATTCCTGATGGAAATAATCCAGAATTAGAAACTATGTAGCATTAAAATTTAGTATCATGTGAATAATCTTAGTACATGTCCACCATTCAAATTAAGTATCGTGTGAATAATCTTAGTACATGTCCACCATTCAAGATGGTAGTACAAAACATATCTTCCAATTATACATTAGTTTGTACTAAGTGTAGCACGTAGTGAAATAAACATGTGGTACATTGATAAATTCAAATTCATATATCCTAGTGTAGCAAGGGCATTAGATGACCATACGGTGAGTGGTCATGCTTCAAGAGTTATTGCGCTGGCCTAAAGAAGGCAATGTATATAGTTGGTAGATAGAAGACTATATTTTTTCAACAAGAAAATTAAGTCCGATTTGGCATGGTATGATTTGTTCGGTTTAGTTTGGTCAAGCAATGAAAAACCTACACTTGTTACTAAATTTAGCTGAAAGAGTCATAGGATGTAGTCTGATTTAATTTGGCAACTGTAACAATAGCCAAACCAAACCATACTGCATCCCATGCCTATTCCAGCTAAATTTTGCAACCAGCAAAGGTGTTTCATTGAATGACCACTGTGAACCATACAACTCCTACCATGGTAATTGGACTCCACTTCTTTGTCGACAAAAATGTAGTCCCTTTCTACTAGATGTATCAATTACACTCTTTTAGCCAGCACAACATCTCGTGGTGCTTGACTTCATCTGCACACCCAATTGTTTCCTTGTACATTGGTTTTAAAAACATAACCCGAGTTGTCATCGATACATCATATATACTTTGACCAATCAAGGGGTATCCCATCTACATCACATTCGTTTTTCGACCAGTCTACTGTAGCTTTTGTCAACTTATCCTTACGCTTTGTGAAGCGTATAGACTTTGTATTGAATTGTTTGTTGTGCGACATCTACATGTTGTTCCACAATGAATGGTAAAAAACACATAGCTTAGTAAGTATCACATTTTATTACTACGTCCAAATATAGGTGCATAAAATGAGTATGCACAATTATGCATTCATTAAAATAGATTTAGACATGCAAAATATTGATCATAATGATAAATGTTCCCATATCGAACATAATGACAAACATTTTTAAATGCATACAAAACAAAATATTTGAATGCCCTAAGGTGGTCAACAATTATTCACAACTTCATTCGTTTACTTCACCACCTAGTCCCACAGTTGCATCATTATTGTTGTCAACATCACTTAGGTTTTCAGTAACTCCTGGGGGGATCACATACTGTGCTAAGGGATGAGGAGGCAATAATGTTCCAAAAGGAAACAATTTTGTCTAATAAATTGTTTCCTCAAGTTCTTCCAACATGTTTTCAGCTTGTTCAATCAATGCTAAGCACCCCGGTTATGTTATGAAAGTCATGCAATGTCTTCCTCCAAGCCTATATAGTATATCTTCCATTGACACATCTCCCCAGGTCATACTAGTTTCTCATCACATGAAGTAGGATTTGGTCGTGCTCTGCACACAATATTAGACAACAAGCCATAGAACAAATTCTGTATGTAATATGTGGAAATAACATAAGGGCTCCTTTCATAATGGTGGATGCAATGTTATAATTCAAATATTACAATTTCGTGTGCAAATAACATAGGGCATACAACCTTATACATCCATAAGCATGCAATCAAATAATAAAAAACTATGAAGCTTGTGATGTAAGTGTAACAACAATGCTATGGAGTCATCAGAGGTGAAGGAGTATCCAAAATAAGAGCACAACTATCCTCCAACTTATGAAAGGAAGTTTGCAGAACTTCATATTCGATCTTTCTGTAGGTGTAAACATGTTCGGAGTTGTGATGGATTTCAACAAAGTCCTTCATGTTCATCGCTTGGCCCCACACTGACTTGCACTCGCAAGTTAGTAACATAATCCCAGCCTTCAATGAATCATTTGTTGGGGGGAGATCGACTGCCCAATGAAAGTATTTGTATCGGTCTTTTCCCTAATTTTTTTCTCCCAAATTATAGTTAATAACAGAAAATATGCGATGTAATTAGCAAGTGCAACTGATTATTTTTTGTTTTCTAGTGCACCTGACTAGAAGGACATATGTAATACATTTCTCCTGGCCTTTCGCTAAGAATGCCAAAGTCATATAACGCTACATCCTCTATGTTTAGACGCAATGCTGCAACCAGACCACAATCACACATCAGAACTTCAATTCGATTCATCAACATCTAGAACAAGATTGATGATTAGTAACATAAACTCAGGTTCAAAACATAGATTTCTATGAAACATAGTTGGAGAGTATTTTGATACAGCCAGTTGACTGTTCTAACATACAAGTAAAGCTTAGTTGGATAGATAAAAATATACTACATACTACACCTATGATGCATTATATCCATCTTCCTCTATTGTAGAGTCATTATCACTCGCTAGGTGAAGCCGTTCGCAAAGATATAAGCACCTCTTCTGCAGACTTTCAATTTCTTCTATTACACTATCGGTCTATGCTCTTATCGAGCAGACAAAGTCACATTGTTCTGACCATTACTTGCGTTCATTGCATGCATATACAAGTTGTGTTACCAACACATCCCTAATTGTAGTAAGTGTGGCCATTGTATGTTGTACTCGCTGTGCGGGCAACATCATATGACATCTGGTTAGAACAAGACCCATACCACATGTAAAATACAACATGTGGGTGTTGTTGTCTTCAAACCATCCATTTGCCGCATCTTTGGCATCCATGTACACTCGTAAGGTGCACTAGAGACCACATGGACATGACGAAATTTCATTATCCATTTCAAGAAAGACAACCTAATGAAACATAATAGGACATTTTTTAGAAGTAGGCAAAATTGTAGCCAACAATAGACTTTGAGAACAAATGTTTGACCGTTAAGTTACTGAATGAAATTTGAAAAGGGAATAAGTGAAACATATTGAAGAACATGTTTCAATGTCAGAAAGTTATAAAAAATATGAAAATCACTGATTTTCCCACATAGAATTGGCAAGTTTTTTGTGCAAAACATCTCCCTCCCTAGCATCAACCTGGCTTATTTGTTGGAGAGAACTCAAATCATTCAAGTTTTTAGGGGTATTATGAGGGTCAATCAAGTTTTCGTCCATCAAAGGATCACCATCATTTTGGCATCAGATAAATTTGTGGACGACACAACAAGCCATTACAATCTGAGACTGTGAATGCACAGGAAAAATTGCTCCTTTTCAAAAGTAGGAAAACATCTTCTTCAACACACCAAAGGCTCGCTCAACAATGTTACATAGTTGAGCATGTCGGTGGTTGAACATCTCCTTTTTGCTGGTGTATGAGTTTCTATTACCCTGATACTCTGCTATATGGTAAGCTACGTTTTGGTATGGTGCAAGAAACTGTCGGGTGTTGGCGTACCCTGCATCAACAAGATAATACATTCCAATGGGTACTTTGAAACCTCCTGTGGTTGTAGCTGCATGTTGTACCCTTTGGTCAGCCACAGAGCCCTCCCAACCAGTCATGGTATATGTAAACACCAGTGAGAAGTCTACTACAACCATGACATTCATGGAAACATTCCCTTTTCTATTTCTATAACGGTTCTGCTTATCACGCTTCACCAAAACATGGATGTGTGTCCCGTCAATTGCCCCAATGGCATCCTATGACAAGTATATACGAAATTCATTGATGACGAAAGTGGCTATACTAACAACGGAATCCACATGGTCAACAAAGTGATGGTCATACCTTGAAGTAAGGGTAAAATCTTGAACTCTCCAGTATGCGCCGGTGCGGAGTTGTGGATGTAGTTGGCATCACAATATTTTCATTGCACAAAGCACACACTGCATCCAATACCTCATTAAACTTTCTACTTATGGTCTCACCACTATGAATGTAGTCCTTATCCAGAACACAGTTGGTATGGGCAATGTCCAACCATTTGATGGTAGTAGCAAACTACCTCCACTGATGATACACCTCTGGTACTTTTCAAAAAACCATGGTCCTCAAGTTTGTCCACAAAGGCTAAAACCGTGTTGGGTAGCATACGGTACAGATCATATGCCCTCCTTTCATGGCCAGTTAATATTTCTAAAACCTTTTGATTGCCACTCCTAATACTAATCGATATCGATATTGGTTGTTGTGTGGCTTCATCGTTTGAATTGTCCATGATATTGTGTGATATTTGGTCTTCTATTTGGTAGCCTATTGCATTAGCAATGTCATTAGCTGGACTGGACATAAGATCCAAAAGTCATACAATGTCATCAGTTGTTTCTGGATGTTCAATATCGGACATGACATCTATAATTAAAAATGATTACCCGCATAAGAAATATATAGAGAGATCACAAAAATGAAATGACCATGATAGCGATCAAAAAGCAAATAACATGATAAACCATTACAAAGTACCATAATTCAAAAATTGTTCCAAAGGGAATCAAATATTACAACATCAAATTTTGAAATAGTTCTTAAATTATAGCCAGGCTATTGACATAGTTCTTAAATTAGACTACCTCAGAAGAATGACTATGGGGCAGGACCTCTGTTATAACCACTCGTGCTACTAAACAACTATGGTGGCGATTGTGAATATGGTGGCGTGAAGGGTGTTTGTGATCCTGAAGCTCCATAAGATCTATTCTTCATTTCCCAAAGGTCTTGCAACCAAATGGTAATTTTGTGTGGGGAATCCAGAAGGCTTAGGTAAATGTTACAGTTTGCTGACTCCTTTGTAGCATGTATAAGAGGTAAAAATAGGGACAGAGGTGTCAGGGTATGTTGCATGAAAAGGGTGCAAATTGGTTTGATACTCATCTTTGTCATTAGATCTACTGAAAATATTACTGCCCATCACATGTACCTTGGAAAACACCTTTGCGAATTCAGAAATGACATCATTAGACAAGCCACAATTGTCTTGTGTGGTTGAGGCTCGCTTCCTACGTATATGCGTGGTAGGAGTCCTTTGACCAAAACCTTGGTTGTTTGTTCCTCCATTGTTGTCCTCACTTTGCGTCCCAAAATAACCCATATCTTCAGTAAGACTGGTTGGTTCTGGGCTGACAAATGAATTAGATGCATCTAGGTCGACAACAACATCATCTTCAGGTGCAACATCAGAAGGAAGTTGTCTATCCGTTGAGGACATTGCATGATGCCCCCTAGCTATATTCCTCCCCCCATCATCTCGACATCGTAATAGTGGTAGAATGGTTTGGTGATCAATCTCGCTAGTTCCTTATTTGCCTAAAATGGTCAAGCACTACTGATTAGGTCAATATTAATAACTTTAAGTTAATATTTAATACTCAGGGGACTGTATATTATTGGACATACCGCAAGTGCCTCCCTCCACTTTGAGGTGTCAGGAAGTATTGGCTTGTGCCTGCTCTAATCCCATCCAACACAACTTTTTTTCAATCACCAGTTTTATCTTTGCAAAGTCTCTCTTGAGGTTCTTCGACTGAGTTTTTAACTGTTCCATTGAACCCTCATTCCTCCCCATCCTGTTATGCCATTCACGTAGTGTCTCCATCCATGCATCCCTATTAAAAATTCCATCGACGCACCTACCCAGGTCATAATGTCTCCTCAATGCCGCTACCAGAGCCTCATCCAACTCTTTCGTCCATACAATCTAGATCTTCAGGTCTGGTGTAGACATAGTAGCATTGACACTATGATAGATCACTTTAGTCGGGGTGTTTAAACGAAACCTTTATACAAACCTAGTTTGGGTCTATGTAGTTGACAACGATTGTTACCACCTCAATTATGCATGTTTTCATAATTGAAATGTAAAGATTTTATGAATTGGACTTAATTAAAAAGGTTGTATGCTTTGCTTCAAACAATGGATTATTTTGCATATATCCCTTTGATAGGAATTTAGTGATTCCTATTATTATGTTAATCCAATAATTGATATAAAAGAGAAGAAAAGAAGAAAAGTCCAAATAATTGAAAAAGCATACAAGATAATGAATATTAAGCAAAATAATTATGAGAAATATGGGGAAAATGTATGATTGATCACCATGGATGATATTTTGAATTCATGTGTTTATAATAATGAGAAGAAAATAATTTTAGAATTTTGGAATAAAGTTCCATGTATTAATCTTCTTTCCTAACGACTTTTTGGTTTATCAAAAAGAAGACAAACAAAGCCTTCATAAGAAAGTTGTGGTTCCTTTTAATATTTAAAAGTTTGATGGAGGAATATATACATGTATATTACTTTCAAAGACATGACTTTCCTTTTAGTTGGTATTTAACTGATCAAGCAAAGGAAAAAGAAAAAGAAAATGAAAGTGTACAAAGAAAAGTAAGGGGAATATACTTAATTATATTCCAAAAAGAATAATGTCATACCAACTACATATAGGCAGATATCAGTGATTGATACACCCAATAATGTATATATATATTGAAAGGATAGACCTACACGGATGCACAACCCTTTTCCCCCACCATGTCATGGCTATGTGCCTACTCGCCCTATGACTCTAGGGTTTTGCCTAGGATCTACTTCCCCTTTCTCATCCACGACAGACATTATCGTAACTTGGAAGTTTGGTTGTAGGCTTGTCATGGCTGATGAACCCTTGAGCAGGGATGACAAAGGTCCATGGAGAAACTGAGCAATGACCTGGTCCCAGTAGATAATTTTGGGACCTCTGGAGAAGCGGGAGGTGGCGGCTGCATAAGTGGTAAGGCCATGAGTGGGCATCAGGGCGAGTATCTTCTCCATTTACTAAAAGACAGGATGACCAGAGGGTCATGTTGCCTACAACACCAAAACGTGAAGAAGCTGACTCAGAGTCAAGAAAGGAACTCATGTGCCCTAGGTGATGAACCAGACCTGGGCGCCATGGGAAGCACCTCCAAGTAGCCGACCTTCCTCTTTGTTTTGTTAAGTTAGGGAACCGACATCTTCGCAGGACTTGTCCTCCAAACCTGGAGCATCCGATGGCTAGCGTTAGTGTTCCCAATCCGGCTGGGAAAAGGGCATGATGCCCCTGGTTGTAGCAGCGCGGCTGCATTCCAGGGACCCCAGGGAGTCGACCCTGCGGCGGGGCTTCCTGTGTACGCGCAGGGCCGCATCCGGAGGAAGACGACCCAGGCGGTTGTTCCCGAACTGCCCCAATTCGCGTGATCAATCTGATCACTGCATGGAGGGTAGTCCTATCCTTTCACTTATTAAGTATGGGCGGACAAGTTACATGATAAGTAATGAGTTATTGGATGACGTGGTGTGATGCGATTGGCCTATGTAAATGTATTTTGGAAAAATTGTATCTAAATATTGGTAGGTCAGATCATGACAAGTTATATACGGAAATTGATCAGAAAAATGCAAGGAATACAGTAAAAATATAATTGAAGTCTAATTGTTCTTGAAATTCAAAATGTGGTTAAAATTTCTATCTTTAATGCTTCCATGGATAAGAAATCCTAATTTGATGATTAATGAAATTTGGAAAGGTCATTATGGATGTTTTATGTGAATATTAACTTGTGCCTAATTAGGTCTAAAAAGAGAGAATTAGGTCTAAAAAGATGATCTTTATGCCTAATTGGCTGATTTAGGGCAATAATGAACTTAGAAACCCTAATGTAAGGTTAATGTTTTCTTATGTGGACTAATTTGAAATTCATTAGAGGAAAGTGATAATAAGTTGGTCCTAAGCCTATTAGGAAGATTATAATGAGGTAATTAGGGTTTGCATCTAGTTTTACTATTTTTAGGGTTTGTAGTTATAATGATGGAGAGTTAAAGATAAACCCTAATGAAACCCTAAAAAGGAGTAAGAAACCAAGTTCAAGTCAAATAGATAGAATCTTGATATAGTGTGTAATAAATAGAGTACATGTGATTTTTAGGATCCTTGATTGTGTGGTTAAACTACTTGCTTGGATTGCTTTCTTGGATTGAATTGCTACTAGCTTGTGAAATCTACAGAATGGGTATGTGGTTACACTTATGGTTAATCGCTTTAGTTTCACGGCGATTCTCGAATGTTTTATCGGTTGCCTGAAAATAACTGCTTGGATGACTTTTATTTCATGCAACTATAAAGTGACTATGGTTATCACCATAAATATGTATACATGACTGGCTCAGATCCTGGTCCTCCTCTGTGGCTTTGCTAATGATGAAAAGGGTAACCTAATACTGGGCTACTTGTTAAGTAGGACATCAAGTTATCATGTGTTAGAAATTGGGCTACCCACGTGTAGTGCCATGAGACTCCTTAGAACACCATGAGTTAGGGAGTGGGCTACCTATGGGTAGTTTCATGTGACTCAAACCTAGAAATTGATTCACCTGTTGGGTAGGATCATGAGGCGTTTAATGGGGATCTACCATAAGGAAGGTAGCATCCACGTCCACTATAGGGATAGCGCTGATGCTAGGGTATGTATGGATTGAGTAGTTATGTTTAAAATGTAAAGTTGTTTGATTAAATAATAATTGACTACAGTATGTTGTTACAGTTAATTGCATGATTATTGTTTCCCCCGCATACCGGCATATTCATTTATGTTGACCAATGTTTTGTTTGTTGACATTTTAGGTACAAATTGAAAAGAACGAACAATAAAGTGGCATATTGTGAAATAAAGAAATAAAGTGCAAGGAGGATTAGTTAGAATAGAGTGCAAATGTGGATAGAAGTTCGATATCCAAGTTTTTGAAAAAGGTATGCAAAATTTTATTTTAGTACAACTTTTCAGTATAGTCATGATAGAATTTAATAATTATTACTGATTATTTGTCGAACCTTTGATCTGGAAAATTGGGATAACTGCTCTGACCTCTTGGTCTCCCTTAATTGGGGGTTACTGGGAGGTGAGGTTGTTACATTTGGTATCAGAACTAGGTTCCTCATCAAATCTTTAATAATTATTAAATTTTATAAACTCTGTAGAACCCGAGGGAGTTATTAGAGGATTTTTCGAAAGAAAGAGGTGTTTAGAAAAGGATCACACCTGGGGGATGGCAAGATTTTCCTCCACACTGCTAGTTGGAATACGAGGACTCTCGGATTCGTGTGACTGCCTGGCCAATGTCATAGGATATGACTCGAAATAAGATACCTTTAGGACTCTCTCATCTATTTTTCATCCCTTCTCAACCCTAATTCTGTTAAGATATTAAGGTTTAGGGTTTTTCTCTCTCCTCCTCACCCTCTTGAGGTATGGGTAAAGTTGATAAGGTTTAAGGAATCCTCCACCAAATTAATGAAAAGCATGTAAATAAGATGTCATGGACATAAGATTAATAGTTTAAGCGTAAACTAAACAATAACCACAAGCTTAGGTCGTATGACTTATGTTGTCATGCCCTCAAGAGAGACCTGAGGCTAGACCTCCTTGTCAGGAGGATGAGTAGAGCAAGTTAGTCTTGGAGGTAGGAACCTCCATTATAAGTAGAAACCTGGCACATCCTCTAAGGATAATGCTAACCGTAACCCTAAGGGGTGGTTATAGAAAGAGATGATACAATGAGTTAGATGTCATGATAGACCGGGTGTGTGAGTGGACATGCTTTTGGATGCCCATGATGATATGAGCCATGTGAGGTTGGATGACCTAGTGCCTTTGGCGACCCAACTCTAGGAAGGGTCGTGCATGTTAGAATGAAGGATAGCTCCTTCATTGATGAGGTTAGTGAAGAACCTATAAAAACCCGATGGGCTTATATGGGAATGGTATAGTATGCACCTTGAGTACGTCAGTAGTGCTGACAGTAGGCTAAAACCCTGGCCAGAAAAGCATGTTGGATAGCTTATGCGATAAGCATAAAGAGCTATGGATAATCTTGAGCAAACATAGGTTTGATCGATCATGGGTTTCACTCATGTAGGTGTTTGTATAAGAGCTTGATCTACATTATTAGAGAGAGAACCTCTAGTGGTAAGGTTGTTTGTAGGGTTAGTTCTAGAGAAAGAGGGAAAAACCTGAGCAAGAAGGATGGAATCTTTGACTCTGGGATATGAGGAACCCTGAGAAGCTGTGTATGTTATAACTTAAGTGGATGGTTGTGGTTGCCTCGTGCATGGGCTTGATGGTATCTTGGTTGTCTTTAGAGGGACAAAACCCTACAGGGAGGATGAGACTGCTGGTGCCTATGTTCCTATGGTATAGGTGTTTACCTTCAGAGATGGGAAGAAGAGTTCCTTAGACCATGAAAAGGTTTAGTAACAAGTTGTGAGGCCTTATACCTAGTTGGTTGTCCTTGAGGAGGACTCAACTATGAGGTGTTGCAGGAGTAGAAAGATAACAGGAAGTGCATACCATACCATGTACATGCTTGGTTCGTGGTCAAAAAGGTTGAGCATGCAGTTGGACATCCAAAATGTGAACCTAGGGTTCCTAGGCCTAAGAGGGGAAGTGGTGTACCTGATGCTCATGATGAGATTTGAGTTTCCATAGATTCGAGCATGGAACTCCTCATGTTTAGAGGAAAAGGAAACCCCTTGGACTAAGGTACATGGTTGATGAACCCCTCATATGTAGGTTGGTGACTTATGTATGTATGATGTTGAGGAATGAGAACAAGTAGGACCTACCATGGAGACTTAGCATGGCTTCGTAAGTGGTCTGCTTGCTAGCTATGTGCCTTAGTAGCTTTTTAAGGTTAAGCATGCCCATGTGGATGTAAACCCTAAACATAAGGACGTTTGTGACCTTTTTTATCGAGATGTAGTTTCCTCCCATCCTGGGAGAGGGACCCTTTTGTAGGATGTATACCAATTTTGTTGGTTTTGGGGTAACCAAAACAGGTCTCCTAGGATCTTGAGAAGCTAAGTGAAAAAAATACATAGTATGAGAATGAACCTGTAGACCCATAGATAACCATCTCTAAGTGCATGTGGATGTGTTACCATGGAAGTAACTGGTATGGGGCCTGACTAAGGTAGGCAGGTCTCCATGACCCCTACAAAAGGATGAAAGTCAGCCCATGAATGTAGAGAGAGATGATGGAGACTTAGGTGAGTTTCTAAGTTGGACATGTACTATATTAGAATCCTAAGTCTATATCTTAGGTTCAGGTAGGGATAGGACCGATGGAAGTAGGAGTTGCCTAATTCCCTAGTTGCACATGACCATAGGGTTAGGAGTTAGGAGATTGATCACCTTTATGAACTCATGGGACCCAAAGGGCAAATAAGGAGGGCACTCTCTGGATGCATAAGGGAAGAGGGATGACCCTAAAAGTGTCGACACCCTACAGACCTCGAGGAGATGACAAAGGATTGTGTGTGGACCCAAGTAGGTTCGAGGCTAGTTTTCCATGGAAGTAACCTTGATATCGAGATGTTCCTGATGTAGCAACATGTGTTGCACATTTCAACCTAGACTGGAAGGTGTACCAGCGATGTGGGATGCACCATATCTACTCTTGGAATGGGAAGAACTTTGTATTTGGACTGCAACCAAATGCTTATTTCCTCTCATTATGGGGGTGAGAGATAGGGCAATATGGATGCCATACACCAATGATAAAGATGATGTGAGTGGAAACGTTGCTACGATGTATGAGGATAGAGATAATAGCGTACCTTTGTGGAGTGTACGATACACGGATGGTTTACAAACAATAAGAGAACTAAGGTAGTCATCTTATGAGGATGTTCTTATCATGAGCTATGTGGAATTTATGTGATATACAAGATGATCTATGAGTTTTCCTGATGAAGATAGACTTAGAGTCTGAGATGAGATAGTAAATGGAATACATGGAGGTGTATGTTTTCAACATTACCTAACACATAAGGATGTGAGGTGGTGATGGATTCTCTTATTGAGAGGCAGCTATCTAGCTTAGCTAGTGGACAGGCAGGAAGGGGTGGTTAGGTCAACCCTAAGTCTATGAGATATGTTTGGCTAACACTCAGATGTAATGAGATTGTTGATCGAGTTAGTGGTTTCTTAGTTAGCCAGCCTAGGGATTTTCATGATGGAAAAATGGTTGTAGAACCTCAGATGCACTTATGTGGAAAAGGAGGTGATGAAACCCCAACCAGAGTGTTTTAGGGTTTCTAAGGAATCGACCTTAAGGAATCATGACATACAGGAGATCATGATTTTAAGTTCACCATACACCGTGGTACTACTAAGATAGTAAGTTGCAGTAGTACTTTGGATACCTAATATGAAGTTGCATGTGGCTTGTCACCATGCATGCCAGGAGGTGAAGGACGAACACTAATAACCCAATGAGTTGATATAGAGGATAAAGAGTCCCCGAGAGGGAATGGGAGTTCATCACTATGGATGTTGTGGTAAGTCTCCCCTGGATATGGTAGATCGCCTTACCTAGATGACATGATCTAAGAGAAAGAGAGAATATTGTCAAGGGACATATCCAGTCAAACTACTTGTAATAGAGAGAGATGGTTCAACTACACCATGATGTGAGTTCAAAAGTTCTTGAGTATGACCAAAAGATTCACTTCCATGCGGTGGAAGTAGGTACATGAAGGACTCAATATTAGTACAGCTTATCACCCCTAACTAATGGTTAGTACGATCCAGACTAGAGGGTCTGATCAGAGAATGGGTGCTCATTCAGGGTGATACATGGAGACAGTTCTTGTTTTATGTAAGATGTGATGATAACCACTATAACCAACATCGGGAAGTAAAGAAGCTACGTAAGGGAGGTTGTGTCAGTCTCCACTTCATTAAGATGATGTTGGTGAAGGGACCTCGTAAAGGTCAAAAAAGGACCACAGTGTGTGTAGATGAGGTCACTTTGATCATGCAATGGCTGAAAGAGAGCCCAGGGGCGACATGAGTCGTGAGCTGATGCAAAGTAGACTGACAGGTAGTTCACTGTGGGAGAATATGTGATATGAAAATCCGACCCCTCTGAGCTTTAGCTGAGGAAGATGAGTCCCTGATACATGGGTCCATTTGAGATGGATGGGTGGAGAAGACTACGTTTGACCTTACCCCTCAGGATAAAGTATTGTATGATGAGTTCCATATGTCCAATTTAGATCACTATGTGAGGTACCGGAGTCATGTACTGAGCAATGAACCTAGTGAGCCCCAAGGGAGGCTGAAATGTCCTGAGTCACCTGTGAGGATTATAGATGCCCAGGGTGAAAGAACTCAGAGAAAAGAATATTTGATGATAAAGGTTCTTTGGAAGCGCCATGGATAAGGTAAAGCCACATAGGGGCCAATGATGGACATGGAAAAGTCTTATCTTGAATTGTTTGTTTGCTTGATGGAATTTTGAGGACAAAGTTCTTATAAGAGGGGAAGGATGTTACGACCCCAATTATGCATATGTTTTCATAATTGAAATGTAAAGATTTTATGAATTGAACATAATTAAAAAGGTTGTATGCTTTGCTTCAAATAATGGATTACTTTGCAAATATCCTTTTGAATAGGAATTTCGTGCTTCGTATTATTATGTTAATCCAATAGTGGATGTAAAAGAGAAGAAAAGTCCAAATATTTTGAAAAGGATACAAGATAATGAATATTAAGCAAAATAATTATGAGAAATATGGGGAAACATGTATGATATATTTTGAATTCACATGTTTATAATAGTGAGAAGAAAATAATTTTTAAATTTGGGAATAAAGTTCCATGTATTAATCTGCTTTCCTAACAAATTTTTGGTTTTCCAAAAAGAAGACAAACAAAGCCTTCATAAGAAAGTCATGGTTCCTTTTAAGATTTAAAAGTTTGTTGGAGATGCCTTGCCTTGTAGTTGGTATTTAACCGATCAAGCAAAGGAAAAAGAAAAAGAAAAGGGAAGTGTACAAAGGAAAGTAAGGGGAATATACTTAATTATCTTCCAAAAACAATAATGTCATACCAACTACGTATAGGAAAATCTCATTGTTCAATACACCCAATAATGTATATATATATATATATATATATATATATATTAAAAGGATAGACCTGCATGGATGCACATCCCTTTTTCCCTACCATGTCCTGGCTATGTGCCTACTCACCCTATGACTCTAGGGTTTTGCCTAGGATCTACTTCCCCTTTCTCAGCCATGACATTCATTATCGTAACTTGGAAGTTTGGTCACAGGCTTGTCATGGCCGATGATCCCTTGAGCAAGGATGACAAAGGTCCATGGAGAAATTGAGTAATGACCTAGTCCTGGTAGATAATTCCAGGACATCTGGAGAAGCACACTACTACATAAATGGCTTATAAAGTCACTTTTTAAGGTGTCAGTTGTATACAAAAATCGACACCTATAGTCTACAGTGTCAGTTTATAACATAAACCGACATCCAATCTACGAAGGTCGACCAGACATGGGTACCACTTTTATTAAGTTTCGGTTAATTATTAAACAACCGACACATAAACTCAACTTCCAAACCAAAAATTCCAGCGAAAAAAATGGCTCCAAAATTTTAGTATAGGTGTCGGTTCATAACTGTATAACCGACACTATAGGTTTACTTGTCGGTTTTTTTAAATAACCGACACTTAGTATAGGTGTCGGTGCATAACTAAATAACCGACACTATAGGTTTAGTTGTCGGTTTTTTTGAATAACCGACAGCTATTGTGAACTTAATAGCTCAGCAGTGACCGATTCTTCCCCTTTCCCTATTTCATTCATTCCCGATCGATTTCCCTAACCTCCTCCGGCGATTTCTTACTGCTCCCTGCCATCACCGCCACCCTTCCTGCACGTCACCGCCGCTCCTTCGTCTCCGTCGTCGCCGTCGCTGCGAGAAGTTGTCGCCGCCCGTCCGCCCGCCGGCCGCCCTCTCCGCCGTCGTCGGTAGCAGCTAGGACTGGCCACTCCTCTCCTTGCCTCTCTGCCCTCTCCGCCGCTCCTCTCCTCGCCGCCGGCAGCTGCTAGGACCGGCCGCTGCTCCTCTTTCCTCAAGGTGCCCACCCTAGCCTGCCTTCTTCTTCTTCCTCTGCTCCTCTTCTCTCAAGCTGCCTGCCATGCTTCTGGGAGTTTTTTTTTTTTTATTTACTTGCCTGCCTGTTCATACACATATTGATTTACATAGAATAAATGCTAAAAAGGTGTGATTTTAGGGTTTAGGTATTGATTTTGTGCTTCTATTGATCTGAATCTTCTATTGTCTATACAATATATACATGTTCTATGATAAGACTTTGTTAATTTAATATGCATACTTTGTATGTAAAACATAGTAATCGGGTACTGCTGTATATCCAAGTAAATTACATGTAACTAATCATGACATAGATTTTAGAATGCATACTTTGGTTAAATGTACTGCTGTAATTTTTGATGAAGTGATGATATGTAAATGTAGCAATAAGTTAGTAAGGTATCCATGATAAGTCTGTTGTAATGTGATGCAAAATAGTTATTGTATCATGCATATATACTTAATAATTTTTTGTTTTATAGTTGTATAGGGTGTTTTATGTGTGGCAAGTCTATTGTTTAATAGTTTAGCTATAATCATTGTTTAATAGTTTAGCTATATTCTTGGTGACAATCCTAATCACCCTTCTTTTGCTTAATGATGAACTGTAATGCACACATGTGACATGCTTGGAATGTAAATGATGAACTTTTTCCTAAATTGCCAATCATGCTTTTAAAGACATCAATAATCACCCTAACTTGAAGAACTAGGATTTTAGGTATAAGAATGACAACACATTATTTGTTGGCCTAGAAACCCATCCAAGATTTACTCATTAGGAGTAAATCTTGGATAGTCCCCGGTTTGGGACTGTTCTTGAACACCTAATCTCGCTTAGGATGTAAGTGTATATAATGTGTGTTGGGTTTTCAAGAAAATTTCCGCAGCATTTCCCCATTTGTTCCCTAAGTACATATGTACTTGGAGAACAACGGGGAAATGTTGCCAAAATTTTCTTGAAAACCCAATACACATTATACACTTACTAGTGAGATTAGGTATTCAAGAATGGGATAGGTGGTACACATTTATTATATATAAGAATGACATCACATGTATTTGTTAACCCTAGACCCTAATCTTGTCCTAATATATACTTGTTTTCTCTTTGATCATAGAATGGATAGATCATGGATGTCCATTCGCAATCGCTGCACCCCAGAGTTTATTTCTGGTCTTGACCAATTTATTAGATTTGGCGAGGAACATAGGAAACAACCTGGAGATAGGTTCTACTGTCCATGTAGGCATTGCAGTAACCACTTGAAAGTCAACACTGGTGACGAAATCAAAACTCATGTCATGTGCAACGGGATTATACAAGGTTATACAGAATGGCACTGGCATGGAGAGATTTCAAACCCGAAACTAGTGGATGTCGATAGCAGTGCTTGTGTGGAAGAAGAAATTGCCTACGATGACGTAGATGTGAATGAACCATTTCCAGTAGACATCGTTGATGCGATGCTGGATAGTTGTGGGGTAGAGCACACCGATCCACCTCCCATTTTTAGAAACATTGTGCATGATGCTGAGATGCCGTTATACACAGGTTGTACTAAGTTTACGAAGCTTAGCGCTGTGTTGAGATTGTATAAGTTGAAAGCTAACAATAGATGGAGCGACAAAAGCTTCACGTCATTGCTGTCTTTGTTGAAAGAAATGCTTCCTGAAGGAAACGAGCTTCCAATCTCAACATACCAGGTAAAGAAATTGTTGTGCCCAATGGGAATGGATGCCAAGAGGATACACGCATGCCCGAATGATTGTGTATTATTTCAAAAGGACTATGCGGATTTGAAAGATTGTCCAAAATGTGGTGCGTCACGGTATAAATTGACGACTTCGGGGGAGTCCAAAACTGGTTCTCTTGCCAAGGTGATGTGGTATCTACCTATAATATCACAGTTTCAACGCTTGTTTGCCAATCCGATAGATGCGAAGAATTTGAGGTGGCATGCATATGTTAAGAAAAATAATGATGGGATTCTATGACATGCGTCTGATTCCCCACAGTGGAAGAAGATTGATCTATTGTACCCTGAATTTGGTGAAGAAGTCAGGAATCTAAGACTTGGGCTTTGTACAGACGGGATGAATCCGTACGGGACATTGAGCAGCCAACATAGCACTTGGCCAGTCATGCTTGTTATATACAATCTTCCTCCCTGGCTGTGTATGAAAAATAAGTATGTAATGCTGTCGTTGTTGATATCGGGCCCTAAACAACCTGGAAATGACATCGATGTTTATCTTGAACCTCTGATTGATGACTTAAAGAAACTCTGGGGTGAAGGTGTGATGACCTATGATGCTTCATGAAGAGAGACATTTCGTTTGCATGCTATGTTGTTTTGCACTATTAATGACTTTCCAGCATATGGGAATTTGTCTGGATATAGTGTCAAAGGAGCTAAAGCGTGTCCTATATGTGAAGAGAAAACTGATTCAACAAGACTAAAACATGGCGGTAAGAATGTATATCTCGGTCATCGAAGGTTTCTTCCAAAATTCCATCCGTATCATAGGAAGCGCAAATCATTCAGTGGATTGAATGAGGAACGAAGTGCACCTAAACGTATACCAGGGGAGGTTGCTTATGAAAGAGTAAAAGACACTGTCAATGAATTTGGTAAGAGATCACAATGTACTACATGGATTGACAATTCTTCATTCAAGAAGAAGTCAATATTTTGGGATCTTCCTTATTGGAGTTCTTTGACAGTCAGACATTGTATCAATGTAATGCACGTTGAGAAAAATGTCTGTTATAGCATCATTGGTACTCTGTTAAATATACCAGGTAAGACTAAAGATGGGATAAATCCAGACTGGACCTACGTGAAATGGGAATAAGGTCAGAATTAACAGAATTACGTGAAGTGGGTAATAAAAGAACATACTTACCTCCTGCTTGTTACACGTTGTCTAGAAAGGAGAAGAAAGCTTTTTGTGAATGCTTGGTAAATGTTAAGGTGCCACATGGTTACTCATCCAACATCCGTAGTTTGGTATCAATGAAAGATTTGAAGTTGATAGGTCTTAAATCTCATGATTGTCACACTCTAATGCAACAAATATTGCCCGTGGCAATTCGATCTATATTGCCGAAGCATGTAAGGTTTGCAATCACCAGACTTTGTTTCTTTTTCAACAATCTCTGCAGCAAAGTTATTGACCCTGAGACTCTCGATAATTTACAAAGAGAAGTGGTTGTTACCCTATGTCAGCTTGAGATGTATTTCCCTCCTTCATTCTTTGATATCATGGTACATCTTGTTGTCCACTTGACTAGGGAAGTGAAAATCTTGGGACTAGTTTTCTTGCATTGGATGTATCCCTTTGAACGATACATGAGCGTTTTTAAAGGTGATGTTCGAAACCGCTATCGGCCTGAAGGGAGTATAATTGAAGGTTATGTGGCAAGAGAGGTTATGTATTTCTGCAATGACTTTCTCAGTGGTAATGAAACTCCTGATAATGACAAGAATATTGATGAGCTATTTGGCAAAGGAATTTTGGGTTCACGTGTGAAAGTAATCAGCCGTGAGCAGTTGGAACAAGGTCAATTGTATATTTTACACCACATGGATGAAGTGAACGTTTATATCGAGGAACATACCAATTTCATCAAAAGACAATATCCTCGATCCAATACAATGTGGCTTGCTAGAGAGCATAACAAAACTTTTATTAAGTGGTTTGAAGATAAAGTCTTACATCAACTATCTCAAACACCAGATGATATTACTGAAACTATCAAATGCCTCGCCTTTAAACCAACTGTTATGTCTTATGAAGGGTATGACATTAATGGTTTCTCATATTACGCAAAGCGCCAAGATGATAAGAGTGTCGTCCAAAACAGTGGGGTCACCCTTCAAGCATCGACTATGTTTTTTGCAAGTGCAAAGGATAAGAGTCCACGTGAAGCTAAAATGTCATATTACGGTGTCATTGAAGACATATGGGAATTTGACTACATAGATTTCAGAATTCCGCTCTTCAAATGTAATTGGGTTGATAACACTAAAGGAGTTATAGTGGATGAATTGGGTTTCACTTTAGTGAACTTTGAAAAGATTGGCGAGAAGGCTGAACCATTCAAATTGGCATCACAGGCGAAACAAGTATTTTATATCGATGATCCTGCAAATGATAAATGGTCGGTTGTTCTTCATGGTAAAAGACAGTTCGTTGAAGATCCTATAGATGAAGAACAGTACTATGATAAGTATGATGACTCCAGTCCATTCTCAGTTGGGTTGCCAACACCAACAAATATTGAAGCTAATGATGACTTGTATGTGCGCGGAGATCACAATGAAGGATTGTTAATTGATAAAAAATCGCAATATTAGAGGTATATATGTTTTGTTTATACGTTTTTATTTTTTCTGAATATGTGAACTTTACAATGTGAGCTTAATTTATAATGTGAATTACTTTACAATGTGAATGTGAACTTTACAATGTGAGCTTTAGAATTTGAATTACTTTACAATGTGAACTTTACAATTTGAATTACTTACAATGTGAGATTAATTTATAATGTGAATTACTTTACAATGTGAATGTGAACTTTACAATGCGAGCTTTAGAATTCGAATTACTTTACAATGTGAACTTTACAATTTGAATTACTTTACAATGTGAGCTTTACACTTTGAATTACTACTTTACAATGTGAACTTTACAATTTGAATGTGAATTTACAGATGGCTGACCATTCTCCTGATGACCGTGCTGATGACTATCGTGAGGGTGAGGACATCAATGCGCCGCCTCACAATGTAAGTTTTAAAAATATATCATATATTTATATCTATATGTCCATTTATAGTTATATCTTGTAAATGTGAATTATTTTGTCAAATTTTAGGTTGATGATGCACAGGTACCATCTGCATCACTTGAGGCACTTGATCAACAACACCAAAAAGTTGACAAGAGAAGGGGCATCACTATGATGAAGAAGTTAATTGCGCAAAAGGGCAATGGACCCAAACTTGTTGTGGTTTTCGATAATGCAGGAAATGCATGTGGTGTGAATCGCAATTCATTTATTTCATATCTTGGGTATGTTACTCGTAGCCATTGCGGTTGTCGCTTAGATTCTTGGCGTAACGTTTCTACAGAGAAGAAAGATTTAATATGGAGGGATTTATGCGTGAGTTATTATTAATTTGCAATTCTATTTTGTAGATTACTAAATTTTTGGATACTAGTTAATAGCAATTCTATTTTGCAGAGTATATTTGAATTGGATGAAAAGCTGCATCGTAAATGTGTAATGCAACGCTGTGGGAGAGTCCTAAGGAACTATAGGAAAAATCTCACCAGAGAATACATAAAAGAAGCCGACAAGAGGAAGAAGACAGCCACTGAACAGTGGAACTTCCTGGACAAAGAAGAATGGGACGCGTTTGTCGCTTCAAGACAAACTGATGAATTCAAGGTATTAGGCGTCAGTCTCAATCTCATTAATTAATATATGTTGTATTCACTTATTTAAGATTAACATTTAGTGTTACTAACCAAATCATTAATGTGCATACTAACTAGGCCTTCAGTGATGCACAAAGAGCAAGGCGTGCGATGAATGTACACGACCACACAATGGGTCCAAGAGGATATGCAGGCATTCGCCAAAGACTACAGGCTGAGGCTACTGCTGCTCAGTCTGCTGCTACTCAGGAGTCCTCTACCATAGGTAGCACATCTCTGCCTTGCCATGATGTCTGGATAGCTGGGAGGCAAAATAAGAAGGGATAATTAACTAAGGCCGCAACTGCTGAGGCGGCTGCAAAAATGGTAAAATACAACTCTTACAGCAATCATTTGAATATTGATTATTTGTGTTGTTTACTTCAGTACAAATTTTTGTTTTGGCGATTAGCGGGAGCTGCACGAGCTGAGGAAACAAGGAAAGTTCATCCCTGAGGGCACAAGGGATGAATTGACAGTTGCTCTGGGTAACCCAGAGCATCCTGGACGTGTTAGGGCTGCAGGCGCTGGTGTGGGCATCAAAGCTTTTTTGGGCCATCCCAGCACAAACATGTCCCAAAAGCGGGACTTTTACAAGAAGAGGTAACATATTTTTTCCTTGTAGATGTTACTGTAAAAGAGAATTCAAAAATTAGAATTTCACGTTTCTTTTATCCATGTATAGGTGGATAAGCTATTTGACAGGAAACTCGAAGAAAAGCTCGAAGAAGCAATGAAAAAGTGGCAGGCATCTCAGACTGTCACTTACCAGACAATACCTACTGCAGGCTCTACTCTTACTCCTACTGCAGAGGTTGGGAGTAATTATGTAGACCCACCACATAGCACATCCACTGTAAGTAATTTTATGACATAGTAACTAGTTTTTTAATTCAAGATGATACGTATATATGAAATTGTAGTCGTTTCAAAAAAAGATGATATGTATATATGTATATAACATTCTTTACACAAAAATTTGTAGGGGTTGAAGCCATGCCATCTAAAAAGTAAAGAATATGTCGTAGTAGAGGCGTCGGCTTACCCATCCCTACCAGGGGAAACGTGTCACGGGTCTCTAGTACCAGCTGGTTGGATTCAGGTGAGTCTGATACATATATTCCCCCAGTGGATGGATCTTCCACTGCCATATGCCCACCCAGATTGTGAAACGCTTGGTGAGGCAGCAGGCTGAGTGATATTGTGGGAAAAAGCGTATGTCTTCTTTACTGAAAAGGTGTGGTAAATTTACATTACGTTCAATTGTTAGTGTGTGTATATGCTGGCAGTTGATATGAAATTATTATATATATATACAGGTTAAAAAGAAGACACCCACAGCATCTAGGCATCCACTTCCACCTCCTGCATTACCTAGTTGGGTTCCACATGACCTACCTGTCTTGTTAGGTCCTAACTGTAGGGGTATGGCAATATGGTTAGGGGAACATGATATAAACTCCCCTATAACTGTTTCTTCTGATTCAGATTCTACAGGTCAGTCATACGAAACAAAACTATTTCTACAAGATATTTTGGAGTTGTTTCGATATGATTGGCTAAATACATCTGTGATAGAGCTATGAATAAGGTGAGATATTCTTTATACATCCATATACCTTGTGTATGATCTGGTGATCTGGTTTCTTATTTATTAATGCATGCGTAATTAATACATATTATGCAGCTACTTAGACAACATATGTGCAGATTTTGGATTCGAACATGTAGGGTTTTTGATTCCATCCTTGATTAGTCTAGTAGCTAAAGACCCTACATCAGTTCAACAATACTGCTGTGAGGCTTTTTCAATTTTTGCTGTAAAAAATAAGACAGTGATAATGGCTCCATTCAATGTAGAGTAAGTTTACTTTGCTTATTATAATTTGGACTTAAGAAAATTACATTTTATTGTGGATTTTGAGTTATTAATTTTTAACTTTTTTTCCTCTAGGGGTAAGCATTGGGAGTTATTGGTTATTTCCCTTGAGACGTTCACTGTGTATTATCTAGATCCTAAGGGGGGTAAATTGAATACAAGATTTGGACACAAAATGAAAATGGCAATATTTCGGTGAGAAATATTTCATTTTTCATATCCGTTAACATATGTTATTACATTACTATTTAATTGCAATGTTTAGTGTTACATTAACATGTAGGGGTTTTGAGGAGTACAAAAAGGTTGGAGGAAAGGTCCCCACGAAAAAGAACCAGCAAATAATTTGGAAGAACGTGAAAGTAAGTTCCCGACTGCAATATATGTATATATTATTTATGTGAACAATGCTTAATTAGTTGTATTTTTTAATATTTTGTATGTTTGAATTTATAGTGTGCTACACAAGACAACGGATGGGCATGTGGATACTATGTCATGCGATATATGCACATGCTTGTCAAACATGCCGCAATGGACATCGATTGTATTGCTGAGGTATTATATAGTCTCATTAGATAATATGAAATATATCAATCTTATTTATAGCTCATTAATTATATATATACATCATTCTCTTTACAGGTGTTTAAAGTTGACCCCATTACAGGAAAGGACTTACCAGATGTACATGAGCCCTATACGATGGGAGAATTAAATGAAGTAGTAGAAGAATGGGCAATAGCCATACAATTAGTGGGGGCTTTAAAATATAATTGGGATCCTGATAGCGAATAATGACTAAACAATGATACTTTGTAAATGAATTTCTGAATTATAATATATGTGTGAATGTTTCTACATGTCTGGATGTTTCTACATGTATTTGAGTGAAAATGAATGAAAGTGTTGGTTGCTATATGAAGTCTACATGTGTGAATGTGAATCAATGGAACTACAGATTGCTAGCATGTGTGAATGTTTATAAATGTAAGAAAATAAAATGGAACTGCAGGTTGCATTGCTATATGCATGTGCTACTTTTTTATTGTTAATTTTGCAGGTTTGCGGCATGTTGTCGGATGATATCAATGGATGTCGTAAAACCTGCAGTTCATAACTGAACTGAACAGGTTTCTCATCCTGCGACCAGCCACAGCATGTCTGCAGACTGACAGAAAAAAAAACCAATAGGCGTCAGTTATTTGTAAATAACTGACACATAATATTATAGTGTCGGTTTTTTTACAAATAACCGGCGTCTATTTCGTGCGGCGCGAAGATATATGGTGTCGGTTATTTGTAAATAACCAACACTGATGGTGCCCAAGATGGCACCCTTTCTGTGGCACGAAGATATATGGTGTCGGTTATTTGTAGATAACCGACACTGATGGTGCCCAAGATGGCGCCCTTTCTGTGGCGCGAAGGGCTTGGTTGTCGGGTTCTTACCTAATAACTGATGCCTATAGTCCCATGATGGTGCATTTTCAGTGGCGCGCGAAGAGTTTGGGTGTCAGTTTTGGAACCGACGCCTAATGGGTGGACTTTTAGTGTCACGCACATATGTGTCGCTTAGAAACAGACACTAAAGGCTTTAAATAACCGACACTAAAGGTAGGTTCTGTAGTAGTGGCAGGAGGTGGCGGCTGCATAAGAAGCATGGCCGTGAGGAGGCAGCAGGACGAGCATCTTCTCCATTTACTAAAAGACAGGATGACCAGAGGGTCATGTTGCCTGCAACGCCAAAACGCAAAGAAGCTGGCTCAGAGTCAAGCAAGGTACACGTGAGCCTTAGGCGATGACCCACACCTGGGTGCCATTGGAAGCACATCCAGGCAGCCAATCTTCCTCTCTATTTTGTTAAGTTAGGGAACTGACATCTTCACAGGACTAGTCCTCCAAACCTGGAGCATCTAATGGCTAGCCTTAGTGTTTCCAATCTGGCAGAGTTGGGCAGAGGGCATGATGCCCCCGGTTGTAGTAGTGTGGCTGCATGCCCAGGACCGCAGGGAGTCGACCCCTCGGTGGGGCTTCCTGCGTACGCGTAGGGCCGCATCCGGAGGAAGTCGACCCAGGCGGTTGTTCCCGAACTGCCCCAATTCATGTGATCAATCTAATCACTACGTGGAGGGTAGTCTTGTACTGTTGCTTATTAAGTATGGGCGGACGAGTTACATGATAAGTAATGAGTTATTGGCTGACGTGGCGTGATGTGATTGGCCTATGTAAATGTATTTTGGAAAAATCTTATCGAAATATTGGTAGGTCAGATCATGGCAAGTTATATATGGAAATTGATCAGAAAAATGCAAGGAATACAATAAAAATACAGTGGAAGTTTAATTATTCTTGCAATTAAAAATGTACTTAAAGTTTCTATCTTTAATGCTTCCATGGATAAGAAATCCTAATTTGATTATTAATGAAATTGGGAAAGGTCATTATGGATGCTTTATGTGAATATTAACTTGTTGTTAATAAAAGAGAGAATTAGGTCTAAAAAGATGATCTTTATGCCTAATTGGCTGATTTAGGGAAATAATGAACTTAGAAACCCTAATGTAAGGTTAATGTTTTCTTAGGTGGACTAATTTGAAATTCATTAGAGGAAAGTGATGATAAGTTGGTCCTAAGCATATTAGGAAGATTATAATGAGGTAATTAGTGTTTGCATCTCGTTGTACTATTTTTAGGGTTTGTAGTTATAATGATGGAGAGTTAAAGATAAACCCTATGAAACCCTGAAAAGGAGTAAGAAACCAAGTTCAAGTCAAATAGATAGAATCTTGATTAAGTGTGTAATTAATAGAGTACATGTGCTTTTCATGATCCTTGATTGTGTGGTTAAACTACTTGCTTGGACTGCTTTCTTGGATTGAATTGCTGCTAGCTGGTGAAATCTACAGAACATGTATGTGGTTATGCTTATGGTTAATTACTTTAGTTTCACAGCGATTCTTGAATGTTTTATTGGTTGCCTGAAAATAACTGCTTGGATGACTTTTATTTCATGCAACTATAAAGTGACTATGATTATCACCATAAATATGTATACATGACTGGATCATATCCTGGTCCTCCTCTGTGGCTTTTTTAATGATGAAAAGGTTAACCTAGTACATGGCCTACTTGTTAAGTAGGACATCAGGTTATCATGAGTTAGAAATTGGGCTACCCACGTGTAGTTCCATGAGACTCTTTAGCAAACCATGAGTTAGGGAGTGGGCTACCTATGGGTAGTGCAATGTGACTCAACCCTAGAAATTGATTCACCTGTTAGGTAGGATCATGAGGGGTTTAATGGGGATCCACCATAAGGAGGGTAGCATGCAGGTCCACTGCAGGGACAAGCAAAGGCTAGTGTATGTATGGATTGAGAAGTTATGTGTAAAATGTAAAGTTGCTTGACTAAATCATAATTGAGTGCAATATGCTGTTAAAGTTAATTGCATGATTATTGTTTCCCCCACATACTGGCATATTCATTTATGCTATTTGACATTTTGTTTGTCGGCATTTTAGGTAAAAATTGAAAAGGACAAATAGTAAAGTGACATATTGTGAAATTAAGAAATAAAGTGCAAGGAGTATTAGTTAGAATAGAGTCCAGATGTGGATAGAAGTTAGATATCCAAGTTTTTGAAAAAGGTATGAAATTTTTTATTTTAGTACAACTTTTCAATATAGTCATGATTGAATTTAATAATTATTACTGATTATTTGTCGAACCTTTGATTCGGAAAATTGGGATAACGGCTCTAACCTCTTGGTATCCCTTAATTGGGGGTTACTGGGAGGCGTGGTCGTTACAACGATAACTTGTATTAAAGTAGTCTATTATAAGGTCGATGTTTTCTGATCGAATGGTGAGATCTTAGGGATAACAAGCATTGATAAACAACTGTAGGTGGTGTTTAATTTTTGTCTAGTATAGTTGTAGGTGGTGTATTAATATTTATAAGATGATTAACAATAGAAAAAATTAGGTGTTCTTTAACATAATAGACCAACTGAAGGGGTAAGACCTCATTAAAGGGATCATATATATGTTAAGTTTTGGTTCATCATAATAGACCTAATTGTAGGGCATTGAAATGCAACCAAGTAAACTGTTGGACATGAAATGCAACAGAAATTATTTAGTACACAATTGTAAAATAATTCTGATTTATTTAGTATGATTGTATAATGGTACAATAATGAGATAATTTTTTTTGGTTATAAATGAAGCTCAAGTACGAATTCAGACCTCAATGTAGGGCTTAGAGCACACTTAAGGGGATCAGATAGTTGTTCCAACTTAAATAAAAACAATACATAATAGATTTTAAACTGAACATATAATGACTTATTAAATTGATTGGTACTGAATCAAGCTAGAGCACGAATTCAGAACTCATTGTAGGGCTTAGAGCACACTTAAAGGGATCAAATATATGTTAAATTTTGGTCCAACATAATAGACCTAATTGTAGGGCATTGAAATGCTACCAAGTAAACTGTTGGACATGAAATGCAACATAAATTATTTAGTACACAATCATAAAATCATTCTGATTTATTTGGTATGATTGTATAATGGTTCAATAATGAGATAATTTTTTTTTTGGTTATAAATGAAGCTCAAGCACGAATTTAGACCTCAATGTAGGGCTTAGAGCACACCTAAGGGGATCAGATAGTTGTTCCAACTTAAATAAAAACAATACATGATAGATTTTAAACTTAACATATAATGACCTATTAAATTGATTGGTACTGAATCAAGCCAATGAACGAATTCAAACCTCATTGTAGGGCTCAAAGAACACTTAAGGAGATCACATATGTATTAAATTTTGGTCCATCATAATAGACCTAATTGTAGGGCATTGAAATGCAACCAAGTAAACTGTTGGACATGAAATGCAACAGAAATTATTCAGTGCACAATCGTAAAATCATTCTGATTTATTTGGTATGATTGTATAATGGTTGAATAATGAGATAATTTTTTTACTTATGTTCTAAATGAATCTCAAGAACAAATTTAGACCTCAATGTAGGGCTTAGAGAACACTTAAGGGGATCAGATAGTTGTTCCACCTTAAATAAAAGCAATACATGATAGATTTTAAACTGAACAAATAATGACCTATTAAATTGATTGGCACTAAATGAAGCTCAAGCACAAATTCAGACCTCAATGTTGGGCTTAGAACACACTTAAGGGGATCAGATATATGCTCCAAATTAAATAAAAATAATATGTAATAGGTGGATTCCAATTTTGGACCATCACAGTAGACCTAGATCAAGGGGTCAAACCTCAGTCAAGGGTTGTGGACAAGGTGCCAAATTAAATTCAACATAAAAAAAAGTAGGTGGACTAGGGAAATATCACCCTATTTATGAACATATAAAATATTCAGTACACAATAGAAATGCACATCAGGCTCTATTGGACAGAAAATAGTCAACCAACCATGATCAGGGTAAATCATTCAGATTTATTCTAAATTATGTGGTATGTGGGTTTTAGTAGTTAAATAGTCGACCTATTGAACTGATTGCTATTCAATGTAGCTCAAGCACAAATTCAAACCTTATTCTAGGGCTCAGAGCACATTAAACTGAATAAGAATAGGTATTGTGGTCAATTAGTACAGTTGATCGATCTATGTTTATGAGCATAGAGAATGTACACTACACAATAATAGGTTCCAAATTAAATAAAAATAATACATAATAGGTGGATTCCAATTTTAGACCATCATAGAAGACCTAGGTCAAGGGGTCAGGACTCAACCAAGGGTTGTGGACAAGGTGCCAAATTAAATTCAACATAAAACAAAGTAAGTGGACTATGGAAATATGCCCATGTTTGTGAACAGATAAAATATTCAGTACACAATAGTATTGTACATCAGGCTCTGTTGGACAAAAAATAGTCAACCAACCATTGAGGGTAAACCATTCATATTTATTCTGAATTATGTGGTATGTAGGTTTTAGTGGTTAAATAGTAGACCTATTAAACTGATTGCTACTGAATGAAGCTCAAGCACGAATTCAGACCTCATTCTAGGGCTCAGGGCACATTAAAATGAACAATAATAGGTATTGTGGTCAATCAGTATAGTTGACCGGGCTATGTTTATGAGCATAGAGAATGTACACTACACAATAATATGTTCCAAATTAAATAAAAATAATACATAATAGGTGGATTCCAATTTTGGACCATTATAGTAGACCTAGGTCATGGTGTCAAACCTCAGTCAAGGGTTGTGGACAAGGTGCCAAATTAAATTCAATATAAAACAAAGTAGGTGGACTAGGGAAATATGCCTCTGTTTATGAACACATAAAATATTCATCACACAATAGTAATGCACATAAGGCTCTACTGGACAGAAAATATTCAACCAACCATTGAGGGTAAATCATTCAGATTTATTCTAAAATATGTGGTATGTGGGTTTTAGTGGTTAAATAGTAGACCTATTAAACTGATTGCTACTGAATGAAGCTCAAGCACAAATTTAGACCTCATTCTAGAGCTCAGGGCACATTAAACTGAACAATAATAGGTATTGTGGTCAATCAGTGCAGTTGATTGGGTTATGTTTAATGAGCATAGAGAATGTACACTACACAATAATAGGTTCAAAATTAAATAAAAATAATACATAATAGGTAAATTCCAATTTTGGACAATCATAGTAGACCTAGGTCTAGGGGTCAGACCTCAGTCAAGGGTTGTGGACAAGGTGCCAAATTAAATTCAAAATAAAACAAAGTAGGTGCACTAGGGAAATATGCCCCTATTTATGAACACATAAAATATTCAATACACATCAGGCTCTGTTAGATAGAAAATATTCAACCAAACCATTGAGGGTAAATCATTCAGATTTATTCTGAATTATGTGGTATGTGGGTTTTAGTGGTTAAATAGTAGACCTTAAATAATGACATATTAATTTGATTGCTACTCAATGAATCTCAACTACGAATTAAAAGCTCATTCTAGGGATCAAAGAACATTAAACTAAACAAATATTCATAATTTGGTCAATCATTATAGTTGAACATGCTATGTTTATGAGCAGAAAAAATATAAACTACACAATAATAGATTCCAACTTAAATAAACATAATACATAATAGGTGGAGTCAAATTTTGGTCCAACATAATAGACCTAGTTCAAGGGGTCATACCTCATTCAAGGGATCAGACAAGGTTCCAACTTAAATAAACATAATACATAATAGGTGGACTAGGTAAATTTAACCTATTTATGAACACATAAAATATTGAATACCCAATCATAATGCTGAACAGGCTATGTTGGACATGAAATTCAACCAATCATAGGGTATATCATTTTAATTTATTTGGTATGATGGTATAATGGTTAAATAATGACATATTAATTTGATTGCTACTCAATGAAGTTCAACCACAAATTCATAGCACATTAAACTGAACAAATATTCGTATTTTTATCAATCATTATAGTTCAATAGGCAATGTTAATGAGCAGAGAAAATGTACACCTCACAATAATAGGTTCCAACTTAAATAAACATAATACATAATAGGCGGAGTCAAATTTTGGTCCAACATAATAGACCTAGTTCAAGGGGTCAGATCTCATTCAAGGATGCAGACAAGGTTCCAACTTAAATAAACATAATACATAAGTGGACTAGGTAAATATTTACCTATTTATGAATACAGAAAATATTCAATACACGATCGTAATTCTGAACATGCTATGTTGGACATGAAATTCAACCAATCATTCAGATATGCAAGTAAAAAGACAATAGTGGCTTGGACTTCATGGACCTCAAAGCTTACAACTGGGCACTTCTAGATAAGCAAGGATGGAGACAAATAGCAAACACCAACTCACTGGTGAGAAAGGTACTGACAACTAACTATTATGGGGAAGGCAATCCCCTTAGGGCATCTGTTGGATATGGACCCAATTTCACATGAAGGATCATTTGGGGAGGTATTCAGAAAGCTAAAGGTGACTTCCTTTGGAGGGTTGATAACAGATGCAATATTAACATTCTTGATGACAAGTGGGTTCTGGGCCTTAGTGATATGTTGTCGAGTTACGTTGACAAAGAAGAATTAGAAGGCAAGATAGTGAGCCAGTTGATCGACCACAACGTCTGACATTGGGATCATACATGTTTCCCCTACTAGTTTCCAGAACATATAAGGAATCATATCAATGCTATACCATTAGCAAACACCAATGAAGAAGACCAGATCCCCGAGTTTCCTGATGAGAACGGAAGGTATTCGGTAGGGTCAGCATACAGTTCCTAACTACAGACATGAGAGACAGAGAGGGTGAAGAGGGAATGAACTGGAAAAAGCTTTGGAAGTGCAAATGGCCGCCAAAACTTATCCACTATTAGTGGAGAGTATGAAAAGATATCATGCCAGCCAAGAACAAGCTTCAGAGAAGAGGAGTCCTTGAGTATGATACATGTTGTTGGTGTGGGGTTACTTTAGAGAACATTAATGAGCATGCATTTCTCAACTATAAGGAGGCACAAAATGTTTGGGCGATGACTAATGTGGACGTGTGTAGCTGGTGTGATGATACACCAACAGGAGCGGAGGTATGTCAAAAGTTACTAGAGAGGGAAAGGGTGGAGGCAGATGAAACAGTTGTGATGTTATGGATAGTGTGGGCGGTCAGGAAGAAACATACTTTTGAGGATAAAAACGTCTCCATACCGGGGATAGTGACGAGTTTTCAAAAGCTTGTTGTAGAATAGAGGAGGTACCAATCTGGCCACACAACTACGCCACTTGTAGATGAGTGTAGGACAGGGACCAACTGGCATCCTCTAGCGCCCAACATCATGAAGATGAACGTGGATGCAGTGTGGAAAGAGGGTGAAATCAACGGAATTGGTGGGGCACTTAGAGATCATAGAGGAAAGGTGTGAACAACATTTCAGCAATGAACTATATGTCCATCTACTTACTTTGTAGAGGGGGCGACACTGATCCAAGGTTTGAAAACCTACTTGCTGTTGGGGTATGATGTTGCATGCTTCGAGTCCGATAGTGAGACCCTAGTTCACAAAATTAGATCATCGACGAACAACCAGGGCCAACTCGAAGCTACGACCAAGGACATCATTCTACTTATGAAATTTATTCTAGCAATTTAGGTTTGGTGGATACCACGAACATGCAACAAACTAGCTAACCATCTTGCATCTACCACTAACAACCTACATGATCCCCTTATATCACAAGACCCTTTCAATAGGGACCTTATTGTAATAGCACAATCTGATTTGGAGTAATGAATGAGATCCCTTTTAACTTCAAAAAAAAATGTTGCTGTAAAACAATCCCTTCATAACACGTGTGATGTCAAAAATTACAGCAGATCATTATCTTTAAATTTCAAACTTTACAATGGGTTGCTCCATATTTATCTCAAACTTATTTTTTATTTTCTTCTATGAAAATACTTGGTTAGTCACGAGAAAATCCCTATCTTCTGTAATATATTAGACATTCGAAGCTACTTTCATCATGTGATACACTTTCTATTAAATCTTTTCTACAAACAACCTCTTTGTAATGTGCACTTCCTTATTTATTTACAACAATAAGATTACAAATAACATCTTTGAAGGATTTTACTTATTCCATGACTAATTGCTTTAGTTTCAATAACACCTTTTATTCTACACAAACATCAAACTTAGGATATTTCCTTTTTTTTCTTTTTACTATTTACCATATCATCTTGAAAGATATTAACAAATATAAATACTTATACCATTCTTAATATACATCAAAGAACTGTATACATAACTATTTATATTCGTAGTATGCCAATAGGAACTTTGATCAATTTCTCACCTTTTTCCATTGAAAAATATTCCATATCATCTAGTATTGTTAGTTGTCTCGAATTCTAATGACTCCAACATATGTCTATTGTTTTCGTAAGAAATTATTGTACACAATGTAGTATCTTTAGTTATAAATATTATGAACATATGAATGTGTAGTTAGTTTAAGTTGTAAAGTATTTATTTACATTATGTTATGTATCACAACCAAACGTGATTAGAAACAATTTTGTTATCCCTACATTGGAGAGAAGCTCTGATGATGAAATCTGTATTAGTTTGTGACAAGTTTATCATTATCATTACATTATGTATCAATGCACATATGTGAAAGTCATGATATGGAAGAATATTATGAACTCAGTCAAAATATTTAATAAAGAGAAACAAATGGGATAAAAAAGTGTAAAACCCCTTATGTGAGGGACTGATTTTAAAGATTAATACTTCAAGGTTTTGATCAACAAATATAAATCTAACCCCTTGAAAATTTAGTAATAATAACATTTTTGCTTGTATTCTCTATTATAATAGCTTTATCTCAAACCCATTTCCCGTTGTATGATTATCACTTTCCCAAGGTAAGTATCTCTATACCAGAAACTACAATAAAAAGCACAATTACAAAAATAATTTAACATATTTTAATTTATGACTGCCTATATATTTAAAGGTTTTTACAAGTCATGTGTTATTGATTTTTGACACACAAGAAGAGTGTTTCTACTCATATTCCACACCATAACTTTGAATTTAATCTATATGGTAGTAGCATACATGATTTACCTTTGATTAATATTATTCTATGAAAATAATAAACACATTGAGGACATTTTGTTACTTATTATATTGATAATAAATGTAACATTGACATGGTTTTAAATGTATCAACCTCTCGTGCTTAAAATTTCAAACATTTTGGACAATGTAGTGCCTCCTCTATTGAGGGATGTTCAATCATGGTGTCACAATCTAGATGACCTATTTCTAATCTACATCATGATTTTGCTTCTATATTGCATTCTAAATAAACACATGAGTTATTTTCCATACATATTTTTGTTTATTGATTATGTCTTTAAACATCAATATTGTCCCTGATGAACTAATAATTTAATAACTAGTCCCAAGTGTATATTTTTTGAAAATTGATTTAAGATTTTTACTACAGATGTATGTAAAGTATGTCTGGGATCTATTTGCATTTAGATAACTCATAGCATCAATATTACAAGACATCTTATGGTTTAAACATCAAATTTATAATTTCATGCTCAAGAGTTCTATTTTATGCTTTATTTTACTTGAACTAGTTTATTGTAAAATTTGTAGAAAAGATGTTTCATCACCTATATTTTCACAAACCAAATTTAGATAGCTATATAGAAACTTGATCTATCATATCCTCACAAACCACTTTTGGTATTTGTGGATTTCCTTTCAAAAATAAGTTTGAAAATTAATGTCCCTAATTTTTTGATATGTGAGGAAAGATGATAATGCCAATATGATAAAATTGAAGTTGCTTATAACTATAGCATGTATAACATATTTTATGGATACATTTCAAATTGAAAAAAAACAAGCTTGACACCAATATCAACCCTTGAGCCAAAGATCTGAATTGGGAAATTTATTTCTACCGTGGTATACTTCTTGGCTCGATGATCAACAACCAATTGTAAGTTGAATTGAAGATGGGCCCATATGAAGGTCCATTAAGATGTTGACTTCATGTCTTTTGATACCATCCTCCTTTTGTGATCCGCACTAGAAATGTATCCCTTGGTGCAACTCTTGCCAAGTTCCTCCTGGAAGGTTCTAAGATATGACATGTGATACCGAATAATAGTTTTTCTTTCTATTTGTGTTTAGCCTTCTTTTATGCTAGGATCTTATCTAAAGGATTTTTCTCCTCAGTATTGTTTCTCTTTTTTTTTGCTACCCTTGGGGTTACGTTTGATGCCTCCTTCTGTGTATTTCTCATTTCATCACGGTGGTGGTGACTTCATTTCTTTTCTATTTGGTAAAAATTAAACAAAAAAATTATAAGACATTGGGAAGGGAAACCTAAGGTGAACTTCTTAATCAGAGTTAGTATACATAGAACCTTCCATTCCTTCCACTCAAACAAATTCTTTTATTTTCGCTAATCAAATCTTCTTTAGGAAAGTGCGTAAGATAATGCTTATATAATAAGTATATAATTTTTAGAGTAAAAGTAAATGTTTTTGACAATTACATTTTTGTAATTCCTCTTTTAATTTTTGGAATTCTTAAAATACTCACTAATTCTTCCATTATACCTAACTCCTTTACTTTTCTATAACGTTACTTTACTTCACATTAGGAGAGTGTTAAAAGCCTTTACAACAACATTAACCAAAAATTCTTGAGGTTACTGACCATATTCTACATACATGATTAAAAACCATATCAATTTTATAAAGCGAAAAGTAATCCATATAAAAAGAAATCTTTTGTTTAAATTGACAATAAAATATTATTTTTACAAAAAGCTAATGATTGAAAATATTTTTTGAGTCTTTTTGTAGATAGACTTGTTCTTAAGAGAATCACCCAAAATCATAAAACATTTTTATCTTATAACAAATTTTAATCACAAAGGAAAGTTGTCAAATATCTATATTTGTTTATAACTTTTGATAAATTATAAAGAAGTTGATTATTAACTATAAGTTTCCCAATCATGTCTAATTTTTGTTTCAGAATCTTCAAATTATTGATATCTTTCGATTTTTGCAAGGCATTGAGGGCTTCCCACTTAGGGTTCCAAAGTTATTAGATAGTTATATGATAAGTCCTCCTAATAGCATGGGAAAAGGATCAATTTTAATATCCATTTAGTGGGATTGGAGTTACTTTAATAAATAGAGAAGACTACATGTAATCTTTTAAGGATCCGTGAGACAAATTCTCACAACGAATAGCATGTTGTTTTGCACTCAATCCAAGGAATAACAGGAATTGGAACTTTTTTTTTTGGAGAAGTCAGAGGGTTTTTATTCATCTCGCCCCTCTCGTGCAAGTAAAAACCTTGGGATCATTACAACATACAGACCCTTCAGCAGAAATAAACTTGGTAGTACTACTACCATTACAGGAATCTGAATTGACACTATACAAAGGAACCGTCCTTGGATTTTTGGTGATGTTTAGCAAGGCCATCAACCACCTTATTTCTCTCTCTAGGGACATGGTTAAGCTTCCAATTCTCCTTCCACCCGTTCTGGATATCAGTTAACCAGGTCAACAACTTCGGATAATGCTTTAAATCACCTTCAATAACCTCTATTGTCTTCTGTGAATCAGTTTCAAAACTGATTTGGTTACAAGAAAAATCACTACCCACCTCAACTGCCCAGTGAACAGCTCTGACCTCAGCTTCCAGCACACTATTGGCATATATGAGCATTTAGCACCTTTGTTGGCACAACGGACCACATCTCAATGTAATAATAATTTCTTGCAATAAGCAGAGAAAGAATGAAACTAACGGGTGTTAGCTAATCAGTTTCTCATCGTTGTTAACCGATATAGCTAAAGAAAATGCCTATAGTTGTCGGAGTAAAATATGAAAGAGAAGTAAATTTACTTTAGAACCAATTCTGATCAACATTCTTTTACCCATTATCAAAGAGTATACAGATCCATTACATACTCAATTATTAACTTGTATAAATTGGACTGAAAGTGCATTATGCATATGGTAACTGGTTGTGCTCATCCAGTAAAGCAAGTGACGTACATTGTAACTTAGTTATCATCATAGTAGATTGTGCATCTCCGGGATTATTCTAGATAAGCTTGGACAGCATGGCTGCCCATGTTTTGTACTAAAATATGGTTAATAAGCACGTCACCAGACCTCCCATGATTGGTCTTGTTGTAGGGATTCTTGTTGAAGGGGGGTTAAGCACGATCATATATATATGTTTGTAGGAAGTGAGTAGTATAGAGATGCACATTAGGCATACAAAATCTCAGAGCATCATATTTGCATGGCAAAGAATCTAGAAAATCTGCTTAACTGCATTATTGCCAATCCAATCGCCGTATGAAGCAGGCTTCATTGCCGCTCCATGGATCACACGCTGGTGGGTGGCTGATTGTTGTAGGATTCATAATGACGATCTCGCATGAAGCAAATGAGAGGAACAGTAAAATGAGTAGCAATGTTGTAGTTTGTTAGCAAATTTAGAAGTGATCACTGTAGTAAATCACTAATCTATATGATATATTTGTTAGCCAATAAGACCGGCAATGAATGGGTAGGTTGGGTCCATACCACCGATTTAAGCTTGGAATAGAATGTGATCATATAGAATTTATTTTATCATCACGGATCTCTTACTTTTGTATGACTGATAGACAAGACAAAAAAATATTGGCTTGCTCTTTTGGCTTCCAGGCTTTCTGCCATGGTTTTCCTAGTTGCTTAGCCGCTCCGATCTTACTCCTTCAATACGCGGTGTTGATGAGATGAAAATGATATCTCTTTGCGCTTCTAATTCCTGTCGCATAGCTTCTAATGATGGTGGAAAGTTGAGATTTCTGTGTCAGGTAATCGCACATCGACTAACAAGAACCAATGTCACATTCATGGATGGGGCAACGGTTGTGTGGTGGACATAGAATCAGGTATAAAAGGGAAAGAAAAATACCGTTGCGCAGAAACAAAATTGTAGATAGAGGGTTAAATAGGAAGGAGGCAGAAGAAGGATTACAAATCACGGAACCAGAGTCTATTTTTTTACAGGAACAGGAGGTCGGAAATGAGTTGTGGTATTTATAAATGTTGTTTAGTACACGGGCATTTGAATATATTGTACTTACAAGTCATATATATTTGACATACTTGAACTTACATGTGATATATTTATGAATATTTTTCTTTATTGTCGTCTTGTCAATATTTATGTATCTATAGTAATAACAAACGTCTCTACTTTATATTATTCGAAATTATAATATCATCCTAATTTGTTTTATCTTAAAAGTACACTAGCTTGTTTCTGTGTGTTGAACATCTACATGCAAAACAAATTGTTCTTCTTTTATATTTGACATTAAACACAATAATTGACTATTTTTAGTGTTTTAAAGACTAAGTCATAACATCAAAATGTACTTTTCAATTATAGTTAATGTGAAATGTAATAAAATATATGTTTTAGTTTGTGTTACACACAAAAAGAGTGACATATGAAGAAAATAATATAGGAAGTTATATTGATATTATTTTTAACAAGATCCTTGAGTTTTACTACAAGTTATATTATTATCCGTGGGTCGATCCGTAACCCACCTAATGGGTTGGGGTGGACCTTTTTAGGACCCTTTTAGCAGTGGGTACTTTTGACCCACACACATAAGACCCGCACCCACAATGATCCAAACCAAACACAACCCGACCCACCCATTTGACGGAACTAATTATATGATAGAATTTTCACAGAATTTAGCAGCTTCATTTCTTCTCTAGTGCATTTCCAGGCTTTTTTGGACACGACATGGAGGGCGTGGGACGTTGCAAGTATCCAGTACTATGCCCACTAGTTATCACAGAAGGATTCTTATATGTTGGAATGTCTTTTGTCTTGATAAACAACAATAAAGAGATTTGAAACTTAAAATCGAGGCATAGATGATCATATAGCTGTATTCAAAATCAAGAAAGATATTGATGGGTACCAAAACAACTACGTAGTTGAGGAAAACAACACAAACTCCTATTCTAAACGGGGTGTTTTGGAGGATTGGATGTGGTGTTTCGGAGAATTGGATTTGCCATTCAAAAAGGGGTGGCGGCGGAGCTTGTTGCCCGCCTCCCTTCTATTTCCTTGTAATCTTGTAGTTTTCATTTTATAATATCAACACAAGATAGAGGGGTCAAAAAAATGTCTAAATATAAAATAAAAATAAAGTACTTGCATTCTAAACAAAATTAAATGCAAGTTGGATGTGATTTTAAAAGGAAGTATTTATTCCAAGACAAAGGGTTTAATATCGCTTACAAGAATTTTTAGATGCCCTTGATCTATAGTAATAAATAAGAGAAGCTCATTCTAAATGAAAACGTAAATGGAGAAAAAGTTGACATATTCATATACCATCTATTAATTCATTGTATAATATACAATTATTTTTAATTTTTTAATATTGAAGACACATTCATGTACACTAGTGGGAACTAGGCCAAGTTCAGCAAAAAGAATGAATGGCTATACTTGTCTAGTCAGAGTCATCCTCCCTGGTCATGATAAAACTGTTGGTATGTATGCCCTGAGAGCCAATCATGTAATGATTGGTGGGATACATTAATATTGATTTGATAAACATCAAAGGCAAGCTTCCAATTCATTCTGATTCAGTCATATGAGATAGTGATAGAACATATTGAATGTCTAGAGAATGACAGTACTCAATGACGTATGCCTTCAGGTTCATGACCTGGACGATGAGACCATACGGATGCTAAGAGTTTGTACATTCTTGTTATGTCCCTAGTCGGATGTCATTGTGGAAGGTAGATAGACAACAATGACACACAAGACTAGATTGTGGTGTTGGTTGATGACAGAATCTCATTAGTCATGATAAAGAGATATCAAACCAAACACATACATACTTGTTAGAGAACAAGGTACCAGACAGACCCACCGTGAGTTTGACACATGGAACCATGAAATGGTAGTCACAATTAGTACTCACAGTGATGGTTGTGAGTGTGATTCTTAGACCTGAAATCATTGCACTCAACACATGTCGTTGGGCACACTTTGACATCATCAAACGCAGTCCTGAAACATGGGTTGTTATAAAGGTGATGATTGGGTGGCTTTGACACATGGGGCTTTTGAGGGGTGAGTGATAGATATGGGATTTATCCCTCCTGAGGGAGTTTGATATCCATGGCCACTTGATGAGTAGGATTGAGAAAGGCATGCACACATGTGTGAATCAATATGTGATATTGATGTCATACATATCTCTTCCAGTCTACTCTGAGATCAAGAAAGTGAATGAACGTTGACAGGATGACTGTTCCATGCCTCGAGTTCATTCGGGATATCAGTGACAAAGGAATTATACATTCGCTGTAACAGCATTCACGGATTGTAGGATGAAAGTTGTTCTCCAACTTTCTACTTTCACTTGGGTAGCACTGATGTGTGACTAGGCACCGCTCTTTGCTTGTGAAGTCATATGTGTTATGGACTTTCACTGCCAACGTGAAATGGACTTGCAGGGTCACACACATAGGATTTAACCTGGAAGAGGAGTTTTGTCCACAAAGCAATGTTTAGATTGATTACTAAAGGAGTTTAGTAGTTCAATTAAACACTCAATCAGTCGATGGCTCAATATCGTATGGTTCAAGGTGTTGGACGCATTGATTGGAGTATCAGATTGATTGAAATCACATTTGACTGATTCTGCACAACCTGCACTCCCAACCGGTCGGTTCATGTGATGAACCGGTCGGCTGAGGTTGCTGAACCGGTCGGCTCAATTGTTGAACCGATCGGCTCATGCACAGAATGAAACGACCGGTTCAAGTGTTGAACCGATCGGTTCAACTAGTGCAATCGAGCAACTTGGGAAAGTAGGATTGGTGAGAATTTTCCTTTCGTTTCAAATTGCCCAATTCGATTGGGAATAATATTGGTATTCGATACCAATTGGGAAAGAAACAAGGAAAGTATTTTTGAGCTGGATTAGGACCATGAACCGATCGGTTCAGGGCACCAACTGATCAGTTGGAGTACCCCAAACGGTCGGCTCAGGTCCAACCGATCGGCTCAATGGCTGAACCAATCGGTTCAGCAGTGAACCGATCAGTTCAGGTTGCGAGATGGTTGCTTTTTGTGGAAAATCCCGAACCCTTCTACTCCTGCTTTTAGTCCCGCATTGCCCAGGATGGAGAACTCTGTCCCATAACTCTCCTATATATATAGGGGGTATTGGGGGCTTCTCACAGTACAACTCAGTGCAACCAGTTGCTCTGCAAGTTGTCGTTCTCTCTGGTTTTGGTAACCGTGAGAGAGCCCGAGCAAGTGCTTCCCGCAAAAGGGAGGTGCAGCAAGGGAAGGACAACTGCAGTTGCAATAGGAGGCAGGAGAGCGTGTTGGCGACTAGTACGTCAATAGGAGGGTGTGACTCCTTCCACTTCCTTGTGGGACAAGGAGTGTGGAGTTCCAGGTGGTCTGTGTAGACTACTACAGAGGCGGGAGGACACTGCCGCTTAGGAGGACAACTGTCATCCGACAGTCCGGTTCGAGTAGGAGTTGTCAGTCCCTTGGCGACCAGGAGCTGCACAGACGCCGTCGAAGTCCGGAGTTGAAGACCGCGCATTGTGCGAGGTATTGTCGCCGAGCAAGCCTCGGGACAAGGTATGATTCCATAAACCATCCTTTCCTATTATATAGACGTTGACGCGTTTCCTCGGTATGGGTTGGGGGAGAATTTTTTTTGTTTCCGCTGCCTTCTCTATCTCCCCTAAAACCCAACAGTGGTATCAGAGCCACGCCAACTGCTCTATATTTTAGGAATATCGATATGATCGATTTTGGTTTGTCGCCTTTATTTATTGCATACGATGTGAATAATATCGGCTTTATGCATGTCCAATCTTAAATCCACAAATCCCTAATTACATATATGATATGTATTATTAATGCACTCGATACACGTCGCCCTTAAACGAGTTTTGTGGTGGATGTATGTAGCATGATTATGGCCTATAAACCCCTATCTGTGATTGGTTGTGTGTGGTTGCTTGCATCTCGGTCTGCGCACCGATCTTCCCTCTCTTATTCCTGATGTAACTCGAAATAATTCGAGATTCTTTCCTACCTTTGCTCCCCCCGAATGTAACTTGGGGTTTCCCTTTTAAAGCAATGTAATAAATAGGATAGAATTTTATTTCCTGTTATGTCAAAGACCGGCAGACATCAAGAAGACTGTTCAGACGGTCGGTTCAAGGAGTGAACCGATTGGTTGACCTTTCAGACGGTCGGTTCAAGGAGTGAACCGATTGGTTGATGACCGGTTCGAGGAGCGAGATGAGTGGGTGGCAGACATGACGAGACGCACGACGTCCAGGTGAAATGATCGGTTGGAGGAGCCAACCGATCGGCTGGTGGCACCCGGACGACCGGCTGAAGAGTACAGATCATTCATGTGATGAGTTGATCAACTCGGTTGGCAAGGCACAGAGTTCATCTTGTACAGGTTGCATGTGATGTAGACCTAGATGACCGTGATTCCTCTTGGCTCGAGGAATCACATTAGGATGGCCATAATCATCGCTTTTTATCATTTGTGCATGTTTTCTGTGGGATATAGCATGTATATGATACGTACTATGTATTGTGGTGATTGGATATGTATATGTATATAAAAACCAAATCCCTCATTAAATATTAAGTTTTAGATGCCTTCCAAATGCGACACACGTGAAAAGCTTGATCGACCAAGTGTGGGCACGCCCTAGCGTGGTGCACCGTCTATCTCGTGGAAGCGTGAAGGATGAATGTGTGGGTCTGCCCTAGCAGGGTGCATGTTCATCGTGTTCGCTTTGGGTCGGACTTAACAAGGTGACCTAGATAGGATCTAGCGCCTTGAGGCATGGAGATGATCATTGCAAGGAGTTGTAGATGACATCTTATCAAGAGTTGCATATGATGCAATTGGCAAAAGTTGCCTACCTGAGAGATCTATGTTGTGGGTGACAGCCCTAGCTGGTCCATGGCTTAGAGGATTTCAGGATCTTGCCCACTAGAAGGTTGTACGCTGCAATCTTCCGAATTGATGGTGAGGGCTATCAATTTGAACTAAAATAGTGGGAGCGATAATTAATTAAAGGCCTAATTATATCGTCAAATTTTCAAATCAATCAAATAAGTCAAAAATGAGTTTTTGACTAAAATTGCATATTTTCCTTTTGTAGTTCAAATGGCAACAAACAACAACAACTTTTCTTTGCGATCGGTCCTTGACAAGGACAAGCTGAATGGGACAAACTTCCATGATTGGTATCGGACATTGAGAATTGTTCTCACTCAAGAGCATAAGCTCTATGTCCTTGATACTCCAATTCGAGAGGAACCCGCTCCTAATGCACCAAAGACAGAAAGGGATGCTTACAAGAAGCATTCTGATGATGCCATTGATGCAAAGTGCTTGATGCTATGTTCAATGAACCATGAGTTGCAGAGGCAACATGAAAACATGGGTGTCATAGAGATGATTCAACATCTCAGGAACATGTATGAAGATCAGGCACGGCAAGAGAGGTACAATGTTTCTAGGGCGCTGTTCAAGTGCGTCATGACAGAAGGAGATCCAGTTGGTCCTCACACACTCAAGATGATTGGGTATGTGGAGAACCTACAGAGACTGGGATTTCCACTGAGCCAAGAGTTGGCTAGTGATGTGATACTGCAATCGTTTCCAGAATCTTACAGTCAGTTTGTGATGAACTACAACATGAACAACTTTGATAGGCCACTGTCAGAGTTGTTGGGCATGTTGAGGACAGCCGAGTTATAGATGAAGAAGGACAAGCCTAAGTCCGTGATGGTGATCACGAGCAAGAAAGGCAAGTCCAAGCGCAAGGGCAAGGGCAAAGCTAAGAAAGGTTCTGAAGCTAGCCAGGAGTCCAAGCCATCTTCAGCTCTCAAGGCCAAAGGAGGCGTGACCAAGAAAGGAAATTGCCACCATTGTCAAAAGCCAGGACATTGGAAAAGGAATTGTCCTCTCTACCTGGAAGAACAAAAGAAGAAGGAGGCGACTGAAGCCTCTACTTAAAGGTGTCATGAAAGTAAACTTGTAACACTTTTCGATATATATGATATCAAGATGTAAAGTGTAAAGCATTCTTACTTGGGGCAAGTGTTGCCTTTATAGATAGGAATACTTTAGTTTATTTTCAGCCAATAAGGCATGTAATACAGTTATGAACTGCTATTTCATACTTGCCAATAGATAGAAACACTTTATTTTTACATATTGTATGACAATGATGGCAATCAATAAAGTTGTGTTTTCAATCTTAAAGATGTGATCTTTGTGGCAATGCCTTATTTATCTTGTGATATTTGATATGCATAAGATAAGACGATACCTAAAAGTTATAGATAACTTAAACAATTTAATTAGCATTAATCATGAGAAATTCATTTCTAGTTTCCATGAGATGGATAAAACTAGACTCTTTTGGTTAGAGAACCAGTAAGGGACATGAATATCTAGGACATGATTAATCAATCTTCACTAATGTAGTGGGAGAGTGATTATCCTATTAGGTATAATACATGTGATGTATTTACATACCTATTGGAATAAATGCTAATACTTCAAATGGTGTTTAGAGAAATACCAATATGAATATCTTGAAATGTTTAAGATTATCATAAATGAAGTACAAATTTGGTAACGTATTAATTCTTGATGAGATCAATGAATGAAATACTTGGACCAAATGTTTGAGACCCTTATGAGTGATTATGATAGTGTATCATAGTGAACTCATGATTAAGGCATGGTGATGTCTAAATCAAGAAGGAATCATACTCTAAGGAGTTAGAGAATGATTATCAAATAACTGAATTCTTCTTAAATGAATACCCCACACTAATAAAAGAAATTAAGAATCACAAGGGTTGTGAGTTCTTATATCTTTAACAGATACACCTCAATTATCTATGTGATGAGTTGTTCATGTGATGAGTCAACTATCAAGATGAATATGAGGAACTGAATCTTGAGTTATGGTTTATCACCATTACATCCTAAATGACATCCATGTGAACCATAAGGTATGACCTTGATGGTAGCACTCATTGGATCATATTCATAAGTGCAAAAGAGTCTTAAGTGTTAAGACACATGGATAACATTTTGAGAAGGATGATACTTGTTGATTGCAACTTAATGACTAAGACATTTGGCATATGGATACTAAAACCGCATTCCTATGAGGAATAAAACCAGGATGTGTACGTGACACAGCCTATAAGGTTTATAAATCCACTAATGCAAATGAAGTCTATAAGTTACAATGGACTAATCAATGTTATTGATTGAGTACAAGCAACTCAAAATTGGATCTTTACTTTGATGATATAGTCAAAGGGTTTGACTGATATGTCAAAGATAAAGAAGGGATCTGTGATTTAGTGGAGTGTATTCACATTTCACATATTGATGTGAAATGGAAATGTTCTAGATTGGAAATCCAAAAGTGGAAATTATATTTAAGGAAGATAGAGATGTTTCCTATGTGATAGGAATAGAGATCTATAGAGATAGTTCTCGAAAAATCTCTTGACCTAGAAAGAGAAAGCATACATTGGCAATTTGTACTGAAGTGTTCAGTATGCACAGATTTAGTGGGAGAAAACTTGTCCATTTTACATGGAGTTAGTATCCCAAGGCCAAGTGTCCAATTCTTATGAAGAATGGGAACACTAAGAATAGATATGGATCTATCATGTATGTAATCATCCCATTATCTTGCATGTATGACATGGCAAGAATAAAATGCATTCATCATCTTGTATGTAAGACATGACAATATGATGTGCTCATCCTGATAACTCGTATGTGGGACATGACGAGTGGATGTCTGTCTATTTCCAGTAAGGGTTACTGGAATGCCATGAGAACTTGATAAGTACTTGTGAAGTATTAGTTCTATGAAGATAAGGAAGAGTTCGATGTAAAGAGTTACATTGATGCGAACTTCTGAAAAGACAGAAAATTAATCGCAAAATATACATAAGATGTATAAAAGTGAAAGTTTGTTGATAATTGGAAGTGTTCCAATAAAGCCATTTTAAAAAGGGAAATGCTGAGTATCTATGTGTTAGTGAACAGTAGTGGATACTATATGGATCTGAAAGTTCATGAGATGAACTTATATTCTACTCATTGATGACAAGTCTGGAATCCTTGATCATGCAATGTGGCTAAAGGTTAGCAAAGGAATACTAGATCGCATATTACGGCAACTCCATCTCATACGTATGACGTACAACGAAGAGATGTGAGACATGCAATTTAGACTGACTTTGGCAAGGTGTTGCCATTACTCACTATGTTGGCACTAGAGCACAGTAACATGTGGGACATGTCTGAAGATCACTATGAATATGATTCAAGGGTGATTGGCTCGCAGTGCAAGTGGGAGTCTGTTGGTATGTATGCCCTGAGAGCCAATCATGTAATGATTGGTGGGATACATTAAGATTGATTTGATAAACATCAAAGGCAAGCTTCCAATTCATTCTGATTCATTCATATGAGATAGTGATAGAAAAGATTGAATGTCTAGAGAATGATAGTACTCAATGATGTATGCCTTCAGGTTCATGACCTGGACGATGAGATCATACGGATGCTAAGAGTTTGTACATTCTTGTTATGTCCCTAGTCGGATGTCATTGTGGAAGGTAGATAGACAACAATGACACACAAGACTAGATTGTGGTGTTGGTTGATGACAGAATCTCATTAGTCATGATATAGAGATATCAAACCAAACACATAGGTACTTGTTAGAGAACAAGGTACCGGACAGACCCACCGTGAGTTTGACACATGGAACCATGAAATGGTAGTCACAGTCAGTACTCACAGTGATGGTGGTGAGTGTGATTCTTAGACCTGAAATCACTGCACTCAACACATGTTGTTGGGCACACTTTGACATCATCAAACGCAGTCCTGAAACATGGGTTGTTATAAAGGTGATGATTGGGTGGCTTTGACACATGGGGCTTTTGAGGGGTGAGTGATAGATATGGGATTTGTCCCTCCTGAGGGAGTTTGATATCCATGGCCACTTGATGAGTAGGATTGAGAAAGGCGTGCACGCATGTGTGAATCAATATGTGATATTGATGTCATACATATCTCTTCCAGTCTACTCTGAGATCAAGAAAGTGAATGAACGTTGACAGGATGACTGTTCCATGCCTCGAGTTCATTCGGGATATCAGTGACAAAGGAATTATACATTCACTGTAACACCATTCACGGATTGTAGGATGAAAGTTGTTCTCCAACTTTCTACTTTCACTTGGGTAGCACTGATGTGTGACTAGGCACCGCTCTTTGCTTGTGAAGTCATAAGTGTTATGGACTTTCACTGCCAACGTGAAATGGACCTACAGGGTCACACACATAGGATTTAACCTGGAAGAGGAGTTTTGTCCACAAAGCAATGTTTAGATTGATTACTAAAGGAGTTTAGTAGTTCAATTAAACACTCAATCAGTCGATGGCTCAATATCGTATGGTTCAAGGTGTTGGACGCATTGATTGGAGTATCGGATTGATTGAAATCGCATTTGACTGATTCTGCACAACCTGCACTCCCAACCGGTCGGTTCATGTGATGAACCTGTCGGCTGAGGTTGCTGAACCGGTCGGCTCAATTGTTGAACCGATCGGCTCATGCACAGAATGAAATGACCGGTTCAAGTGTTGAACCGATCGGTTCAACTGGTGCAATCGAGCAACTTGGGAAAGTAGGATTGGTGAGAATTTTCCTTTCGTTTCAAATTGCCCAATTCGATTGGGAATAATATTGGTATTCGATACCAATTGGGAAAGAAACAAGGAAAGTCTTTTTGAGCCGGATTAGGACCATGAACCGATCGGTTCAGGGCACCAACCGATCGGTTGGAGTGCCCCAAACAGTCGGCTCAGGTCCAACCGATCAACTCAATGCCTGAACCGACCGGTTCAGCAGTGAACCGATCAGTTCAGGTTGCGAGATGGTTTCTTTTTGTGGAAAATCCCGAACCCTTCTACTCCTGCTTTTAGTCCCGCATTGCCCGGGATGGAGAACCCTGTCCCATGACTCTCCTATATATATAGGGGGTATTGGGGGCTTCTCACAGTAAAGCTCAGTGCAACCAGTTGCTCTGCAAGTTGTCGTTCTCTCTGGTTTTGGTAACCGTGAGAGAGCCCGAGCAAGTGCTTCCCGCAAAAGGGAGGTGCAGTAAGGGAAGGATAACTGCAGTTGCAACAGGAGGCAGAAGAGTGTGTTGGCGACTAGTATGTCAACAGGAGGGTGCGACTCCTTCTACTTCCTTGTGGGACAAGGAGTGTGGAGTTTTAGGTGGTCCGTGTGGACTACTACAGAGGCGGGAGGACACTGCCGCTTAGGAGGACAACTGTCATCTGACAGTCCAGTTCGAGTAGGAGTTGTCAGTCCCGGTGCGACCAGGAGCTGCACAGACGCCGTCGAAGTCTGGAGTTGAAGACCGCGCATTGCGCGAGGTATTGTCGCCGAGCAAGCCTCGGGACAAGGTATGATTCCATAAACCATCCTTTCCTATTATATAGACGTTGACGCGTTTCCTCGGTATGGGTTGGGGGAGAATTTTTTTTGTTTCCGCTGCCTTCTCTGTCTCCCCTAAAACCCAACAAAAATTGCTACTAGATTGGACGGTTTTGTCGAGTTGACAATACGACCCGTCCAATCTGAGTTGTTTCCTACCTGTTGTAAATCTTGATTAAAATTGAACACGTGACTTCTCTGAACTATGCTATTTGGCAGTCTACTCACTATTATATCCAGATCACACAATCATACAAAAAGAATATAATTTTACATAAAAGGTTTGTAGAAATGCACTCAAATTTGTTAATTTCATGCCAAAATTTTAATTACATAAAATATAAAAGGAGCCAACACATGCATCTTATACAAATACTTGTTAACATCATTGAGATCATAATCCGCACATATTACATTAAAATAACATCAAAACAAAATAAATTGCTCCTTTTTTTTGAATATCTACTTTGCAATTGATGGAAAATTGTGGTGGACAATGAACCAAATAAACATAATACTGATCACACATATTTTGAATGCAATTGATATCATAGCCTTATTTTGTGCCCATATATCTGCATCTTTTTCTTGAGACAACTTAAAATACAATTACACAGAATATAGTTACTTTTAGTGTAAGTGTTTCAAACTAGAAACTATACAAACAACAAAATTAATTCCATCTAACATTAATTTTTAACCATGTATCTAGGAAACGAATTTAGTATTGTAGTTCCACATCATTTTACATAGGTAATACATACAACTAATGTGTAGAAATAAAATCTAAAACCATATGGTGACTTATTGTCATATTGTATTTTAGTTTCTAAACAAGACCTAAATGTCTTGCCATACTGGAGACAAAATAGCTTGAATTCTACAGCACAATAAATGTAATATGTTTCTGCATAACATGTCCAATTCCTTATACATTAGTTCACCTACAACATAAAGCATAATATATGCAAAACAAATCAATACCAAATATCTTTAATGTTCCTAATGCATATGGGAAAAAACTGCATTTGTGATGGTTACTTGTCAAGTATCATGCATCTATTGGCATCAAAGACATCACCACCTTCCCTAAAGGAAAGAGAAAACCACTTCATCCAAACCTCCTACTAATTAAATTGGAAGAAACTTCAATTTGAGTGTACTGCCCTTCTTAGCAAGCAAAATAGGAAAAGGAAAAAGAAGAAGAAGAAAATCCTATATTGTCACTTCTTCCAAAAGACAAATCAAAGAATGGAACCACACCTCTTAGCAAACTCCTCTTCAAAACAACATGACCAACATTCATAACAAACTCCAAAACATCATGATCATAAAATCAAACTCATCAAAATAATAGAATAATGACCCTTCATTTTCACGTCCATCCTTATACAACTCAAAATTGCATCTTTTCATCTTGGGACCCCTTCAAACACTTCATCCCTTGACATCAAAATCCTCAAAATTAACTTCAAGGTCAAACATACTTACTTTAGTGCTCATCTTCTAAATGTTTCACCATCCTTCGAACATCTTGTGATTCTATAAAACTGTCTCCAGTTGCTATAATGCCAACAACCCCACGATCTATCTCTATGTGAGCTGGAGATCATATATCGTTGTGGCAGTTGCTATGAAAAGACCTTACAATATTAGGCCCTACTAGCCCAACTTTGCATAATTCATAGTTCATGTTGAATAATAAAGAAGGGATTCAGTTCTGTGAAATATCTCAAAATTGTAGGATGGAACTGTTGCAAAAAATAAAAGCTATAAATTTCTAATCAACTAAAATAGATTAATTTTGAATTTTTTGAATTGAAATTGGTTATCTATAAATGAAACCAAAACATTATGAGTTCACAATGTTTTCGATCAATATTTGTTTGGGTGTAAAATTTTGATCAATATTAACACATAAAAATTACTAATTAAACCCCCAATAATATTGATCAACCTCAGTAATAGCTAAGGTTCTTCTCCACAAGGAACTAATGCATATAAACATTATTCTAATCCAATTGGCTAGTGATTCAACAAGTAATTATGATTTGATTTTATAATAAGTTGAGTAAACTAATATGGAAACTACTCTCCATTTTTTCAAATAAATAAGAGTGTACTTGGTGCCAAGACATCCACAATAAACATGACGAATATATTAAAACCAATGAATTCTATTCATCATCTGATCACCAAAATTTGATTAATGGTTCTCAACTATGATTTCATTATTTTAGTTCCCTCAAATGTCAACCATAAGTGTACAAAACACTTCTCTAAATCACTTCAAGAATACATTCGCTAACAACATACACAATTAGGAAGATAATGATATGTTTTATAAATTCCCATTCAATATATAAATATTGGTCTATTATGATATCTAATAAATTTGTATTCCTTTGAAAATATTAACTTTGAGAAGTAGGGGACCTTGTCTGATTTTACATAGACAAGAAAAGTACAATAGAGAGATCGAGAAGAAAATTTGAAATTATATTCACATACGATAAGAATATGATATTGTAAACCAAAAATGAACCATGTACAAGGAAACATATTCAATACTTGTAGACTACAAGTTGTAGTAGATTCACATATAAGATGAAAATTATCTTTTTTAATGGAGTGATGTAGAAAATACAAAGAAATAGTGGATGGAGGTTGAAGAAAATATATATTATAGTTGTAGAGAGAGATCTATATAATGGAGGTGGAAAACATGTATCCTCATCTAAGAGAAGGGATTTTACTTGTTCTTCAACATTTTTCTTTGGTTCTTCTTCTTGTAGAGTAGAATCGCCTCCTGAGTTGGCTCAAACACCTACTCAATATTTGAAGTTGACAGAAAGAAATATTTTTTCCCAATTTCCCAAATAATACATTATTGTAGAAATCAAGTAGACACATCATGTATAAGGCTATACATGTTGCACCACATGAAAATTTTCATATGTTAGGATCATGACATCCCTACCCGATGAGCCCAAGGGTCTACACATTGCTATTGAGAGCATATATTGAGAATGCAAGTTGTTTCGTTGACCGAACCTCACGTGTGCTTGGGGTCAACATGGACAACTCCTATTATGATGAGATACCTCATGATCTAGTAAGGCATGTCATGTATCATGCTGTGAAAATCATACAAGGGATAATGAGTCACCTCATTATCTAGTAAGGCATGCCATGTCTCACACTGTGAAAATCATATGAGGGATTTACATGTAGACATGATGTGTTGTTTGTGAGCCACCCAATTTCATATGTTGTAAGGATGTACCTGGATCCTAGATTTTGTTTTGGCTTGTATATGGTGGGACATGTCATGCCTGACATTAAAAATTTTGATTATGTTTTATTATGTATCTAAGTTAAGTTCAGAGAGAACATGAGGTCTAGATGAACCATTTTTATTGAAACATTCATAAAAATGCACCCAGTTGATCAAGAAGATAGAAAAAACTCCAAAATACTAGAAAAGCATTTTCAAGTCAAATATGTAGGTACAGCCAATAAATTGGAATGAAGAAGTCAGCAGAAGTAGGCATAAAACATATCAAGTAGGCATAAAACATATCATTAACTAATAAATGATAATTTGGAAAATGTACATCAAATGATGTATGCTTAAACCCTTGAACTTGGTAACACTTTTTGGAGCAAAATTTACTTAGCTCATCATGACTACAATAAAAATTGACACTTGTATGAAGAGGAAAAAAACATAGACCATAAGAAAAATGTATTTTGGCAACCAATACCTAGATATATACTTTCATTCTACTATAAACTTGTAATCTGAAGGTATATGTACTGATATGATATCCTAAATATTCTCATTATTTTATGTGCAATATAAAAACAAATTAAAATTTTGATTTTAAATGTGAGCATCTAATTTAACTTAGATGGTTTGGTAAAGAGCACATTATTTGATTATTCAATACATATCATATCTATTAGTAATAATAACAAATTTACTATTCCTTTTTTATTTGAATTGACTTTTTATATGTATAAGCAACATTAATATAGCACTAATAATAAAATTTCAAACATAAACAAATTATATATGATAAATAAATATCACTAAACATACTCATTTTAGTTTTTTTCTATATATAAACACCACTACTTAATTATTGATGTAATGATCGCTCACAATAAACATGTGATGAGTGGTTTTACAAAGTTATATATGTCTGATGTTATCCCTATCGATATGTATCATTAAGAAAATAAAGCATAGGAAAGTGTATCTATATCACTCTAATTTTAATGAAGGTATGCCAATATTCATTTCTTTAAGAAATATTATTGTGTAATAATGTCCATATGTGTATAATACTCATTCAAGGATTTAATATATTATTGCAGAAGTAACCACACAAGGGTTTATGAAACACTTCAAGACCAAGTAGTCTTAAGTTCTCATATAAACTACTTCTCTTTCTTAACCTCGTAAAAGTTGTAGTTTTCCATAGAATTATATCTTCACATTCCCTAGTTATGTAAGCACACATGTAATTATTCCCTAAAAGAGCATTACCAAAGTTTAACATGCCTTCAAATAGGTGTCAATATTAATACAAACTAGGAGACATGAACCACATGATATCATTTTAATAAGGTTGAAGAGGCAATGTTATTGTATCCTTACTCCTACCAGAGAGAAATACATTTGTGGATACTAGGGATTACGTCTTGTGTAGGGCTCATAGATAGTCTCATTGCATATATTTCATATACAATCTCATGAAACATATGTAGGTCACATCACCTAGAGACCGATATTTAGTTTACTTTTTCACTATATTGGTTAGTTCGTATGTTTCTTCCCTAGTATACTTCAAAATTAAGTCAGAGACTCTAAAAATAGTCCTTTGATTGATTCCTTCAACCTTTATTCTTGTTTGGGACATCATTTTTGTTTTAGACATAACCACTGGAGAGGAGGGGTTTTGATTCCATTACACAGTTTTTGTGTTCTTTGTGTTGTAAAAATGTAAACTTCTATTTTTTTTTCTGGGAGGGGGTGTAAAAGGAGAGTCTTCATTCATCCTGCTTCCTTGTGTAGTGTTTAGATCTATCTTACTTAAATTGCACCCTGAAAACTTAAACATAGTAGAGAATAAACCATAAGTAAAGGGAAAGAGAGGGGAGTCACCCACAAGGTTGGGGGTGTCCATGTAAATGAGGCCCTCTAAGGAGTTTTTGAGATGGTGTTTTGATAGAGAATCCACTAAAGTGTTAATTTCCTATCTAATTTTGTGATGTGCACTACCTTCAAATTGTCCAATCCAGGCGTTATTTGTCATACCCAAGGTTGTATCGAGGAAAGGTTTGGTCTTCCATTGATAGATTTAATGGCCTTAATGCAATCTATTTTTATTTTAGCCTCAGTGAACTACCTTTGTTGCATCATTCTTACAGCCAGAGCAATTCCTCATATTTCCTCTTCTAAGACTGATCTAACCTTCACCATCATGTCCATACCATCTTGCAAATATTCCTTCCAAGTCCAGTGTAGTTCATCTATTGCATCAAGGTCTTGTTTAACATCCACATCTACCATCATAAGCTTACAGTTTCTTCCCAGATTTGTCCATTTACCATCTTGGTCTTTTGGCATATGCTTGATTCTAGGTAGGAGCTAGTTACTTTCCTAAACACCTTTGCAGAGACACTCGTATCTCCCCTGTGGAACGTCAGGGTTCAAGGTTCTTCCTTCAAAGACATTTAAGTTTATAGTCATCCATATGGTCCAACAACAACCACAAAGTGTTCTTTAAGTTTTCCTCTTTTGCTGCAAACTATTTTATATCCATTCTTCTAGGAATTGCCAGTTCGGTAGTTGTTAATGTTCAATTAATAAACAAAATGCAAAATGATAATTTTGACTTAATCTTAATAAAAATTGATATATCTATGATCTATTTTAATTTTATATATCTATTTTAATAAAATCATTTTTTAGTGGTAAACCATCTGCCATAACTCCTTGGAAATTTATATTCTTTCAGAGCATGTAGTGTCATTTTTTCCCCTCATTACAATGAAGATAACTATTGTCCAATGTGAACTTCCTCCTCATCTTTCTTTCATTGGTCATAATGGTTGTGTGTGCCACCAGCCATGCGAACACTTTCAATTTGCTAGGTAGTTTCAGTTTTCGAATGACCTTTCAGGGAATATATCAGGGAAGTTCCTCTTCATTTTGTATGATATGGTATTCTGAGCTAGGAGTGTACCTCCCTTCTCCTCATGTTTCCAACAAGTGTTATGGTTGTATGCACTTCATGGTATATGTACACTAGTGATGCTTTCTACTATATTAGTTGGTAGGAATGTGCTCAGGAAGTTGACTTCCCACTCCCCATTCAGATTGACCAAGCTGGACACCAACATGTCTCTCAGTTCCTCCACTACTTCTTTGTTTCCCACATTCAGTAGATTGTCTGTACCTAGTACCCACTCATAGGACTGTATTCGAGTGTCCTCCCCATTTTGATGACTTAGACGCTATTCTTTCTGATGAGGTCTGAGGTGATATGACATGTTCTCTAGAAAGGAGTTGTCCTCTGTCCCTTCTTCCCTTTGTATTTTCTGTACTTATGTAGAATCCCCTCCCTCCATAGGGATTCATTTCCATTTCTTTGCTCCCATGTGTTTTTCCCCAACATTGGTCTATTCTAGGTTGCCATAGATTTGATCCTAAACCCACCTTCATCAATGATCTTTGTCAGTTTCTCCAACATACTAACAAGATTGCATTTTCTTTGTGACCACCATCCCAGATAAACTTCCTAATAATTTTATCCATGTTATTACACACTCCTTTATGAATAACAACTGTTTTCATCATGTATGTTGGATTGGTTGTAAGTATAGTCTTTGCTAGGAAGATCCACCGTGCTAGTGACAAGGTTTTCACAGCACAACCATTGACAATTGTCTCCATTATTTCTGCTAAGTGAGCATAGACAGATTTGTTCACCTTACCATGGAGTACTGGCACTCCCAAATAGAAACCCAAATCATGTGTCTCTACGATGCCATTTGCATTACATATGCTAGTCATCAGTTGGCGATCCACTAAAGATGAGAAGTAAATATGTGTCTTTTCCACAAAAATTGGTTGTCCTGAGGCTGCTTAAAACATTTTGAAATAATCATTGGTAATGACAATCTGTTCCCTCGATGCTTTTGTAGAGAGCAAGATGTCATCAACATTACTAATATGCAAAATCATGGGTCCTTTTTGTGAAATTTTAGGTGTTTTCCATTTATCTTCTTCTACATATCTGTTGATTTGTTGTGTCAGCCATTCAATACATAGGATGGAAAGGTATGGTGACAAGGGATCCCCTTGTATCAAGACCCTTGATGGTTTTATATATAGAAGTAGATCACCATTATAGACAATGTTGGTGTTGTTACTGTTCAGAGAGTTCACTGCATACTGCTTGATATTGGTCGGCCAATATGCTTTATCTATGGTATCTTTGACAAAGGTCCACATCTTTCAATAATAGGCCTTGGAGAGGTCGATCTTAATGGCTATCAGAGGAGTTGAGCTTTCCCTTATCATGTTATGCATGATTTTTTGAACCATGATAATGTTGAGTGCTATGCTTTTCCTAGGAACAAAGCTGGTTTGATTATATAAGATCCAATGGGGCATAAGATTTCTCACCCTTTCATTCACAACTTTTGAATCCAATTTGAGGCTGGCGTTGTTCAAAGATATGGGTCTTAATTCATTGCAATGGATTGGATTCTTCTTCTTGGGTATTAAGATGATGGTTGATTTATCGACATCGACCAATATGTCTCCACCATTAAGCACATGTTTGATGGATGTTAGCAATGACTCTTGTATTATATTCCAGTTACTTTTAATGAGAAGATAGTCAATGCCATTTGGGCCAGCCACCTTGTAGGTGTCCAAATATTTGATAATTTTCCATAATTCTTATTCTATCAGAGATGAGGAAGTTCTTCTCTTCTTTTTTGCAGTAAGTATTCTGAACATTCCAAGAATGGAATCCTTTTCTTGCTAGATCAGTATCATTTTTGCTAGAAAGAGTTTGGTGAAATGTTTATTCAGCATTGCTTTTAGCTCATTGTAGTCGTTGATCCAATTGCGAAATTTATCTTGTTAGGTGTTAATGGTATTTGCATGTTTTCTATTGCTAACAAAGGCATGGAGAAACTTATTGTTGTTGTCCCCGTGTTTGAGCCATACAGATTCATTGCTTCCAATCTTCCTCCTCATTTTGTAGTATGTCCTCGAGTACAGTTTCAAGTTCCATACATTCAACATCTTTCCTAGCGTCGTAGTGGTCTTCTAGCTCCTTCTGAAGGTTATTGATGTGATGGAGTAGTTGCTCTTTGCTTTTCTAGGAGTCAACATTCGCTTTAGAGTCCCATTTGAGAATCAATCTGTGTACCATCTTCAGTGCCTCCTCAATTGGTACTTGTGTATTCCAGTGTTCGTTTAGAATCATTTTGATCTGAGGGTTTGAGTTCTAAGATGGGTTAGCCCTGAAACATCTTTGTTGTTTGGGACAGTTTGTATGCATCAAGGCAACCGGGTTGTGATTCGAGGCCAACCTCGATAGATTTTCACAGATAATGGTGCAATATTTTTATATCCACTCTATATTTACAACTGCTCTATCCAGTCTCTCATGGAGTATTCATTTCTTATAGGTGAACTTGAGTCATGTGCTTCTGATATCAGTGAGTCCAGTTGATATCAGTGTGTCTTTTCACTTTGTTGCTTCATTATAGTTGAAGAGATTGCTTTCAATCATATCATTGGGAGACATCATGCAATTGAAGTCGCCAATAAAAACCCATGGAATTTTGATATGCATGCTCATCTATTTAAGATGGTTCCATAGGATATGTCTACTACTAGGATTGGAACTCACATAAATGAAGGTGCAGATTGTAGTGTTGTTAATAGAACAATGTATATAGTAGAGATGACTCTGGATAATCTCAACATTGCATTCTTTTTAATTCCAAAGGACCCAAACTCCACCAGAGAAACCATGTACTTCTACTCTATGCTAGTTGGATAACCTGATGTCTTTTATTGCTAGATTTTCATGGTTTCCAAAGATACAAGGTTCCAAAATAGCAACCACCTTTATTTTTTACTTATTGATCATTTCTTTTAGGGTGCGTCTGGATTTCACTTTTCCAGGTCCCTTAGTATTCCAGACTATTATATTTACTATGGAACACAAGGAAGAGAGGGTGATTAGCACTCGCTTGGGCTACCCACAATGCTACTCTGATCATCTTCATTCTTCCTTGTTTTGCTTCTAGTGCTATAGGAATGGCCTAGACTCCTCGTAGAATGATTGTTATCCTTCTTCTACTTTACCTTTCTGTTAGCATTAGTGATGTCATCACTAACATGTGGGTTTCTTTGGCTCTCTTCCTGCAAAGGAGTTGCTTCCTCCTTCTCCATGCCACTACTGCTTGATGTACCCTTTTCCCCCGACGGACGTCCCATGACAATTTCATTTCCTAATGGATCCACTATTGTATGCGTCATCTCCATATCATCATTGTCTCCCTATTTCTCTATCGGTGTCATCACTTCCTTCTCTTTATCTTGGTTGTTCGGGGCGTGGAATTTGGATACATTAGTGTCCTTTTCTCACTGTTGTTTCTTGGGCTAGATCTTGGGACTTGCCATAGTTGTCTGTGTTTCTTCAGGTTGTTTTGTGTTGTCTTCCTCACCAGCAGTGACAGCTTCCTCCTCCTCCTCCAATAAGTGATATCTATGTCCCACACCTTTTCCTTTCTGATACTTTTTTCCTATTGGACTCATCGTCTTTATTTCTTGGTGGCCTACTCGTTAGAAGTTTCTTTCCATAATAGGCTTGTCATTTTACCTCCTAGTCCACCCACCTAACTCCAACTTCATCTTCCTTCAGTAGACTTGGTTCATTGGTTGGTGCTTCAGTCGGACCTTTATAGTCTTAGCCAATGTGTCCCAATCTTCCACACATAATGCAGAAGTTTGGGAGTGACTCTTATTCAAGTTTGTATTACCTTCCATTGATGATGATCGTTGGGTGATTTTTGGATTTATTGTGCTTATCGCTAGACTAATCTAGCAAAGCGACTTCAAGTTTGATTCATGGAATGGTCATCTAAATGGATGAGTCTTCCTATTTCCTACTCAATTATTTTGAAAATTTCTTGATTATATAGTGGATCCGTAGTCCCATCACTCTCACCCATGTCACAATATAATATGGTATTCTTTTGTATGGTTCAAAGTACCCGTCCAAAGGCCATGCCCTTAGGCAACCACCAAAGAGGGATCATGGGCCCTTGATTGAAACATTCTCATGATCAGATTCTCTATAGAATTGGAATAAATTGTATTGTTCAAATGACTGATACAGTTCAAACCTCCCTGCCAGACGCCACAACATTTTTAACCTTTCAGTCATTTTAAGGAAGCCTCATGTCTATCAAGAAGCTTAACGAATATTCCTTGAAGGGTTTTCTAATTATTTCTTCTGCCTCTGGGGCGACATATATTTTTGGGTACACTTTATCATTGACTAGTTTGATATCTCCAGGATTCATAATTTCTTTGGGTTCGTCATCTATTAAGAACGAATCTAATGCTCCTCCCTTCCCCTCTCCTATGATCAACTATTTGAAGTTTAATGGTATTGGGACTCCATCCGGAATAAAAGGACTCCCGTCATCTATAAGATCTATGCGACATTTAGTCATACGTCACCATATCTGTATACATAGAGGATGTTCTTGTGACATTGCTTGCCATGCCTCTCATTCCTTTGTATGTCAAGTTCAGACCAATTTCCTTGACATGGATATGTGAACCTGTCTCCTTGTTTCTTTGCCCTTTTCCTCCATTCCTCCTTGTGCCCCCTGGCGCATCATCATCATCTAGGGTTTCTCACTTCCGTCACTTCCCGCTCCCCTATCATCTTGTTGTTTAGAACTAGACAATCTCCCACACCTATCTTGTTGTCCCTTCCCCTCCATTACTCTCCCTCCCACCCACTTGACTACACACATGCATAAGAAACTGATCATGACAAGTAACAATGGTTTTTTTCTCCTCCTCTTCTCCTTTTTCCCACCTTCCACCATTATTGACAAAATTGTTTATGGACAAACATGTCACTTACTATCATACAACATTTTATTAACCAAATCCTCATTCCGAATGACTATAAAGTCAATGGGGATAGGACCTAGTCCCTAGCATGGCATTATCAAATAAAAAATGAGGAAGAGAAAAAGATTGCCATATGTGAACATATAACAAGATAAAAGCACCAACACAATCTCAACATTCAATAAGATATATTAAATAACATTTTTTCATTACAAGATTTCGATAATTTATTCAAGATTCAAATTGTAGAAGTCTTCTCACATACACTAGGAATCTTATAATAAGTACACCTGACATAGATCATCAAGAAATCAACTCTCTATCTATCTCTAAACCTGTAAAATATGCAAAACAAGCCGGCCAACACATAAGGTGTTGATTACAATCAGAAAGATACATATATATAATCTATGCATAATTTGAAAAGCGTTGCAGAAGTAACAAACAAGAATAAAGAAGTTTAGTATTTAGAAAAATGAAAGCCCGTGTTTTATGTCATTCTACTTCAATTGTACCATGAAAGTTGTGTATTCATATGGCCTTTTTTTGACTAACTTATCATTGGAAGAGTTTGAGTAACATCCCATTGGAGGAGTTTATGAGGGTGTTGATGATTAGCTAACCCTATTCTTAAGGGGCCTCAAGGCCATCACCAAGGGATAACCCCTTTGTCAGCAAGGTCCACCCTATCTTGAAAACTCAAGTAACACTCCCAGTCTCATGTCCGTGCTCCAAGACTTTAGATAGGTAAACAATGTTTGTATAATGGAGTTCTATATTAAGTTTGTTAATAAACATCGACAAAGAGACAAACACTGAGTACTATACTAGAATACTCATTGGAAATAGTTGAGCAAGTAAACAAGCATATATATGTATCTTAGTTCAAGCAAGAAAATTGTAGCTATATAATTATTAAAGCATATACCTAATTTAGAAATTCTTGACGTAACTTATCTTTGATCATCTAGACACAACCACACCAGATTACTAATAATATTACATACATGTATTAGATTCTCATAATTAAGCCTAATTACTTCCATTTTAATGGTTTCAGCTAAGATAGAATTGATGTTGATTAATAACATGTTTGCTGATCTTTTATTGATTTATGGGTCATCATGACATTTGTGGTAAAGACTCATGTCATTTTGATGTTCCCTAGATTTCATACAATTATGTCAAGGTTTAAGTCACTTACTTGAATTTTAGAGTCATGATAATAAAAAATTTCCAAGAATAAAAGAATGAGGTATGATTGGATAGGGTAGATCTGAAGATTTAGACCCATAGCAAGGAATAGGGCACTAGGAGTATAGTTTTAGTCATATGTATCACATAAGAGGTCAAAATGGGTGAGTTTAGGAACACAACCCATCTCATAACAAGAAGGATGGGTCCTAGGAATTTAGGCCACCATAAACATGAGTATTACTAATTTCAAAGGTCTAAGAGTGTTGTATTCACAAACAAGGTCAAACACATCATTTGAATCAAGTATAACCATGCACCAACATAAAGGTCACATTCATGAAAATTAATCCATAGAGATAAACCTAGCAAAACCATATTATGGATGATATTAGCCTCATGGAGGCACAATGCCACTAATTTCAAGTTTTTAGTTTATCCAATGTCATTTTGGGTCAAAATTACATCTTGATCAATGTTATACCTCAAAGTCCAAATACAAGTCATGTTAGTGAAAGAAGGTTAAACAAGGATAAATAATAGTCATTAGGGTAACCATAGTGCTCAAAGTTCGCTAAGGTCACAAATATGAGTAAAAAGTATATTTGAGAAACAAATATCTAATATCATCATGATGATTCATAATTATGCATCATTCATGTTCAAAGTTCAAAAAAAGAAAAATAGTGATTTTTTGTCTATATCTAGGGTTTGAACGAATTTTTGAATTTTAGAACGAATTTTCTCGATCATTTTGGTATATTGGATCATTATATTTGGATGCTCGTAAAAAATTCTATGAATTTATAGAGATTTACCTCACATTGAATGTCTTGAATGATTGAATCCGAGATCAAGGGTTAGGAAACTACCACACCTCAATGCCCCACCTTACTGAGTGCACATGTATCCTAAGGCTACCCAAGGGCCCGTACATGACTTATTAGCACGTGGCTGCCTCCCACCTTGGTCACCTTCACGGTCCGGCCCACCGACCACTACACCTGGCCATCATCCCACTCGCACGCCCACTATAGCCGAAGATGTAGGTTTTAAATGGTTCGTGCGCCACCATAAGGACATCGTTCAATAAGATCCATACTAGACCTTAGGCAACAAGGGTACAATGTAGGGTGGAAACCTCCTTGGTGTTTCCACAAGGGCTCCCGATGACTTCCATTAGGGGTGAGGCTCCCCTCAGATCACTCTAGTGATGTTGCTCCAAAATCCACCCAAGAAGCATCCTGATAGGGAGGAAGAAAGAAGCTATGAATGTGGGGTAGGGCTTGTTGAGGCTACATATGTGGTTGTTTGTGTCGTAAAGGAAGTCACATAGCTAATGGGGGCCTTTCTCGAGATAGATGTTGCCTGTGGTAAAAATGCCCAAAGGTGGTGCCCAAAAACTATTGTACAAGTAGTAATAAGGAAGATAGGGTTGTGGTGGATATCTAGGGCACCAAAGTGGCTGAATGAAAGAGAAGAGAAATATGAATGAGAAAATAAAGTGTTTTGGGGTCTTGACTGTCTAAATAGGTGAGAGTCAGAGTGTGATTGTTGGATTCCTTGTCAGGGACACTATAGGTCTCCTACAATGTAGGACTGGAGGAAGAGGATACATCTAGGTCATTATGTCATTCAGATCGCTCAATGGATATAGGTCCAACGAATAAGATGGATCCAAACAAATACAAGTTGAGTTGAGAGGTCTCCCATTAAATTGGGCCGCACGTGGCACAATGGGCTCGATAAGGATTAAAAATCAATTGACATCGATTGATTCAAGTGAATTTTGTGCAATATTTGAAATATCATAAATTGGGGTATGAACAGATAAGGAAATTTTTATGAAACTATATTCACAATTGAAAACTCTACAACATAAAGTACATGAAGCAGTAAGGTGATCACCTTAAATAGGTTCAATTTATCTCAAAAGATGGTGATTCATTAACTTATAAAGCTTAGATAAAAGTGTGGATTAATGTCACACATGGTGAAATTATCATTGATGTGATCAAATTAGAATGTCACCTCATCCAAACTATAAAATGAAATTTTTATTTAGGACTATAGAAACTTCATGAGAGAGAAAAAGTTTAATAGAGTGGAGGAAAAGTCAAGTTATCACATCCTTCCCTCCTTAAAAAAATCATCCCCAAAATTCATCCAAGATCATAGATAAGAGTTGAAGTCAATATTCATCATGTTTAGGCAACCAATCCTAGGTTTCAAGGCATACACCACAATTGAGTTCATACTTCGATTATAATCATAGAGGGTGTACACATCTAGATTATATCCTTAGTAGTTGATATTTTATCATAATGTTACATCATCTTGACATTAAGGTTCCTGACCTCACATCCTGCTACATTAATGTTTTATTCAAGTATCCATAAAAGCCGAAAAACTATTATCACAATATAGGTTATGAATTCTCAGAAGGACATGTTCATCAATCATGTATTTCAATTAAGTTGTTATCATCATTATATTTCCTCATCAAGTTGAAATTACATGCAAGGTTTAGATGACCTCTCATTTTCTACAACTATCATAATTAGGTTCATTACTTTTTGTTTTGGACATGCTTTTAATCATTGTGTTTAGGATTGTTCAATTTATGTTCTCAAGGTATCAATATATCAAGTCCATGATTACTTTGACTACTCATTAACTACCTTGATTGTCTTTTCCATATATTTCTGCAATGGAAATTTGAGTAGATTTTTCTCTCGTCAAAGGTTCCAAAAGTAGTCAAGAAATATGTTTATTTTAGGAAATTAAATTCACTTTTCAAGATATATTTGCATACTCGATTTGGAGTTCATGCACAAAAGTTATGACACTTTTGGTATAAGGTATATATTTATTTTTAGGCACTGCGGGAAATTGTGCAAAAATCTTCCAAGGTAATTTTAGAAATTTTTGCACCTTAAAATAAATTATCGGTATTCCTAAAAAATGCACAATAATCAAGTTAAAAGTCCAGTTCAATCAAGAAAAGCTAAACTATGATAATTTATGCTAAAATTATTTAACAGCTAATAAATTTTTGTCAATTTAAGATAAAAAATAAACAAATAATGGTGTTGTATTTTCACTCATCAAAATACTCTGAACTTAAAACTTTTCTTGTACTCAAGTAATATAATTTTGGCCCATCATCCAATCTTGTATAACACCACTTGAGTCCTTCCACATTATATGGCCAAGAAACATTAACTTTCTAAAATCACAGAAAATAATTCTATCCCCTACTTCAAGATTATTTCACAACTAAGTTCCATTTCAAAACTCTTACTAAAACAAATTTAATATCCCCTTTTCATTTTGACATTCTGGCATATTCATTTAAGGTATTGCACAAGAATAGGGCTAAAGGATTTTATGGGGTTTATGCAAATTTCTATGGGTATAAAAAGTAGAGTGAAAGGAGGTATAGAAGGAAACAATCTCTCCTCTGTACGACTTGAGACCTTTTTATATCTTTGTTTGTAATTATATTGACCGTATATTTTGGTGTTCTCTTTTGGTAGGTTTTCTTGATGGTACCCCCTGTTAAATTTATGAGAGGTATAGAAGAAGTGAAAGAGGGGAGGGGGTGTGCCACCTCGATCTTGGAGTTTGGCACATTGGCTTTTTTTTTCTTTTTTGTAGATGGAGAAAGAAGAAGGTGATGGAAGAAGTGTATAAAAAAGATCATTCATTGTACAACCTAATTTTGTGAGATTAAGCTCATTGGGAGTATCATTTATTGGGTCAATTAGTTTTTGAGTTATGAAAAATTTATAATATTTCCAAGTCAATCTGAAACTCTAGATAAGGAGGTATTGTGTTTTAATCCTATCAGTCTCCTACAGCTTGCCATCTTTTCGAAGGAATGGTGTTAATTCAAATCCTAGTTGATAAGATAATTTCTATCAATGGCATGTTTAATACTTTATGTTACAAAAGAAGTTGCTAATCCAAGGGGGTATACTGATACACATGCATACAATCATGTCCAACTAGATAAAGGCCTGGCCGACTAGATGAGGGGCAAAAGTAAGGAAATTGTTTTGATAAATTTAAAGCTAAACTGCATAACATAATGGAAATTACAAGAATTTTATGATAGAAAGGGTGGAATGTGTATGTACCACCCACCTCCACCGTGAGCTTAAAGTTTTACTCATCCCAAGAAAATCTTAATCCCCTAGGAGGAGGGAAGAGAAATGCTGAAATCACCAGGGGGCCCTGGTCGATCGAAAAGTGTCTAGCTGAATGGAATATTGATGAGGGATGGAATCTTACAAAGAAGATCTTCATAGTGTACCTGGCCATTGGGTGGAAATGGAATCTCAAAGGGACTTTTATATGGACTTTCACCTCACATGACCTCTAATAGGATCCACATCTCTTCCTTAAATATTGAAGGAAGTGGTGGAGATGAATGTGGATTTGGAGAGATTGATGGGTGCCCGTTGGGTGACATATATGATGCCAGCTGTGCAAGACTGGGTTGAGAATCTGGCTTGGGTTTCTTCTTATCAGCTATATTTATACATAAGAGAAGTGGTGCTAATATGAAAGTAATAAATTCACAAGAATCAACATTACAAAAAAAACAATTCTCCGCAAAATTCATGCAATCAACATTGGGATTAGGATATTTATTGTTGATACAACATATAACTCAAATTTCTCTATGTAAGAAGTCCCCAAGGGTTCAAGAGGAATTAAGATGGTGATATAATCATTACAAATAAAGAAAGGAAGCACGTGGAATTCTTCAAAGGGTGTTGTCTCCCCTTCTAAACCAGACATATGTGAAATAGGACATGGTTGTGAACAGTTGTGAGGAATTATTTCATTAATGGGGGTGGGTTATTATCTAGAATAGATTCAACCCAAGAGGATTGGTTATTGATAATATCTGGAGTTACGTCGACGATGTGAGTATTTGTTGGAGTTTTCAGATAAAAGTGACTCTCATGTTGTGACTTTTCGTACTCATGTATTAAAGCCTCTAGTTGAGAGGTTGAAAAACCAACATTTTCATCACACAAAGAACGCGACTCCTTGGTAGAATCTGACAATAATAATATAAACATGGGATCGTCATTGTCATTATAAAACAAACATCTTATCCTATTTGAGTTCCTCCAGGGGTGTCTTTTTTTGGCTTCTAGTAATGTAGCTAATTTGGCTTGTCAGTTTTCTAATGTTTTCTATTGCTCTTCTAATATTTCACGTTTCTCTGCTACTAGTCTTTCTAGGTCTTTAATATGTTCCTATTGTTGAGGTGCATATTGGGTTTCATAATAAGGTTCATACACCAAAAAATTGTGTTGGTTATCCTTACCATACCACCAAAACATTCTTGATCATAGCATCCCCCATATTCATACGTGTAGCATTGTTCCGCATAATACTTTTCAAAAGTTTGTCGAGTGTAATTTTCATTATATCCATCTTTGTAGGAAGATTCGACATTAAAAGGTGCCACCTTAAAATGAGGAGACACGTTTGGACAATCTAGTGATGTATGATTGTAATAACCATAGTTGCCATTGTAAATCATAACGTATTGACCCCATTTTAAAAAGAATTTTTTTCTTAAAAAAATACAATAAGAATCTAAACGAAACTAAAAATTATGAAAAGAACTTAAAAAGATAAGGGGTTAGTCAAGAGAATTAAATCATACAAAGGTAAGCACTAGAAATTATGGAATAAGAGTAAAATTGTTAAAAAATAACTAGAAACCAGTAGTGCCAAAATGAGAACTCTGTATAACTAGAAACCAGTAGTGCCAAAATGAGAACTCGACAGAAGGTAGAGATATACTACCAGAATGGTTCTCAATAGACAAAATCTAAGAGAATAAATCATTAAACAATATTGTAATCACAAAAGTATACTACAAAGTAGTACAACCAGAATGAGAACTCGACAGAATGAGGAGATTTCGAATGGGTATCGGTAGGAAAAAATAAACTACAATAATATAAGATAGGAAATTATGAAAAAAGAAAGAAATTATTGAATAAGACTTAAAATTGTAGAACAAAACTAAAAATTTCACAGAATTGAATTTACAAAATAAACTAAAATGAAGGGAAGGAAATTATAGAACAAGTCTAAAAATTATAAACAAACTAAGGAATTCAAAACTAAATTTAAAATTATAGAAAAAAATTATAAAACCAAACTAAATTTATGAAAAGAAAAAAATAGAAAAATCCTACATATACCAGAGATCAATTTCAAAAAACATGTGCCCCCTGGGAAACGACACCAAATTGATGTGTTTTATTGTATCATCATAGTCTGTATAAAACTAGATTGATGGAATCTATTGAGATAAAACAATTCAGATGAAGGTATGCAAAAAACATTTCAAATGCATTTACGAAATTCTAACTCCCTACAAAATCATTGGTCCTAGGTTTTAGAGATCCTTGTGTAAATATACACACAAAAGATCCTTCCAAGATCAAATCCAGATCCTTGTGCATCTGAGAGATTGTTCCGAGCCTTCCTAAATTAGAAATAAGAAGAATCTCCAAATATGACATAATTCTACAAGTAATGATACAAAATCTGATAGAAGAATAGATACCTTTCTATTTTAGAGTCCCCTTCATATATAGGGAGAAATGAGGGGGGGAGCCCAAGAGGAATAATTTTCTTTATCCTAGAGTTACATTGGTCAAACTTTGATTTCATGGATAATTTTCTAATTATGGCATTTCATTGAGTATTCATTTGATTATTCATCCATATAAAAGCACATGGAATTGGCCACCTTTCTCTTCCTTTAATTACTTTGACCTCTTATTAACTTCCTCAACTATTTTTGTTGTAAATTTCCACAATTGAAACTTCGAGCAGATTCCTCTTTCATCAAAGGATCCAAAAGTAGCCAACAAATATTATTATTTTTATAATTTTTTTCCAATGCATATTTCCACGCTCAATTTGCAGTTTGTACGCAAAAGTTATGACACTTCTGTTGTCAGGCATATATGTATTTTCAAGAACTGTTGGAAATTGTGTAAACATCTTCCAAGGTAATTTTGGGAATTTTTGCACTTTGAAATAAATTGGCTATTCTCTTGGAAAATGTACAATAACCAAGTAAAAACTCCAACTCAAACAAAAAGAGATAAACTAAGATAATTTATGCTAAAACTATTTAATAGCTATCATTTTATTGACAATTCAAGATTAAAAAAGTATTAATGAAGGGGATGACTTTTCACTCATCAGACATGACATGTCCAACCCATTATAGGACATTTGAAGATTCGAAAAAAATGATTTTATAGATTGTTGATAACAAACACACTATTTCATCCCCTATACACATCATCTTCTTTTCCAGTATCATATTCCAATAGTTATTGATACTACCCTCCTACTTCCTTTACCACATAGTGTCACAGTATATGTTCATAAACTTGTAAATTTATAGAGGATAAACATGGTGTCTCACCCTCATGACATGTCATGTTGATTGTTTCAAACATCAGGAGTTGCCACTTACAACAAACGCACATGAAATTCTTCTGTAACGACATGTCTTTACCTATAAATTCATTGTTTTTATGACAATGTAGAACAACGACCAAGCTAGATGAAACCTCCTCACCCTCCTAGACACCTAAATATAAGGGGTCCTTTGACCCTAACACCCTACAATGAGAGTCTAGTTGTGCAACATCTAAAGCCTATGTTGAATTAGATTGGAGTGGGTGGGAAATGGACTTAGTTAATTTGTTTGTTGTTTTCATATTATTGTGCTATCCTTTTTCCACATCATACATACATGCTTATTTCATCTCCATTTTCATGTTGAATTAGTATAAGTACATTTATTTCTTGTTAATTGCATATTTGGAGAACCAGACAACCATAATTACAAAATGTTTGGAATTATCATAATCTAACATGGCATATGTTTTGTTTCTTGAACTCATTTATCCTCTACAACGTTACTCTCAACATTTTCTTATATTTACTATCATGTTGAGGATGATAACAAAAGGCATGTTGAATTTAATATGAGAATTATAACCAAATTTAAATCTCTACAGTGTTATGAATGATTATGGGTCATCAATGATGAAGATGACCATTGCTAATGCTAAAGGTATGTTGAATACCAATATTTTCTTGTGATAAGGAGACAGATTTCCCTCCTATTAGCTTGAGTCAACCTAACTAAAGTACTTCAATGCAGGATTTAGAGGACTAAGGGAATCAAGAAAACTTATTTTCGCAATGACTTCACCATGTTTTTATCTATTGGAAAAGAGGCAAAAAGCTTCCCACTTTGTATGCTAAGATATATTTGAAATATTGATCAAGTCATGATAGTTACATGCCTTACCAAAATATTCAAACTAGATATTTGAAACATAAATATTATTAATCTAACTATAATATTCTATATAGTATGTCAACCTAAATCAAACAATTGTCTTGTTAAGATGATTGGATTACTTGAGTATAAAAGAAAAAATGATCCATTCCGCACCTATTATTAAATTCTAGAATTATTTTATAGAAATAAGTGGTATAGTTGTGCATTAATGAGGATTACCTAGGTGGTGATGAAATCATTTAGTTTCACTACTAAAAAATGGTCTTTAACTATAAAATTGTTTTTAGCGAAAACCCCATATTTTGTAGCCAAAGGCTTCAACTACATATTTCTTTACACATACAAATTGTAGTATATGCTCGTATAGCTAAAGCCTTTAACTATATTTTTCAAATATGCAGTTAGATAATTCATTCACTACAAATTCATATGTATCTGAAAGCGTAGCTAGATGTTGTCCTTGCATATTTAAATATAAGTATAAGTATAGCTAAATGTATGACTACAATTGCATATATAGTTAGTATGTAGCAAAAACATGAAGTTGATACATTTTATATGTATTTAATGTGTAGGGAAAGGCATTAGTTACTATATACACATATATGTAGTTGATTATGCATCTAGCTACATATGTAGTGCCATTTAGTACACATACATATATGCTTAGTTCGACTATATATATATATATATATAATATATATATATATATAGTGTAATTTGTTAGTACACAAGTTCTTTTAGTAACAAAATTGTAGTATTTAGAACAAGTGATGCTCATTATGCCAACAATCTTACTTTCATTTATAATGAAGCGTCAAATGTACATGGGGAGGACGTATACCTTGCCCCTATTACACAATGTGTACAAAGAAAAGTATATACATATATCAATGATTCAGTGGTCTACTAACATCTTTGCGAAAGAGTTGTGTCCTTCTCGACCAATTATAACATCCTTATTGTCTTCTTCTTTTGTTCAAGCTCTTGTTGTTCGGCTAGCATCGTCCAAAGGCACTCGAGATAAGAATCTAAAAGGAACCCTCCAAGCAGAGATAGAAGGAATATCGTCCCTATGAAGTTAGTCACTATGTTTGCAGTTGCTGACAGTGGCTATTCAAATATATACATAGGTCTATGCAATGTAGCCTTCTCATAGTAGCAAAGAGCCATATCAAATTGCAACATATCATTATACACTACTGTGTCTGTGGCTGTTGCTGCAGTTGTGACTAGGTGGGTTTGGGCTTCAAATGGAGTTGCATCATCATGCTTCAAAGTTAAATGAACCACAAGATTAATCACAAATAGTATACAGCTCCAGGACATGAGTAGCTGAAAGCACTTCAAAAATAATTCTATATATAACAGTATAATAGGGAGATATGGACATCTACTGAGATGAAGTTAATATTCATATATGTCATAAGGTAAAGATCATCTAATAGTTTAATAAAGACATATAAGCATCCATACATGGAATAAATGAAGGTTACTTTGAGAATAAGATGACAAAATTAGTACCTTGAAGAGACTTCATTCACTTGTGTGGTCCCCAATATGTACTGTCAGATGTACCAAATTGTTAAACCACAATGTGAAGAGAAGAAATCAAATACAAAACTTGTAAGAAGACACATGCAACTTCTGACTTTTCAGCATATACATGTTAACGAGATCACTTACTAATCCTCCACACTATGACTGCCTTCCCACGAGTCAACAACTGAACTTTGAAAAACCTCCCTTCAATGATGAACCTGTTCAAGACTTCAAATAATATGTTCTTAGTTTATGGTAGTGTTCTGCTAGCATTAATCCATGAAACGAACATCAAAAATTTCCTGAAACAATGTCATGAGATACTAAGCATCGTATTTGAATTTTAACATGCCTTGAAACCATTCTTGATATGGTTAAGCACCTAGAGGAGCCAAAACTTTTGTCTCCATTTTCCCAAAAATTGTGCAGTGAGCATAGATAGAATTCTACATAGCATGGCTGCATATATTATAGAACAACATATAAAAGTTTGACTTGAATGGTTTGGTAGAACAACATATATTAGAATAGCATATATATAGAATAGCATATTATAGTACAACATATATAGAACAACATGTTTGGTAGAACAACATATATTAGAACAACATATATATAGAACAACATATTATAGTACAACATATATAGAACAACATATATTATAGAACAACATAGGTAGAATTTCTCTTATATATTATAGAACATCATATATATAGAACAACATATTATAGAATAGCATATTATAGAACAACATATATTATAGAACAACATATTATAGAACAACATATATATACAACAACATATTATAGAACAACATATTATAGAACAACATATATATAGAACATCATATTATAGAACAGCAAAAAGGAAGACATCCAAGCATTTTTTGGGATGGAAGACATCCCAGTTGATCATCATTATTTCTACCATGCTAAGAAACAATATGTATCTAATATGTTTGCTTGTACTTGTATGTTGCATACCTGTGTATGCAGTGCTGAAGTTTGACTTGGTGATGGAAAGATAGATGAGGATCCTTTACGACATTTGCATCCTGTATGTCTTCTCAAAGTAGACATCATAGAAGATTCAGGTGTCATCGTCTTGTTTGCAAGTAGTATTAACCATCTCCACCTTCATACTCCCCACTAATCATTTGTGGCTTTCTGAGATACTGTAATATAAAGCAATAAGGTTGATCATTCTCTAAGTATTTACATGTACACCTTCACAATGAAGTGTCATGTTACTTATCTTAACCAAACAGGAAGTTAACCAACCAGAAAATCCCAGGCATCTAAACATTAGTGACATGGATTTGATTATTTGCAAGTAACAAATATGTAAAATCCATTCTCATTTTTGGAGCTGAAACAAGATAGCAGCAATCATAGAGAAGTACCTAGTCAAATAATGAGCCCCTCATTGACAACCAAAAAGGCAAGTAGCCCAGCCAACACGTTTTGGCAACATATCAAAAAAGAAAGAAGTAGGTCTATAAATAACGTTGTAATGCATAAGAAAGTTTGTCAACAGCAACCTCCATCTCATCTTTAAACTCAACCTCTGAAAGAAGACTGAGCGTTAAACTACCAGTATATATTGATTGAAATGAATAGAACGCATGATAATCAACAGAAAAAAGTGAACTCAATATTCTCTAGCATACCTGGATCTTTCATAGGAACTTGACCCTTTGCAAAGAAAACCCATGAACTTTAAGGTCAACAAACTTAGCATGTTAATTTACTTCTCAATTCATATTTATGGGAGTGGTCTTGCCTTGATCATTGATTATGGCACATTGCATGATAGCTAGTTGAGTTCATATGCTTGATGTATTTCTTTCTTCGGTTGTCTTGTTTAGCTCCTCAATGAATTTTTGTCCAATGAAGATGGATAAATTCACTTTAGTCACACAAGACGCTTCTGTACTTCATATTTCTCCATGTTAGACCACATTACTTGAGGCCAAGGAATAGGAATCCAAAAGAAATAGAAAACCTACACATGGATCGATAATGAAACATAAGAGAAACAAAGAGGCCTTAAATATTTTCAGACTTCCATTCAAAACGAAACTTGTTATTAAACATATATTGCTGTCACAGAAAACACCTTCAGTCTCTCTAAACTGCAGTTAGAAATAAACCATCCTCAACCTAATGTTCAAAGCGTCCTTGATGATACTACAATAATTGATAAAAAAGATAGTTATCTAAAGAATCATTTATAACACTGCTATAAACTCCAGCCACATAACGATTTCTACATGCAATGAACCATTGAAAGCCTACAAGATACAACTCAATCTGTGAAGACCCTTGTACATTTTACTGGGCAGCCTAGTATCATCCCAATGGATCACAACGAAATCATAACCTTACCCTTGGTTGCACCAATAATACTAATCATCTCAGCCTTCAGGAAATTAACGTCAATGGGACTAGCTTCTCAAAGAAGCCATGAAGCAAAGTCAACTTACTGAGCATTCATGGTTAGGGAATTCCAAGCATGTCTGGAATGCATTAACGCACTTTTAAATTTGGAGCACTTCAATAATTTCTATAACAATCTCCATGGGGTCATCCTGAAACAGCTGTAAATACAACTGATATTGAAATACTACAAATGGATTCCTCGATACTTCTGAATTTGATGTGATTGTGAACAATACTGATACCAAGAAGCACCAGAGGATTGGATGTCAGAGGCATGAATAGGCATCATGACAGGATCCAAGAAGAATTAGATAGAGTAGAATCTGACATCACTCTAAATGAGAAACTAATGCAAGAACGAAGAAAGTTAACAAGATTTTGAATAGGATGATGCCCAATGCTAGTTTATCGACTAACCATAATAGTCACGCCTTAGGAATGATTATCAAATTTTGGGAGATTGACACCTGTAATGTTACAAGGATCTCTAAAATAGAAAAGTCCTTACACACTAGTGTCCAGGCGTCTTCAAGTTGCTTTTACCTAACCATTGTTTATGCCTTTAAAGAGGAGAGAAAGAGAGAACATTTATGAAAGATTCTGACTAATTATAATTCGATTGATGGCCCATGGTTATACAACCTAGTTAGATAAAGTTACATTACAGAAACCATTTATGACTTTTGTTGTTAGAAAGTTTAGGACACAAAATATAAAATGCCAAGACTACCACCTCCAACATCTCACCTTACTATTATTTCAATCTGTAAAGCAGAAGTTTAACATTTTTCATTGACAAGTGTTTATCCTAGAATAGATTAATGTATGGGTTATCCCTAGTTACTCCTCAAAACATGTGTATGTGATCCATTATATGGTCTGAGAGAAAGTAGTAACCATACCAATGATGTCACCAACACCAAAAAAAATAAGATAAGAGAGAAGCATCATTTTAGGCATTACCTTGAAGCCCAACATCTATTGATGAGGTGGTGCCTGACAGTACATTTGATGGTATTGAAATATGAAAAGTGGATTCTCATATCAACATGTAAACTGACATTAAACTATGATTGGGCACCCATTAAGCATGTCCAGAAACAGCTGTAACCATAGACTTAGATGATTATGTTCGAAAAGAACTAGGATCTTGTTGACAGCAAATAGCAGCATGAGCTGGACCCTGATCTGTACTTTGTACTCAAGTTGCCTCCCCTACATTACCCGTGAGCCAACCAGATGCCCCTGTATAGCAAAGGAATTACATAAGGTATTGTGATGTCTTAGATGTATAGTAGATGCATACAAATTATTCCATAACCTTTGAGTCTAGTAGATGCATACAAATTATTTATATGGTATGATGAAGGGAAAGATGGGGTGACTTTGTCTGCTGCTTGTTGGGTGTCACACTCAAGATAGCAGCTGCCAAAAAGGTGGGGTGAAATAATGGTGTGGAAGAGGCTTTTGCTTGTCCCTAATAGTAGGGAATAGAATGACAATGGTGATGACATGGGGGTGTCTCTCGTAGGACAATATCTGGGCCGAAAATCTGAACTGTTGGAAGGATAAAGGTCATAAGGTGTTTGGCTCTGTCTGCTACTTGTTGGGTGCAACAATCAAGATAGAAGCAGTCCAAAAGGTGGCGGTGAAGTAATGGTATGGAAGAGGATTTTGCATGGTCAGGATAGTTGTGAATAGAATAAAAATGGTACTGATGTTTTCATAAACCAAATGTATTAAGTGCAACTATAGGGGAAAGAACTGGATGGGGAGGTTGAGAATTAGAATAGAAATCAGTGACATGGCATAAGTCCAATATTAGATTGATTCAACACATGAAATAATGGATATATTATTGAAGGTGACCCTAATTCAATCAATCTAATATGTCCATGAAACTTTCAAGTTGTCTTTTAATAAGTCTTGTTTGCATAAATCCTGGTGAAATCAAATAAGAAGGAAAATTTCCTAAGCACAAAGTAAAATTGTAACTACAATTTATTTCCTAACGCCTGCTTGTATGCCTGGAATACCTTGCTAATTTGTGACACCTAGTAAGGGCAAATGGATATGGAACATACCTGTTGAACAGATGTGGTGGGTCTGGTATGCAGATTTATCAAAGATACAGGTACAAAAACCCAAATATTGAATCTTAATTACTGTTTAGTCCCCTAAACATGTAACTCAATTCTTGTACCATTGGTTTCATATTGAATTTGTATGCTAATGATGAGCATGTGAAGTAACTTGGCCTGGATATGGAAAGCATAACTAGAAATGGGTGTAGGGAGAGAACTTACAATAAAGCTAGTCTTGAATCAAGATCTCATCATCAATGAATCCTTCTGCATACAAGGTGGAACTAGCATTAGACACCATCGAAACTTCTTGGCATTGGTAAGGTAATGCTTTGAGGATCATGGCAGTGCCATTGAGGTATTTCCTTCAGGAGGTGCACAAGATTGGAAAATTAAAGATCATTAGTAGTACACGCACTTATGTAAGAATAGGCATAAAATTGAAAATAGCATACATCTGATCTGTAGAAAGGTAGTTTCTTCCATATTCTGGAGAATAAAATCACAACATATGGCTCAATGAGAAGTTAGATGATAATGAAATCGAATCATCAAAGTCATAACAACCATGCTGAATCTGAACTGGAAACAACATAAAACCTTACAAGAGCTAGAGATTTCAAGACATTAGAGACATGTTATGGTAATCCTTGAGGTACATAGTGACAATTAGGTGTGACGTAGCATATTACTGGCCACTTAGCTCCTACAAATGTGCTATCAATTATCAATGCAGATGTTGGAGGTACAAGTGAAGAGTTCATCATGTACATGAATTGGCTGAGCAAATTTCTCACATATTTTACCAAAAACATCATGGGTCCTACCAAGCATACATGCAAATAGTCAATTAATTTCACATATTGATCTCTGTAACCATAGAAAGCGTTGGGCACTCCCACATAGTTCACAAACATTTACATTCATGAACTCATCCAAGCATACAGTCCTCCATTTTCTGGATAGTCCCAATATCATAACAGGTAGACGATTAATGCACAGCTATAACCATGCACTTAAACTTATATGGTGGATGGCACAAGTAATAAAAAGAGAGAGAGGTCATTTTTCATATATGAGGTACCTCAATTGAAGTTCATGGAAAATCACAACTGTGGTATAAAGCTCAAAATAGAATAAAGCTGAAACAAAAAGTCAGAATAGCCTACCAAGCCACATTATATGTAAAATGAAACATATGATGGCAACCCAAAAGTGTAGAAGACAATAGGTACATAGTATAAGAAATATAATTATAGAAAATACAATAGGTATTTTTTATATTTTTGGTAGAGCAAAAGAATAGGCATGTCATTTTAATAAGTGCCAACTAATAAGTCCATATACATCAACCAAGTCAACATAGAAGGTACCCTATAGAATTTGGAAAATAAGGTATACCTCCAGACACCTTCCTATAAGATAATATTGCTAGAAAACGTCCATCAAAGGTAAAACAGCATGAGCTAGATTATCTCTGCACACAGCCACCTACATAATTGGCATTGGCGCCTTATAACAACATGAACTATAAACACTCTAAAAAAATCAAGAAGACTGAATCAAGTTTTAAAATGAGGCCTCCATTCAGTGGAAATGAATCCCAAACTTGTAGCAGAGTCTTCCATCCAAGACTAACAACACCTCAGAAACAAGCTAAAGAAGGTAACAACTAAAAGTGAGTCAAAATAATTGCCAAAAACTAGCAAGTTACAACAGACTTGCTAAGAGGATATCATCTTCCAACAGCTTGCAAATTTTAAGAGAATTTGAACCTGAGTGCTCTTTCTCTAGCAACTCACTCCCATGTGCAGACACCCTTCAGCCTGGAGAAGCCAAAATGGTGGCAGGGGTTTAAATTTTCATGTTCAATAGTTTGTGCTAAAGTGGAATTCACTAAAATGCAGAATTAAAAAGCCATACGAAGACTGCCTATCAGGGGCAGGGGTATCAATCATGATGATCTCAAAAACTTGCATTAGATGATACGGTTGTGCAATGTAGAGATGTGAAAATGATTAGTCAACTTTTGTTTCAATTCCTAAGCATGCATTCCCACCCAAGAGATTAAATGAAAGTAGTTGGAGGTTGTCAAACCACCCCTAACCAACAAATAAAACCCCCTATAGACAGACATCAACAAGACTCCATCTGCACTAAAAAGTAAACACACATTCAACTAGAATGTGAATTACTAACCCAAACGAAATAGATACAGTGAGGAAAGGATTCAACACTCATAAGGACTCTCTAGTCTAAAACCAAAAGGCAACATCAAACCATCTTTAAACTTTAATAGAAACTCACAGAGTCAACAAAAAAGTATGAATATACATTGCTCCATGATAGTACCTAGAATTCATTTCAAACTAATGCAACGTCCTCATTCAACCTGTAAGAATAGATCCTTAACATCAAGACAGTTGGAAGATGACAAAAATCCATGAACACCATCTTCCTTCATTGATAGATTTTCTCAAATAGTAACATTCGGTGCAAAGAAATTAAAGCTGCATTCTGAAGCAGCATCACCAAGCACATTTAAACCCCCCCTCTTATGCTCCATGGAAGCAAAATTCAGAAATTCAACTGGACAAAGAGAATTCAGAATTCAAAATTCAAAATTCAGAATTCAAAATTCAAAATTCAGAACTCAAAATTCAGAATTTCAACTGGACAAAGAGAGTATATATCCAACATTATACGTACTAACTCAAGGCATCAATCAACATGTCATTGTACCTATTCACACCAATCCACCATTAGCATGCTCATATCAAGACATTGACACCCCTAGTTGGATCAATTATTGAGTGTATTACAGTAGAAATTATTGATTTGTGTGTAAGATTTAGCAATTTTCAACATTGAGTTGGTTCTAAGTTGCAATATGTAATTGAGGTTTTATTTTTCCATTCACATTTAAATTTTACTGTTCTATTAGCTACAAATTCCAATTATCTGTCAGATTTTATGTGAATATATTACATAAGGAGTAGTTTTATGCTTTGTTGGAAGTACATATATATTACCTAGTAGGCTTAGGAACTTTGTGAGATGAAGTTTGGGTATCAAACATATAGAAAAAATGCAAATATATCAATGAAGTCTAGGAGTGTGTGTATGCATAAAGATTTAAAATAAAGCAAGTCATTGTGTGTGAGCATGAATGCACATATCTACAGTAAACTTAGATGCTTCCAATGACCGGAATGATATTAAAAAAATAGCCCCATGTTAGCTATACTATGTAACCAAAACATTTTTAAGCATCTACCAATGCTCAAAAGTCATAGCTGCTATAATAGGTTAAACAATACAGCCCCATATTAGCTATACAACCTAACAATGAATGAGAACATGTGAACATGAGCATAATTTCTCCAAGAATAGAAAATCAATCAAGGGCTAGAATCCAATGGGAAACGGAGTTATGTGATACATGAGAGGAGGTGGGACATTACAAAAATTGCATTTCATTCCATTCCATTTTTGTGATGTTGGACTAGGTCAGATCAACATCGATTAATTGGCTAGTCAGTGTGGATCTTTTCCAAGCTCATAGATAAATTTAGATCAGTGGTAGAAACATATCAGTTGAAGGGTGAAACTTGATGATTTCTTTAAAATAAAATATTGATTGCAACTACAACTTGAATGGTGAAGGCAAGGTACATCTAATAGGTTGTCATTGTCATTATTCCCCAATGCTAATTAAAGTATCAGTTTGGGAGCCTTTATTCCTATTTCGTCCTCAAATAACCCCTGGGAGCAAGAAATAAACTCCCATGATATTGTCTCAAAGGAAATGTCATTGCATTAAGAACATAAAGAATATATGAGACCATTGACATTCATCCAGAGAAAATACATTGTCAATTAATAACTAGAAATATCACCATTAGTAGTCTATAGGAGAAATATAATCATAAAGTTCTCTTCAGAAATCATTGATAGAGGTACAAAAGAAGAACCATTCCAAATTGCATAAATTCAAATAAAATTAATAATTGCCATCATATATTCATATGTTACTAAATAGAAAGTCAAAGCAAAAAAAGTGCCTCTAGAACTACACCGAATTATACATGTTCCTCACCATATCAAAAACTAGAGTGGAATTTGGTCATGCAAATTTAAGAGAGAATCAGAGAGGCCTCAAATATATAGGGAGTGTCACTCAAAACCAAAAACATTAAAGGTCCTCATAGTTGAGTTCCATTGCATGGAAATGCAGTTACAAACAGACCATCCTTAATCTACTATCGAAAACATCCATGCTCCTTTCAAATATGATTATGCCTAAATGATTGATCACCAAGGCACTCATATAATACCTAATCTATAGGGGTATTTAAGTTCCAGAAAAGTATTGAAACTTATTTTCAAGAAACAAATTATTCAAATTTTACATGAGAGTTCATTACGGAATTGAAAGCTTTCTTAATAGTAGGGCCATATTATTTCAGAGAACCTTAGAAGAGATTGTGGCTTTGATGGAAAAAGTAGGGTCACATAGTTTAGTTTCTCTATATACCTAAAATGGGATCAACACTCAAGCATGATCATAAGCACTGCATGGGAAGCCAGCCTTTTTTTGAATATATTGACTTATTATAATTACTTATTAAATCATGTAGAGCCATAATAAATAGATCATATTTTATAGTTGAGACATTTTTTCATGTGCTCTTCAGAAAACCATATGTAATCATGTATCTTGTTACAATGCAACTTGAATGTCATAGACATATTGTTTGCCAACTTGTGCAAGGCTAAAAATTAATCAATTTTTCTTTTGAGGATTTTAAAATAAAATATAAAATATACTACATGGAAAAGTAGGAAAAACCTTGTCAAGTGAGAGAATCTTAGGTAGATCAACCTCTAAAACCACCTTCGTTGCTCAAAAGAGAAGCTTAATCTGGTTTAGATTTCTTTTTTTTTCTTTTTTTTGGATAAGGTAAAATATATTAAACACCAAAAACTGTATAAGGGAAGCCACAAAATCCCATATACTGTACAAGATCTAGGCAAGATCCCATCTCTGAGCTATAAGCATACTGACCCCTAGCAAGAGGTCCGGCATGGCTCTAACATGCCAGCTCAACCTATTTACAACCATCTCAAAACCCAAAATGTTATCGCAGGCCTTCTTACCATGTAACCTGCTATTTCTTTCCGCCCAAACAAGGTAGATGATGTTCGTGAAGATCACGCCCACCAAGGATCTATCTTTGATGTTCCTTCTAGTTTTCTCAAACATCCAAGGAATGATATCATCCATACTATCAGGTGGTGAACCACCCCAACCACATTTCAGAGCCATTCTACACCATAGGTACTTGGAATACCTACAGCCAAAAAACAGATGCCCATGTGTTTCATTCTCCTCAGAGCAAAGCAAACAAACTGGATCACAATTCAAACCCCATCTGGCTAACCTATCCTTGGTAGGCAACCTTTTCATGATGGCTCTGTAGGAGCAAAAACTCCATTTGGGACATCTCACCTTATTCCAAAGAAAAGAGTCCCAAACCACCCGGGGATTTACGAAGGGTCGAATCCAAGGTTTCTGCTTGCCGATCAGCTTCCACTGTCCCATATTGAAGGTGTACTCATCTTTGATAACCAGCCAGGTCACCTTCATCTTTTTCCATCACCTAGAAGACTGTTGCCCTTCATTGATCGCCTCCAGGTTGGTGTATCTACTGGCAATCCACACGGCCCAAAGGGACTCAGGTTTAGTCAACAAATCATGAACTCTGTTGGCTGAAGCAGCCCAAGCCATACGCACAGGATCAATAATATTCAGACCACCACAAAAATATGGCTGAGCCACCGTCTCCCACGAGATCGCATGAGCATTGTTGCTCCATAAGAAACCAGCAATGACAGCTCTAAACTTCTCCATAATGAAATTCGGCATCTCAGCCATCCTGCACCAATATCTAACCTTGCTAATTAGGACAGAGTTGATAAGGACCGCCCTACCAGCAAGTGACACACGGATGCTAGACCAGCTGTCAACCACCTTCCGGAGGCTGTCAATACAGCTCTTATAATTAGCTCCTTTTCCCACCCCACCAGATATCGGCACACCCAAGTATCTAGTGGGGAAGCTCCCTTCTGACACCCCAATGGTCTCTCTGAGCCTACCTCTCCTGTTGTCACAGGACTTAGAGAGGAAGACACGGGATTTGATGTCACTGATGTAGAGTTTAGTGATTTTCCTAAAGCTTTGAAGGACTCTTCTAAGCCCCCGAAGGTATTTAGCGTGCCCCGATATGAAGAAAAGCACATCATCAACGAAGATCATATGGTTCAAGACCTTAGTACCCTGTACTTTGAAAGTGCGCACAAAACCTGCCTCCTCCGCAACTTTGGTTAGACAAGAAAGATTCTCCATGATAAGAGAGAAAAGAAGGGGAGACAGGGGGCCCCCTTGTCTCAGACCATTGGATGCTAGTAACATCCCTTTGGGCACAGCATTAATCAAAATAGAAAAGGATGTGGTCATCAGACATTGCTTGATTATATCAATAAACTTCTTGTCAAACCCCAACGCCTCCATTGTGCTCCAAAGCCCCGGCCAACTGATGTGGTCATAAGCTTTGGAGATGTCAACTTTAATGCACGCCTTTTTCGATCGGTTTTTGACTTAAAAATCCAGTAGAAACTCCGAAGCTAGAAGGGCATTGTCTGAAATGGATCTACCCTTGATAAAGGTAGATTGATTCACCGAGACAATATTAGGTAGAATGACTTTAAGTCTCCCAGCAATAACCTTGGCCACAATTTTATAGATCACCGAGCAGCACGCAATTGGGCGAAAATCATTCATATTAGAAGCTGCTTTATGTTTAGCAATGAGCCTAATGAAAGCATGATTGGCCTGTCGGACCATCCTACCACCAACAAGAAACCACCTCACAGTGCGACAAACATCATCACTCACAATAGGCTAACACACTTGGAAGAACTTCGCGTTGAAGCCATCAGGCCCAGGTGCTTTGGAAGCACCAATGGAAAAGGCCACCGGTTTGATCTCATCATCCGTGGCAAGTTTCAACAAATCTCTATTCATAACCTCAGTTGCTTTGTGCGGGAGAGGGGAACTGCTAGTCAATTGGTGACCCTGGTTGTACAGATTTTGGAAGAAATCCACCGCCAAGTCACCAATTTTAGTCTCCTCATCCACCAATATGCCCTCCTCATTGATAAGATTGTGGATGTGATCTCTCATATTATTCTTTTTGACAGCAGCATGGTACACTTTAGAATTACAGTCACCATCACGTAACCATTTAAGTCTACTTCTTTGCCAAAGACTGACCTCCTCTGCTTTCTCTAACTGAAGAACCCATTTGCTAGCATTCTCCTCAATAGTCATCAAATCCTCAGATGTAGGATCATGCCTGAGATTAGCAGCCGCTAGCTCAAATCTGACCCTGGCATCTTTGATAAGATTAGGCAAATCCATCTAAGATTTTGACCATCTTTTCAACACAACTTGGATATTCTTCAGTTTGCTGATGGTTCTGAACATCAAATTGTCGTCCACATTACTCTACCAAGCTACCTTTACCACTCCCTCAAAAGATGGCCAAGAGAGCCAATGATTCAGGAACTAGAAAGGTCTATCAGGAGCAGGTTTGTAATTCAACTCCAATCCATCTAGGAGTGATCGTTGTTAGGATGTGCTCCCAATTTAATGGCAACATTGGGAAAAGTATCCAATCATTTCTCATTGACCAAAGCACGATCAAGATTGTTGGATATCCTACGTACAGGCTTCCTATTGTTGTGCCACGTAACGATTCCACCTTTGGTATTAATCTCCATGAGTTTAGCAGCATCCACCGCGACAATAAATCTGCTAAGAATAGAGTCATGGATAGGTAGCCCACCCTTCTTCTCCCTCAAACTTGGTTGAAGTCTCCGATCACAAGCTGAGGCACTTCATACTGTGTTGAAGAAACAATGGTGTCCCACAACAGTCTTCTCTCCACCTCAGAGTTGGATCCGTATACAGCCGAGATAACACAATGCCAACCTCCACCATTGATACAGCTGATCAGAACAAGCTGTGCCGAACTATGTATCATTTGGATATCCCATATTCTAGGATTCCAACCAACAGCGATTCTGCCCCCTTCAATATCATACAGGTTCGAAACATCCTCCCAACCATTAGGGAACAAAGTCTTGACCCTATGCCCGACAATCCTTTTTATTCTGGTCTCCAAACATATAACTATTCTTGCCTTCCTCTCCTTGATCACATGACGTAGTGTTCTTTGCTTGCCTGGCAGAGAAGCACCCTGCACGTTCCAAGTGAGCAGCTTCATTAGGATAGGTTGGAGACAACACCCCTTCCGCGGGTGCTCCTACCCTTGCCCCTTCCACCACTGGAGCTGGCCTCCTTGCTCCTGGTGTTGACCTTTCTAGCAGGTGGCACTGTAATTTCCTCTGTATCCTTATCATCCATCCGCTGGAACGGATTGGTTGAGGCTACCAACTCACCCTCCTCTGCAACAACACTAGCACTGGCCACCTCATCAGATGTAGGAACCAAGTTCAAGCATCCGGTTGGTGAAGCAACGTCACCCAGCAGTATATCCTTATCCAGGAAAATATTCACGCCCGGATCAACCACTCCGTCCATCACCTGTGAAACAACAACATCAACTGCAAGGGTTACCACAGAAGAGGCCACACCACCTGCATTATCCAACCCCTATTCACCCGATGGCCCAAAGCCGTCCTTCTCCTTCTCCTTGCCGTTAGCGGTACGTCTCCTGTTTCTTCTCTGAGCCCTCTTGATCCTGGACCTCCCCCTGACCACGGGTGGATCCACAAGGGCCACTCTCTCCCCGGGGTAAGCCCCAGGCATATGACCAAATACCTTGCACTCTTGACAGTGCTCCGATAAAGCATCGTATATCACCATGATTTCCAACGCTTCACCTTCAGGCATTTCCACCATCACCACCGGAGAAGGCACCCTCTCAGCAGCGACTTCAATACACAGATGTGGGGTGCCCGCGTACTTGCCATCAAGCCAGAAGTCGACCACCTTCGGCACGCCCAGTGCGTACCCGATGATGGTTAACGCCCGCCTAGTCCAGTGTCTCCCCAAGTCAGGGAAGGTCACCCAAACTGGCACCGACGTGAGGGCCGCACGACGCACATCCGCCTGCGGAGTCCACCTTTACCTAAGGACCAGCTGGTTATCGAAGAACCAGGGTCCTTGCTTGAGGGCGGTCAGCATATCGACCTCGTTGGAAAACCACGCCAGGAATAGCCCATCTTTAAGAGGTGAAACTTGGAGTTCACCCTTTGGTTAACCTCAGTTGGATAGTTAGCTTTGCACACAAGTTTTTTTCAAACCCTAGTATCAACATAACTAAAACACCAAAGACATAACCTATACTTGCATGATTGTTCACACATACTAACTACTTTCTAAAGCCTTTAGTTTATAGTTGAAACTGCAAAGGAAGTTGATGGTGAACTAATGGGTTCTCAAGAATTTCCTTAAGATTGTTGTGTTGAACTCCCATTACTATCTGAAAAGCATCACCACCAATGATGGTGGAACTGAGAAGCCATTTATAACAGTTGGAAAATGACAATAAATTGATGAAGAACAACAATAGTCCTTTTAAACTTCAAATAGGTAACCTTGGTTTATTCATGTTGCACCTACTCTAAGAATTTTTTATTGTTTTGAGTTGAAGTTGTACTTATGACATCCAATATCTCCAACACATTTTCAATACATGCTATGAAAATAATGAATGTCCAGTACTCAATCATAAACACTAATTTGGAAACTTACAAGCTGTACATGTTTGTGTAGATCCTTAATTTGTAGTTGGGTAATGGGGAAGTCAACATAACCAAAAGTCATGATGCAGAAAAGCAATAAAATGACTTGTCAAGTAGTAAGAATATTATAAGGTACACATCATCATTACAACAACCATCTGAAGCAGGTTGTTCCTCCTAGAAAAGTGCTTACTGTTAAGAGAGCACAACATACTGTCCCGTCAGACTGAAATTAGCCTTTTGAAATTCTAATATACAACATTGACAATGAGTCTATAAGAGTTTCAACCTGTACTGAAATCCAATAGTGGAAGGACCTAGGAGACCATGATTATTTTATTGTAGAGCAATACTCTATGAACCCCATAGAAAGAAATGAAGAGAATATACTATGAGAATGAAAGACAGTGTTATACATATACCTAATTATCAAGCGGTTGCTTTGTATTGAATCCACTATTCCAACACTAAAATCATGACTTGCTATAACAAATATAGGCTTCTGCAGTACTTTGCAATTGATTCGTGGATGTAAAACGCAGTAGATGGACAATTTCTTAGCTAAGCCTCTTTACAAGAGAGTAGTCTAAGATGCCAAACATAACAAACTAGATCAATGCAATCTTGGGTGTTTCTGAAATATCTAAAAAACAAAATCAGATGCAAGGTTTAAATAATTGGGCCTAATGGTACTTCAATCTACAAATTTTCTTCAATTTACGATATTGAAAATGTTCAACATAGGTATCAATTAGGTAAAAATGATATATGTAAAATAGGGGTATGAAATAGGATCACTGCGAGTGTGGAAGAAGATGTGAAAATTAGTGAATCCTAACCGCGTGCTTGAGAGGATGTGCTTCAAGATTCCAATGTTTCTCCTCGCCTATCCTCTTTTCTATTTCCTCACAGTGCTTTGTCCTTCAGAACCTCCTCCAGGGCGATCTACGCGGTCAATCATTAGCGGAGGGGAGGAAATGGAAGTGTGGGTAAGACAAAGCTTAGAGTGTCATCACATTCCGGGGTTACGACTTGTGAGGGGGGAATATGAGGGTGAGAGGGAAAGAATGTGAATGTGAAAGGGGGCTATTGGGGAAGAGGAGACGGGTGCAGAGTAGACGGAGTACTCGATGTTGCAACGTTGCGTCTGGCCAGGGATAAGATACCACGCATGATTGGGGCAGGATGGGTAGTTTGTCCGCCGCGTGTGATTTGGGAAGAGAGGAATTAGCGGGTGCTAATAGGGGAAAAGAGGGAGTTTGGCGGGGAAAAGTTGAATTTTCAGAGCTGCTAGTTATTTGAGAGGGAAGAGACGGGGGAGGATGATTACTATGTATTGGATTGGGAATTGTAGTCCATTTGTAGCTATTAGAATCAGGTACATTTTTTTATTTACATATTAAAAATTTGTAAAAAAAGTAAATTTTCACTACAAATATGATATACGTCGTTAGAATAATTGTAGCTAAATCATACTTTTTTTTGTAGTGTTTTAGTTTAATGGTGAATTTTACACATTAGCGAATGCAAAGTGATATTGGGGAGAATTATATTGTTTATCCCATTTCGTAGAACCACACATTTTATAAATTGATTTCATCATTCATGTTGGACATTTTCTGAAACAAAATAGAAATTTTATTGGTTTGGTTCTATTTGTCATGCAATTGCATGGTATTCTCTTTGATTTTCATGATATACCTTTCTTATTGAGGAAAATAAATGATTTAAGCTTGAGCTAATCTGACAAATCTAGTTCATTTGATGTTTAATTCATACTTTTATTGGCTTCACCACTTTTATTTCTTTATTGTGGTGATAGATGAACTTGTAATTATATTTTTTGTATAGTTTTCTTTTATGTTGTCATCATAATAAATTTCTACATTTTTATGCATGCTTCATGAGACAAGGTTCATATGGATCTATAGTACTCATCCGAACATGGCATTTTCAATGTATACCAATCAAAATTTCCTCTATTAAACACAACTTGTCATACCATGGACGCCCCATGCCACAATCCACGATATAGGTGTATCCATGCAGTAGATAATACATCTTACCTTACCAAGGACACACAATGTCTACATCTAGATGTCTAGATTGATTTCATAAAAATAGGAAATATGGTTTCTTACAAGAGAAAGGTGGGTTTCATCACAACAAGTATTGGCCAAGTCAAACAAGCACACATGTCCTACTCTTTCAACCACATGCCATGCATTCTCAATAATACCACTCCCAGTGACAACCAACATGTTGTGTTGACCCCATAAAACTTCATGCTGAGTGTTATGGATCTAATCCTATTACTACTGTATAGCAACACTATGTGTCTAGTCTTGAACACCATGCGTTTACCCAAGTTTGTACAAAAATATGAAGTTTAAAAAAGTATTTCATTGAAGACATGTTTCTTTATATAAACTTTAAACATTGGGAGAGGATCCCAAGGAATCCCAAGCGGTTATTCCACTTTATCGGAAGCTAAAAGATAGAAGAAAGAGGAAAAAGAGTTAAATTTTGCATATCTTAGTAGAAAAATGCTTACTTTTTTGTTGAAATAGAATGGATCAATATCAGTACTAGCAAGCGATAGGGAATTTACATGAAAGCAATAATGTACCATAGGAACATGAAAAACTCCTCTTTATCAATGACATAGCACACAAATACAGATTGGGAGGTGATAGGTAAATTTCAAAAAAAAAATCTCTATAATGTGGTTGTACACAACATCTATCAACAAGAGATATATTCAATCTAAAAGTGCCCATGAGATAACCACATGGAAATGAAAAGATTTTACTAAAGAGATAACAACCATATACATGGAAACTCTCCTAAGGAGAGTGGAAAAGCCCCCATAAAAGATAGAGGGGATAACCTGCTCAAAATATGAGAACCCAAAAGGATATATAACAAAAACGAAAAGTAATAACCCATTAAGTAAAGCAATGACAAAAAGGGGAATGAACATGAACACACAAGAATGCAAAGTCATCAGCACAATGAGGGTTACACATGAGCCACCCACACCGAAGGTCATCCAACCTCATAGTGCCTGACCCTGAATAGGTTCAAAACCAAATAATAAAATAGGAAGAGGTGTAGACTCCACACCCAAACTCAGTCACAACCCCTTCATCGCCACTTCAAATGCCTCTAGAGATGATTCCACTGGATGCAATAGACAGATCACCAATGCCAGGAAAAGAAGGATTGGAGATCAATCAAGGGAAAAGGAAAGTCGATGTAACCCAGGAGAGAGGGGGTTGTATTTACCCCTCTCCCCCATGTCTAGTAGATATCCTACTCCATTAGGGAACCTTAGAATTATAGTTTGTAAAACCGATATCAACAAGACAAGAGAAAAAGTAGAGAATGATTATTTTTTCATCTTCATTATAGATAATCTCTCTGTATTGTATCTTGTTAATTCAACCTCGTTCCCACATTCATTCATATTTTTTCCATGTCTTCATCTGACTACATGCTTACATGCTTATGTTTAGTATATAATACATTTATTTGTACTTGTGGCCTTTTTGTCACCCATGGATTATATAAAGATTAACTATGCATATTTTGGACTATATTTGTAATCTCTCAATTTTGAGAGAAATATGAATTTGATAGAATTTTAGAGCATTAACTATCTATTTCATAATAACAAGTACAATTTATTGCATAGTAATCACCCTTATTGTATTTGTTGTTATTTAATGTTTTCATTAAGTTTATTATTCTTATGGTTGACATTAAAACTTGTTAACTAGTTGATTCATAGTTGAGAGACATTAATCATTTTCACAATATAGTATGAAGATGATAATTTATTCTTGTTTTTTATGTTCATCATGTGTATTGTGGATGCCTTAAAAACAATCCTCTTTATTTGATAAAATGTAATAATTATTTCTACAAGAATTTATTTAACTCAAAGAAATGTCAAACAATCATTTACTCTTTGTATAATTGGTCAATGCAGAATATACATTGGTATTAGTGGATATAACCTTAACCTATTATTATTGTTGACTTGTACTATTGTGGATGTTACTTTGTGTTTCTTAGGTTTTGATACCAATTGCATATAAGTTGAAGGCATCAATCACCTTGACTTAAATTTAAAATTGCTATATGATTGGAAGATAGTATTCCATTTTGAAAATAGAATAATGTAAACATAATGGCAATGCCTATGTTCCTCACTCACATTGGGAAGAATAATACGAATAATGTTTTTCATATTTTCCTTTGAAATACATCATTTATGTCACAATGATCATGTGTATAATGATATTTTATAAGCAATTATGATATTCACCATGCAAGTTTAGTAAGTAACATATGACATAGATTCATGTGTACAAAATAAGATGGAAAATCAAAAGTCTAGGAAATTCAATCAGTTGTAAGGTACTTACCAATAATTTGCTAGAGAACATAATAAACGTAAACACATATGGAGCCGTCACTTATGTGGAGTTGCGTGCACCACTAAAAATCCTAGAGATAGTTAATCTCTAAGTTTAGCCTTCCGTATGCTATAATAAGATCTCCACTCACGTATGCTAAGATACGTGGAAGTCTTATCATAGTATAGTTAAGGGTCAAATCCACGAGACAACAATCTTGTTAAGAGTTTTAACAAGATGGAAAACATAATAATCCTACTTATACACCTAAAAGTTGATATTTAGATCAAACAGTTGATTTGATGGTTAAGCTAATGTGCGGAGAAAGAAAATAACAAGAAAGTAAACTTAAGGTTGTAAACAATATTTGGAAACCACTAGGATGTGATCGGGTTTCACCACCACTATGCATGGATCAAAACATACATCATGATAACTTGGCTTGCAAAGAAAAGAGTCTAAACAGTTAGTATCTTATTAGACTTAGCTTCCTTTCAGATAACTAACTACGAGAAACGTGGAAGTGTTGCAATGCCATCCATCCCCAGACGAATGGTTAGTTACTTTGCATCACTCCCCTCGCAAAGTGTGTTCCTCGACCTGTCAAAGTTGTACTTTCATACGTCAACTGATTCCATTTCATAGTATGAAGGTACAATGATGGAGGTAAGTTTATTCCACTCCTTGAGAAATACTCCTAGATATCAAACCAAACGTATGGTGACTACATACAATCTGGAACCAACAAGCAGTCAATTTTCGAATCTAGAAGTACAAACATAGACAATTTGCACTAACCGATAATAGATAACACAAGTTGGTGACCAAGCAACTAGCATTCATTAAACGATTGATGTTGAACTAGAAAGATAGTGTTTTTCTATTGCAGACTCAAGAATTACAATGTATGAGATGAAAACATTGGTAGCAGGGCTACTCCCTGCACCCTAGTATATGAGACTACTCGCTCATGGCAAGAACAAAGAAGGAGGAGGGAAGAGAGAGGGAAAACATCATCTCCACGTAGGAGGGAGGAAGGTCGACCCCCTGGAGGAGAGAGCAACTATCTTCACATCGTGTGGTTGTCCTGATGAAGAAACCTGCACTTCCCACCTTCTTATGTTGATGAGATAGGAAGTAGCTTGAAGATATAGTATGGATCTTGAACCGGCAGACTTTGGGCGAAGGATGAAGGTGGAACAACTATGGAGTGATTGGGGCAGCCTCTGGACGTCCAAGAAGTTCATCAAAATGAGGACCCCTTAGGTCCTATTTATAGGCTTTCAAAGAATCCCAAATGGTCTTGGGATCGTTTTAGGTCTTTAACGGTTTGGAGACCGTTTGCCTTTATTCGATCTCAGGACCATTTGAGTTCATTCGGTCTTGGGACTGTTTGGATCCATTCGGTCTTGGTACCGTTTGGGTCCATTCGGTCTTGGGACCGTGTGGACTTCATTCGGTCTCCAGACCGTTTGCCTTTATTCGGTCTCAGGACCGTTTGAGTTCATTCGGTCCTGGGACCATTTGAACTTCATTCGGTCTCCAAACCGTTTGCATTTATTCTGTCTCGGGGCCGTTTGGACTTCATTCGGTCTTGGGACCGTTTGATTTCATTCGGTCTTGGGACCGTGTGGACTTCATTCGGTCTTTAGACCGTTTGCCTTTATTCGGTCTCAGGACAATTTGAGTTCATTCGGTCTTGGGAACATTTGAGTTCATTCGGTCTTTGGACCATTTGGACTTCATTCGGTTTCCAGACCATTTGCCTTTATTCGGTCTCGGGACCGTTTGAGTTCATTCGGTCTTGGTACCATTTGGACTTCATTCTGTCTTCAGACCGTTTGCCCCTTTTGCAATTTTTTTGGTTTTTCTGTAAGAATGAGATAGATGTTAGTTTAATGGTGAATTCATAATAACACAGAAAGTTAAAGAATATATCTAATTTATCTAAGAAAGATTATGTAAAATTAAAAAAACCTAGTAAGATAACATCACAAAAATTGGATGTTATCACCCCCCTAACTTAGAGTCTAGCTTGTCCTCAAGTTGGATAGAGCTAAGGCATGTAGTGGTGAGGTGATTTTATTTAGTGTAGATTCCCATACTCACACTTCAATTCTAAACCAAAGATCTCCTAGAGTTATATCGGGACTTCCTCTTGCATTAACTCTTTCGGGTGAGAGTTGTGTGGATCTCATGTTTCTTCCGTATCGCGTAACTCGAAGTGGGACCACCTTTTGCTTGGTCGCATTACGTGCATGTGTTCGTCTCTAAGCAGTTTTATACTTCTTCGGAAATCTTATCGGAAGCTAAGATAGGTATGAGGGTTGGCTAACGGCTGCTGTGTAACTCCCCCTTTTTGTGGGGGAGGGTTTATTTAAACTTTTAGGATCTCACTACCAGGCGTGACACATCTGCCTTTGTGATGGCATCTAAATGTATCGGCTGGGCGAGTCCATTATCAACTTTTTCATATACTTGGATACCTTAGGATCTCACTACCAGGTGTGACACATCTGCCTTTGTGAGGGCAGCTGAATGTACCGGCCCGACGAGATCTTTATTGGTTCTTCGTATAATTCCTTATGCATGGCACAACTCTCATGTTTTTATTCAACACTCAGGCTTTTATTCATATGCTCACAGACTTAGGATTTGGATATTTAGGATTTTATTTGGGCTGTCATGCCTCTTTTTGAAAAGAAGAAAACTGTTTCATAGGGATTCGTGACATGCACTTAGTACGGTTTCGTACTTGGTGGTCCTCTTGCAAGGTTCCTTGATTTGGATTTCACCTGGTTCCCTCCCGTTCTTGAGAGTGTTTAGCCTGTGTCGGTCAGGATGTTAACCTGTGGAGAGTCTGATGCAGAATTGAAGCAAAAACATAAGAATCAGGTATGAAGGTGATTTATTAATTCCCCATTACATGCCTAAATGCTTCATATGTAAGTGAGGATTACTTTGTCTCTAACTTAGCTAGGGGTGTTCTTTTCCAAAACGAGAGTTGTTTTATATGAAAGAGTTATTCTATCAAAGAAATTACTGAAAAATCTAAGTGTCGAATGGAAGGAAAAATATGTACAGAAGAACATGGGTGAAAGAAGGAATAAAGAGAAAAGGGGTTTGAATGTGATACCTCGCCCTTTCCCAGTGTACCCCCTAACTTATCATCCACTTTGTCCTCAGAGTGTCAAGGTGATTGGTTGAGAAGTACATGGGCAAGGGTATTACCGTTCTATTAAACCCATATTTTCTCCATACAATCATTGGAGCGTGGCTGCGAACTTTCCCCATAAAGCATGATAATCCACATCCTTCATGTATTCCACATGCTTACCGAGGACAATAAGGGTGTACATCCAGTAAAGGATGTGGAAACCACAGTAGTTAGATTCTCTGATCTGCTGGGGACATCTGTGGCTGAAGGTTGGGTGGTGAAAATGTTCTTTTTCGTATGCCTTTGTGTGTTTGCCCAAGAGATCATGTAGTCATTCAAAACAGTCCTTCGCCACTTCCTCCGTGGGTGTCTTTGCGGTAACATTGTACTTTTTGTGGTTTGGATCAAAATGGCTTCCGGAACTATTGTAGATGATTGTTGTTCCTTCATGTAGGTTTGTTTCTAGTAGCATCCAATGGTCGGAGTGAAGAAAGGGAAGTATAATTAACTTCGTAGTTGTATGTTGAAGATATGAAATTAGTGCCCTTGTGGTTCCGAAGTTCTCCGACCATAATAGATCATCCTTCATGTATGCTGACGCCATATAAACCGTAGGGTGGTTCTGAGCTAAAAGGAAATGGTTCATAGTCATTACGCTCATGGATAAAGAACCTTTAACTTATATGGTTTCACAGAGAGAATCTGCCATTACCAAAATATCTTTGTGCAGGAAAACCAACTCATCGTTCTCTGCATATAGCCGAGACATGATGAGTCGGAGTTCATTGTCGGAGAGGCTCTTTCATGAGTTTAGGTCAAAATTTGGAAACGTTGGTTGTATGGCAGATAGAAGCACCATTAGTTGTAAAGCTCTGTTGATGGTGATCCTTGTTATCATGTCGATGACCCCCTTGTCCGCCGCCAAATCAAAAGTATAAGGGTCCCACCGGTGTTGTTCTGGGACCTTGGCGGTTTGATGTTGCTTTTTCTCCAAATCTTTTAAAATTGTCCTGTGTGGACGCTTTTGCGGACGTTGGATAGCAGAGAAGAGATACCGAGGTACGTCGTCCTGTGCCATTGTCAGATCCTTAAAGAATCGTCTGTCGCAGATGAGTTCCATGGCATAACGTCCCCGTAAAGAGTGCATATCTTCTGCTACTAACTCGGTAAATGGGAGTTGTCGATTTAGTGCTTCTGTGTGTCTTATTGTATAGAAAGCACAATCCCCAGAACCCTCAATTGTTTGGATAGGTAGGTTGATGATTCGGTAACAGGGTTCATTCCAACCATGTTTAAGTGATGGGCAGGCGACCCATATTATTTTGAGAAGCCAGAAAGGAATGCATCATGCTTCCTCGGCTTCTAACCCTACATAGTTGATTTGTCTGGCTTGTAGTTCACTGGCACAAAAGTTGTACACCTTGGCGTCGCGTGCCTCGATGTCGACAATCATGTGCAGCCAGTGTCCGAAAACTTTAAAGGGCACGGTGATGTAGTGTGCCCTCCTTGCTAGAGCAGCCTGCACCCGCTCTACAGACTTTTCCTGTAAGTCCTTGTGTAGCAGAGATAGGGACAGGGCGAGTGAAGCGTTGAAAATAGGTTGTGCTTTCTTGGAGCTTTGGAATTCTTCTATAGCATTGGCAAGTAGGACGCGGAAGAGAGTCATCGTCACCGCCGATTGTGGTCGAAGGAGAATACGGAAATCTTCACGGGTCAACTTGTGGTTTGTCTTTTTATTGCTATATATGATTTCCACCCCATTCTTGGCGTCATATAAGATAGTGTTTAGGATAAAGATGTCCTGAACATCTAGTGTAGTGATGGCCGCCATGTCTAGATCTTTCATCAGATGAGGTAGAGGTGGCGGCGGGGGCAGGTCTTATGGAGGGAGTGGGGTCTGCGCACTATCTTCTAAGAATGGTGGTAGAGCTTCGTCTTTGTCTGAATCATAGCTGGAGTCGAGTCTATCTTTTGTGTCTAGACTCACTCTATCGGGTTCTTCCTATTCTAGGGGGAGGTCTGTAGATTGTTGAATTGCTGCTGTAGCTGGGCTTATGTTGGTTTCCATAATTCTTTTGTTGAAATTCAGAAAAAATGACTTCTTTAGCAACTTCCCCTAGTGATCCCATGGCTGAGAAATTAAAGAATTGGTCCCTATATGACATTGTGACGTTGTCATTGTTATTGGGGGACTTGGGATCTTTAGTTCCTTCTTCTTGGTGGCCTCTATCCTGTCCTATTTCTGCGGGGTCTGCCCCTCGGCTTGTGCCCTCCCCAACATTGTCTGGGTCATCAGGTTGATCGTTTGATGGAGCTGAGACTTACACCAAAATATTTTACTCTTCCAATGGGAGTCCCAGGGTTATGCACCAAAAAACCCTAGATAGAGAGAGAGATGATGTCTTTCCCCAGGTTTACCTATAACTGGTGCTTAGATAAAAACTCCAACCCCATAAGAGTATGGAAGTCTTATCATAGTACAGATTTAGGATCGAACCCAAAAGACAACGGTCTTGTTGCAAGCAACAAGATGAAAAACGTATAGAACTTCACTTAGCTACTTACTAGTTGGCACTTATATCAAAAGTTGGATTTTAATGGTTTTAAACTAAGAACATGAAAAGTAAAGAAAGCAAGTAAATCTAAGAGTTAAACTATGATAAAGATCACTAGGGTGTGATCGGTTTTTCACCGCCACTACACATCGATCAACACATGCAAAGCAAAACTTAACCTGCAAAAAGAGTTCGGTCAGTTAGTATCCTTGTAGACCTAGCCTCTTTTCGGATAATCTAGCTATGAGAAGTGCGTGAATGTTGCAACGCCAGCCATTCCCGATCAAATGGTCACATTACTTTACATCATTCCCCTCGCAAAGTGTGTTCCTCGACTTACCAAGGTTTCACTTCCATACGTCAACTGATTCCATTTCATAGTATGAAAGTGCAACGGATGATAGTGAGTTTACTCCACTTCTTGAGATACACTTCTAGATACCGAAACAGATACATGGTGGATACATGCAACAAGAACCAACATGCAAACGAGTTTCGAATCTAATAGTACAAACGTAGACAATTCATACTAAAAGATAAAAGATAACACAAGTTGGAGATCAAGCAACAAGTATTCATTAATCGTTTGATGTCAAACTGACAAAGATAAGAACTCTACATTACAACCTAAGGATTACATTTTACATGCTATGAAAGTATGGGTAGAGGGGCTACTCCCCACACCCTAGTGAAGAAGACTACTCGCTCATGACTAAGACCAAGAATGAGGTGAGAAGAGAGAGAGAGAGCATCATCCCCACAAAGGAGGGAGGAAAGTCAACCCCTTGGAGAGAGAGAGAGCAACGATCCACCAGACTTCGTAGGTTGCACGATGAGGAGGTCTCCCCTTCCCACCTTCTTGACGAAGAAGGAGAAAGCAGCTTCAGGATGGAGTATGGATCTCAGATCGACAGCCCCAGGGCGGAGGATGGAAGTGGCAGGAGCTCTGGAACGATTGGGGCAGCCTTTGGACGTCTGAAACTTGATATCGAATGGAGGACCCTTGGGGTCTTATTTATAGTCCTTGAGTGAAGTCCAAACGGTTTGGAGACCGTTTGGACCTCAAGACCGTTTGGGGCCTCAAGACCGTTTGGACCGTGAGACCGTTTGGCTTCAAACAGTCTTGAGACCGTATGAACTCCATGCGGTCTCGGGACCGTTTGGCTTCATGCGGTCTTGAGACCGTTTGAACTCCATGCGGTCTTGGGACCGTTTGGCTTTATGCGGTCTTGAAACCGTTTGAACTCCATGCGGTCTCGGGACCGGTTGGCTTCATGCGGTCTAGGGACCGTTTGACTCCATGTAGTCTCGGGACCAGTTGGCTTCATGCGGTCTTGGGACCGTTTGACTCCATGCGGTCTCGGGACCGGTTGGCTTCATGCGGTCTTGGGACCGTTTGACTCCATGCGGTCTCGGGACCGGTTGGCTTCATGCGGTCTTAGGACTGTTTGACTCCGTGTGGTCTCGGGACCGGTTGGCTTCATGGGGTCTTCGGATCGTTTGACTCCATGTGGTCTCAGGACCAGTTGGCTTCATGCGGTCTTGGGACCATTTGATTTCACTCGGTCTTGAGGCTGAGTTATTCTTTTATGATTTTTTTGTGCTTTTTCTGCATATATAAAAGGAAAAAGTTAGTATGATTGTGTATTTACAAAAAAGGGGTAAAATTAGGATTATGTATAGTTTAAACTTAAAAAGAGTATGGAAAACTAAGGAAAAAGACTAAGATAATCGACTAAAATAGGAGGTTATCATCGTCTGAGAAGGAGATGTCATTGTTGGAGTCAGCTGAGGAGTCAGAGTCCTCATCATCGTCTTAACTGGCATCATCATCGTCATCCGCTGCCTTTTCCTTTGTCTTTGTGATTGACTTCTTCTTACACTATCGATGGATTGCTTGCAGCTCTTCAAGTGCCACTTGCACATGCTCGTGGGTTTTGAGCAGTGCGTCGTGGCTGTCTTTAAGATCCACATATCGTGCTTCGGCAAAGTGGAGTCGTGTAGACAAATCGATTGTTTGTGTGCTAAGGTAATTAAGTTCTTTGTAAGAGATCTCCTCCTGGTGGTGGATGAGTTGTAGAAGGTTGTTGTTGATGTCGTCCATGGGCATGCTTTGAGCAGTTTGCTGCTGCTGAAGCTCGCGGAGGGTCTCAGGCAAAGGTTGAATTTGCATAGAAACTCTGTCGACTTGCTGAGCCAACGCTTCTTGCTGTCCTTTCATCCCGAGCACCAATTCTGGCAGGGTTTGTAAGCGGATCTCGATGCGGTTGATTTGCTGAGCCGCTGGTTCCTGCCGTTGTTAGATGCTTTCGATGATGCTTGGCAAGGTGTTGTTCCGCTCGTATGTCTTGGAGACCTGTGAAGCAATTTCCTGCACACAAGAAAAAATAGATGATAATATGTTAGAAGGATTGGTGAGGAGGTTTCGAATGGTGTCAAATTGCCGTCCGAGTTCCTCACCGACGTTAGAAAAAGGGACCCCAGAGATGGAAGGGTGAGGTGGCTGGGGTCGGGGTGGATGGGTGGTAGTGCCTTGTGAGAGAGACACTATTGATGGGCCCGTGAATTGTGTGGTGACTGTTGATGGAGTCACTAGCGATATTGGGGTGGTGGTGGTAGATGGGGTGATGGATGGAAATGGTGGTGACATCCCGGGTGAGAAAGGATGAAATGGAAGTGACGAGGGGAAAGAAATTGAAGTGAAGGTGAGGTCGAGTGTTGAGGTGGAGAAAGGATTTCCCAAAGGAGAGAAGAGTGAGGCAGAGTATGCGAGTGAAGTTGTGGAGAATGGTGGAAGAGTGATGGATGGTGGAATGGTGGAGGGTGGTGATGTGGTGGCGGAGTGGTGAGGGGTGGTAGTGGTGGTTGTAGAGGTGAGCCCAACATCCAGATCAAAGATGAAGGTTTCTGGTGTTTCAGTGTTGTGTGGTGGCTCCGCCTCTGGGTTTATCTTTGATGTGGGCATTTCTGATTGTTGTTGTTTTTGTATACGCAGCTTTGAAGGTCGTGTTACTGGAATTTGCTTTGGCCTTGTTGTGGGGGCAGTGATGTTGTGTTCAGTTTGCCTTGTTTTTGCCTACTTCCCTTTTGCTTTAACTGAGGCTATGAGGTTGGCAAGATCTTCTTCAGTGAAGAGCATCTTATCTTTGTCATAGTCCGCCAGTTCTGGAAGAGGTAGCAGAGTTCTGGATGATTTGACCGTAGGGCAGAAAATGTAGTAGAGTTTAGCATCATTCTCCTTTATAATGTATGAGTTTTTTAAACTCTATTCATTTGTAACGATGTCACCCTTTATCACCGTGCACCGGGGCAGCGGTATATCCATCTTGAGAAATGTCAAGATTGATGTTATATGACCACCCATGCATATTTCTTTCCCTAGGGCATAAGCTGCGTGCTTGTAAATCAATTCCCGACCTATATTGACCGATTTCCCTGTGAGAATGGACCATAAGATAAAGAGATCGGAGATAAGAACGTTCCCACTCTCTGTCCTGAGGAAAAGGGCACCAGTAATGATCTTGTGCAGTGTGCACACCAGGCCAGAATGAATGTTAGAGGCCTTGCAAGTTTTTGCCTCGTAAGTTGGAATCCCCGCTAAGGATTTCTAGAAGTTGTGCCTATTGAACTGGGAGTTGTCCAGGCCTATAGCTTTAGCCTTCTTTAGCTGATCGTTGTTGTCGATGAAGATCTCGTTCAACATGTTTTCAGTTAAGACCACTTTGCTTCCAAAAAGTGAGGTGACCAACCTGCAGTCACCTCTATCTTTCCAGTGATCCTTTACATCCACAATTTCTTTTTTAAGATATGTGAAGAACTCTACCATGGGATCAATATAAGAGGTTTCTTCCATAAAATAGAGTTTTGAAAGATTCGCATTGTCTAGCAAGGCGAGAACACTGTCACAAATCCCCATTTTCTTCAGTAGGTTTGAGCAGACATACTTTGTTGGGCGCAACACCTTATCGCCATCTGGGAGGTTTTGGATGTGTAGGTCAGTTTGTGCATGTTCTGTGGTGGTAGTAGCGGGAAAGGTGACAACAGGGGTATCATGTCCTGATAAGATCATTTCCCTTGTGGTAGAGGGCCAAACTTGCTTCCTTGCCCTTTTCTTTGATGGTTGTCCCTTGGCGGCTTCTTTAGTCTTCCTTTTTCATTTGGACTTAAGGACTGGAGATTCGTCCACAGAGTTTGGTGCGTACTCCGGACCTTCATCACTGGAGGAAATCTCCTCTGCTTCTTCAACATGGTCTTCGGCTAGGCACATGTTGATTCGGTCAATTTCATTTATGACTTTAATCAGGTCAACTTTGGTGGGACCTTTTCGGTCTTTTCGTAAGTGTCCATGATGTGCTGGATCTTTGCACGATCCTCCAGTAGTTGCTCCCTTGTCCAGAAGGGAGCGTTAGAAGTTCCCGTGGCTTGTTTTGAAGGTGAGGCCATTTTGTAATCAGGAAATTATATATGTTAATAAAAGAAAAATGTTGAAAGAATTGTAATATTGAAAAATGAAATCGTTTTAAGGGTGAACTCATTTTTCCAAGACTATTTTGGCTCCAAACGGTTTCTAGACCGTATGGCTCCAATCGGTTTCAAGACCATATGGCTCTAAACGGTTTCAAGATCGTATGGCTCCAAACAGTTTCAAGACCGTATGGCTCCATACGGTTGCATGACCGTTTGGGTCAAAACCGCAAGGAAGATGAAACGGCAGGGACGACTAACAGTGAAAAGATGGTGAAAGAAGTGAAAACGATGTCGTCGATGAAGGTGTTAATGGCGGTAATAGCGGTGGAGACAATCGGGAAGTTCGTTTGTGGTAGAAACGACGGAAATGATGCCGGCGTCAGTGGGAACGACGGTTGCGGTAGCAGCGTTCCACCTTGCTGCTTAGGCGATGATAGCGGAGGTGAAGGATGCGTCGCGGTGGTGGTATCATCGGGGGAGCTGACGGAGCAGGTTGAAATGAACAGGAGACTAGAGGAAGAGGACAGTGATCGCGAGAGCAGAGAGTCAGAGCGAATAGAACAGGGTTTCGTGTGTGAGCAAAATCTCAGGAAGCGAAGGAAAGAAAAAGGGAGGGGGTTGAGCAATATTTATAGAAAAAGGAGGAGCGACGCTACAAATTCTCAAGGGCAAACAGTTTCGAGACCGTACAAAGTCCAAACGGTTTCGAGACCGTATGGCTCCAAAAGGTTTTGAGATCATATGGATCCAAATGGTTTCGAGACCGTATGGATCCAAACAATTTCGAGACCGTATGGATCCAATCGGTTTCGAGACCATATGGATCCAATCAGTTTCGAGACCGTATGGAGTCAAAACGGTTTCGAGACTATAAGGATCCTAACGGTTTCAAAACCGTTAGGATAGAAAAGGTTTTTAGTTTTTATATTTTTATGTTTGTTTTGGATGTTAAGTAAATTTTTATATTTTTTGGATAGAGGTGAAGGGTCAAAGAAAAATAGAAAATTGCCAAAACTAAATAAAATAAAGGCGATACTCAGTTCTTGGGTTGCCTCCCAAGTAGCACCTGAGTTTTACGTCACTGGCTCGACGAAGTTCTGACTTGGTTAGATTGATGTGGCGGGATCATGAATCTCAATGGTTTGTCTTGGGATTTCATCAGCTGGGGTATAATATTTCTTTAATCTCTTGCCATTAACAATTCTCTCCCCTCCATTGTCATCAATAATGATGATTGCTCCGGTCAGGTAGATATGCTTGATGGCGAATGGCCCAGACCACTTCGTGCGAAGTTCTCCGGGGAATATCTTAAGTCTAGAGTTGAAAAGAAGGACTTTATCTCTGATGATGTCCATCATGACACATCTTAGTTTGTTCTTTGTAGATCCTAGCACTTTGGTAGGCGGTCATTCGTAGTTCCTCAAGTTATTATAATTGCAGTTGTCTATATTTGCCAACGCTTTTGAAATCGAAATTCAATTGTTTGATTGCCCACCAAGCTTTGTATTCCAGTTCAGCTGGAAGATGACATGACTTCCAATATACCAAACGAAACGGGGTCATTCCTATTGGCGTTTTATAAGCAGTGTGGTATGCCCAAAGGGCATCAGGAAGCTTAGTGGACCAATCTGTGTGATGTCTATTGACCATTTTTTCTAGAATGGCCTTTTGTTTTCTATTTGAGACTTCAACTTGGCCGCTTGTCTGTGGATGGTACGGTGTGGCGACCTTGTGTTTAACTCCATATTTTCTTAGGAGGGCTTTAAAACTTTGCTCTAATAAATGAGATCATCCATCTAATATGATTGTTCGAGGGGTTCTTAATCTAGGGAAAATGATATCCTTGAACATTTTGATAATTGGTTTGGAATCACAAGAAATGGTGGGTATAGCTTCTACCCACTTTGAAACATAATCCACAACAACCAGTATGTATGAGAATCTGTAAGATGAGGGGAAAGGGCCCATGTAGTCTATTCCCCATACATCAAAAAGCTCGATTTCTTGCCAAAAGATAAGAGGCATTTCATTTCTTTTAGATATATTCCCGGAAAGTTGACATTTATTGCATGATCAGACGAAATTATGGGCGTCCTTCACTATAGTTGGCCAAAAGAAACCAGATTGAAGAACTTTGAGAGCGGTTTTCTTTGAACTCATGTGCCCCCCGATAGGGCCAGAATGGCAATGTTCTAGAACAGGGATAATTTCTTCTTCTGGTAGACAACGACGGAATAGTCTGTCTGCACATAGACGGAAAAGATATGGTTCATCCCAGAAGTATTGCTTAGCATCATGAAGGAATTTCTTTTTATCGTGATGAGAGGTGGAAGGGTGGATAATTCCTATAGCCAGATACTTCACTATATCAGCATACCAAGGAAATATGGTGGTAACTTTCATAAGTTGGTCATCGGGTAGGGAGTCTCGAATAGGTATATCGTCATCCTTCTGAGACTCGATGTGACTTAGATGATCAGCGATGACACTTTCCACCCCGCTCTTGTCCTTTATTTCTAAGTCAAATTCTTGAAGCATCAATACCCAACGGATGAGTCTGGGTTTTGCATCTTGTTTCTGAATTAGGTATCTGATGGCTGAGTGGTCTGTGTATACTATGTCTTTCGATCCGATAAGATAAGAATGAAATTTCTCAAAGTTGTAGATGATAGCCAAGAATTCCTTTTCAGTAGTAGTATAGTTCTTCTGCACCTCATCTAGCTTTTTTGATGCATAGTATATCACATAGGGCTTTTTATCTATTCTCTGCCCTAGAAATGCTCCTATAGCATAATCACTAGCGTCACACATTATCTCGAATGGTTGTGACCAGTTAGGTGCTCTCAGAATCAGTATAGAGATTAGAGCATTCTTTAAGGTTGTGAAGGTATGTAGGCATTCATGGTCAAAATTGAAATCAGCATCCAGAAATGCTCGCACTCCCCTTATGTCTATTGGTGGTGACAGCTTTGAGATGACATCGATCTTCTCTTTGTCTACTTCAATTCCTCTTTCACTTACTCAATGTCCGAGGACAACACCTTCGGTTACCATGAAGTGGCACTTTTCCCAATTTAGGATACGGTTTCTTTCCTCGCATCATTGTAAAACTATTCTGAGGTTGAGTAGACAATTGTCAAAAGATTCTCTGTAAACTGAAAAGTTGTCCATAAATACTTCCATTATGGACTCGATTAATCCCGCTAAAATTGCTGACATACACCTTTGGAAAGTTGTGGGTGCATTACACAGCCCAAAAGGCATCCTTCTGAAAACATAGGTTCCAAAGGGGCAAGTAAAGGTTGTTTTTTCTTGGTCTTCCGGGTGTATTGGAATTTGATAGAACCCAAAATAACCATCGAGGTAGTAGAAGAACTTTTGGTGGGCCAAGCGTTCAAGGAGTTCGTCAAGGAAAGGTAGAGGGAAGTGATCTTTTCTTGTTGCTTTGTTTAGTTTTCTATAATCGATACACATCCTCCATCCTGTAACAGTCCTTGTGGGTACTAGCTCATTTTTATCATTCAGAATGACAGTGGTCCCCCCTTTTTGGGGACCACTTGGAGCAGACTAACCCACTGAGAATTGAAAATTGGATAAATGATACCAACTTTTAAGAGTTTAAGAACCTCAAGGAGAACCATCTCTTTGAGATTGGGGTTTAGTTTTCTCTGGTGTTCTCGGGAATGTTTAAACTCCTCTACCATGGGTAATCTGTGCATGCACAGAGCTAGATTTATTCCCGTTAGGTCAGTCATCTTATATCCAATGACTTTTATGTGCTTTCTTAATTCCATAAGTAGTCTTTCTTCTTGGTCGTGTATTAAAGTGGAACTGACAATGACCGGGCATAATTTTTCTTCATCAAGGAATACATGCTTGAGCCCAACTGGTAGGGCCTTCATTTCAGGTGTCTTAGGTACTTCTGCAGTTTCCAAAGTGGTGACATATTTCAACTCCTCAAAGGTAACCTCGGGGGTTTCTTCGGCCTATTCAAGGTATTGCAAACATTGTTGAACTAGTTCGTCGGTTGAGAATTCAGCTTCTAGATTTGTTAAGACATTTTCCAAATCATCTGACGTTTCGGAGGGTTCTTTCTTTAACTGAGACATTTTATCGATTGCGTCGAGAAGAAAAACTTCTTCGTGGATGCTAGGACCTTTTAAGCAGCCAAAGACTCTGAATTGAAAAGCTTCCTTTCCCAGTCTTAAGGTAATGGTGCCAGTTTCGACATCAATTAGCACTCTAGCTATAGCAAGGAAGGGTCTGCCAAATATTATTGGATACCTCAGATCTTCTTTTATATTCATAATAACAAATTCACAGGGAACATACGAGTCTTTCCCTACTCTTACTGGGATATCTTCAATAATTCCCAAAGGTGTGGTGATGGTAGAATTAGCCAATTGAATTGTCATTGTTGTGGGTAGCAAATCAGTAAAACCCAGTCTTTTACACATGGAAAATGGCGTAATGGATATGCTGGCCCCCAAATCAGCTAATCCTTTCTTGCAAGAAGTATGTCTGATGGAACATTGGATGCCAAAAGAGCCAGGTTCCTTCTGCTTCTTTGGCAACTTATTAAGAATGATGTCAGAAGTAGTTTGGGCTAAATTGACAGTCTCATGTTCTTCAGTCATATGTTTCTTTGATAGTAAAGTCTTCAAGTATTTTGACCAAGCTGGTATTTCAGAAAGAGCATCAAGGATCAAAATATCGATGTATATCTTCATTATACCTTCCTTGAATTTCTATAATCTAGTGTCCAATTTAGTTTCCCTCAATCTACCTTGCTATGGTATCCTAGGCTTATACGGTGGGACTTCTGGTTCCTTGGTAACTTGCTCTTTTTCCTTTTCCTTCCCAACCTCTATAGGTTTTTTAGTTTCTTGATTTGTGCTAGTAATTGGGTTATCTTCAGTTATATCTTCATCTTCTTGAATGATTTTTTTGGCTTCAGTAAGGACACGACCCGACCTTGTGGTGATGGCTTTCAGTTGCTCTTGTCTGGATTGATCGTGTCTTGGATTTATCTCTGGTTGACCAGCAAAGGTGCCTACCAGAGGTTTTAGTTGAGCTGCGGTTTGTGCTAACTGAGTTTCAATAGCTTTTTGTTGGGCTTACTGGTTAGCAAGCATGGTTTTTTGCGATTGCAGCATTTGCCTTATCAATGACTATTCATCTATCGGTGGAGGCGGATTATTCTTTTGTGGATTTTGTTGATACTGTTGTGGTTGCTGCTGCTGAGGCACGGTGGATAGTTGGGGTTTTTGAACTTGAGTTTGTTGCAATTGTCGATGCAACAGAGGGTAGTATGTAGAAGAATTTCTTGGGTAGACAAGCCTTTGAGGCCCACCCCTATAATTTCCTTGATTTCAATTATAATTGCTTTGAAATCCAGGTGGTAATCAATTGGAAGACCCACCTTGAGTCTGATGCTACGGGTTGGAGGTTCCCGCAGGATTCCCATATTGGAAACCATGATGGTTTCTCAGTTGATCTAGATTATAATATACTTGACCTGGTATGGACTGGATATAATTCACTTGCTCTGGTAGATGATCCTCGGGATGTTCAATAATTGGCTCATATTGTAGTTGTGGTGGTTGTAGATCCATCATTACATTGTATAAGAGACCACATGATAATTTAGGATGATCAGATGCATGACATGCCTCGCAAGTCACGGTAGCTACCTTGACCTGTTGGGGGCTCTTCTTTTCTCCGAGTGTTGTCTCAAGGACTTTTTGCTTGTGAGCGATAGTTTTTAGGGCTTCAGTGATGGCTTTCATATCCATTGATTCTTCAGCCTTACAAACTTTTAGAATTCCCCCGGTAGATGACCTTCCCCAATTAGATTGGTTCTCGGCCCCAAGTGTAACAATCCTCCAGGCATCTTCGTAATTCTTTAGCATGAAATTCCCCCCAGATGAGGAATCCAAAAATTTCTTAATATCATTGCTTACTCCTCTAAAGAATGTCTCTATCAGTTGGTTTTGAGAGATTATGTGATGCGGGCATTTCCTCAAAAGTTCCTTAAATCTCGCCCATGATTCTGCCAGTGATTCCCCAGGGAGTTGAGAGAAGTGATTATTTTGTCCCCTAATCTCATAAGTCAAAGAGGGTGGAAAGCACTTTTCTAGAAACTTTTCTTCCAAAGGATCCCATGTGGTGATTGGCTCCCCATCTAGTGCATTATACCAGCTCAATGCCCTTCTGGACTAAGTGAAGTGAAACAGGTATAGCATGATTGCGTCGAAAGGAACTTTGGCATGTGGTACTAGCCGACAAAGAGACTTGAATCGCTTTAGGTGATCCATGCAATCATCCCCAACACCTCCAGAAAATAGAATGCCTTGCATAATCTGTATCCAGTGTGTGCAGATCTCAAAGTTAGGAACATTAATGAGTGGGGGTCTAACTGGATGATTATATTTGAAGTTATTAGGAACGGCATAATCCCGATGTTTCTTGTTTTGCAACACCATTTGAGCAGCGGTTGTGTCTGCTTCATTCTCAACTTGAATGCGGGCCTATTCTTCAGCTCAGACCTCAGCTTGAATCTGAGCATGTGTGTCAGCAATAAGTTGTGCTCTTTGAGCTGCTATGGCCGCGTTGACTCTTTCCATAACCAAAGCGGCTTGGCACTGTTCGTCGACCATTTGTCTGGCTCGTTGGTGGTTGAGGCGGATGCGTCGGTGGAAGCTTCATTCTACCTCAGAGTCATACTCTGGTTCAGGGGAGAATTCAATGTTTTGCAAAGGTTGCATACACATTTTCTACCTGAGTAGAAGAAGAAACACACTTTCGATAATGCGGAGAAATGATTAAATCAAGATGATAAGAATTATGGTTAAAGAAGAGTGTAAACTGCTAATCAACTAGAAATGTAACAAGTAAAATTAAAACTTTATGTTGTACCCGACAACGGTGCCAATTTTTGATGGAGCCTCCACTTACGTGGAGTTGTGTGTACCACTAAAAATCCTAGAGATAGTTAATCTCTAAGTTTAGCCTTGCGTATGCTATAATAAGATCTCCACCCATGTATGCTAAGATACGTGGAAGTCTTATCGTAGTATAGTTAAGGGTCGAATCCATGATACAACGGTCTTGTTAAGAGATTTAACAAGATGGAAAACGTAATAATCCTACTTATCCACTTAAAAGTTGATATTTAGATCAAAGAGTTGATTTGATGATTAAGCTAATGTGCAGAGAAAGAAAATAATAGGAAAGTAAACTGAAGGTTGTAAACAATATTTGGAAACCACTAGGATGTGATCGGGTTTTACCACAACTACACATGGATCAAAACATACATCATGATAACTTGGATTGCAAAGAAAAGAGTCTAAAAAATTAGTATCTTTGTAGACTTAGCTTCCTTTCGGATAACTAACTACAAGAAACATGGAAGTGTTGCAATGCCAGCCATCCCCAGATGAATGGTCACTTACTTTACATCACTCCTCTCACAAAGTGTGTTCCTCTACCTGTCAAAGTTGTACTTTCATACGTCAACTGATTCCATTTCATAGTATGAAGGTACAATGATGGAGGTGAGTTTACTCCACTCCTTGAGAAACGCTCCTAGATATCAAACCAAACGTATGGTGACTACATACAATCTGGAACCAACAAGTAGTCGATATTCGAATCTAGAAGTACAAACATAGACAATTTGCACTAACAAATAGTAGATAACACAAGTTGGTGATCAAACAACTAGCATTCATTAAATGAGTGATGTTGAACTGGAAAAATAGTGTTTTTCTATTGCAAACTCAAGAATTACAATGTATGAAATGAAAACATGGGTAGCGGGGCTACTCCCCGCACCCTAGTGTATGAGACTACTTGCACATGGCTAGAACAAAGAAGGAGGAAGGAAGAGAGAGGGAAAGCATCATATCCACGTAGGAGGGAGGAAGGTCGACCCCTTGGAGGAGAGAGCAACTATCTTCATGTTGTGTGGTTGTCTTGATGAAGAAATCTCCACTTCCCACCTTATTATGTTGATGAGAGAGGAAGTAGATTGAAGATGGAGTATGGATCTTGAACCGAGAACCTTTGGGCGAAGGATGAAGGTGGAACAACTCTGGAGTGATTGGGGCAGCCTCTGGATGTCCAAGAAGTTCATCCAAATGAGGACCCCTTAGGTCCTATTTATAGGCTTTCAAAGAATCCCAAACAGTCTTGGGATCATTTTGGGTCTTTAGTGGTTTGGAGACCTTTTGCTTTATTCGGTCTCGGGACCGTTTGAGTTCATTCGGTCTTGGGACCGTTTGGATCCATTCGGTCTTGGGGCCGTGTGGACTTCATTCAGTATCCAGACTGTTTGCCTTTATTCTGTCTCGGGACCGTTTGAGTTCATTCGGTCTTGGGACCGTTTGGACTTCATTCAGTCTCAAGACCATTTGCCTTTATTCGGTCTCGGGACCGTTTGGACTTCATTCGGTCTAGGGACCATTTGAGTTCATTCAGTCTTTGGACCATGTAGACTTCATTCCGTCTCCAGACCGTTTGCCTTTATTTAGTCTCGGGACTATTTGAGTTCATTCGGTCTTGGGATCATTTGAGTTCATTTGGTCTTGGGACCATTTGGACTTCATTCGGTCTCCAGACCGTTTGCCTTTATTCGGTCTTGGGACCGTTTGAGTTCGTTCGGTCTTGGGACCATTTGGACTTCATTCGGTCTTCAGACCATTTGCCCCTTTTGCAATTTTTTTGGGTTTTTCTATAAGAAGAAGGAGATAACTGTAAGTTTAATGGTGAATTCATAATAACGTAGAAAGTTAAAGGATATATCTAATTTATCTAAGAAAGAGTATGGAAAATTAAGCAAAACTAGTAAGATAACATCACAAAAATGGGAGGTTATCAACACATCATTAGAAAAAAGTTATCAATTCATAATAAAATAATCTTATATTATCCAAAACTAGAGTATAGTTCTCCACCAAATTGTATGAATTTTGTAGCCTAGCTTAGTTTTCACAACTACTCAATTTACATGGATTATGTAGATTTCTAAAATTGTCAAATAAATAGTGAAACTAACCTAGACGTAAAATGATTCTCTTCTTTAGATCATGTAGAATAGGGTGACTTCTAAAATGACATGTTGCATCTCCTTTATATTACATATTTGGTAACGAATTTCTCATATCTTGTTTTATGTTGGTCTACACTACCTTGTTGAAATCTCCTTTTGAAGTATCTTTGACTTATGTTCTCACAATACTCATAGTTGATCCCATATTATACTTGATCTATTTACTTTTATAAATTGAACCTTGGTTTTCATTTTTTGTTTATATTCTCTCAGTTTACATCTTTGAAGGTTTAATCTATTTGATCATCTTTTCATTAAACTCTAAGTGAGACACTTATGTGTTTGGATTTACTTGACCCTGTATTTATTGATTTTTTATTAGGAATAGAGTAAAATGCAGTCATTTATCTATATATATTTTGGGATGGAGGTTATGATCCCCATACTAGTGTTATTTTCCCATCATTTTATTATACAAATGTATTATATTTTATGACATTAGGACTTTGGTTATGTGGGGTGCACTATCATTTTTGGTTCATATGCATTGTCATCATTGTCTATATGTTTTCGACAATAATACATTTCTATAAAATGTGTGTTATACTAATGCATTGTGTTAATCCAATTTGTTTTCCTTTTGTACCATATGCTAAGATTTGTGAAGTTCAATAGTGCTTCGGAATATCTTTCATAGGTGCGATATACTTTTATATAAATGTATGTCAGAACCCTGGTTTATCTAAATAACATTATCTTCCACGTTGATATAATGACTCTCTTGGATTTCTTATGTGGTGAATATATATATATATATATATATATATATATATATATATCCTTCATTAGGAAACCTTTTTATATTATCGAGTCAATTTCTTTTCAATTATCTATTATTGCATGTTGATGCTCTATTTTCTCCCTCTGAATTGGTTACCAATTGCATCGAAAACCATGACATGTGTCAATGAAAGTGATGAAAAATCATATGAATATATGCATAAAAATTAAATCCTATTAGATTTAGATGAACCATGGACATAAAGATAGATTCCAAATTCTGGGAAAAAATGCTTAAGGTTGCATTAGATTAAGATCTTATATACAAGAGTAACATCTGAAGTGATGTCATGAGATGATGAGATGATTTTGTGCAATTCTCGATAAATACAATACCATGAAACTTCTAATCAGATATGTATCATTTATCCATAAAAAATTAAACAATCACTATACTTGATCAAAATCCTAGTATCTCTTATAACTAGAAGTAACAATAACACAATTTACATAATTAACTCCTACAGTGCGATGAATGTCAACTGGATAAAACATCAAGTTGTTTTATATTTTGTCTTGAGCTACTTTATTTTGATGTTGTCACGTGGATTCTAAGCTACAATAACCACATGAATTATAAAATGCCAATCGAGATCATCTTAACAAGTTCCACCGCTCATGCAATAGACACTGAGAACCTAGAGAGTACGTTACATACATACAATTTGAAGGGTCATACCCCACTGTGAAATGCTGCAAAAAAATCATCAATTCAACTATTATATATTATCGATATACATAAAATCTTTTCATGAACATAACATGGATTTGCATATTTATTTATGTCTTTTTATTCTATACTAAGTTTATAATACAAAAAACTTATTTGTATATCACTGAGATCATTTGATGCCAAGGTTTAATGTCACTAGGGTACCTAACACCTTCCCCATAGTTAAATCAACACCTTACATTTAGTTGATGCCTACTTTGTTTTATTTATGAATCTATTTTGTTATTTTCCATATTAACATGGTGTTAACTCTATTTATAACCCGTTCTCCCCATGTTCTGTATGGATCTAGTTTCTAGGTTTCTAAATACACTGATTGCCAAAGTGGAGAGTTTGTTTAGGGAGAAAAAAAATTTCAGGACACTTTTCACGTAGGATCCACTCCATTTTAACTATTTTATTTATATTTTATTTTTCAAACTATTATATATAGAAATAAAAAATCAATGAGGTGTCACTTACGGTGTTCCCTACATTTGTTTGTTTTTCATTGCAACAATTGTTTTATAATATGATTTTCCTACAAAAATAATTATAGTGTTGTTTACAAAATGCTCCTTTGCACTTATGATTTAGTTTTAATGTATAATTATTGAACATGATACTACTGCCAAATGGAATAATTCTTTACCAAAATATGATTTTTTTTCTATATTTCATCTAGTTCATTCTCATGTATCTTTTTTGTGAACTTGTTTGGTTCATCATATATAGGTATATAGTTTGATTTTGAGGCTATCAGTCAATGCTTCTCCACCATGCGCCATCCTTCTCTAATTGTGTCAAGTAGAGAATATTATCAATAAAACTACATAGTTTGGTAGACACTAGTACATCTGTAGTGATAGGGACCTTGTACAAGTGGGGTCATTCTCAATCTCAAACATGACACTTACTTATACCAACTACAAATTTTGTACAAGTGGGGTCATTCTCAATCTCAAACATGACACTTACTTATACCAACTACAAATTTTGTTCATCATTATCAGGTAATATATTATGGAAATCATCAAAACATGGTGAACCCTGAGATCTATCTAGGAGAGGCATATTGTACCCATAGGTAAAAAAGTGTTCTCCATTTCACTCGTTATAGGGACATGTGTGGAGACATTCACGATATATCTGTTATAGCCATGATGGGTAAAAAATATTTTATGAATTTTCTAACACCAATGAAATATTCTTGGAATGTTCGAACATCAATCATATTTGTGTTTGCTCTTTCCAATTCTTAACAAGGTATATTCTATAATATCGATTTTAAAATGTCAACCTTTCCTAAAAAGAGATCCCTAGTTGGCACAGAACAATATGCATTTCCATGTCTTGGAAAATTAATTGAAGTAGACAAGACTCAATTCTTTGAAGTGAACACCACCTTCCCAAATTTTTATGATATATCTAAATGACAATTCATTTGATCAATTTATAGATGTTTCCAACCAAAACATGATATTGAACAATGTTTTATTTCTATAAGTACAAGTAGTCCAACGTCAAACAATCCTATGAGGTGAGTGTACTACAAGTTATTTGACTCAACCATGTGGGTGCATTTTTCCATTATTCACAAATCAAATCAGGTCATATTGATTAAAACAATTTCTAATTCATCAAACTAACACCTTGGGAAGAAAAGGAGATATTTTATTTTCCTCCCCACATCTCATTGTAGGGGACCCATGCAAAGAAAGAAAAAATTATTCAAGGATTTTGAATCCAAACCAATGAAAAAAATTGAGAATTAGGAAAAAACATAATTTACTTGTTAACCTTCTTATTTTTTGGAATTTTAATACAATTTCCCCCTTGACATTCGAGGAGAAATTTTAATTGCAATAAAATAAGATACCTTATTTCGATTCCCCTTGACCCATAATGGGGAGTTTTTAAATAAACAATAGTACTCGCATAATTGATAAGTACCGAATATTATTTTTAATACCACTAAACTAAAGTATAGATCATTACATGCTCGTCTCCAATGGGAGAACATTTGGTAGACATCATGCTGACAAAGTTGTTATATACTCTTTTCATGTGTTCATATAACATCTCCACATCATATAATGTGTGGAAATATTCCTTGGGTCAGGGGTGATGACATGAAAGACCACATCATCTAATTAGACTAAGTTTTAATTATGTGAAGACTGTGGTTGGTGTGATGATAACATGGCTCATTGGGAAAACCTCATCGTCTAATAGGGGTCATCAACATCCATAGGTTCAAAAGTTGTAGCTCCATCAATATATTGGAAAGTGAGTGGTAAAGTTGATGTCATATGATCAACATGACACAAATTAGAAACCCATTGGAAACATGATGAATGAATTGCCTTATTTTTTAAGTGGCAGCTCCAACGTTCGGCCTAGTACTCATAATATTTAAGGGTCATGTTTAAGGAGAAGAAGTTGCATATATCAACATTGAATGTAAAGAAGTGCATAACATCATTGAAAATGATCTATCATAGAATCCTACATCCTTTACTGTTGGTATCCTGACATGCCATTACATCCTACAAATTATACACTGGGATGCGGTGATGAAACTGTTCGGTTCGAACTAAAACCACCATCATGGATCACGTGACACTTGTTCCTAGTTCCTCCTATGACTTTAGCAGTTTATTGAACCAATGTATGATTTAAATCATAAATAGAAGTTATTGATTCACCTAAAGAAGCATCATGCAAGGTTGAGCCATTCTTAAATCAATATTCACCTTACTTAGTACACAACTATATTAGAATTTAATCATTTTATGCATTTTATTTCTTTTTTCGACTTAAATAAGGTTTTCTACTTATGCTTGAATTTCTTGTGATTTATTGATGCTCAAGATTCTTTTGTATAGAAATTTCACAAATCAAGAAGACATCCTTAAATTCCACTCTCAAGCATTCTACTATTTATTGGGATCACTAGTCACGAACAACATGTATTCGAATGTTGTTATGTTAACTCAATGTGCTAGAGACAATTCTCAGTTCTGTACTAGATTGACAAAACCATACATTGTTTTGGCTAGAAATAGCCTAGAGAACAAAATGGATACACAAATATCCCTTCCACTCACCTAGTGAATGAATTAATGGATCAACAACACAATTTCCACACTACTGTGAGACGATCAATTGCTAGCACAGGTCGATTGGTTCACTCATAGAAAAATATATTTAATGACTTAACTTTCAATGAACCAAGTGACTCTCCTAGAAAGTTTGTTATTACATTCTTTGTACATTATGTTCAGTACTAGACTACTTGACTCATCTAATTATTGAATTATCTCTTCCATTATCAGATAATAAGGTGATGGAAGAAGTGTAGAAAAAAGATTGTTTACTCGAAAACTTGTTTCTGTGGATTTAAATGAATTGGGAGTATCATACATTGGGTCAATTAACTTTTAGGTTATACAAAATCAAGAAAATTTTCAAGTCAATTTGTAACTCTCGAAAAGGAGGCATTGTTTTTATTCCTATTAGTCCTCTATGGCTTGTCATCTTTCCCAAGGAATGGTGTCAATTCAAGTACTAGTTGACATGGCAATTTCTATTAATGGTATGTTTACAATTTATGTTAAAAAAGAAGTTACTTGTGTTTTTAGGGGGCTTTAAATTAGGCATGCCTATCATCATTATCAACTTGATAATGGCATGTAAGACTAGATAAGAGCCATAACTAAGGGATTTTTTTTGTGAAATTTAATCCTAAACTACATATCATAATAAAAATTGCAAGAATTTAAGATAGAGTGGGTGGAATGAATGCGTACCAACCATCTCCATCGTGAACTTAAAATTTTACTGGTCTCAATAAAAACTTAAACCCAAAGTAGAGGGAAGAGAATTATAGATATCACTAGGGCGGGATGCTAGCTAAAAAAAATGTCTAGCTTAATGGAAAATTGACGAGGGTTGGTACCTTACAAAGAGGAGATTCATAGTGTACCCAATCATTGGGTGGTCATGGAAGCTCAAAGGGGATTTTATATAACCTTTTGCGTCATACTCCCTCCAATAGCATCCATAGGTATTCCTTCAGTAATGATGAAAGTGGTGGTGATGAATGTGGATTGGCAGATATTGGTGGGTGCCCGGTAGGTGACATATATGGTGTCAGTTGTGCAAGATCAGTTAAGAATCATGCTTGAGTTTCTTCTCATCACCTATATTTACAAATAGGAGAAGTGGTGTTGATATAAAAGGAATAAATTCACAAGGATTAACATTATAAAAAAATTTGTTCTCCACAAAATTCATGCAATCAAGATTGGTATTAGTAGATGTCATTGTTGATATAGATTATAACTCAAATTCCTCTATGAAGAAGTTCCCAATGATTTAGGAGGAATGAAAATGGGAATATCATATTTACAAATAAAGAAAGTGGGAACGTGAAATTATTCTAAGGGTGGTGTCTCCCCTTCTAGACTAGCCATATGTGAGAAAGTAATTGATTGTGAAGAGGTGCGAGGAATTCTTTCATCATCGAGGGGAGGTGGCTTATTATCTAGAATAAATTCAACCCATGGGGATTGGTCATTGATGGTCTATGGTTTTATGTTGATGATGGGAGGAGTTGTTGGAGTTTCAGGATAAGGCTGACTCTCATGCTCTGACTTTTCATACTCATGTAACAAAGCCTCTAGTGGAGAGGTTGAATAACCAATATTCTCATCACATAAAGAACACGACTCCTTGGTAGAATTTGACATAAATGACATAACATGGGATCATAACTATCATCATCAAAGAAAACATCTTAGCATGTTTTGGTTCCTCCAGGGGTCTCTATGATTGGGCTTGTAGTAAAATAGTTAATATGCCTTGTCAATTTTCTACTATTTTCTGTTGAACTTCTAACATTTCTTGTTTTGCTACTACTATTATTTCTAGGGCTTTAATTCATTCCTCGAATTGAGGTGTATATTGGGTTTCACAATAAGGTTCATACACCATAAAATTTTGTTTGTTATCCTCAACATATCCCTATTAGATTCTTAATCATAGCATCCTTCATATTGATACGTGTAGCATTGTTATTCATCATAGATTTAGAAAATTTGTGGGTTGTAATTTTCATTATATCCATCTTGGTAGGAAGATTTGATATTAAAAGGTGCCACCATAAAATGAGGAGATACATTTTGACAATGTAGTTTTGTATGGCTATCATAACCACACAATTCATATTTTGAATTATAATGTGTTGACCCCCTTTTGAAAATAATTTATTTCTTAAAAAAAATTACAAAAAATCTAGAGGAAACTAAAAGTTATGAAAAGAACTAAACAAGACCAGCGATTAGCCAAAAGAACTAAAAATTACAAAGGTAAGCTTAAGAAATTCTGTAATGCCAAAAGAATTATAGATTACAAAGGTAAGCTTAAGAAATTATGGAACATGACTAAACAATTACAAAAATAACTAGAAAGCACTATCGTCAAAAGAAAAACTCAATAAAAGGTAGAGATACACTACCAAAATGGTTCTTGTTAGAAAAAATAAATAACAAAAGTTAAAATAAATTATAGAACAAGATAAGAAATCATAAAAGTAAACTAGAAAGTAGTTCTTTCGAAATGAGAACTCGGTCGAATGAGGAGATACAAAACCAAAATGTATCTTGATTGGAAAAAATATATTACAAAAATCTAAAATAGAAAATTATGGAACAAGATAGAAATTATTGAACACGACCAAAAATTGTAGAACAAAACTAAAAATTGCAAGGCACTAAAATTACAAAATCAACTGGAAATAAGGAAAGGAAAAATAAAACAAGTCTACAAATTGTAAACAAGATAAGGAATTAAAAAAATTAAAATAATGGAACAAACCGGAAATTATAAAACCAAAGTAATATAATGGAAAGAAAAGAAAAAGAGAGGAATCATATATATACAAGAGATAACAACACCTTCCCTCCAAGGCAATGGTTCCAAATTGACGTGTGTTCTTTTCTCACTAATCAGTGTGAGAAGTCCTAGATTTTAACATTGTGGTAATAAGGTATCGATCCAATAGATTGTAGAAGAAAATGGTTGAAATCCAAATCCTATCACGAGAACAAGAAAAATAATCAATGATAAAGGTTATCCTATAAACAAATAATGAAAAGTTTGCACTAAAGAACAAGTAAAAAACTAATGATAAGAGAGTTATGATTAGAATGATAATGAAAAGATTAACTAATAGAAGAGTTAAATTGCAAGAAAGAAAAAGGGCGATTAGAAAGAAAGTGATTGGAAATGTGGGGAGAATCATTGATAAAGATAACACGGTAATTGATTTTACCACCATAGTCTGTGTAAAACTAGATTGTTGGAATCTATGGAGATAAACTAAGTCATTTGAACATATGAAAAAAGTTGTCAAATGTAATTACAAAAGTCAAACTCCCTACAAACCCCTTGGTCATGGTGTTTATATATTTTTCCCAAACATCCCAACAAAATATTCCTCCAAGATCTCATATGGATCTTTGTGCATTTTTTTGTTGTTCCAAGCCTTGGGATCTGAGGTCTCATCACTCAAGAGTAACATTTAAAAAAAAACAAGAGATCAAGTAATTTAGGTCAACAAAAAATCCAAGCATAAACCATCTAACAAGTATCATCATATAGAAATAGATCTCGTTAACTATGTCTGTGAGACTACTCCCCATGTCCTAATATAGGAAACTACTCACGATTCATGAAATATAAACAAAGAACATAGGAAAGAAGAAAGGAAGCCATATATTAGAGAGAAGAAGAATCCTAAAGGATATCGGTCTAGTGACAATGAAATAGTCGCTCTTCTTAGTTTCTTACTCTTAACAAAATACCAAGAAAAGGAATGGAACTAGAAATCCTCATTGAAGAATCAAAGTACAAGATGCAAGAATAAGAATATAAATAAAAGCTAAAGCTAGACCAAGATAGAATAATTTTACAAGTAATTATACAAAATATGATAGAAGAAAATACAACCTTTTTCTTTGGAGTTCACCCTCCTTTTATAGAGAGAAAATAATGAGGGAAAAAAAGAAAGGAATGGCTTGCTTCAATCGGAAGTCACATTGGTCAAACTATAACTGTATTGAACACTTTCTCATTATGGAATTTGACTGAGTTTTAGTTGTATTCCTTCATCCATGTAAAATCTTATGGAATTGGTAAACTTTCCTCTTCCTTTAATTACTTTGATCGCTCATTAACTTTCTTGACTCTCTTTGTTGTAAATTTCAGCTACATAAACATTGAGTGGATTTTACTTTCATCAATGTTTCCAAAAATAGTCAATAAATAAGTTTTTCTATTAGGTAATATTTTTTTCAATGCATATTTCACACTCAATTTTGGGTTTGTACGCAAAAGTTATGACACTTTTGGTGTTAGGTATATATGTATTTTTAGGCACTACGTGAAATTGTGCAAACATTTTCCAATGTGATTTCTGGAATTTTGACGTTTTGAAATAAATTATCTATTCTCCTTTTAAACCATAATAATCAAGTAAAAACTCCAAATTAATCAAGAAGAGCTGGTGTAAGATAATTTATGTTAAAATTATTTAATAACTAAAAATTTATTACCAATTCAAGATTAAAATATACAAATAAAGGTGATGAGTTTGCACTCATCAGACATGACATGTTGAACCCATTATAGGACATGTGGAGACTCCAAACAAGTTATTTTAGAGATTGTAGATATAAAACACACCATTTCATCCCCTCCACACATCATCTTGTTTTCCTATATAATATGCCAAAAGCTATTGACACTACCCTCCTTCTATTATCACACAACGTCTCACTATATGCTCATCAACTTATAAAATTTACTGAGGTTGAACAAGGTGTGTCACCTTCATGTCATGTCATGTTGATTTTTGAAAACATCAAGTGTTGACACTAACAACAAACACACATGAATTTCTCTTGTGACAACATGTCTTTACCTATAAATTAGTAGTTTTCAAGACAATGTAGGACAATGATCGATCTAGATGCAACCTCCTCACCCTCCTAGACACCTCAACCAAAGGGGTTCTTTGACTCTAACACGCCACAATGAGTGTCTAGTTGTGCCATATCAGAAGCCCATTGTTTATAGTGCAGATTCTATGTATAATAAGCTTTGAGTGGGTGCAAAATGGACATACGTAATTTGTTTATTGTTTTCATATTATTGTGCCTTCCTTTTCCTACATCATACATACATGTTTATTTCATCTTTATTCTCATGTTGAATTAGCATAGGCACATTTATTTCTTGTTAATTGCATATTTGTGAATTACAATCATCTAACATGGCATAAAGTTTGTTTATTCAACTCATTCATCCTCCACACCATTACTCTTACCATTGTATCGTTCTTATTATCATGTTGAGGATGCTAAAAAATTCATGTTGAATTTAGTATGAGAACTATAACCAACTTTCAGTCTCTATAGTGTTACAATTGGTTATGGGTCATGAATGATGCAAATGACCATTGCTAATGCTAAAGGTATGTCGAATGCCAATATTTTCTTGTGATAAGGAGAGATATTTCCCTCTTATTGTGTTTAATAAACCTATATAAAGTAATGTTTTAAAAATCAAACCGGACCGGCAGGTCCGACCAGTCAGGTTGGTGGCCCAGTAGCTGACCGGTCCAGATGCCTTAAAAACTGGTTATGTGTCATATTCCAGTCCAATCAGTCTGAAATATGGTCCAACCAGTACAACCAACCGATCAGACCGAACCAGATTGAACCAGTAGTTCAAAGAGAAGAAAAAATAGAAGGTAGAATACATATAAGAATTTACATATATACATATATGGCATATATATATATATATATATATATATATATATATATATATATATATATATATATATATATATATAGAGTCAGGCTAGAATACACTCGAGTGTATCCGGAGCGGAATACACTCAAGTAGTTTTCCATGATGCAATATTTTTTTTGAAAATCTAATTCGTTGATCTTCTTAAACATCTTGTGAACAACTCATACACAAAATTTGAGCACATTTGGATATGTATAGCTCATGCTATGAAGACCGCAAAAATTATGCATTTCAAATTAGTTTCGCGCGTCGATTTTGTTGCCCTTGGATGAGTGACTTACACTCATCCAAATGGGCTCAAAATTTGTATGTAGCCTAGTTATAGTATGACGGTGAAGATCAACGGTTTACATTTTGCAAAAAATAGTCTTGATATGCAAACACACTTGAGTGTATTCGTGCAATCCGTACACTCGAGTGTATTCTAGCCTGACTCTATATATATATATATATATATATATATATATATATATATATATATATATATATATATATATATATATATATATATATATATATATGGCATATATATATGTATATATATGTATATGTATATATATATATATATATACATATATATATATATATATATATATATATATATATATATGGCATATATATAATGTATATATGTAAAATATATGTATATTTGTATATATGCATATATATGTATGAATGTGTACATCTACATAATAATATATATATGTATACATATTTATTTATATATGTACATATGTATACAATTTATATACATTTAAATATATATATATATATATCTATATATATATATATATATATATATTGCTAAAATGTATATACATATATATACAATGTATATATATTCAAATATATATATTGATAATATATACATATATTGATACAATATATATATATGTCTATATACACAAACAATATAGTATATGTTTGTATATATATACAAATACAATATATATATGTCTATATATACAAAAAATATGTAAATGTTTATATATATAATATGCCTGGTTCAACCGGTTTGACCGGTCTGACCGCTAATTGCCTTTTATGATGGTGACTGGTTCGGTTTTTCCAGTTCAAATATTTTTTTATGTCATGCTGACATCATTTCCAGTCCAATCGGTTCAACCACTCTGGTTGAACCCAACTCAATTCGGTCTGAGTCAGTACCAGTCTAACCACTGATTCGATTATGAAAACATTGATATAAAGTACTTCAATGCATGATCTTAAACACTAAAGGAATCGGGAAAATATATTTCAGCAATGACTTCACCATGTTTTTATTAATTGGGAAAGAGTCAAAAAGTTTCCCACATTGTATACTAAGATATATTAATATTGATCTTGTCATGATAGTTAGATGCCTTAAGAAAATATACAAACCAAATATTTGATTTTGTAAAATCATTAATCTAACTATAACATTCTGCAAGGTAAGCCAACCTAAATCAAACCATTGTTTGGTTAAGGTGATTGGGTTCCTTGAGTATAAAACAAAAAATGAGCCAGCACACACCTATTATTAAATGCTAATTTTTTTATATGGAAATAAAGGGTATGGTTGTGCACGAATGAGGAGTACCAAGGTGGTGATGAAATTATGAGGTAGAAATTGAACGGTGAATCATAAAAAATGGGTTATGCAAAGCAATATAAGGGATAACAAGGCTATTTATCCCATTTCAAAAAATCATACATTTTATAAATAGATTTTATCATTCATGTTAGACATTTTTTGAAAAAAATAGAACTTTCATTGGTTTGGTTCTATTTGTCAGGCAATTGCATGGAATTATCATTGATTTTCATTTTCTACCTTCATTATTGAGGAAAATAAATGGTTTAAGCTGATTTGATAAATGTTGTTCATATGATGTTTTATTCATACTTTTATTGGCTTAACTGCTCTGATATATTTATTATGGCTACATAATGAACTTGTATATTTTTTGTATTGTTTTCCTTTTAATTGTCATCATATATAAATTGGTACATTTTTATCCATGCTTTATGAGATAGGTTTCATATGGATCTCTGGTACTCATTGGCATTGACATGGTGATGTCAAAGTATGCCAATAAAAATTTACTCTATTAGACACAACTTGTCATACCATGGATTCCCCATGCCACAATCCCGGACTTTGGTACATCCTTACAGTAGAAGATACATCTTACCTCACCAAAGACACATGATGTCGACATTGAGATTTCTATATTAATTTCATACAAAAGGGACATATTGTTTCTTACAAGTTAAAGGTGAGTCTCATAATAATAAGGATTGGCCAACTCAAATAAGCTCACATGTCCTGCTCTTTCAACCACATGCCATCTTTATTAATAGTACCACTCCTAATGACAGCCAACACATTGTGTACACCCCATAACACTTCATGTTGATTGTTATGGATCCAATACTTTTACTACTATAGAGAAACATGACATGTCTAGCCTTAAACACCATGTGTCTACTCGAGTTTCTACAAAATATGAAGTTTAATAAAGTATTTCATTGAAAACATATTTCATTATATCAACTTTAAACATTGGGAGAGGATCCCAAGGAAACCCAAGAAGTTATTCCACTTTATTAGAAGCTAAATTATAGAAGAAAGAGGAAGAAGGGTCAAATTATCCTTATCTTAGGAGAAAAGGATTACTTTTTTGTTTAAATAGAACGAATCAACATCAGTACTAACCAACCATAGGGCATTTAAATGAAAGAAAGAACACACTAGAGGAACATCCAAAACCCCTCTTTATCAATGACTTAGCACACAAGCTCATATTGGAAGGTGATCGAAATATTTCAACAAAGACCTCTCTACAATGTGGATGTACAAAGCATCTATCAAAAAAATATACCTTAAATCTAAAAAAACCCCATGAGATAACCACATAAACATTGAAAAGATTTTCAAAAGTGATAGCAATCATATACATGCTTATATAACACCTCAAGGAGATTAATCTGAGAAAAAGCCAAAAGAAGGTACCTAGTTGAAACTATGGATCTGGAAACTATCGAAAGGAAAGTGAAAAAATCACCCACAAAAGGGAGGGGGATAACCTACTCAAAGTAGGAGAGGCCATAAGGATAGAAAACAAAAAAGAAAAGCAAGAACGAGAAGTAAAATAATGAAAAAGGGGGAATGAATAGAGAAAATGCAACGCCACCAGCACGATGAGGGAAACACATGAGCCACATACACCAAAGGTCAACAAAACTCACCGTGTCTGACTGTGAATAGGTTCAAAACCAAAAAAGAAAATGGAAGAGGTGTAGACTTCACACCCAAACTCAGCCACAATCCCTTGATCTCCGCTGCGATTGTCTCTAGAGCTGACTCCACTAGATGCATCAGAGAGATCACCAATGCCAAGAGAAGAAATCTTCAAGATGAATCCCTTTATCATCCTATCACACAAACCAGGACCATGCTCTATGCGAGACCATTCTCAAGGAAGATGGAAAGTTGATGGAACCTAGGAGAGAGGGGATGTAGTTTCCCCTCTTCCCCATTTCCACTAGAAAATAGTTGCTCCCAAGTCACGTGCAGAATAGCCAGCTCCACAAGAAATCCTTAGAATTATAGTCAAGTTAAACTCTATTAACAAGTCAATTAAAATATGTACATGAGGCTTATTTTTTCATTTCATTGTAGACAATCTCTCTATATAAGTATAGGATCTTGTTTTTTCATACTCCTTCCCCCATTCTTTAATATTTTGTCCATGTCTTCATTTGGCAAGATGGTTACATGCTTATGTGTAAAGCTACAATGAGTATGGAATACATTTCTTTGTACTTGTGGCAACCAAGGATTATATAAATATTACCTATGAATATTTTAGAATATATTTTTAATATCTTTGCTTTTATCCTCTTATCGATAGAAAAATTGGTAATGGTCACATTCTTACATTTATTTTTATTTTGAAATAAATCTGGATTTGACAACATTTTAAAGCATTAACTATCTATTGCATAATAACAAGTAGAAGTTACTACATAGTAATCACTGTTATTTATTGTTTTCATTCAATCTTTAAAGGAAGTTTTACTATACTATGGTTGACGTTAAAACTTTATAATTTGTTGATTCATAGTTGTGAGACATTAATCATTTTATAGATATAGGATGAAGAATATAATTCATTTCTCTTATTTATGTTCATTATGTGTGTTATTCCTTCAAAATAGTTCATCTTTATTTGATTAAATGTGATAGTTATTTCAAGAAGAATTTATTTAACTGAAAGAAATTTCAAAAAATCATTTACTCTTTCTATCATTGGTTAGTTATATAACGTTAGTGCTTAATATGGATTGGCACTAGTGGTTATGACCTTAATCTATTATTATTGTTGACCTGTACTATTTTGGATATTACTTGTGTTGCTTAGGTTTTGATACCAATTGTATATAAGTTGAAGGCATCAATCACATTGAATTGAATTTAGAATCGCAATATGATTGGAAGATGGTATTCCATTTTGAAAGTAGAACAATGTGCACATACATGAAATGTGTATGTTTCTCATAGACACTGGGAAGAATAATATGAATTGCATTTTTTCATATTTTCCTTTGAAATATATAATTTAGGTCACAATCAGAATTTTGGGTGATTTTATTCCAATGGGTTTAGACGAAATCTCCAACCCTTGCACATAGTGCACATACAAGAATGGTTTAAAGGATAAATCATCTCAGAAAATGACCTAAAGCTCCAGAAAACCCTAAACTTTAACCAAGAGCACCCGGTCCAGACTAGGTCTGTTCATTGTATTCTTGTTTAGAGAGAAGGGTTATCGAAGAATGTCAACTAAGCATTACATCTCAGATACAAAATGCATACTCTGAATGAGTAGCCAGAAACCAAAAGGATTGTTAGAAGAAACAGACTAAGATGATCAAAGCATGAGTTGAGAGAGAAATCCTTTTCTCCTCCCCATGCAACAATATCCCAGTGTACTTCGCAAGTTATTAGAATATGGTTTGGCAGTGAATCTCACCAAGCACCATGGGTAAACAACACATTATGCACAACACGACGTATGAACAGAGCCAACCTTCGTGCAACTAAGATTCTGCCTCCATGTCTTATGTTATTGTACTCCTTCTAGATGAAGTAAGTGAATATAGAGAGGACAAGAAGCATGAACTCTCTGAATCTGGCATCTTCAAAGACTGTGCTCGGGTCAAACCATGGATTCCATTCACCAGGCCTGGAAGTGAAGCCTAGTTCGTTCCACATCGTTTTGGTGTAAGAACAATTCATGAAAAGATGAGTAGCAGTTTCAACAAGTTCATCACAAAGAACACAACCAGTAGGATAGTCAGAGTTCCATTATGCAATCTTGTCAATAGTGATTAGTCCATCTTTTCTAGCTTTGTATATCGTCATGGCCCATCTCGGTATGTTGTATTTATTGCAAAGAAATTTCCCCATATCACACAGAGGTGCACGGGGTCTCACTGCATCCCAGAGTCAATTATGTCATCTACTATCGAGAGCACACTAGAATTGGATCTAGAATAGAGATGTGAGCAGTACACAAACTCCTCGACCATCTTCCTACGGGTGCGAGAAAAACCCTAAAGCATATTACCTTGGTCATCAAGTAAGTTACCATATCTTCTCCTCGTCCAAATTTTCCATATCGAGTCAGAACCATTAATGAAGTTATCAATTTTCTTCCAAAGGGCCCAACGCATAATGTCTTTAAATTGGTTGATTCCCAGTCCCCCTTCTTCAAATGGTAGAGCCATTCTATTCCAAGAAATGGTATGCAAAGACTCTCCCCATAAGAAATGATTGGTGATTGTTTGTAACCTTTCAAGGACAACATTTGGGATATGACCTTGCATACACAAGAATGTGAGCAGGCCTATGACATTGGACTTAATCAACATCACCCTTCCCACAAACGACGTGAGCTTAGGGGGCCATCGGTCAACCATGCCTCGAATACTGTCAATACACATGCCATAATTTTATGCAAGAACTATGCCAGCTGTAAGAGGAAACCCAAGATATTTATAAGGAATTTCATGTATTGGCATCTCCAACACATCAACATACATAATAGCATTGATGAACGCTGACATGGAAAGGAAAATGGAAGATTTGCCCAGATTGACGAAGAGACCAGTGCTTTTACCAAAAATTTGCAGCACGCTTTTGGCTTCTTGTAGACAGCTGACTGAACCATTGAGGAAGAGTAGAATGTCATCTGCAAAAACCAAATGGCTCAGGACTGGTGTGCCTCTGGTCTTATATGGTTTTAAGACTCCTTGAGCTTCTTTACTATTAATCATCAATGTCAATTGTTCCATGACAAGAGTGAAAGGAAGAGGTGAAAGGGAGTCTCCCTGTCTGAGCCCACGATTGCTATGGAAAAGACCCATTGGAAAACCATTAACTAAGACCAAGAATTAATACGTCTAAACACATTCTTTAATACAACAAATCCATATATCACAGAATCTGAAATTATGAAGAATGATCCATAGAGATTCCCAGAATACATGGTCAAAGGCTTTCGAAATATCTAGTTTGACACAAACCTTTGCTATAGCTCATTTGATACCAAAAGCATGAAGAAATTCCCCCGCCAGTTGTGTGCAATCAGAGATGTGAAAGCACCTTGATTCTGTGAGACAAGCTTAGGGAGAATGTACTTGAGTCTAGATGCCAGAATTTTTGACCAGACTTTATAAAGCACCCCACAACATGTGATATGTCTGAAGTCCCTCATGGTAGAAGCATTAGTGGATTTCGGAATCAAAGCTAGGAAAGCATGATTGCATTCCCTAACCATGCTACTTCCTTCGAACAACCACCTAATGGCTTTAATCAAATCATCACCGATGATATGCCAATGATGTTTGAACCATCTAGCATTGAATCCATCCGGGCCTGGGGCCTTATCCAAACCAATTGCCCATAGAGCATCCTTAATCTCTTTATCTCTAATATCACAACATAAGATATTATTCTCATCCTCACCTAGAGTGCACGTAGCCGTTAGCAGCAGATCTGCATTGCTGTGATCTGAGCCATTATACAAATTGGGGAAGAAATCAACCACTCCATTTCCTAAGTATTCATGAGCATGCATGTAGTATTTCTCCATCAGTATTTATCAGTTCACAGATAGAGTCATGAATTCCTTTTAACCACTCCTTGATAGTATTTTGTATTGTGTTCAACATCCTTGATCCAGAGAGTGCATCTGCATTGATAGTAAAAGCATTCCTCCACTTTGCTAATGCTTCAAGGAGAGTACACAACTCCTTCTCTTTAGGAATTAGCTCGGTGTTCAAAGGAATCAATTGTAATCCTTCTTCTACTAAATGAAATTCCTCCAATGCAAGACATTTGAGATTAGGGACATTGCATTTGTTCTTTGCCCAAGACTTGATCAGTTTCTTCATCTTTTGTAGTTTTTTGACAAAGATAAAGAGAGGATTGACCTCATCTTTAGAAGACAAACTGTCCTTCACTATGTCTTCAAAACCATCTCACTCAAGCCAGTAGTTGAGAGAGCGGAAAGGTTTCCTTCTGTTCAACCTCACTTCTTGAGTAAGATGAAGACAAATGGTGGTGTGGTCACTTATTGTTGCAGGAAAGCAAACTGAGGCATGTGTACCTGCAAATAAATCAGAAAAAGAATCATTAACTAGCACCAAGTCTAGCTTGCAAGCTATTCTTATATCTACATCCTAAAGATTAGACCAAGTGGTGTCTCCTCCATGCAAAGGTAATTCCAATAAGTCAGATGTAGCCATGACTTGATTGAATTCCTCAATGGCCCTCATGCCCCTTTCTCTTCCTCTCACCTTCTCCCATGAGAAGTGTGTGCAGTTGAAATCACCCATTAATACCCAAGGTCCAGTAATGGATTCAACAAGAGAGTTGATGGTGTCCCATAGCATCCTTCTACCTGTCATGGAAGTATTTCCATAGACAACTGAAACTGTAATTTCAATACCTCCTTTATCAATACACTTCATCGTGATAGTTTGAGTAGAAGAATCAATCACCATGACAATCCAGGAGTTGGAATTGTATCCACAGAAAATGCGACCCCCTTCAACACTATCATGATTAGTCAGACACTTCCAACCACGAGGGAATAAAGTGCTCACTTTAACAATATTTCTTCTAGAAATCTTTGTTTCTAAGATACAAGTAAGAGATGCATCCATCTCCCTTATAACATGTCTCACCTCACACTGCCGATAAGACTTTACCCCTCCCCGCACATTCCATGCGAGAAGAGTCATAAATCACTAGTGGGTGCGCGATTATCTCCTGTGCGTGCATGGGAACTGCCCTTTTAGGCAATCTTGAACCTGCCATGCTTGCCTCCTTCCTTACCACAATTAGGTTCATGGTCATCACATGTGTCATCATTTTGAACTTTTCGAGGATGACCCATGTTTCTGGTTGGAATCACTACATGTGTGTTAACCAGCATTGCTTCTTTTTCCAAATGATTCACCACCTCCTTGAAACTGAAATGTAATCCATTCATATTTACAATGATCTTGGGTATTGTCAATCAATTCAGATATTTACCATGTAAGTTTAGTAAGTAACATATGACAAATATGCATGTGTAAAAAAAAGGTATAAAATCTAAAGTCAAAGAATCTCATTCACTTGTAAGGTACTTACTGTTAATGTACTAAATAACATAATAAATATAAACTCATCATTAAAGAAAACTATCAATTCATAGTAAAATAATCTTATGTTTTCTATAACTAGAGAATAGTTGTCCACCAAATGGTATGAATTTTTTAGCCTAGATTAGTTGTGACAACAACTCAAGGTTTTATGTAGTTTGTTGAAATTACCAAATAAATAGTGACACTAACCTAGGCCTGAAATTAGTTTCTTCTGTAAATCAAACAGAATAGGGTGACTTATAAAAAGACATTTATTACATATTAGGAAATAAATTTATCATCCATTATTTTTATGTTGGTCTACGATACCTCATTTGAATATCTTATTGAAGTATCTTTGACCTATGTTCTCCACGTTACTCGTAGTTGATCCCATATTATACTTGATATATTTCGTTTTATAAATTGAACCTTGGATTTCTTCTTGTTTATATTCTCTCTATTCACATCATGTTTAAAAATTTAATCTATTTGATCATCTTTTATTAAACTCTAACTGATACACATATGTGTATGGATTTACTTGAACCTATATTTATTCATTTTTGTAGTATGGATAGAGTAAAATACACATATATATATACATATATATACATATATATACATCAGGATGGAGGTTATGATCCCCATAGTGAAGTTGTTTACCCATAATTTTATTGTGCAAAATGGTTATATTCTATGACAGTAGGATTTTGGTTATGTAGGATCTGCTATCATTTTTAGATCATATGCATTGTCATAATTGGGTATATGTTTTTCAATAATTATACATTTCTATAATGTATGTTATACTAATGCATTGTGTGTGTTATTCTCATTTATTATTATTTTGTTCCATATGCTGAGATTTGTGATATTGTAAGAACTTTGGAATGTATTTCATAAGTACAATATTCTTTTATATAATTGTATCTCAGAACCCTAGTTTCCCAAAATAATATTATCACAATGACTCTCTTGAATTTCTTATGTGGTGACCATACATACTTCTCCTTCAATTGGAAACCTTTTTATCTTACCGAGTTAATTTCTTTTCTATTATCTAATATTGCATGTTTACACTCCATTTTTCTCCATTTTAATTTGTTACCAATTGCATCAAAAAACATAGACCTAGATGAACTATGGACGTAAAGAAAGATGCCAAGCTATGGGAATAAATACTTAAGGTTGCATTTGAGTCAGAGAAAGCAGTATTAACATCTTCAGTGATTGAGATAATGAGTTGACTTTGTGCAATTCTCGGTAAATACAAAACCATGACACTTCTAATCAGATATGTTATCATTTTTCGATATACAATCCAACAATCACTCCACTTGATCAAAATCCTAGTATCTCTTATAAGTAGATGTAAAAATAACATAATTTAGATAATTAACTCCTACAATGGGATTAATGCCAACCAGATTACACATCTAGGTCATTTGTGTTTTGATATGAGATACTTTATTTTGAAGTTGTCACATGGATTCTAAGCTACGATAACTACGAGAATTATCAAGAACCAATCAAGATCATCCTATCAAGTTCTAGATCTCATACTAGAGACATTGAGAACGTAGAGAGTGCGCCACAGACATGCAATTTGAAGGGTCATATGCCAACATGACATATTGAAAAAATCACCTTTTCAAATTGTTCCTAGTACCTGGATAGGGAGGTGTTAGGAAATTGCACGACACACTTTTACTTGTACCACATTCGAAACTAACTAGGTATTTTAAGTTGCGGTGTCCAGATTATGTAAAATATTGAATGCACATGTTGTGCACACATTTCCCATTTCTAGACTTTTTTGTAATCCCTCAGCTTTTATGCGCTTATCTATAGAAATCTTGGCTTTTGTCTCATTTTTACATTGATGTGTATTTTGAGACAAATATGGAATTGACAACATTTTAGTGCATTAACTATATATTCCATAATAACAAGTAGAAGTTACTACATAGTAATCACCCTTATTGTTTTTTTTGTTATTTAATGTTTTCATTAAGTCATTTAAGGAAGTTTTACTATAATTATGGTTGACATTAAAATTTTTTAATTAGTTGATTCATAGTTGGGAGACATTAATCATTTTCTAGGTATAGGATGAAGAATATAATTCGTTGCTCTTTTTTATGTTCATCATGTGTATTGTGGATGTGTTCAAAACAATTCTTCTTTATTGGATTCAATATGACAGTTATTTCAAGAAGAATTTATATAAGTCCAAAAAATGGCAAATAATAATTTACTCCTTGTATCACTGGTTAATTATATAACATCAATGCTTAATATGCATTGGTACTAGTGGATATGACCACAATTTGTTATTATTGTTGACTTGTACTATTGTGGATGTTACCTTGTGTTGCTTAAGTTTTGATACCAATTGCATATAGGTTGAAGTCGGCAATTACCTTGACTAGAATTTAGAATTGCAATATTATTGGAAGATGGTATTCCATTTTGAAATTAGAACAATGTGCACATATAGGAAATGCCTATCTTCCTCACACACACTGGGAAGAATAATATGAATAGTTTTTTTTCATATTATCTTTTAAAATACAAAATTTAGGTCACAATGATCATGGATATTGTGGTATTTTATAATCAATTTTGATATTCACCTTGTAAGTTTACTAAGTAATATATGACAAATATGCATGTGTAAGAGATAAGGTAGAAATCTCAATCACTTGTAAGGTAGTTACCATTAGTGTACTAGGGAACATCATAAACATAAACTTGTCATTAGAACTAAAATATCAATTGATAATGAAATAATATTATTTTATCTAAAACCATAAAATATTTCTCCACCAAATGGTATGAATTTCGCAACCTGTCTTAGCTATGGAAACATAATAGAATGAATTCTAAAAAGACATTTTGCATCTCCTTTTTATTACATATTGGGAAATGTATTTCTCATCTCTTATTTGATGTGGTCTACCATACGTCATTGAAATCTCTTTTTGATGTATCTTTGACCTATGTTCTCCACATTACTTGCATTTGATCCCATATTATACTTGATCTATTTCATTTTACAAATTGAACCTTGGTTTTCATTTCATGTTTATATTGTATTAGTTCATGTCATGTTTGAAGATTTAATCTACATGATAATGTTCTTATTAAACTCTAACTAATACACTTATGTGTAAGGATTTACTTGAATCTATATTTATTCATTTCTTTTATCAGGGATAGAGTAAAATGCATTCTATTATTTTTAGATATATTTTAGGATTGAGGTTATGATCCCCATAGTGGAGTTGTTTACCCATAATTTTGTTGTAAAAAAGGGCTATATTCTATGACAATAGGACTTTGGTTATGTGAGATGTGCTACCATTTTTAGATCATATACATTTTCATCACATGGTATAAGTTTTCAATGATAATACATTTCTAAAAAATGTATGTTATACTAGTTCATTTTGTGTGTTAATCTAATTTATTCTGCTTTAGTGCCTTAAGCTGAGACTTGTGATACTATAAGAATTTTGGAATATCTTTCATAAGCATGATATTCTTTTATATAATTGTATCTTAGAACTCTAACTTCCCTAAATAATATTATTACACATTGACATAATGACTCTCTTGAATTTTTTATGTGTTGGCCTTATATATTTCTCCTTTAGTTGGAAACCTTTTTGTCTTACCGAGTAATTTTGTTTTCTATTATTTAATAGTGTATGTTGACAATCCATTATTTCTCCATTTGAATTTCTTACCAATTGCATCAAAAACCATGATATCTGACAGTGGAAGTTATAAAGAATCTCATGAAGATATGCAATAAAAATTGAATCATAGTAGATTTAGATGAACTATCGACATAAAAATAAATGCCAAACTTTGCACAAAAATACTTAAGGTTGCATTAGAGTCAAAGAAAGAAATACATACATCTTTAGTACAAGAGTAGCATCCAAAGTGTTGTCATGACACAATGAGATGATTTTGTGCACTTCTTGATGAATACAACACCATGCGACATTTGATCAGATATCGTTATCATTTATCAATATACAATAAAACAATCACTACACTTGATCAAAATCCTAGTATCTCGTATAACAAGAGGTAAAACTAACACAATGTAGAGAATTAGCTCTTGAAAAAAAATTAATGCCAACCAAAAAAAATAACTAGTTGATTTGGGTTTTGTCATGAGCTACTTTATTTTTACGTTGTGACATGGATCCTAAGCTATGATAACCACATGAGTTCCTTTCCCTTGGTTAGGGTTGCATGCAAAGAAGAAGAAAGAAAGAAGAGAATTGTGTGGGATTCCATCCTAAACTTGAACCAAGGTCTTACCCCTTTTATAGGGGAGAGCATTCACGCCCTACGGTGCTCATCCATGAATTAGCAATGCCCCTTCCTTTTTTTTGAGGTAAACCTGTTTTATCTATTAACTCAAGCCCAAACGAGGCTCCGACCAGTCTGCTACAAAAGAAGGGAAATTTGTAGAAAGGAACCTAGGTGCAAGCCATGATGTAGCTTCTCGAGCTAGACGATGAGCTAAACCATTTGCTTTCCTATTACAGAACCTAAACTGAATACTATTAAAAGAAGCTAAATTCTTATGGATATCTCCGAGAACGGTGCCCAGGAGGTCCGGACGTGCTGTGCCGGCTTGGATAAGGTTGATAATAGTCTGTGAATCTGACTTGACTACTAGTCTCCCACATCCAAGCTTCTTTGAATGAAGTAATCCTTCTCGAATGGCCCAAGCCTCCGCTAGCAGTACATCATTTAGAGTTGGATGCCGCAGTCCCGCCACATGGAGAACTCTGCCGCTGTTGTCCCTCCATACCAGTCTGGCTCTATCATACCTCTGGATATCGACGGACGCATCACAGTTCAGTTTCACTTCTCCTTGTTCCGGTGGTTGCCATGCTTGCTCTTCCCTTCGTGTTGGCTGTTGTTTGTATTTGGACAATGCTTCACGGTAATCTCGGATCAAAGCCCCAAGAGCTCTCTGAACCGTTAATGGAGGTCTCACCGGATTCCCAAACACAATGTCGTTCCTGCGAGTCCATATAGACCACACAGAGGCAATCATGGTATCTTCCTCTTCTGCCGTGCCTGTACTTGTCAATTCCAGTATGCCTTCTTGTATGCTTCTTTGGCCCGCCATTATGATCTTTTATTATGTCATGGCCGAGCTATCCTTCCACAGCTCCCATGCTTGAGGACATCGGAAAAGCGTGTGTGTTATATCTTCTTTCTCAGTATTACAGATGCCGCAAACACCATCGAGATGGCAGTGTCTATCAAACAGTCTCCCCATGGTGCCTAAAGCGCCCGTCATGCATCGCCATAGAAAGTGGGCAGATTTTGGTATAAGCCCCCTTCTCCAGATCGTCCGCCACATGCCTGTGGTGGCCTGTGCTTCTTGGAGCTGTAAACTAGCACTGCAGTTCGAGGCCAGCCAATAGGCCGAGCTTACCGTAAACTCCCTTTTCCTGCTCGGTCTCCAGAATATGTTGTCTCGCTGCTGTGATGAGCTCAAAGGGATAGAGAGAACCTTGTGGGCAATCTTGTGTGTGAACAGGTTGTTCACCAGCTCCTCGTTCCACAAACTTGTATCATCTTTCAGCAGCTCGCTCACCCACTCGAAGGAAGTACTCGAAACTCCATGCACTTTTTCAATGTTGCCTCCCATCTGCGGTATCCATGTGTCCATCCATATGTGGATATTAGCTCCATTCCCCACCCTCCATTGCAGTCCCTCCATAATGATGCTTTTAGAGTTCCATATACTTCGCCACGTAAAGCTCGGATTGTGTCCCCTTCACGCACTTAACACAGATCCCCATGGAAAATATTTCGCTTGGAGAACTCGGTAGGCCAAAGATTCTCAGTTGTGAAAAAGCCTCCATGTTTGTTTCGCTAAGAGAGCTTGGTTGAAGATATGAATATTCCTGAATCCCATCCCTCCTTGTGATTTTGGTTTGCACAGATTATCCCAACTGACCCATGTCATTTTCCTTTCCGTTCCTTGTGCCCCCACCAGAATCTCGAGATCATGCTATTGAGGAATCAATAAGATACCCCAGTAGTCGGAATATACTCATAATGTAAGAAGGGATTGCCTGGGCCACCGCTTTGATGAGAACCTCCTTTCTTGCTTTGGATAGTAATTTTTCTTTCCATCCTTGTAGCTTCCTCCATATGCGTTCTTGGACGTAGGCAAACACTTGTTTCTTTGATCTTCCTACCACCGTGGGAAGTCCAAGGTATTTTCCGTGTCTATCAACCTCTTTAATCTGCAAAAGATTTGTCAATTCCCTTCTCTTTTCTCTGTCTACCCCTTTGCTAAAAGCAACCTCAGTCTTGGATAGGTTAATTTTCTGTCTGGATGCTCGTTCGTACTGGCTGATAATGGCAGCTATTTTGAGGCATTCTTCTTTGGTTGCTCTTGTAACAAGGATAGAATCATCTATAAAGAAAAGATGAGAGATGCGGGGTCCATGACGGCTTGCCCGGATCCCGTGAATGACATTATGTTGTGTTGCAAGGTTAATAGATGTAGAAAAAGCTTCAGCGCAAATAATAAAAAGATATGGGGAGAGAGGGTCACCCTATCACAGTCCTCTGGATGGTTGAGTCTTCCTGGTTCGTTCCCCATTAATGGCAAAAGAATGTGCTACAGTTGACATGCAGTCATAGATCTTCCTCCTCCATTTCTCACCAAAACCCAGTTTTTCTTGGACAAAATCCACAAATCTCCATTCCACCTTGTCGTAAGCCTTTGACATATCCAATTTAAGAGCTAGATGTCCTTTCTTTTTCCCCTGGCCACCTTTCACAGTATGGAAGAGTTCATAGGCGATGAGAGCATTAATTGTGATCGAACATCCCGGAATGAAGGCACTTTGGTTTTCTGAAACAATGTTGTCCATGAGAGGTCTTAATCTGTTTTCCACAACTTTAGAAGAAATTTTATAGATCACATTGCATAGGCTAATGGGCCTGAAGTCCCCCATCTCCTCTGGTTTATGTACTTTAGGGATCAATACTACCAGAGTAGAATTCAGATTTCCAAGGCTTCTGTCAGTTTTCCACCATCCTTTTATGTAATTAGAAACATCCTCTCCCACAATGTGCCAATATTTTTGAAAGAACATTGCCTTCATACCATCCGGTCCCGGAGCTTTGTTCGGATGCATTCCTTTAATAGAAGCTAGGATCTCCTCAGTAGTAAAGTCTTCGTCTCGTGCTTCCCTTTCCTCTTCACTCACTTTATTAGATAAACCTCTGGTTGCCTCTTCCCATCCCGTAGGATTAGATGTTTGGAACAGATTATTGAAAAAATGTAAGATAATTTTCTCAATGTCCTCCTCCTTTGTCCTCCACTATCCCTCTTGATCTTTCAGCCCTTCAATTCTATTTTTCTTTTGTCTTTGGGAAGCTTTATGGTGGAAATAAGCTGTATTTCTGTCACCTTCCTTCATCTCATTAACCCTTGCCCTCACATGCCAATAGGCCTCCTCCTTTATGTGCCACCCTTGGAGCACCTTGCTGATAATCGAACACCTCTCTAGGTTCATATTGTCAGGTGGTAGTTGTTGTATTTCACCCAGGAGACCTTCAAAATCTCTTATTTTCTTCCTTCTTTCCCCAAATTTTTAAGCAGCCCATGTTTTTAGCTTGTTCCCGCACTGATCCATCTTCATTTGTATATCTGCAAGGTGATGTTCTTCCCAAACTAACTTTATGATATGCTCATACTCCTCCTCCTCCGCTCACATGGGTTCAAAGAAAAATATTTTTTGCCGTTTGAATTTCTTCCCTTTGCTTTAGATGGTGTTGATAATGATCGGTACGTGATCGGATTCGTACTTTGTGAGATGAGTAACTCTGGCTTGGTGGAAAGTAGAAATCCATGCAGGGCACCCTAACACTCTGTCCAGCCTTTCCCTCACTAAAGTTTTCGGAGTGAGACCTCTCTGCCACGTGAAGATATTCCCACTCTACCCCAAATCTGTTAAGTCACAGTCATCAATCATGTTTCTGAAATCTTGAATAAAGCGTAGTGGTTTAGGTGGGCCCCCTTGTTTTTCAAAATTTGATACAACCTCATTAAAGTCGCCAAAGAAAAGTGTCGGTGTGTCAGCTTCCCCTTTTAACTACCGAATTAAATCCCAGGTTCTAAACTTTTGTTGTTGATCTGCCCATCCATATATGCCAATTGCTCTCCACGTCACCCCTACCTGACCTTCAGAAACGTCGCAATGGTAGTGATGTTGTGAATAAGAAGTGACTGTAACATCAACATCTTTCCACCACAACCCAATCCCCCCTGCTCTGCCCACACTAGATAAACAAAAGCCTTGAGTAAAACCGCATTTCTTTTTAACCACCTCTAAATCAGCACTCAAAATCATAGTCTCCATTACAAAGACTATACTTGGCCCCTCCCTCCAACACCAAGACCGAAGGGCGCTTACCGTGTCAGGGCGGGCCAGTCCCTGACAGTTCCAGCTCAAGATTTTCATTGCTCTTCACGGGGCTGGTGTGTCCCAGCCTCCGTTACTTGGGTTGATGTCACCCCTTGATTGTTAGACTCAAACTCCATGTTCCTGACCTTCTTGCATCCCTCTGGCAGCTGCTGTTTCATCCACATCCATGTCACAAAGCTCTAAGTGCCTACTCCGTTTTCATGTGTTATTGCTCCATTCTACTTCATGTTCATGTATCCCCAGTCACTGACTTTTACTCATTTTATACACCCACGGCATAACCTTCTTCTTCCTATGAGTGTTGTGTCCTTCCCTCATTGTTTGCCTTTGCTTTTCTTTCTCACTCTGCGCTCTCGTTTTTACAGTTTGCGCTGCTTGTGTCCCTGCTTCCCTCGGGCCTTCAGAATTCTGCCTGTTACCCGATCTGTCAGTGCTCTTTAGTTGAGGATTATAGATCGCCACATTCCCTGTCGTCTCCTGACTGCCATAAGTGTTTTTTCCTTCTGCCCTTACTTCCACAATCTCTGCTCTAGAACATCTCACCGTCGACGCTCTTCCTTCTTTCTTCGATTGCTCCTGTGGGCGCATTGGTTGGTCCCGACCTCCCTGCTCTACGCCTACTGCAGATCTGCTACCCCTTTCTTCCTGCTCTCCATTCCGCAAGGCCTGAATCTGGACCTCCGGGAACAACTCTGCTATATCATAATCAGAGTCCCCACCTTCACTCTGTTCTTCTATGGCTGCGGTAGTGTGGGTATGATGTGCTCTCGTGTGCCCCTCGTTCTGCTCACTGGCACCTCCTTCTCCACTTGTCTCGGCCTCCCTGCTTGATTCACTTGACTTGCTCTTCGCCGTCTCCTCTGGTTTGGTTTTGAACGATATCCTTCTTTGTGTTCTGGAATTCCTGAAGATTTCCTCCTGTAGGGATTGACGGGGTTTCCTCAGTGACGCTTTGAGCCAGGCGCCCCATTGCTTGTCTCGGTCATCTTCATCCTCCAGCTCGCTGCAATGCTTCTAAACATGCCCTAGCCGACCACACCCATGGCAGAAATTAGCTAGCCTCTTATACTTGACTTCAATTTCCAGTATCTTGCCTTGGCTGCTTCTGATCCGTAGGACTTGTTTTAGAGGTTTGTTCACGTCCAGTATGATTCTCACTCACACCGACAGATCCCATCCCAGCTCCTCCAAAGCAACAGTTGTGACGGTGCCCACCCTGCTAGCCATCTCTTCGATCGTCTTCTTCAAGCGGAACCCTAGCGGGATCCCGTAGAGACGGATCCAGAAAGGGCAGTGATTAATAGAGATGTCTCTCGGCTGTTCCTCATCTTCTATGTTCTTGAACAACAATAGTTTGTTGTCGAAATTCCATGGAGATCCTTCCTCTACTCGCTGCTTGTCGCGCTAGTCTAGAAACTAAACTACAAAGTGGTCTCCTTCCAGTTGCTTAAAAACCACCTTTCCGGCGAGGCCCCAGGCTTGTGTCAGCGTCTTCTTCATGGCCCAGAAGTTGGTCGGCCTGTCCATCAAGATCCGTGCTACCCACGCCAGTTGAAGATGTACCCTTCCTTCATCTCCTGTTGGTGGTGTTAGGTCTATTTTTCTTCCTCATCCGGTGTCAACTGTAGCCTAGCACATCGTTCTGCTAGATCTTCTGCCATAACGGGGAAAAGACCAGAAAAACAACCGATCCTTGGACCTGCAATAGAGAAACCACGGGTGGAGATAGGACTACCACGCTCATAACCCTAATCGCCAGAGCGATGGGCCGGCTGCGGGGAGAGTTGATAGATAGCAATGCCCCTTCCTAATACACATAGGTAAATAAAATATCCATTTCATCTTCTATTGAGACATGTATGGAGACATTCATGACATATTTGTTATAACTCATGATGGGTAATGTGGTGTAGGCACTTGTTCCTCAATGAAAATATAGTCAAATAGTACCTACACTACTTTCAGTACCCCTGATAGAGTATAAATGTCTAAAAATGTCAGCTACATGGAAAATCCATTTCTTTTTCAAAAAAAAAATTGTCAGATTGCTCCCAGAATGTATAAATATTTGTAGTGATCTCTTTTATAAACCCAAATAAGTTTGATATTCTAAAACATTTCAACCTTTTGGCAAAATACTTTTCAAAACCACATGTGCATCAAAGATACACAAGGTATTAAGTTTGAAACATAATACTTTTATAAAACACAAAATAGTGTTCACATGATGTGAAACTTTTAACTCCTTGATAAACTAAATATTCAAAACATAAAATATAATTAAAATCTTGATAAAATTTCTATATATCTAAAATATTCAAAATAAACAAATAGAGTTTTATCTACTTCAATCAATTTCACACTTCAATAAATTTCACAATATTCTAACAATTTGTTAAAATTCTTTTCCCAAAACAAAGTATATCACAAAAACAAATGGTTTTGATTTATTACATCCACTTCTATCAAAACCCATAGAGTTACAATGTTGCCAGAATTTTGTCTTTTTGTAAATGATGTTTTCCAGATATTTAACATTTAGTACTATACATTTTGAAACCAAATGTACATAAAGCCTAAATAAGATCTTGATTCGGGAAACTTAGAAATGAAGTCAAAATGTTGTAAACATTTTGAATTTCAAAAATAGTCTGTTATCCAAAATGAAAAATTGGTTTGATGTTCCAATTAATTTGAAGCTTTTAGTTAAGTTCTTTGCAAACCCAAAGTATTTCAAACCAACATATGTCCAGATTTTATAAAACCCTAACATCAAGACCCAAAAATGAAAAAAATTCTTCTAATGTTACTACTTTATGGTAACAATCTCTTCACAAAAACCCATACACTTTTGAGGTTTTAAAACTATTGGATCATTTGGTGCATCATTTCATAACATATCTAACCACATAAGGTCTAAATTTTTTGGTAAATCCAACCAATCCCAAAACAACACATCAAAATTTTAATAAAAGTTTGACTTTTTGGCAGTGGTCTCTAATTCTCAAACCACATTTAATTGAGAATAATTATAACCCTTGCAATTTTACTTTACTATATCCGTGATCATTGCATAGCACGACCTACATCACATATCTATAACTCTAAAACATGAACATCAAACAACAATTGAGTAAAAGGCTTAATACGCTCTAAGCCCTGACCATCTTTAAAGAATATGTGATGTAATATTTTTTGAATGCTCTAACACTAATTAAATATTATTTAAATATTCTGACACCAATCATATTTTCCTTAGCTTTTTCCAATTCTTACCATGGTATATTCCTTTAATATTGGTGTTAAAATGTCAACCATTCCTAAAAAGAAATCCCTGGTTGGAAAGGAACAATATTCATTTCTATGTCATGGGGAATTGATTGAAGTAGACAAGATGAATCATCGAAAGCGAACATCAACCCACATTTTTATGATATATCTAAATGACAATTCAGTTGATCAATCTATCCATGTTTCCAACCATAACATCAGTTACTTGTTTACCTTTTTAGTTTTGTTAATTTAAATACAATTTTCCCCTTTTCATTCACGGAGCAATTTTAATTGCAATAAAATAATATACCCCATTTTGATGATCCTTGACCCATAATGGGAATTGTTTACATAAAAAATAGTACTCACATAACCAATAAGTATGGCATATTGTTGTCAATACCACTAAACTAAAGTATGGCTCATTACATGTACATATATAATGAGAGAACATTTGGTAGACATCGCACTGACAAAGTTGTTCTATACTCTTTTCATGTGTGCATCTAGAATATCCGCATCAGAAAATTTGTGGAAATATTTTATGGATCATGGGTGATAACATAAAAGACCATGTCATCTAATTTTACTGAGTGTTAAATATGGTAAGACTATGGTAAGTGATCCGATCACATGCCCCATTGGGAAAAACTCATCATCTAATATGGGTCATCAACATCCATAGTTCTAAAAGTTGTAGCTCCAACCAATATTGTGGAACCTGAGTGGTAAAGTTGATGTTGTATGACCAAGAGGTCACAAGTTAAAAAACCCTTAACAACATGAAGAATAAATGGGCATTTTTTATAAAAGTTTTATCTCCAATGTTTGACCTAGTATTGGAAATATTTAAGGGTCATGTTCAATGAGAAGGAGTCACATACATTGGCATTGAATGTGAAGTAGTAGATAACAACACTGACATTGATTTATCATAGAATCTTATATCCTTCAATGATGGTATCTTGACATTCCATTATATCCTATAAATTATACATTGGGATGTGGTGATGAAACTACCTACCTCAAACAAAAACCACCATCATTGAGCATGTGCCACTTGTTCTTATTTGCTACTATGACTTTAGCAGTTTACTGAACCTATGGATGATTTAATGCTTAAATATGAGTTATTGATCCACCTAAAGAAACATCATGCAAGGTTGAGACATTCTTAAATCATATTCATCTTACTTAATATACAACTAGATTACAATTTTATCAGTTTATGCATTTTTATTTCTTATTTTAGCTTGAATTAGGTTTTACAACTTATTTTTGTAATTTGTTGTGTTTTGCTAATGTTGAAGATTATTTTGTGTAGAAATTTCAAAAATCAAGAAGACCGTATTAAAATCCACTCTCAAGCATTCTACTATTTAGTGGGATCACTAGTTGCCAAAAACATGTATTGGAGTGTTGTTATGTTAATTCAAGGAACTAGAGACAATTCCCAGGTTTGTACTAGATTGACTAAATCATCCATTCTTTCAGATGGATCATGCTCTATAGGCCAAAACGGATAGAGATTTGTCCCTTCCACTAACTTAGTGAATTCGTCGATGAACGTACAACACAATTTCCACACTACTTTGAGATGATCGATTGCTAGAATTGGTAGATTAGCTCACTCACACACACACACACACACACACACACACACACACACACACACACACACACATATATATATATATATATATATATATATATATATATATATATATATATATATATATCTAATGACTTAACTGTCTATGAACCAAGTGACTCACCTAGAAATTCCATTATCATGCATATTTTCTCTACATTGTTCTATAATAGACTACTTAACTAATCAACATATTGGATTATCTCTCCATTTATTAGTGAAAAACATGATCGTGTTGAGCCCATCAACTTCAACCTTCAATAGGATCGTGGGGACATACAAGAAAAAGTTTTGAAGAATCGGCCAGATTGATCAACCACCTAATAGACTATATGATTTTTCCAATGCTCAAATAGATGTGCCACCAATCCACATCAATAATTATTTTGTGGTCTCAAAAATGGAAGTGCATATAGTTCTTTTGACTTAATTTTCTGGAATCCAAGTTACATCCTTGAAAACTCTCATATTATAGTCATTCTTGTAGCAAGGGAAGGAGGTTCATCCTCTATGGTTATCTCATGAATCATTATCATTCGAGTGCAGATTGACCTCTACAGAGAACTACACTAGTCCTCTTCATCATTGTGTTGATGAATGATTTCATGTTTTGTTGTTCTTGTGACTATTTTCCTACCATGAGTAAGTTGTTCACACACTCTGGTGTGTGTATTATCCAAATTGCTTATACTCTTTATGATCTTGTATCATTATTTGATACTTGTATTCTCTATTTCATATACTATTAATTATGTATTGCGTGTTTGATGCATTAATCAACTGCAATTGTAAGTTCATTATAATTGTTGGACTACATAATTTTAAAACCTAAGATATAATATTGGTATTTTTTAGTTGCCCCCAGATGAAAACTTTAGATTCATGTTCTACAACTAACACAATAACAATACTACATTGATATCCCTCCATACATTTCCTGGACCTGAGAGGATAGGCAATTGCTTAAACCCAACATAATATCCATAAGAGTGCAAATTGATGTTAAAGAAAATTATTTCTAGTAGATAAGGTGCAACCCAATTCAACCTAGTGCTTTCCATCATCAATAAAATTCCAAACGGAGGCTTGTAAAACTTCATACTCGTACTGTTTAGAGTTATAAACATGTTGAAAGTCGTGATGGATTTCAACTAAGTCCTTCATGTTCATCTCCTGGCCCCATACTGACTTGCACTCGTAAGTTAGTAACGTAATTCTAGCCTTCAATGAATCATTTGTTGGGGGAGATTGACTACCCAATGAAAGTATTTGCATCGGTCTTTTCCCTAAAAATATTTCCCAAATTGGAGTTAATAACAACAAATATGCAATGTACTTAGCTAGTGCAACTGAGTATTTGTGGTTGTACTAGCGGACCTCTCTAGAAGGACATATATAATACATTTCTGTCAGCCTTTGACTCAGAATGCCAAAAGCATATAACCCTGCATCCTCTGTGTTAACTCGCAATGCTGCAAACAGACCACAATCACTCCTCATAACTTCAGATAGATTCATCAACATCTAAAACATGATTAATGATTAGTAACATAAACTTGGCTTCAAAACATATGTCTATATGAAACTTAGGTTTGAAATTAGTTCGTTAGTCACAGTTGAATGTTGTAACATGTAGTGAAGCCCCACTGCATTACATATAATTATATTACAACTATGATGTATTATCTCCCTCTTCCTCCGTTGAAGAGTCATTATCACTCGGGAGGTGGAGTCATTCACGTAGATATAGACGCCTCCCCCACAACACTTAAATTTCTGCTCTTAGTCGATCATTGTCTTCTCTAGTGGAACAGACAAAGTCACATTGTTCTGACCATGTCTTGTGTTAATTGCTGCATATGCAAGTTGTGTTACCAGCGCATCCCTAACTGCAGTTAGCGTGGAAAGTGTATGTTGTACGCGGTGCACGGGCAACATCATGTGACATCTGTTTGGAACAACTCCCCTACCACATGTAAAATATGGCATGTGGGGTTGTTGTCTTCAAACTGGCCATTTGCCACATCTGTGGCATCCGTGTACACTCATATGGTACACTGGAGCCCACATGTACACTGTGGCATTCCATTCTCCATTTCAAGACTGGCAACCTAATCAAACAAAATGTGATATTTTATTACGGGGCATATAAAATGTTGAGGGGCTTGAATAATTAGATACCACATGTCAAACATACATCAATTGTCAAATGCTAACATTGTTATTAAACAAAGAGGGGCACAACACATGTCAACTCGTACATGAGTTTTCATATTGTATAGAAATGAGGATAACTTCAAAGTCAGTTAAATGAGTATCCCAAATAAAAGTGGAAATAGTTTCACGTTGTACATCACCCTCCCTTGCATCTGCCGCATTTGTTCGGTGTAGCGAACTTAGATCGACACCATTGGGTGGGACGACAGATGTTATACTGTTGTCTGGTATTTCTTCCATAATAGCATCACCGTCATTTTAGCAATGTATGAAATTGTGGAGGATACAGTAAGCCATTACGAGGCAACACTGCGAATGAATAGGATATGTCGCCCCCTTTTTAAGGTAGGCAAACCGCCTCTTAAGCTCTCCAAATGCTCTTTCTATGCCATTACGCAATTGAGCGTGGTGGTGGTTGAACATTTCCTTCTTGTTGTTGTAGGAATGTATGTTACCCCGATACTCAGATATATGATAAGCTGTGTTGCGATACGGTGCAAGAAATTGTCGAGTGATTGTGTATCCTGCATCCACTAGGTAATACTTTCCTAGAGGGACTTTAAAACCGCATGTGGTCATTGCTTCTTGTAGGATCCTTTGGTCAATGGCCGAGCCCTCCAGCCAGTGAGTACATATGTAAACTTCATTGAGAAGTCTACAACAGCCATGACATTCAGGGAGACATTCCCTTTTCTGTCTCGGTAACGATTTTGCTTGTCACATGTTACCAAGACTAGAATGTGTGTCACGTCAATAGCACCAATGGTATTCTATAATACCATAATCGAGTTTCAACATACAAAAAATTGAACAATTATAAATACTACAGGGGATGACTGTTACTACCTTGAAGTAAGGGTAGAACCTTGGGTTCTCCGATATACGATGATGTGTGTTTGTGTTTGTCATTTGCATGACAATATAGTCATTGCACAACGCGCACACCACATCCAATACTTCGTTGAACTTTCTGCTGATGATTTTGCCAGAGTGGATGTAGTCCTCCGCTAAAGCACGATTGGTATGGCCATGGCCAACCATCTGAAGGAAGTAGCATACATCCTCAACTGATGAGACTCCTCTACTACTCTTTAACAATTCACGATCCTCAAGCTTTTCTACAAGGGCATTTATAGTTTGTGGACGCATTCGGAATAGATCATAATCCCTCTATTCATGATTGATCATTCTTTCTAGCACCTTTTGGTGCCCACTCCTAATACTAACTGATCTAGGTATTGAAGGAGGTATGTCATCATCATCAGAAATACCATCCATGATGGAGTTAGCTATTGACTCAGCTATTGCATCAGCAATGCGATTTGTTGTACTAGTCACGATATCTATAATCTGTGGTAGGAGGTTTGTTGGTTATGTATTCCCACTACCAGACATGATGCATACAACCAAAATCATTTTAAACTTTTCATGATTCGTACATTAAAAAGAGTGGCAGCATGATCATAATATGATATATGTGAATGAAACTGAACAACATCAACATTAAATATGAATAAAATTGACACGCTTTAAATGTACTGATGCATCATATTTATTACAACAACAAATTGGTTTTCCTATTTGTAAACAAATAAACCTTCATCACAAACTAAAATCCTAAATTTCATTGATAAACAATATTGGAAAGCAAACCACAACTCGAACCCTCCGCTAAGTTATGATGCCGAAGGACCTGTGTTATTCCCACTAGTGCCACCATCATTGCTTCCAGTATACCACATAGATGGTATACTTGTCGTTCCATTGAAGTTTGATGATTGCAACTGTGGAGCATATCCCTACTGAGATGGCACATAATCAGATGCCATTGAAGGTCGGGCTGGTGCACTGCCTATGTGGGACCTTTCCCAAAGATCATGCAACCATATATTTAGTTTATGTGGGGTTTGGGTGAGGGTGAGGTAGATTATACGGTTTGTCGAATCCTTGATAGCGTTCACAAGAGTTGTAAACACTTGTGTAGGGGCATCGGGAAAATTGTCATTGAAATGTTGTAAAATTTTTACAAACTCCTCTTTTTCAATGGCTCTACTAGCGACACATGTGCCCAACTCGTGTACCTTTGTGTACACTTGTGTGAATTCAGATAACACTTCATTAGAAAGGACGCATCGTTCGTGTGGCAAGGAAGTCTGCTTCTTGTGCCTGTGGCTATGAGGAGTCCTTCCCCCAACACCCTAGGTATCTATGCCACCTCCCCTAGTGTCGGCCTCACTCTGCATCCCAGGTGCGCCTAAGTCTGATTCCGCAATGGGCGTTTCTGAGGGCATTGGTGTATTAGATGAATCTAGGTCGGAAACAACTTCTTCCTTGGAGGCGACCTCGGATGGTATTTTTCTATCCATAGAAGACATTACATGATGTCCTCTAGCAATGTTCCTCCTCGTCATTAGCTCGATGTCGTAGTAATGGGGAAAGGGTCGCTTAATCAACCTAGCAAGATCCTTGTTTACCTAAATTTGAAAAAAAAACATTTATTACGATACCAATATTTAAATGTGGCAAGGACTAGTTTTGGGTCAATGTAAGGTTATTGTATGTACTGCAAGGCTCTCCTTCCACTCAGGGGTGTCGGGTAGCCTTGGCTTGTTCCTAACTTCATCCCATCCAACGCCACTCTTGTTGGTTACAAGCTTAAGTTTGACATAATCCTTGTTGAGGTTCTTCCACCTAGTTTTCACTTGGTCCATCGTTAAGTCTGGCCTCGACATCCTATTTTGCATCTCACAGACTGTCTCCCTCCATGCATCCCTAGTAAACTGTCCATCGATACACCTACCCGTATCATAGTGCTTCCTCAGTGTTGAAACTAAAGCGTCGTCACTGTCTCTCGACCATATAAAATGCAGCTTGGGGTCAGTGGAAGACATACTCCCGTATGTGCTGCAATATATAAATAATGTGAGCGGTGTTTATAGCATGTATAAATATATAATGAGTACATGGGATGAGTTACAAAATCTGACATCTAATAGGTTGTTGTTATAGTTATGCATAAATTTGTGTCCCCATGTTACTTGCAATGAACCCTTTCAATAATGTATTCCAGATTATTTAAGCAGGATTTTCTGCCATCAATGTTAACTTATACGTTTACCTATTTACATTTGGTCAATTATGTCCAGACATTCTGTAAATGGAATAAAATGTCTAAAATTCAGGTTTCAAACTTGGGGAATGAGTCCAAATTCTGTAATTTCTGTCAACCTATTTACAAATACCGTCCAAATTACAACAACACAGGCCTATGCAAGTATAGCTTCATTACATTATCAGCTTAATTAAGATGCATTTTATGTAGCATGCATCCTACTATGAAAAAAATTTGATAGCCCACATACAGATTACAAAGCATACATGTACCACATTCTGATCATTGAATTGAGTTAGCATTTATTAGCATCATCTACCTTATCATTTTAGTGTTACAATTAGGTTCTTATATTCATCTACTCATTCTCACCTCTTCCCTAATCATAGAATGTAACCACCTCATATTAATCCTTATGTATATATCATACTCAATTTCAAAAAGATTGAACAATACAGACGTCTAACTCATTGTACAATTCAAATACTATTCTACACATGTCAATTCAATTCCCAAGCTTACTGAATAGCTAATTAAACTATTTTAGTTGTATATTATCTTACTTACCTATAAGGAACGAGACCAGATTCTTTTAATATATTGTGACTATTGATTAGATATTAACAATCAACAAGCATTGAAGGGAGTCAAGTGATAATTCAATCGAGTTTTTAGCAAGTTGCATGTAAATTTTGTAGTACTTCTACTTATACATACATATCAACAAATACATGTCTAGAACAGGAAACATATGTAATTTGAATAATCATGTGCTACAAGTCTGAAGAAGTTAATTGAGTTAACTCTTTAATAAGTTCTATTATTATTATTGTGAGTACAAACTATATGTTAGTGGTTAATAAGCAAGAACATGTAATATTAATAATCACATGCTATAATTATATAATGGTGTCATTGTTATTGGGAATGGATTGATATATAATGGTTTGATATATAATGGTGTCATTGTTTCAACACATCAAACATATGAAAATATTATTGTGAGTATGAACTATAGGGAATGGATCATGTTTACCCCAAATTATTATACAAATCATTTGCAATTTTTCCTTTCCTTGATTTGTCATGTTTACCCCAAAATAGTGATACCAATCCCAACTGAATCAAGACTCAAGTACCCAAATTAAACCCTAGGTTTCTCCCACAACAAAAAATAGTCACTCTTGTTCTTCCTTAGAATACATAGCAGACATGGATCATAAGGCCCTCTCAAGGACAAGTAACAGTCCTTGCAGACTTTAGTCTTTTTTGAAAATGATGATGATATCATTTAAGCATCTCTAATATAGTTTGCACATTTGATTATCTAGTAAGATTATTCTACACTTCTTCTCTCTTTCCCATGTATTTTTTATTCATGCTTTTTATCCCATTATGGTCCCTGTAACATACTGACCTTGAGTACTTTTCTAAGTATATGATATGGGAATTGGTGACCTATGAAATATACATTGCTGAAATGTCACTACTACAGAAATGGCTTATAACGTCACTTTTAATGGTGTCAGTTGTAATAATACACCGACAACTTAAACATACAGTGTCGGTTTATAAAATAAGTCGACATCAATCTCTGAAGGGCGAACATATACGGGTATCACTTTTATTTAGTGTCAGTTCCTTAATAAGAAACCGACACCGAAAAGGAACCGCCAAAACCAAAATTTCCAACGAAAAAAATTACCTCCAAAAATTGGCGTGCATCGTCGGTTGTTAAAACAGAAACCGACGACGAAAGGTTTTCTGCGAGACAGAAATTTGCTCACATTTGATCGTCAGTTTTGTGACAATATATGACGTCATTGTGTTTTCATGCGAATAAATCGTGAAAATTTTCGCCTCGCTTTTGTGTCGGTGTTGCGTTGCAAACCGACACCTAAAGTGTGTATTGTCGGTTTTTGTTCAAAACTGACACCTATAGTTTACTTACAATTCGAGGCAGACTCTTCCTATTCTGTTTCATTTATTTCCCGCTGAACGGGGTTTTTGCTCTGACGATTTCCCTTGCTCCTCTGCCTCCAGCTCTGCTTCTCCAACACCGCCGCCTCTACTTCCGCCAGTCGTTGCCCGACCAGAGCAGCATCACCGACCGCCCGACCAGAGCAGCAGCGCCGCCCGCAACAACTCACCGGCAAGGAGCAGCAGCGCCTCCCGCACGGAGCAGCACTGCCGTCGGCACAGAGCAGCGCCGCCGCACGGAGCCAGCAGCGTCGCCTCTTGAAGCAGCCAGCAGGGCCGCCTCTTCGAGCTGCTAGAGGAGCTGCCAGTTGAAGCACGACCAGCCCTCCTGCACGCCCATTATCATGTTTTCCCCTAACCTGCATTGTTCTATGACAAACTGCATTTTGTTCTACACAATATTACTCACGTTTACAACATACTCACATATCAATTCAGGATTAATGTGGGGGATTTGGGGGCGGGATATTGCACTACAAGTTCTTCAAGTTTTAGAATTCTAGGTAGTTTTAAGCTACATCTTCACTACTTCAACCACTCAAAAGTTTTGATATGTAGATTCATCAAGTTGATGAATGCATTATTACATTGTTTAAAGCTTGATTAATTATGGTAATCTAATCATTATGTTTTAAAACAAATGAGAAGACTTAAACATTATTTGATTCACATAATTAGGGTTTGAGAATTGAAAATCCTAATCGACAAAAATTAGGATTTTGGAAACATATGAATACAAAAGTTGATCAGTATAGTCGTGTACTAAATGATTTTTAGCATTTTATATACAACTAGGATTTAGTTGAAATTTGTACATGGTTTGGAGAAATTAGATATTAGTTGGAAGAACTTTTTGACTTGTTTGTCGGCCGATTTTTTAATGATGTTTGAACTCTATAGAGAGGAGTGGAGGTTGAGTATTCCCTAGATTAACTCGACTGGCCATGTTGCATACTATATTGATTGACGATCCATGGGAAATTCTATGGATATATGACTATGCTATTTCATGTGAATATTGGCTAAAAATCAGGTCAGTGGAATTGAATTGACATTATAAAATCATATTTGAATTGTATTAGAATGAATTATACAAGTGTTTGTTGAGTCTTACTGAAATTGAATATGATACATACATAAGGATCAGTGTGAGGTGGTAATATTCCCTATTTAGGGTTGTGTTTATGGATTAATGAATTATGTAATTTTTATGATATTGAACAAAGGATGACTTCCTAGAAACCCTAGAAGTTTAGTATTAAGACGAGTATGAGTGATAAAGCTAGAACTTGTATATAATGTTGCAAATGTGATGAATTGTTGAAGTGTAGGTATTAATACTTGTATTAGATGGCTGATCAGGACCGTGATGATGATCACCGTGAGGGTGAGGACGTTCTTGCACCGCCTGATAATGTATGTTTTAAGAATATACCCCTATATGTTCATTTATAATTATATTATGTAAATGTGTTTTTTTATCAAATTTTAGGTTGGTGATGTACCCGCTCAAGAAATTACAACACTTGATGAGCAACAAAAGAAAATTGAGAAAGTGAGGGGCATCACAATGAAGAACAAGTTAATACAGCAAAGCAACAATGGACCCAAATTGGATGTGGATTTCGATCAGGCAAGAAATCTATATGGAGTGAACCACAACTCATTTGTTTCATATCTTGGGGTTCTTACTCGCAACCATTATAGTCTTATCCTAGAATCATGGCATAGAGTTCCTAAGGAGAAGAAAGACCACATATGGAAGGAACTATGCGTGAGTTATTATTATTTGTAATTCTATTTGTGTAGATTACTAACTTTTAGGATACTAGTTAATATCAATTCTATTTAATTTGCAGGGCATATTTGATCTGGATGAAAAGATGCATTGTAAATGTGTGATGCAACGTTGTGGGAGGGTCCTAAGGAACTATAGGACCAATCTCACCCGAGGTTACATATGCGATGCTGAGAATAGGTTCTTGATAGATTCCAGTTCTAGACATTGATCAGTATTTCGCTAACTTTACACTAATAATTTTTGCTTGTATTCTCTATAAAATATAAATACAGAAAGAAGGAATCCACACAACAATGGGAACTACTTGGACCCCAGAGAATGGGATGAGTTTGTTACCCAAAGAAAAACAGATGAATTCAAGGTATTAAGCGCCGCCACTCCCAATTTAATTAATATACATTTTATGTATTCACCTATTCAAGATTAACCTTTAGCATTACTAACCAAATCAATGTGCTAACTAACTAGGCTAAGAGCGATGCTCAAGGAGCAAGGCGTGCACTGAATGTGTATGACCACACAATGGATCCAAGAGGATATGCAGGCGTTTGCCAAAGACTACAGGCTGAGTCTACTCAGCCTACAGCTACTCAAGAGACTGTAGAGTCCTCTACTGCTGCTCCCACACCTCTACCTCGTCATGTTATGTGGATAGCTGGGAGGCAAAATAAGAAGGGAGAGATACCGAAGCCCGCAACTGCTGAGGCGGCTGCAAAAATGGTAAAAATCAAACTCTTAGAGCAATCACTCGATATTGATTATTGTTATGTTTACTTATGAATTTTTGTTGATGGTACTTAGCAGGAGCTGCATGAGCAGAGGAAGGAAGGCAAGTTCATCCCTCAGGGCACAAGGGATGAACTGACAGTTGCTTTGGGTAACCCAGAGCATCCTGGACGTGTAAGGGGTGCAGGCGCTGGTGTGGGCATCAAAGCGTTCTTTGGGCCATCCCAGCATAAACTTGTCCCAAAAGTGGGACTTTCACAAGCTGAGGTAATTTATTCTTATTTTAGAACGTTATTGCGAAAGGGAATTCAATAATAAATAACTAGCATTTCTTTTATCCATGTATAGGTAGATTCCTTAATTGAAAAAAAGACTTCAAGAAGCATTTCACAAGTGGCAGACGCCTCAGACTGCCAGTCAGACAGTACCCGTGGCGAACCTCTCTTCTCCTACTCCTCGTACTGCAGAGGATGGGAGTAATCCTATAGACCCACCTAGCACATCCTCTGTAAGTATTTTTATGGCATATATAATAGCTAGTCTGTTTAAGATGATATGTTTGTGTATATATGCATATAGCATTCTTTAATTACCTAAGTTTGTAGGGGTTGAAGCCATGCCGACTACAAAGTGAAGGATATATCGTTGCAGATGCATCAGCTTACCCACCCCTTAAAGGGTGCATGTTTCATGGGAGTCCAGTACCAGATGGCATGGTACATGTGAGCCCCATACATATACTCACTGGCTGGACGGATCTTGCACTGCCTCATGCACACCCAGATACTGAAACACTTGGTGAGGCAGTAGGCAGAGTGATACTGTGGCCCGAAGCGGATGTCCTCTATACTGATATTGTATGATAAATTTTCATTACTTTACTTTGTTAGTGTGTATATATATACGAGTCAATTGATATGAAATCATATATACAGGTCAAAAAGACGAGACCCGCTACATCTCGGCCTCCACCTCCTCGACTACTAAGTTGGCTTCCACGGGACCTACACAACTTGATAGGTCCTAATTGTAGGAGTGTGGCAGTATGGATCGGCGAACATAATCCAAATTGCCCTATAAATGTTACTATTCTGGAGAATGTTGCAGGTAAATCATATGATAACAATTAATCTATTTATACAAGTTTAGCATATGTATTAATGCATATGTAATAGAAGTTCTGGATACGTATTAATGCAGGTCAAACATTCAGAAACAACATATTTATATAAGATATTTTGAAGTTGTTTAAGTATGAATGGCTGAACACATCTATGATAGAGCTGTGGATATGGTGAGATTAATTAATGCATACGGCAATCTAGTTTATACATCCATATACCTTGTTTTATATACGGCAATCTAGTTTCTTATATATTAATGCATACGTAATACATGTTTTGCAGCCACTTATACAAGACATGTAAAGATTTTGGGTTTTCCCATGTGGGATTTTTGGTTCCATCTTTGATTAGTCTTGTAGAAAAAGACCCTGGTTCAGTTACTTCATACTGCTGTGATGCTTTTGAATATTTTGGTGAAAATAATTAGACGATGATAATAACTCCATTCAATGTCAAGTAAGTTTACTTTGCTTGTAATTTGGACTTAAGAAAATTACATTTTTATTGCGGATATTAAGTTATTAATTTTCTACTTTCTTACCTGTAGTTCTAACTCATTGTACAATTCAAATACTATTCTACACATGTCAATTCAATTCCCAAGCTTACTGAATAGCTAATTAAACTATTTTAGTTGTATATTATCTTACTTACCTATAAGGAACGAGACCAGATTCTTTTAATATATTGTGACTATTGATTAGATATTAACAATCAACAAGCATTGAAGGGAGTCAAGTGATAATTCAATCGAGTTTTTAGCAAGTTGCATGTAAATTTTGTAGTACTTCTACTTATACATACATATCAACAAATACATGTCTAGAACAGGAAACATATGTAATTTGAATAATCATGTGCTACAAGTCTGAAGAAGTTAATTGAGTTAACTCTTTAATAAGTTCTATTATTATTATTGTGAGTACAAACTATATGTTAGTGGTTAATAAGCAAGAACATGTAATATTAATAATCACATGCTATAATTATATAATGGTGTCATTGTTATTGGGAATGGATTGATATATAATGGTTTGATATATAATGGTGTCATTGTTTCAACACATCAAACATATGTAAATATTATTGTGAGTATGAACTATAGGGAATGGATCATGTTTACCCCAAATTATTATACAAATCATTTGCAATTTTTCCTTTCCTTGATTTGTCATGTTTACCCCAAAATAGTGATACCAATCCCAACTGAATCAAGACTCAAGTACCCAAATTAAACCCTAGGTTTCTCCCACAACAAAAAATAGTCACTCTTGTTCTTCCTTAGAATACATAGCAGACATGGATCATAAGGCCCTCTCAAGGACAAGTAACAGTCCTTGCAGACTTTAGTCTTTTTCGAAAATGATGATGATATCATTTAAGCATCTCTAATATAGTTTGCACATTTGATTATCTAGTAAGATTATTCTACACTTCTTCTCTCTTTCCCATGTATTTTTTATTCATGCTTTTTATCCCATTATGGTCCCTGTAACATACTGACCTTGAGTACTTTTCTAAGTATATGATATGGGAATTGGTGACCTATGAAATATACATTGCTGAAATGTCACTACTACAAAAATGGCTTATAACGTCACTTTTAATGGTGTCGGTTGTAATAATACACCGACAACTTAAACATACAGTGTCGGTTTATAAAATAAGTCGACATCAATCTCTGAAGGGCGAACATATACGGGTATCGCTTTTATTTAGTGTCAGTTCCTTAATAAGAAACCGACACCGAAAAGGAACCGCCAAAACCAAAATTTCCAACGAAAAAAATTACCTCCAAAAATTGGCGTGCATCGTCGGTTGTTAAAACAGAAACCGACGACGAAAGGTTTTCTGCGAGACAGAAATTTGCTCACATTTGATCGTCAGTTTTGTGACAATATATGACGTCATTGTGTTTTCATGCGAATAAATCGTGAAAATTTTCGCCTCGCTTTTGTGTCGGTGTTGCGTTGCAAACCGACACCTAAAGTGTGTATTGTCGGTTTTTGTTCGAAACTGACACCTATAGTTTACTTACAATCGAGGCAGACTCTTCCTATTCTGTTTCATTTATTTCCCGCTGAACGGGGTTTTTGCTCTGACGATTTCCCTTGCTCCTCTGCCTCCAGCTCTGCTTCTCCAACACCGTCGCCTCTACTTCCGCCAGTCGTTTCCCGACCAGAGCAGCAGCACCGACCGCCCGACCAGAGCAGCAGCGCCGCCCGCAACAACTCGCCGGCAAGGAGCAGCAGCGCCTCCCGCACGGAGCAGCACTGCCGTCGGCACGGAGCAGTGCCGCCGCACGGAGCCAGCAGCGTCGCCTCTTGAAGCAGCCAGCAGGGCCGCCTCTTCGAGCTGCTAGAGGAGCTGCCAGTTGAAGCACGACCAGCCCTCCTGCACGCCCATTATCATGTTTTCCCCTAACCTGCATTGTTCTATGACAAACTGCATTTTGTTCTACACAATATTACTCACGTTTACAACATACTCACATATCAATTCAGGATTAATGTGGGGGATTTGGGGGCGGGATATTGCACTACAAGTTCTTCAAGTTTTAGAATTCTAGGTAGTTTTAAGCTACATCTTCACTACTTCAACCACTCAAAAGTTTTGATATGTAGATTCATCAAGTTGATGAATGCATTATTACATTGTTTAAAGCTTGATTAATTATGGTAATCTAATCATTATGTTTTAAAACAAATGAGAAGACTTAAACATTATTTGATTCACATAATTAGGGTTTGAGAATTGAAAATCCTAATTGACAAAAATTAGGATTTTGGAAACATATGAATACAAAAGTTGATCAGTATAGTCGTGTACTAAATGATTTTTAGCATTTTATATACAACTAGGATTTAGTTGAAATTTGTACATGGTTTGGAGAAATTAGATATTAGTTGGAAGAACTTTTTGACTTGTTTGTCGGCCGATTTTTTAATGATGTTTGAACTCTATAGAGAGGAGTGGAGGTTGAGTATTCCCTAGATTAACTCGACTGGCCATGTTGCATACTATATTGATTGACGATCCATGGGAAATTCTATGGATATATGACTATGCTATTTCATGTGAATATTGGCTAAAAATCAGGTCAGTGGAATTGAATTGACATTATAAAATCATATTTGAATTGTATTAGAATGAATTATACAAGTGTTTGTTGAGTCTTACTGAAATTGAATATGATACATACATAAGGATCAGTGTGAGGTGGTAATATTCCCTATTTAGGGTTGTGTTTATGGATTACTGAATTATGTAATTTTTATGATATTGAACAAAGGATGACTTCCTAGAAACCCTAGAAGTTTAGTATTAAGACGAGTATGAGTGATAAAGCTAGAACTTGTATATAATGTTGCAAATGTGATGAATTGTTGAAGTGTAGGTATTAATACTTGTATCAGATGGCTGATCAGGACCATGATGATGATCACCGTGAGGGTGAGGACGTTCTTGCACCGCCTGATAATGTATGTTTTAAGAATATACCCCTATATGTTCATTTATAATTATATTATGTAAATGTGTTTTTTTATCAAATTTTAGGTTGGTGATGTACCCGCTCAAGAAATTACAACACTTGATGAGCAACAAAAGAAAATTGAGAAAGTGAGGGGCATCACAATGAAGAACAAGTTAATACAGCAAAGCAACAATGGACCCAAATTGGATGTGGATTTCGATCAGGCAAGAAATCTATATGGAGTGAACCACAACTCATTTGTTTCATATCTTGGGGTTCTTACTCGCAACAATTATAGTCTTATCCTAGAATCATGGCATAGAGTTCCTAAGGAGAAGAAAGACCACATATGGAAGGAACTATGCGTGAGTTATTATTATTTGTAATTCTATTTGTGTAGATTACTAACTTTTAGGATACTAGTTAATAGCAATTCTATTTAATTTGCAGGGCATATTTGATCTGGATGAAAAGATGCATTGTAAATGTGTGATGCAACGTTGTGGGAGGGTCCTAAGGAACTATAGGACCAATCTCACCCGAGGTTACATACGCGATGCTGAGAATAGGTTCTTGATAGATTCCAATTCTAGACATTGATCAGTATTTCGCTAACTTTACACTAATAATTTTTGCTTGTATTCTCTTTAAAATATAAATACAGAAAGAAGGAATCCACACAACAATGGGAACTACTTGGACCCCAGAGAATGGGATGAGTTTGTTACCCAAAGAAAAACAGATGAATTCAAGGTATTAAGCGCCGCCACTCCCAATTTAATTAATATACATTTTATGTATTCACCTATTCAAGATTAACCTTTAGCATTACTAACCAAATCACTGTGCTAACTAACTAGGCTAAGAGCGATGCTCAAGGAGCAAGGCGTGCACTGAATGTGTATGACCACACAATGGGTCCAAGAGGATATGCAGGCGTTTGCCAAAGACTACAGGCTGAGTCTACTCAGCCTACAGCTACTCAAGAGACTGTAGAGTCCTCTACTGCTGCTCCCACACCTCTACCTCGTCATGTTATGTGGATAGCTGGGAGGCAAAATAAGAAGGGAGAGATACCGAAGCCCGCAACTGCTGAGGCGGCTGCAAAAATGGTAAAAATCAAACTCTTAGAGCAATCACTCGATATTGATTATTGTTATGTTTACTTATGAATTTTTGTTGATGGTACTTAGCAGGAGCTGCATGAGCAGAGGAAGGAAGGCAAGTTCATCCCTCAGGGCACAAGGGATGAACTGACAGTTGCTTTGGGTAACCCAGAGCATCCTGGACGTGTAAGGGGTGCAGGCGCTGGTGTGGGCATCAAAGCGTTCTTTGGGCCATCCCAGCATAAACTTGTCCCAAAAGTGGGACTTTCACAAGCTGAGGTAATTTATTCTTATTTTAGAACGTTATTGAGAAAGGGAATTCAATAATAAACAACTAGCATTTCTTTTATCCATGTATAGGTAGATTCCTTAATTGAAAAAAAGACTTCAGGAAGCATTTCACAAGTGGCAGACGCCTCAGACTGCCAGTCAGACAGTACCCGCGGCGAACCTCTCTTCTCCTACTCCTCGTACTACAGAGGATGGGAGTAATCCTATAGACCCACCTAGCACATCCTCTGTAAGTATTTTTATGGCATATATAATAGCTAGTCTGTTTAAGATGATATTTTTGTGTATATATGCATATAGCATTCTTTAATTACCTAAGTTTGTAGGGGTTGAAGCCATGCCGACTACAAAGTGAAGGATATATCGTTGCAGATGCATCAGCTTACCCACCCCTTAAAGGGTGCATGTTTCATGGGAGTCCAGTACCAGATGGCATGGTACGTGTGAGCCCCATACATATACTCACTGGCTGGACGGATCTTGCACTGCCTCATGCACACCCAGATACTGAAACACTTGGTGAGGCAGTAGGCAGAGTGATACTGTGGCCCGAAGCGGATGTCCTCTATACTGATATTGTATGATAAATTTTCATTACTTTATTTTGTTAGTGTGTATATATATACGAGTCAATTGATATGAAATCATATATACAGGTCAAAAAGACGAGACCCGCTACATCTCGGCCTCCACCTCCTCGACTACTAAGTTGGCTTCCACGGGACCTACACAACTTGATAGGTCCTAATTGTAGGAGTGTGGCAGTATGGATCGGCGAACATAATCCAAATTGCCCTATAAATGTTACTATTCTGGAGAATGTTGCAGGTAAATCATATGATAACAATTAATCTATTTATACAAGTTTAGCATATGTATTAATGCATATGTAATAGAAGTTCTGGATACGTATTAATGCAGGTCAAACATTCAGAAACAACATATTTATATAAGATATTTTGAAGTTGTTTAAGTATGAATGGCTGAACACATCTATGATAGAGCTGTGGATATGGTGAGATTAATTAATGCATACGGCAATCTAGTTTATACATCCATATACCTTGTTTTATATACGGCAATCTAGTTTCTTATATATTAATGCATACGTAATACATGTTTTGCAGCCACTTATACAAGACATGTAAAGATTTTGGGTTTTCCCATGTGGGATTTTTGGTTCCATCTTTGATTAGTCTTGTAGAAAAAGACCCTGGTTCAGTTACTTCATACTGCTGTGATGCTTTTGAATATTTTGGTGAAAATAATTAGACGATGATAATAACTCCATTCAATGTCGAGTAAGTTTACTTTGCTTGTAATTTGGACTTAAGAAAATTACATTTTTATTGCGGATATTAAGTTATTAATTTTCTACTTTCTTACCTGTAGTTCTAAGCATTGGGAGTTATTAGTTATTGTGCCCACGAAATTCACCTTCTATTATCTAGATCCTGCGAGTAGTGAGTTGGATGTATTTGGACATGCAATTAAAAGGCCATTATTCTCGTGAGAAATATTTTATGTTTATATATCTGTTAACATATGTTACTGCATTACTATTTAATTATGCAATTTAATGTGTTACATTAACATATATATAGGGCTTTACAAGAATACAAAAAAGCTGGAGGAAAGGTCCCCAGGAAAAAACATCTGTAGCTCATTTGGAAGAATGTGAAAGTAATTTCCTGACTCCAATGTATATATTATTTATGTGAAGTGTGCTTATTTGTATTTTTGAATATTTTGTATGTTTAAAATTTATAGTGTGCTACAAAAGACAACGGATGGGCATGTTCCTACTATGTCATGCGATTTACAGACCTAATCATCGAACATGTTGTATTGGAAATCGATAACATACAACAGGTATTATACATAGTCTCGTTAGATAATATGAAATATATGAATCTTATTATATATTATTATAATTATGTATGTATGTCATTCTCTTTATAGGTCTTTAAAACTGAGGACTTCAACACAGGTGCAAAGCGTTTCGATGTACATGCTCCCTATACGAGAGATGAATTAGATGATGTAAGAGAAGATTGGGCAAAAGCCCTGCAAAGAATGGGAATTTTTCAATATGATTTTGATCACAATGATGACAATGATGATGATGAATAAAGAATAACTTTGTTCTCATAATTAATTTTGTGTGAATGTGAATGAATTTTTATGAATTGTCATATATGTGTGTGAAAATCATCAATACATGAATGTTTCTACATGTGTCTGAATGTGAAAAGAGATGAAATAAATGGAACTGCAGGTTGCTAATGGTTTCTACATGTGTGTGATGAAAAAATAATATGAATTAAATTTCTTATACATGAGTGTGAATCACATATATAATAATTTTTCCATCATGTTAATTTTGCAGGTTTGTGGCCTGTTGTTGGATGATATCAATTGATGTCATAAAACCTGCAGTTCATAACTGAACTGCAGGTTTCTCATCCCTTGACCAGCCACAGCAGGTCTACAGACTGACAGGAAAAAAAATCAAATCATAGGCATCGGTTATTTGTATAAAATCGACGACATAAGGTTATAGTGTCGGTTTCCTTACTAGTACCGACGTCGATTTCCCAACACCACGGCCGTGCTGGCCAGCACGGCTGTGGTAACGGACCAGACATAAAATACGTGTCGCATATCTGTATAAAATCGACGATATATGGTTACAATGTCGGTTGCCATACTAGTAACCGACGTCGATTTACCAGACACCACATTCGTGTTGGCCAGCACAGCCGTGTAAGCGGGTGATTCAGTGTCAGTTTCTTAGCAGTTAACTGATGCCTATACCCCCTGCAGGCACACTTTCGGCGTGTTTCGGTGGCACGTGAAGGGTTGTGGCATCGGTTTGAGAACTGACGCATAAAGGTTGGACTTTTAGCAGCGCCCACATAGGTGTCGCTTAGAAATCGACACTAAAGGCCTCAAATAACCGACACTGAAGGCTAGTTATGTACTAGTGTGTTGAATATATTTATGTTCATTATGATATGATGAGATTTTGGGTCTATTTTTAAGAAATTTGGTGTAGTTTTGATATTCAATATATAAAAAGACCTAATAATGAAGATAATGGGACTCATAATGAACATACATATTTATGATGTTTGGAGATGTGTAGAGGAGTTATGTAAATATCTTTTGTTGAAATAGAACTAGAGGAGATAGTGCATATTTGTATAAAAACAAAATTCATAAGGAATGCATGAATACTATTGTGAGTAGTAATTCTATATTCACATTCAATGAACTCATATTGAAATAGGGGAACACACATAAATTTTTGGACTACATATCAATGACATTCGACTGATACATACATCGAAATAGTTATCCAAGAAATATGATAAAGCAAAAAATGAATAGATGTCAACTCACTGTCGAAGCTAGGAAGATATTGTTTTGACTCAAACATGGTGTTCCTTTGTATTTGCTTTCCCAATCTTGTTACATTTACATTTTATAGGGAATTCATTTCAGATAAATACTATTGCACGGATCCAAAATAGTATATATGATTAAATAGAAACCAATGGACGGACAATCAAATTATCAAGGTTGAAATGTATGTCAGACTGAACAAATCTCACAACATTGAAAAAAAGCACCATTCAAACTAAGGTGGAATGGGCTAGGATCAAAAAAGAGAAGAAGGAAGGGATGTCGTGCCCCTCAAACGGACCTCTGAAACTCACTACATATATTTTTAATGACAACAATTGGCAATGATCATGGTGTGAGAGGGTCAGAGAGCATACCTGAACACTGGAAGCACCGTCGCCGTCCACGCACACCACAACAGCAAAAAATAGAAACACAAACCAAACACACTGGTTAGTATCTACTAATAACTAGAACAACAAGAAACACGGACACAACCAAAAAACAAATAACATCAGAAGAACAACGAAAGAACACAATGCACTTACCGTGGAAGGACGGGTGTTGGATCCGAGCAGGTTGTCGAGCAGCTACAAAAATCGCCGGAACCGAAGGCATCTGCGAGGAGGTTGACGACACTCACAAGGTGAAACGGGAGAAGTTGGATGACCAATGCCCCAAATTTATAGTAGAGTTGCATTTTCCTTGATTGGGGCTGCTCCATCATGGTCAATGTCCTACAAAATTGATGAGCACCGTGACAGTAGTAGGGGGAAGAAGAGATTGGACAACACAATGCCCTTACCTACTTTCAATTTGCTTCCTGCTACGCCCTCCTGTTCACCCCGTGAATCGCCTCCCAGCTGCAACACTGCCATGGCGACACCCTACTACCGGCTGCATTCTCAAAACACCTGCTACCACCACACGCCGGCGTTGGAATAGAGCCGAGTGGACGGGGAATAGGTAAGTCCGACCTACACCTACTCCTAGACCCAGTTATCGTCTTCCTAGAGCAGCTATGCTCAGATAGAGTAAAGGGGGGTATCAGGTGGTGCGGGGGGTGGGGGAGAGGAGAGGAGAGTGTCAAGATGGGAAAGTCGGGAGTGGGGGAGATTGAAACTAGGTTGCAAATGAAACCCCACTCAGACCAGGTCTGAGTTGGTCTGGGTTTTGGGATAACGGAACCCCAAAACAGGGTTGTTCTGGGATGTTGAACCAAACACCCAAATGCGCCGATCCGGATCCAAAAATGTTGACGTGTCGCTACGCGACAACCGCCGATCCAGTTTCAGTCCGGAACCAAACAGGGGCTTTGTTTCTGCCATACAACAAATATGTAATTGGAGCTTCCCACCATCAAAGAAAAGATGCCAATGTGTGAAAAAATTAAAAAAAAAATCAATCAATGTAATTGCAACTATAAAAAGAAATCTGAAGTCGAATAGCAGAAAGATTTACAATTTAATTTCCTACCACCTTGCAATCCTCTTTCCACCTAGGGTGGATAAGATACCCAAAGCATGCTTCCACATGTGAACATTATTCATGTCTCAAATATCATAGGAGTATGTACACCTATCTATAATATGGGAAACAATTACATCTATTTCATTGTAGGTTTTGATTCGAAAGCATGATTTTGAAGTAAATATCGGATGAGCAGTACAGAAGGCTGTGTTCTACATATTTCTAGAAATTAAGGTTTCTTGTCATCGTACTGGTAGGGATAACAGTGATATTAAGAGAAATTGAATGACATGTTGGCAATCATATTTGTCATCTTGCTTGTGATTATGTATTATTCAAGGATGAGAAAAATTTATGTTTCGAGATATATGATGAGTAGTTACTTAACCATTATTTATTTCATATTTTTGGTAGGATTTATTAACATTGCATATCTTAATTAACATATTTGGAACAAATTAGTCAATTTTGTTACTTAAATTTAGGGTTGTATTTAACATTATTGCTCAAATGTAGGTAAAATCATTGGAACCAAATTAAGGACATATCTATGCTCCAAGTCCCCCCTTTTCTTCCACTAGTTGGACTGGTTTGAGGGCAAAATGAAGAACCTACACTCAATTGGAATTTTGGTTGAGTGACTAGATTCAGCTAGTCACCCAGTTGGGCTATCGTAGAAGAAATCCCTCAACATGGTTGGCAAGTCGCCTGATTCACCTAGTGAGTCAGTTGACCAATAGTGTATTCCATGCATAGTAGACAAAGAGTCCTCGAAGAATTTCCATCCACCCAACTCACCCAGTTAGTCAGTTGGCATATTTATCTCCATGATCCTAGGGAATTGTATAATCTTCTAGACCATTCTAGTTGACCAACTCCTCTAGTGAGTTGGTCAACCAACATGTACCACAACATTCCTAGTTGAAGGCCATCATGACAATTCACCATGCATGTTGATCTACCCAAAACCTCAATAGATTGCTTCATTAGTAGTGCAACAAAACAACTGGATTTGCAACTCAAGAGAAACAAGATTCAACCATTAGTCAACTAATTGGATTACCCAACTGTTAGCCTAGTTAGGTAATTGGCTTAGAGTATCCATAAGAGGACCAGTGTGTTGGCCCATCCAAGGTCAGAAATTTTGGGATTGGGGGATACCATATAAATGAATAGAGTACCATAATGATAGGATGATCGATTAGTATTTGTTCTAGCCTCGCTTCAAATATAGGATTATAATGGAGAGGATGAACGTCGCCATTTTCATGGAAATTGTTAGGTTTGTTGCTTTCAAAGCTAGGAACTATTGTCAGAGACCAAGGGATGCATACTTCTATCTTTTATGATGTGATCCTTTCTTTTCTTCTTTATAACTATGTTATTCCTTAGACATGAGTGAGTAGATCCCTCATTAGGGCATGGTAAGTAGTCTCCTTGCCCATATCTCATGGCAATTGTTATCAAACCTATCACTTTTAGATAATAGATTTCTTTCCAATCATATTATGCTTTCTCTCTAACATGATCTATCATTTTAATGATTAATACAATCTAATACCTAGAGATCATGAAATCAAGTATAGGGTTATAGATTGGATGCTTCATACCCTAGATAAGATCATAAAATGGTCCTCTTAGATGATTATTTAATGATCCATTGATAATGAGACCTTGTGCTGATGGGGAAATTGATCCTTGTGCAATTTGCATTCTAAAAGAATGTAGATTTCTCATCGTGAAAATATAATTTTCCAAAATTAAAGGAGTTATAATGTTTTGATTGATTACGTAAACAATGATGTTGAAATCCACAATGAACTGGTTCTTTTTAATTTTGATTCAATCATAGTTTGACTTCCTTTTTATTCATTTTCAATTATTTAAACTCAATCAATCAACTAACTTTTTTGACCCTATATATATTTTGATAAGACTCATCTACCATTGGGAGAGTGATATTGCACGTAGAAATAGGATAAATATGAACTTTATTTCATTGGTTTAATTTTTCATGTGGTAGAACTCACGATCAACATATTCCTTTAGGCAATGCAAACTTTAGACATGTTGAAAAAGTCCTAAAGCATATAGGAATTTATACATCTTCTTATGATAGAGTTGAAACATCCATATTCCATAAGGGGCACGTAATCATAATTCTGGTTTAGTCTTTCTTTGTTTATCAAACCATGTTGGTGAAAAGACATATGATATCATAGAAATTTAATAAATGCTTCAACAAATTCTTTTATTAGTACAATTTTCTATTTCATTATATCATTGCAAGAAAAAAGTGAATCATATTTGGCGTGTTAGATGATCCATATATTAAATTGAATAATATGATATTCCATTTTCAAGACCCAATAAATTCATTTTGTGAACAAAATATCACGATGTCCAAAAAATTTTGTAAACGCAATTGGAGTTTTGGCATAATATAAATATTATGTACTATAAATTTAAAAAAATTATTGTTTTATTAGAAAAGATTAGTGTTAAATTATATAAATTTAATTAACACTTTGTTTGGTTTTGGTTATCAATAAATTCATGGCTTCACAACTTATGTCTTCATAACCTAAATGTGTGTTTAATCTAGTCGCACTTAATTTTTCGATAGCTAATCACGCCATTTTGTTTGATCAATCAAATAGATCTTACAAAAAGTTTTGTTTGAATATATTAGATATTAATAAATTATGAATAACCATCATACATTGCACACCCACACATGCACACAAATACACACACACACCCACAGAAATATATATATATATATATATATATATATATATATATATAATATGTATATATCAATATACATATATATATATATCCATCTTTAATACCCCTGTGGATAGCTTGGAATTCACTATTTGGGCATCCCAAAAAGTAACTTTTTGACTCAAAAAGTAAAACTGGGTAAAATACACAACAAAAATTCTTGAATAAATATATAATTATATTTTGTTATAGCTGGTACAAATGTAACTATCTATGCATGAAAAATAATAGTTTGCAAGGTAAAGTAACCCTCTACATGTCAAAAGTAAAAAACTTCTAAAAATGAACCACATTAGAAGCGGGTAGCTACCCACACGGGCATTGAATGAACACCCCATATATATATACATATATGTGTATATATATGTATATATCTGTGTGTATATATATGTATGTTTATATATATGTATATATGTATGTTTATGTACATATATATTTATATATATATATATATGTCAAAATAGTCAGTCAAAATGATTAATTTGACTAAAACTTATTATTTCTTTTGAATGATTGAAGAAATGAAAGGGATTGTAAGCCCCAAGTTTTAAATGAAATAATCAGACTAGAATCAACACTATCTACGCTAGTATGGTAAAAAGAACTAATAGGAAACCTTATTTTGAAATTATTATACTCTACAGAATATGAAAATTATTCTATTATATTGAATTATTATGTATATATGTATATATACATATATATATGTATATATACATATATATGTATATATATATATACAGCTAATAGAATTTTTTACCTGATTTCATGTAGCTTATATGTACCTATCTTCATTTATGTTGATTGTGACATTCTCTTTAAAGATCTAACCTTATGGACGTGATGTAGAAATATTAGATAAAACATGTCTTAGAAATACCACAAATCTAATATCCATACATCATGCAATGAAAAATATGTGTATTATATAATCAACGGTAAGTTGAAGAAATTACAGAAACTAATGAATGATATGTTTCTATATCTCATTATGGCGATGATTGTTTAAACATATCTATTCTATATAGTATTGAATCAATCAATATGGTTGGATTTTTCAAATATACTCCACATGTTCTATTTTACTAATTGGTATATGTACGTTACTTGTACTACCCGGTGCACCATTCATTCACCTATATATATATATATATATATATATATATATATATATATATATATATATGTCTATGTGTGTGTGTCTTTGTGTGCATAAATATATATATATATATATATATATATATATGTCTATGTGTGTGTGTGTCTTTGTGTGCATATATATATATATATATATATATAGACACACACATATGTTTTTGTGTGTGTGTACAGAAATATATATGTAAAGAATTTAAAGTTCATTGATAAGTCCAAAGAACTTTTATGGGACTTGCAGGTTCGGACAAGTAGACTTGGAGGAGGATTTCAAAATCCCCATGTTGGTTGATAATTTAGATGTTTATCACTTAATACTTGGTAGTTTGCAATTTTCTGTGGGATGTACAAGGGGTCCCATCCCCATTAGATACTTTTGAACCTTCATCCTCTATGACTAGGTACTTCTGTTGCCTATCTTTGTTCTTCTTTTCCTATACATTTTAATTTTATTGTTTTAATGATGTTTGTATTAATACTTCCTTATTTGTTTACATTAAGAAATCATTGGTATTAATATGATGAGTTTTTTGCATTATAAACTACGAGAATGTACACAATTATGTGTGAGTTTTTTTTCTTATACATGGGGCTAATTAGTTTAATCCAATTACAATATAAGAAAAACTTTGACTTACCCATTAATTAAGGAACTAAAAAATAAATGAATCAAATCGATGAAGTTAAATAAATTTTCCAAAATGAAATAACTATGTTGTTAATCATATTTTACTATATATGTTGAATCATAGCAAATATTGAAACCACAATGATGAGTTTGGTAAGGAGTACTCACACATGAGTGTTGACATTTTACCATAGTGCAAATTTCGATCATCTAATAAAATTATGAATGTCATACTGGACATTGCAAGAACTAAAGTCTGATTTGAAAGGAATTATATGTTCTGTCAAGAAATATATTTTGTGTTGTGTTTTATGAAGTAACAATGTAATAGGAGGATAACAAAATTTTTAGGTAACATAATGAGGCATCACTTGAGATCTCCTATGGGTAGTTGGAAGAAAGATAAGACTACCCTATATCGTTATAGAAAATCAATGAGCCTATAGAATGAGGTGCAGATCCATTACAAGTAATGAAAGTACCTTTTCACTTTAATTTTATGCTCTACTTGCACTCCAATTATGTGCATAACTTTATTATGGTATAATATTTATAGAAATGACATTATTCACAATACAACAAGCAGCAAACATTCTAAATTCACATTTATTATTGTAATTTTCCATAAAAAAAGTCAATTATACATTATTGTTAATTCAAAATATTAAAAAATTGGAAAAACGAATTTTTTTTATTTTATTCATTTTATGTATCAGAATAGGAATTTCACTATTAGTACCTTATATTAGAAAAATAACTATTAAAATTTCACATTGTCTTTAACACTAAAAAGTTCAACATCCGTGTTGTATATGGAAAATGCACAATCTCTCATCATACTGTAAGGTATAAAAATAAATGATCTTTATTGAATAATAATGCCAATATAATCTTGCCGACTTGGGAACTGAAATACATAAGAGTTGTTTCTTTTCTTTAAACATAAAGTTGTCTTAAAAAAACCTTGCTATATCAATAATATCCATTCTCCAGGCTAATTTGGCAGGAACCAATACACTCTTTTAGAAATAAAGAACAATGAATCCTTAACGACACATTTCTTGTGTTGACACCTCAGAATAAGATGCTTCACTTCCATCATAACTGAATAATAGCCAAACATATAAGTGAAAAGATTTTGGGTGGAAAATACATTGAGTCATTAGGCAAAAATAATCTAACATTATCAACAATATCACTCTCATATGTTACTCAAATAATATCTTTGAACTAAAATAAATTTGTATAAAATGTGTTAAAAAATATTTGTTACCCTTCTTATGAAACATCAAAAGTTGGTAGAGATATTGTCTCCTATGCACTATGACAAAGAGGATAACTTTTAACAACAACTATGAGAAAGAGGTACTAAAGAATTTATCTTAAATTTGATCATTGAAAAGAAAATGTGACAGTAGAATAAAATATAAAAATCATAAAAACTATCTATGATGACGAAATTGATCAATAATATTGTTGTTTTGGATGAAAATCTTATTACATATAGAAGTTGAGACCTATGTACATGTCACCACTCTGATGCACCTATAAGAAACACAATTGCCTCATAAAATCAAAATTAAAACTTTTGAAGGCTAACTACAATATACTTAGTTAACTCTCTTATCACACCAATTATAGGAAGCACACAATAAGTTAGACAAATATGAAGTCACTAATATCTAGACAAAAGTTTGTTTTTATATCCACAAGAAGAAACTTTACATTTCATTGACTTTTTATGATTAAATCCATGTTTATATCAAACCCATCTCATTACCAAATCATTCATTGTTTGCAAATCCAGTACAAATACAAGATGCAAGATTAGTCTAATGCAACAAACAACTCTACAGAGACTATGGGATATACCTTCTTAGAGATTTGTATGATGGATAGGAAAAAAATAATGGAACCTACAAAATATGAATAATAAAATAATGACATTATTATCCCATATAATACACACATTAGAAAATATATTGTATTTCACTATAAACCTTTCATTACTAGCTTTCAGGTTATCATTGTCCATATCTTTAGTACACCAATTTTAATAACAAATTTCAGCCACACTTGTACAAGTCTAACAAGTACAAAATTATATTTGATCAACAAAAAGGTTCTGGTACACACAAGCCTAAAATCCTAATTTGAACATTGTAAATATAGGGTTCACTCCTATTTACACCAACTAGTAATTTATTTATTTATTTCAGCAAAAAAATATTTATTATTGAATGTAAAGGCTTATCTTATCCTAGAGATATCATATTTATGTTCTCTTAATTTGTTGCACCATAAATAAATAATTTAGATCCATATGCAGTTTTTTTGTTATGCAATAAAAATGTTTCATCTATTTATTTGATTGAAACGAAATCAAAGTTTGGAGCAACATATATCATTCATCCTAGGGAATAATGCATATTATATTTATGTAGGATATAATTGTAGGACCTTTATTACTTGGTAGTATTATAAATAAGTTGATAGTCACCTATTGTTGGACATCAACTATTCAAAAAGTAAAAATCATTGTAGGATGAGAATGTAGGTAAATAGAAAATTGTAGAACTACATTCCTTTGTTTCATATATGGAGGAATGTTAGATATATATACTAGGAGAAATTAGACCTCACCTAAATTTTCATATCACAATGAAATGTGGTTCTATATAGAACAATTTAGACAAAATATACATATATACATATAGCTCATATTTGTAGAGTGTTTAGTTAATGTTGCATTTTCTCGAGGGGTGGCAACCTAGTAGATAATATAGTTGTAGTACTCTAAAGTGGTCAAGTAAGAGAGGGTAAATAGAAAATGGAGATAGAAGGTAATATATTTTTTTACATACTATCTTGGATTGTGTAGAAAATATATCTTTTTATTCTTTAGAGATCAACAACAATAACATTTTCTTTTTAGTTTCATTATGGAAAGAAGATCTAATCGTATTTTGAAAATAAAAAATATACACTAAATTTAGTAAACATCTAAATGAAAATTTTGAAAAAATATGGTATTTATTAATAATGAGTTGTGTTATTAATTTCATAGAAAATGAAGAATATGAAAGATGACTCAGAAAATAAATCATAAATGTAGAATTGATTCATTGAATGGTACTCACTTCTGTACTCAAACATGGCATATTGAAGGACACTTCACTGAGTTTTTTTGATAAATGGAAAACTGCAAGCAGGCAATAGGTAACCTACAAATAGCATAATGGTCTTTTACTGAATACATATCATGGTTACAAGGGAAAGATATGACATCCTTGGATCTATGAACCACTTAAAAACTTCTATCATAAAAGTTCACCAAGTATACACAATTCGACGTTGTAATTAAAATCTCATAGTCACCAAGGTTGAGACTATGCAATGAATGTATATAACAATCCAATTCAGTTAGATCTATGTCATTCTTTCCCTTGGACTAGACTCCCTATATTGAATCTTCAAGAATCCATAATTTAAGTCTAACCTTCCTAGTGTTGTATTCAAACCATTAAATATGCTCTATGATTCCAAGTTGAGTTTCAATCTTCATTAGATTTGCATATGCATTTTCAACCATTAGTGTAGGTCCACACATAATAGAAAATGTCTCTATCTCAAGATCGAAGTATAAGATCCAACAATGTTTGGGAGTGTTACCACAAAATATCCAGTAAATAACATCTTGTAACAATAAGGGATCTCCCTCGATATTTCCAATTACATACTTGTCACTAAAATATTTTAGAGGGGTGATCATTATGGACCTCCAACATATTTTTCCATGACTTCCCACATCACAATGCTCATGAATTGTTACTAAATAACATTGCAGGTCCTCCAAACATTCGATTGTTGATATTTAAGATACCACTTTATAATCCATGGTGCGAGTGAGATAACCAAACCCTGGTGGTCCTAGATGTGGTAGTCCAAAAGGTCTTCTAGGATATCAAATCTGTGGAAGCCTGCTCCACTATTGAGTTGAGAGTTTAGTGATGACGACATCATACAATGTCACATGATTAAAGTATGTCCAGGCACAAATGATCCAAAGACCCATACAAGGTTGGCTAATCAACATGACATGGAAGGTATGAATGATAGGGAGATTAATTTCCTTAGAAAAAATAAATGGGAGGCATTCTTGACCCTTTTGCTCGACCTTTATCCATGGCCATGGAGAATTCATAACAAGCAACTTCAAATAATTGTTATCATTGATCTCCATGGGTTGAGTCTTGTGAACAACGATGATGGGTCTACGACATTCATGTAATTTTTAATGAAGTCTTCATTGTCAATAATAGTATACAAATCTATACAAACATATTTGCATTGGATGATTTGTTTCCAAGAAATATGCAACATAATTTCCATCAATACATCTATGTTGAGGTGAGTGAAGATATTACCACTATGACTATCCATAAATGAATAAATGTTGCGGTAGAGCATAGAAGACTTATAAATAATTTAAACAAGAAAAGGTAGATAATGACTAATAGAACCAAAAGAAAATGCTAGTATAAGACATGTTCTGATAGATTTTCTTGTTCAAAACTAAGAATGAAGATGAGGAATAGATTTCCAGAGATATAGTTTGATATGGGGTAGTGTGGGAGTTTATAGGCTAATATAAATCTACAAAAGATCATGAATGCCCTCTATTTACTTTCTATCCTTAAGTTTGCTCACGCACATTGACCAAAAATAGCATATCTTACCTATAAAAGTATTAATTTGTCTACAACATCCATATCAATTAACATCCTAAAATATATTATGCATTTATAAAATGTGCTTTATAGCTTCATCTTTGTGCTGACTCATTTAAATTATGAAAGTGAGTGGTTATCCACTTAAGAATATAAATTAGTATCTTTTGGTTTGTTATTAATATTATTAAAAATCAACATGTCCCCACTTCCCTTAAAAATATTGTATTCTGTTTTTGATTGTTTGTACAAAATCATAATAATGTTACCATGCTGCCAAATATCCCATGTTTATCAAAATTCCCAGAAAACTTCCCAATTTTCAATTATTTAATCACCATATCATATTCTACAGTATTTTATTTCTTCAAAAAAATTCTAGTTCTCCATGATTATATAAATTTCTCCTTTTTTGTAAAAAACAAGAACATCACTCAAGATACCTTCTTTTTAAAGTATGGAAAAGTGTCCATATGCAGATTCATCACATGTGCTAGTCCTAGGTTTTTGAAGGTAAATGCAATAGAGATTGCATTCTACATAACATGTTTTGCAAAACCATTAGCTAGAACTTTGTAGTTTCTATGAAGAAAAAGAGAGGAAGAATTTATATTAGTGATTTTATTTAAGATATATCTCTATCTTAAGTTGTACTTCATGAGAATTATGGTCTAGTTTACACAAATACAAAAAGCTTGTTTTGAGTCAAATAGAACTAGGAATTTTTTGATCTACATGTATTAGAAATTTTAGTTGTTTGGGTGATGGCTTATAGTTGTTTGGATGATTACCTTGACAACGGACACACTTCCAATTTCTTTCCAGTCATGAGGCACTCGATCCAAAATATAGATCAAAGGATGCATCAAAAACATGAAATCCCAATTGCACTGTTGTTTGCACTGAAAGGATTCAAATGATAGTGAGGATGCAATTCCTATAGCCTATACCAATTCAATAAACTTTGATTATTCATTGATCCACCTTACGAAATCTACAGTTGGCTATCTTTCCCTGCATTTCTGACGTCATGTCATGTTTTGGACAGGTTCCATCAAAAAATATAAATGGACATGTTGGAGCTAGCATTTTAAATTTTAAATGAAATCATCTATTTTTTATTAATAAAAAAATTGTTTCTTAAAGCAAGGGGTCTCCAGAATGTAATTATACGTTAATAAACTCCTTAAGAAGATGAGCATTGTTTCATCTACATTTTTTAACTAAGAGAAAGCAAGATCAATGTTGTGTGATTTATATATCATCTTTTCACATGTTATCACACACAAATTTGGTTCTTTCTAGTATAATTTGGTTCTTTCATATTAGTTTTGTCATCTTTTTGTTGTTCTATTTGTCCCATAACTTGTATTGCAAATTTGCCACAAAAAGGACTAAATTCGGATGTTCTTTCTATAGAAACAGAAGAATGCACGACGTGCAGATTCAGACGCACGACGTGCACCATCCCAGAAAAAGACTGGTTCGCTGAAGCAGTAAAGTGCATGACGTGCAAATCAGAATGCACGACATGCAACATTCCAGAGAAAATCCGTTCTGTTCAGCCAAGAAAATGCACGGCGTGCACGGAGAAAATGCACGACGTGCGAGATTCTAGAAATGTACAGAAGATGAAGACACTACGTGCACATCGGTGCACGACGTGTACCTGGAGCGCAAATTGCTGAAGAAAAGTTCTGGAAAGTCGCACGGCGTGCAATTCCTCAGCGCACGCCGTGCACAGATCAGCTCGATGTCAACTGCACTGCAAGTGCACGGCGTGCACCCAAAATGCACGGCGTGTACCTGGCAGTTTCAGAAATTCGAAATTTCAGAATACGATTTTAAAACAAAGAGGGAAGCCAAGGGACAGTTACGTTCGGTCATTTAGAGAGTTTCTCTTGTCCCAAAGATAGAGGAGAGCAGAGGAAGGCGATTTGGGAGTAATCTAAGGTGGTTTCTTGGACAAAGAGACCATTTCTTCTTCTCCACTTCTCCTTAGTCTTCTTCAAGGTGCAACCAAGCGTTCCCAACTCCGAGCAACTTCTTGAGAGAGGAGTAGGCCCGACTTGGAGCAGCTAAAGAAGGGGAATTTCATCCTAAAGTCGGAATTCTTGCTTCTTGTGGTTACATCTTCAGTTATCCTTGTCTTTTCTTCTCTAAACCATGTCTAGCACTAAACATTTTGTAGCAAATCTGCTGTACATTGTTATGGACGAGTAGACTACTTTTTCTTGGGTATGGGAGAGTAACTCCCATGTCATAGCATGTAATGAACAAGTGATTTCGTACTAAATGCATTTGCTTCTTGTTTCTTTACCTTGAGAGTGTCGGTTACTCTTTTCCTTGCATGTATTGTTGGCCACATTACATGCATATTTTCTGCCTTCTTCCTTAGTTTGAGAAGACAAGTAGGAATGTATGGAGGCGCTCTTCTTGGCAACTCTTCTTCTTCTATGAGAGTAGAGAGGAATGAGTTGAGGAACTTTTTGTGATCATAAATGAAATTCATGCACGAGAGTGTTGTTTTGAGTTATGATCGTTACATTTACACCGGGAGGTGAAATGTAACACAACTTTTCCTTGAAACATGATCTTATGTATGTTTAGATTATTTTGTTCTCTTGATTGCTATGGCATGTGAGTGAAATCCTAATGTCCAAGATTCATTAACTTTCTGAAATCGAACCTTCCTTGTAATCCTTGCTTGCTAATTAAAATATGAAATTCCTATAGTTAAAACCCAATTTTTATGCTTTTAGAACAAATCTTTTCTACTCTTTAAAATTGGTCTAGATTGTTGAACTTTAGTACTGCTGCATTCAATTAAGTTAGCTCAGCTCCTTGTGTTCGACCTTGACTATACTACCTCTGTATACTTGCGGAGTTTGGTTAAGTTGAGTAAACTATCCATTACTTGGATTGAAACTTGTTTGTGTAAATAACCAACAAGTTTTTGGTGTCGTTGCCAGGGAGCTATGGTAATTTAATTGGAGTAATAAGTACTGTTTAGTATTCGAGACTAGACCATCATTCATCATTTTCAAATTTCCATATACCTCATAGTGTGTTCTTAATTTCTCTTGTTATTTTTTAGGTTGTATGTGTCGTTCACAACGAGGTCTCCAAACATCCGCTTTGCTAGACCTTGAAATAGTGCGTACTCTTTCAAGTTTGAGGAGAACAAGAAGAGTAGAACAACCGCTATTTGGAGGGACTTCACCGTCACCACCGTCTTCTTCATCTTCTGCAGTAGCTACACCAAGCACTTCAGCCATGGAGGACGATCGTCCTCTAAAAGACTTTGCGATGCTGGTTGCCACAAATATTTGTGGAGCCATTGACTTACCTGCCGTGGAAGAAAATAACTTTTCAATTTCCCCTTCCATGATGCAAATGATTCAGCAAAATCATTTTGGGGGTACAACCAATGAAGACCCAAGTCTTCATATTGCAGAATTTTTGGAATATCTGAATACTTTTAAGATTAATGGAGTGTCTGCGGATGGAATTAGACTGATGTTATTTCCCTTCACTCTAAGAGATAGAGCCAAGGCGTGGATTTTGTCTCTTCCTAAGAAGTCTATTAGAAGTTGGGACCAACTGCTTCATGCTTTCCTTGCAAAGTACTTTCCGCCAAGCAAGACAACTCACTTAAGGAACCATCTCACAAATTTCTCCCAAAGTGAAGGAGAAACCTTATACGATACATGGGAACGGTTCAAGGAACTTCAACGCCTTTGCCCATACCATGGTTTGACAAACTGGCTCCTGCTGCAAACCTTCTACAATGGACTATTTTACAATACTCGGCTGACTCTAGATGCCGCAGCTGGCGGTGCACTAATGACCAAGTCTTATAGAGTGGCCTATGATATCATTGAAGATATATCGCTCAATCACTGCCAATGGGGAGGAGATAGAGGAGCTAAATCCACCTCTACAGCAAGCTCTTCAGCCGGAAAGCAAGGAGGAAAGCATACTATTGATGTCGTTGATCTAATTGTTGCAAAGCTAGATGTACTCACACATAAATTTGAGAAGATGACCACTCTGCCAATTCAATCTGCTGAAGCAACGTGTGAATCTTGTGGTAATATAGGACATACTTCTTCCTCTTGTTTTGCCCCTAATGCTATGGAAGAAAATTTTGAACATGTTAATGCAGTTGGGATGCAGGGAAACAAACAATACAACCCTTATTCCAACCAATATAATCTGGGATGGAGAGATCACCCTAATTTCTCTTATCGGAATGCAAGCAACACCCAAAATTTCTAGCAAGGGCAGCAACAACAACAACATGTAATCCGTCAAGGAAATCCGTCGGGTTTCAATAACAGGGGTTTTCAACAGCCACAAGAACCCGAAGGCTCTGCTTTGGAAGCTATGATGGAGAAATTCATATCAACACAGATGCAACAAAATGAGGAGCTCCGAGGAAATGATAAGCTTTTAAAAGATGTTATTGCGCAACTCTCTGCAAAAGTGGATGGAATTCCCACCCACACCAAGATGTTGGAAAATCAGATAGCACAACAAGCTTTGAGTCAACAAAGGACTCCACAATCCGGTTCTCTTCCAAGCCAGCCAGAAATAAACCCAAGGCAGCAAGCCCATGCAATTATCTTAAGAAGTGGATCTGAGGTTGAAAGACCTTCTCCATCTGAGGAGAAGAACATGAAGCAAACTGTTGAAGAAGAGGCCAACACTCCAAATCGCAGCGAGGAGAAAGGTAAAGCTGAAATACCACCTTCTTTCAAAGCAACTGCACCTTTTCCTCAAAGATTAGCCAATAAGAAGGAAGACCAGAAATTCAGGAAATTTGTGGACATAATCAACAAATTGCATGTAAACCTTCCTTTTGCTGAAGTTATTGCCGAAATGCCTTCTTATGCAAAATTCTTAAAAGACATTCTGACTAAAAGAAGAAAGGTTGATCAAGTAGAAACTGTAATTCTTTCTAAATGAGTAAGTTCTATTATTCAAAATCGTCTCCCTCAAAAGCTCGATGATTTGGGAGCATTCACACTGCCTTGCAAGATTAATGACACCACTTTTGACAAAGGTTTTGTAGATCTCGGTGCGAGTATCAACCTCATTCCATTTACCTTATGGCAAGAATTAGATCTTAGGGATTTGAATCCCACAAGGATGGCTATTGAATTAGCTGATCACTCTATTAAATATCCAAAAGGTATGGTGGAAGATGTACTTGTACAAATCGGGAAATTATATATACCTTTTGATTTTATTGTTCTTGATATGGCAGAAGTTCCTTCCAACCCTGTATTTTTTGGGAGGCCTTTTTTGAGAACTGTCGGATGTCTTGTTGATGTCTGGGAAGGGAAGCTCACTATACGTGTTGGGGAAGAGGCTATGGAATTTTCTATTTATGAAGCTATGAAAGCACCCGCACGTGTTGAAGAAATATGCTTGCTTGATATTGTTGATCCTATTGAGAATGATAGTGAAGATGATGTTGATTTGATGGTTAATCTTTATGATGATGAAGAAACTAAATTCAATAATTCTAAAATTTCTGGAGCACTTTCTATTTCTAAAGCAACAACTACTGATGAAGATGCTCCACTTGTTGAAGATAAAATTGATGAAAGTACGACAGGAAAAAAGGTAGAATTAAAAGCCCTTCCACCTGGGCTAAGGTATGCATTTCTTGACCCAAATTCTACATCTCCTGTCATAATAAATAGTGAATTAACCAATGATCATGAAAACAAATTGCTTGCCGAATTGCGTTTGTACAAAGATGTCATTGGTTATTCCATAGAGGATTTAAAAGGCATTCATCCTTCAATTTGTATGCACAGAATAAATATTGAAGATGATGCTAAACCAACTATTGAACCACCTAGACATTTAAATCAAAATATGTTTGAGGTGGTAAAGAAAGAAATTTTCAAGTTAATTGACGATGGAATCATTTATCCAATAAGTGACATCCCTTGGGTTAGTGCCATTCACGTGGTACCTAAGAAGGGGGATGCAACTGTCATTAAAGGAGATAATGATGAGTTAATACAAACACGCATGGTTACCGGCTGGCATATGTGTATTGACTATAGGCGTTTGAATAAAGCAACCCGCAAAGATCATTTCCCTTTGCCTTTTATTGATTTGATGCTTGAACGTCTTGCCAAGCATTCGTATTTCTGTTACTTGGACGGGTATTCCGGGTTTTTTCAGATTCCCATCTATCCTCCCGATCAAGAGAAGACCACTTTCACATGCACTTATGGAACATATGCTTATCGCTGTATGACGTTTGGTCTTTGTAACGCTCCCGCTACTTTTCAGCGGTGCATGATGGCCATATTCTCCAATTTTATTGAAAACATAATGGAGATTTTTATGGATGATTTCAGTGAGTACGGCGATTTTTTTGATCAATGCTTATTAAATCCGTCTCTTGTCTTAGCCCGTTGTAAAAAGGTTAACCTAGTACTAAACTAGGAGAAGTGCCATTTTATGGTACAAGCCGGTGTAGTACTAGGACATGTGGTATCTAACAAGGGTATTGAAGTGGACAGGGCAAAAGTCGAAGCAATTGAGAAGATGTCTACTCCATCTTCAGTAAAAGACATTCGCAGCTTTTTAGGACATGCAGGATTTTACAGAAGATTCATTAAAGACTTTTCCAAAATTGCAAAGCCGTTGTGTTCCCTTCTTGCAAAGGATACACAATTTGTATTTGATGACGATTGCCAAGCAGCCTTTTCCAAACTCAAAGAAGCTCTCAGTTCAGCCCCAATTATCCAACCTCTAGATTCAGATTCTCCCTTTGAATTCATGTGCGATGTGAGTGATTATGCAGTGGGAGCTGTTTTGGGACAGCGGAGAGACAAGAAAATTCATGCCATCTATTATGCCAGCAAAACTCTCGATGAAGCACAAATCAATTATACAACCACGGAGAAAGAAATGCTTGCAATTGTATATGCATTTGAAAAGTTCCGACAGTACTTAGTAGGATCAAAATTGATTGTATACACTGATCATGCTGCCATTAAGTATTTGCTGAATAAGAAAGATGCCAAACCATGCCTTATTCGTTAGATACTTCTCCAGCAAGAATTTGATCTTGAAATCCGAGACAAAAAGGGTACCGAGAATAGTGTTGTTGATCACCTCTCTAGATTGACCACGGAAGCTGGAGATCTGTTGCCAATTGAAGATCATTTGCCTATTGAAAAACTTTACGCATTATCGTTCATCCAAGCACCATGGTTTGCAGACATTGCTAATATTCTTGCTATTGGACAACTACCTCTGGGTTTGACATATCAACAAAAGAAGAAATTCGTTCATGACGTAAAATTCTATTACTGGGATGACCCATTGCTATTCAAGCATGGAAGCGATGGGCTAATCCGGAGATGTATTGTTGAAGAGGAAGTCCCAAGTATCATTGCGGATTGCCATGCCTCTCCTTATGGAGGTCATTTTGGAGGAGAAAAGACCGCTGCAAAAATACTTCAAGCCGGTTTCTATTGGCCCACATTATTTAAAGATGTCAATCTATTTGTCAAATCTTGTGATAGGTGCCAAAGAATAGGAGGCATATCCCGCCGAGATGACATGCCACTCAACTCTATTCTAGAAGTTGAGGTGTTCGATGTATGGGGAGTGGACTACATGGGACCATTCCCATCTTCCCGCGGATATCAATATATTCTTGTTGCTTGTGAATATGTTTCTAAATTTGTTGAAGCCATTCCAACCCAAGCACTGGATGCCAAATCTGTAATTAAGCTTTTTTAAAAGATCATATTCCCTCGGTTTGGAGTTCTACGTGTCGTTATTTCTGATGGAGGCACACACTTTGCTGAAAAACAATTCAACAATCTTCTCTCAAAGTATGGTGTAACTCATAAAATCTCTACGCCCTATCATCCCCAAACATCCGGGCAAGTAGAGATTTCAAATAGGCAACTGAAAACTATTCTTGAAAAGACTGTCTCTAGTTCAAGGAAAGATTGGGCACTAAAGATAGATGATGCATTATGGGCATATCGCACAACCTACAAAACCATCATTGGGACTACTCCATTCAAGCTGATCTATGGCAAGTCATGTCATCTTCCACTCGAATTGGAGCACCGCGCTTTATGGGCAATCAAGTTCTTGAATTTCGACATGAAAAGAGCAGGAGAAAAATGTCTGTTACAACTGCAGGAGCTTGAAGAACTTCGTCTTGAGCGGAGATAGGAGATGGGGATGGCGCACAGCTGACGGTGTTGCGCACGGCTGAGGGAACTTGGCGGAGATGGCAGGTCGGCGGCAGGATGGCGGCGTCACTGTTGGTAGCTGGAGACGGTGCAGACGGAAGGTCGGTGGAGACAGGATGGTGCGGCAGCGGCTTGATGGCGGCGGCTACACGGCTGAAGGTGACGACGTTGCGCACGGCTGAAGGACAGCTACTAGGCGGAGGCCGAGCGGCACACGGCTGTAGCTGGAGGTGCACGGCTGGCGGACTGCTTCTAGGGTTGGGAGGCACGGCTGACGGACGACTACTAGGGTCGGGGTACACGGCTCTAGGGTTAGAGTGATTAGGTCATGCACTCCGACCCTTTTTGTCAGGACTTCACTAAAAAGGGCACGGCGTGCATTTTGAATGCACGGCATGCGCTTCTGTAAAGTCCAGTTTTAAACTTCTCATGTGCGTTCAGGTGCACGACGTGCGTTTGGACAATGCACGCCATGCGAGTTTCCAGAAACTTTACATATTTCCATCGCCCAGGTGCACGGCGTACATTTCTGTGGTACACGCCGTGCATGTTTCCAGAAACTTAACAGCAATCTCGAAGATCAGGTACACGCCGTGCAGTTATTACATGCACGTCGTGCACGTTTCCAGAAAGTTGCCGAACTTTTTATTTTCCAGGTGCACGCCGTGCATTTTGAATATGCATGGCGTGTTAGTTTCCAGAAAGTTTCTAGACCATCAAATCTCCAGCTGCACGGCGTGCGCTTTTGCGGTGCACGCCGTGCATGTTTCTAGAAAGTTTCCTGTAAATCCCGCTTATCAGGTGCACGGCGTGCAAATTGAAAATGCACGTCGTGTCAGTTTCCAAAACATTTTCTGCTGTATTTTCTATTGAAGTGCACGCCGTGTCTTCGAAAGACACGTCGTGCACTTTGCGATTTCTGTAGAAAATTTCAGTCAGTCAGCAGTAAACTATGATGGATTGAGTAGAAATCAAGTCTAAATTATTACATTCATCCATGACAGGCTTATTAACGAAATTAAAGAGTGTTTTTTATTTGAAAAATAAAAGAAATCTATCCTAATGTGGGGTCAACTCCCACGAGGTCCTCCATTTAGAGTCCGGAGTAAGACTTCTTCTAAAACTTTAGGCATCTTCTAGGGAGCAAGAAGCTCCTTTCTCTACATCTTCTCCACTTGAGTAGCGTTTGCAGCGTTGTCTGTTGACTTTGAAAGTTCCATCTTTGCCTTGGAGTTCTACAGCTCCATATGGAAAAATCTTGAGTACTAGGAACGGGCCGGACCACTTGGATTTCAACTTTCCTGGAAAAAGCTTCAATCTGGAGTTGAATAACAATACTTTATCTCCTTGGAATTCCTTCCTGCTAATTCTTTTATCATGCCAAAGTTTTGTTCTTTCTTTATACAACTTTGCATTCTCATCCTCGAGTCTTGGGAAGTAAACATGGGGGTTACGAATGGTATGAAAGCCAATTTCATTAGAGTAAGTGTGGCACAAAGTACATGTGTCTTTGTATTCTTAAACCTTGCATCTAGACATGAAGAATAGCAACTACTGATATGAGATGGAGCCACCCTTTCTTTTATAACTTCTTGATGGGAACATAGTGTGCATGAGCCACATTAGGTTAGCACCAAACTGGAGTCAAGAAATAAGTCCATACAATTAAGGCTTGACGAGGACGTTTAGAGTGTAAGGGGGAAAGATTGTAACATCCTAGGATTTAAGGTCCCAGACAAAATGAATCATAAAAGGAATGATTTGACCACCCATATCAACAAGGTAAGCCTCCTTTTTAGTTAGCCCATCACTAACGACTCTATGGTAAGTGTGATTTGACCATAGAAGTACAAGGATGGGTGACCTATCACGAAATTGATCTCAAACTTCATGTGAATTAGGACAAAATTCTTAGTTAAGGTTAGTGGTAGTCTATTGGGACAATCATCATTCTAAAAATTATACTATAGCCCTAGGATGTGAACCCAAACATTGTGATTCCCAACTTTCTTGTTTATCTTTGTCACTGAAAACTTTTTCACAATGGTTATTTACTCAAGATCAAATGTGAGAAACTACCTGATCATCGCATGAAATATAGTAGGTCATGTAATGAAGATGAGTGTAGCATACACATTCCTAAAAAGTTCCAGGGGAGAATCCCAAAAAGTTAAAACTAATATCCAACACAATGTCCCTTACTCCATTAATATGCATGCTGAGAAACCAAAGAGTTCTCCAATGATAAAGAAGAAGGAAGTATTTGGCAAGAAAAAGAACTAATATTAGAAGAAGAAAAAGTAAGACACATCTTTATCTGATGTCAATAAACAAAACACGTGTGACAACAATCAATCCATTGGTAGCAATCCTCTCAACACCAATGTAGACATTGTGAATGGCACTCAAACTTCGAACATAGTGCATAATAGGAGGAAACATGAGAAGAACCATCATCCTCAATTAAAAGATAAAGGAAGTTTAGGTTTTGGCAATCATACCACTAACCAGTACATGAAAAAAAGCAAACAAGCCCAAGGATCATATAATACAATTATCAACCTTGTATATTATGATACGTCACCAGGAAAAGAAATGGTTATGGGAAACAATCCTCAATTTGACTTATCATAAAAATTTGGTGCTCAAGATACTAATAGAAACTATGGCTGTGGGATTATCCTCAATCCAAAAAGAATATTACCAGATAATCCCAGTTATCCCAAATTGAATCAGGAAGAAATAAAAGAAAATCACTCTCCCAGATGGTAACAAATTTAGTAAATATATAAGAATATTCTACTATGAGGGAAAAGACTCCAAGGATGTTAGAAGAAAATCTTTAGCCATTTGTTGGGTTGCATAGAATAATCAATTTATTTTTTCTAGCTCACGCTATCTATATCTATGCATTTCCTACATGAATTACATAATTTGGAATACATATTGGCTATATGCCTTGATTAAATGACCAACTATATTTTCTATCTAAGATTGACTCATGAACCCTCTATAGTGGAAACAAATTACAGTAGGAATAGGGAACACACTATAATCAATAAGATGAGATTTAACTCTTCCCAACATATTAGACTAATAGGTTCACTGAGGGCATTAAGATCCCTTAGGACAATGCTTTGTGGAGTGACTCTTGAACTATAGGCAATTGATTCATTATAGAAGAAACCATTGCTCTTACATGAACTTTGTTTATGGAGGCCCAAATGCAACATAATGTTACATAAGATAAACTACACTATATCCAACAACTCTTGGAATGTTATCAGGGACTTATATATGATGCTCTCATATTCTGAGAAAGAATGCAGTAACTACTTTGGTTGTTCAAGTATCAAGTACAATAATACACGTCTCCTTGCAGGTAGACATAAATCCCACCATCTAGTTAACATTTCAAAAATGAATTTGTTTGAGAGGTTGGATTATCTGATCACCAATGTGAACTAGATGAAATGCAACACATACATGACTATCTAGGTCTTACCATACTTTTATAATAACATATTCCTCTCATTTTGGTATAAGAAGACTCATATCGGATGAAAAACTTCCCATTTTAGACACTCCAAAGTTTGACCATGAAAACATACTTCAAGCAACAGATCTGGTCATATTTGAATAACTCAATTACCACCCTTAAGGCATTCCTCTGTGAAAAAAAATGAATGCCAACATCATCGATGAGATAAAAGGTCCAGGTAAACCTCCCTTTTAAATACTAGATTCTCTAACAAACCCAAATGTATTGAGCCTAGGAAAACCTTCAAGATATCTTCAACCACTAGGATGTAGATTGGAAGCAGAAAGAACAACTTGACTTGTTGCAACTGGGAGAACGGAACAAAAAATGCCTTCCACTCTTATGTTTGTTCTAGGAGCCATAGGTTAATGAGATTGTATGCTTGAATGACTTGGTGAGTAATTGGATCACTAAAGTTATCATGCTCAAGAAACATGTCAGGGTTTACTTCAACAATCTTCTTTTCATTGTCCGACGGACTAACCATAATGCCTCCAATAGCTACATCAGGATTTCTCATATCTAAGAGATGCTCAAAGACAATCTCTATCTGCTATCCCTTTACATTCTTAAATCAAACAAGTTCAATAAAATTAGAATCCACAATCCTCCTACGCTAGATGGTGTTTACAAAGAGTTTCTCCAAGATAACAAGGAACATGTAAAAGGATTGGTGATTGAAACAATCACTACATCATATTTCTCTAAGAATATACATCTTAATATTTCTCAATATCATATAGTATTTCTAACAAATATAGGAGTTGTGGAGTCATGTAATGATTTAAGACCCAAATATACAACAATACATGCTTCAAAACTTACTCAAAATTGTTAGTTGAAAGGACTAAGTTGTATCAAAATGATTACATCTATCCAGCCCAATATGTATTTAATCCATGATGTAAAATAAAGGACAACATTTTGTTAGTCGAAGGAGCTATTCAGTCAATGAGATTCAACAAAAAGTGGATTTTGTGAAACTCAATCTGTGTAAGTCTTTTGACATCATGATTTGGACCTTCATACATGACACTGTAAAGCTTGTTCACTTCTAACAAATATTATTCACTTAATGATAAAAAATATGATTATTTTATTCTCATTCATTCTTTGGGATGGAGTCATCTACCTTCATGCAAAGATAATAAATGCTTTTGGTAGGGTGACCCATCAACTCCTACTTATTTATTGTATGCTTGGAGCATCTAATCCAGTCTATTACGATATATATTACTTGGGTAAGTGGAAGCCAATGCTCTCTCCAAGGATGGACCTCCACTAAACCACTTTTGATTCATGAATGATATTTTTGTATTTTCCTAAGATTTGAGATTTCAAGTTGTGATTATGTGTAAGTAATGATTGAATTTTTCATAGTGTTAGAGAAAATTATCTCTATAAAAAATAAAGAGTTGCTTCTCATTATTAACAAATGACGTGGGTAAAGAAAGATTTGAGATAGTTTTGGAATCACTTAAATAGTGATGAAATTTGTTACTTAGGAATTCCAATCATTCATCATAGAGTGAATGGAAACACAAACCAACATCTTTGAGTCAATAATATCTAAATTGAATAGGTGGGACTTCTTAATTACTGTGATGGTAAAACTATTCCAAGAAACATTGCCGCAAATACCTTCTTACATCATCCAATCCAATTTCCTTTCATTATCATTTATAATGACTTTGATCAACTTGTAGAAAGCATCTTCTTGTTTGGAGCTAGAGATCAGAAAATTTGCTCCATTTTGTCATGGGAAAATGTCACATTCCATAAGGACATTTGTGGGATAGTGGTCAAAGACACATGGGATAGAAATTGTTCTATGATGCTCAATAACTCATGACAATTTATCAAACAATCGGAGAAACTATGGATAAGGTCAAGGCAAGTATGCATTTTGAAATTTCTAATATGAAGTATGGTTGCTACTCATTAATATGAGGATTCATAAGAAATAACATCCTAGTTATAAAAAATCTCAATAGACATATTGACAATGATGGTAATGATACCGATGTTTGACATGACAATTAGTTTTTGGATTCAAGTGTTATGAAGTTAAAGCCTTACACTGACATTCCCTCTTGCACAAAGGACTTGAGGGTCAGAAATTACCATAGATGGCAAGTGGGATTAGAGGAGATTCATTGAAACACTACCTACCTAGGATTTCCTAGAATAAGATTGCAACAATGGTTCCACTATGCCATAATCAGGGAGACACCTGTTGTCCTAGAATTAGAATGCCAATGGCAGCTTTAGTGAAAGGTCTATATCAGATGTTTATGCAAAGACAACAAGATGAATTGCTAAGGCAAATTGGTGTTGCTTGTGGAGGCTACAAATTCTATATAGAGTATATATGTTTATGTGGTTGTTGTGACATATATAACTATTGATCATTTTCTAGAGAATAGAAGGCACATGGAGGTTGATTGTTGGTTATTTACACAAACGAGTTTCAATCCAAGTAATGGATAGTTTACTCAACTTAACCAAACTCCGCAAGTATACAGAGGTAGTATAGTCAAGGTCAAACACAAGGAGGTGAGCTAACTTAATTGAACGCAACAGTACTAAAGTTCAACAATCTAGACCGATTTTAAAGAGTAGAATAGATTTGTTCTAAAAGCATAAAAATTGGGTTTTAACTATAGGAATTTCAGATTTTAATTAGCAAGCAAGGATTACAAGGAAGGTTTGATTTCAGAAAGTTAATGAATCTTGGACATTATGATTTCACTCACATGCAATAGCAATCAAGAGAACAATATAATCTAAACATACATAAGATCATGTTTCAAGGAAAAGTTGTGTTACATTTAACCTCCCGATGTAAATGTAACAATCATAACTCAAAACAACACTCTCGTGCATGAATTTCATTTATGATCACAAACAGTTCCTCAACTCATTCCTCTATACTCTCATAGAAGAAGAAGAGTTACCAAGAAGAGCGCCTCCATACATTCCTACTTGTCTTCTCAAACTAAGCAAGAAGGAAGAAAATATGCATATAAAGTGGCCAACAATACATGCAAGGAAAAGAGTAACCGACACTCTCAAGGTAAAGAAACAAGAAGCAAATGCATTCAGTACGAAATAACTTGTTCATTACATGCTATGACATGGGAGTTACTCTCCCATGCCCAAGAAAAAGTAGTCTACTCATCCATAACAATGTACAACAGATTTGCTACAGAATTTTTAGTGCTAGACATGGTTTAGAGAAGAAAAGACAAGGAGAACTGAAGATGTAACCACAAGAAGCAAGAATTCCGGCTTTAGGATGAAATTCCCCTCCTTTAGCTGCTCCAAGTCGGGCCTACTCCTCTCTCAAGAAGTTGCTCAGAGTTGGGAATGCTTGGCTGCACCTTGAAGAAGACTAAGGAGAAGTGGAGAAGAAGAAATGGTCTCTTTGTACAAGAAATCACCTTAGATTCCTCCCAAATCGCCTTCCTCTACTCTCCTCTGTCTTTGGGACAAGAGAAACTCTCCAAATGATCGAACGTAACTGTCCCTTGTCTTCCCTCTTTGTTTTAAAATCGTATTCTGAAATTTCAAATTTCTGAAACTGCCAGGTGCACGCCGTGCACTTGCAGTGCAGTTGACATCGAGCTGATCCCTGCACGGCATGCGCTGAGGAATTGCACGCCGTGCAACTTTGCAGAACTTTTCTTCAGTAGTTTGCGCTCCAGGTGCACGTCGTGCACCGATGTGCACGTCGTGTCTTCGTCTTCTGTACATTTCTGGAATCTCGCACACCGTGCATTTTCTCCGTGCACGTCGTGCATTCTCTTGGCTGAACAGAACGGATTTTCTCTGGAATGTTGCCCGTCGTGCATTCTGATTTGCACATCGTGCACTTTACTGCTTCAGCGAACCAGTCTTTTTTTGGGATGGTACACGTCGTGCGTCTGAATCTACACGTCGTGCATTCTTCTGTTTCTGTAGAAAGAACATCCGAATTTAGTCCTTTTGTGGCAATTTTGCAATACAAGTTATGGGACAAATAGAACAACAAAAAGATGGCAAAACTAATATGAAAGAGACTGAATTATACTAGAAAGAACCAAATTTGTGTGTGATAACATGTGAAAAGATGATATATATATCACACAACAAATCCCCCTAAGCTTAAACCATTGCTTGTCCTCAAGCAAAAAGAGCATAGAAATATAAATGAAGAATTGTCAAGAACATGAATAGATCAAATGAAATGAAAGATGTGTATAAAACCAAATCAACCATGATCAACATGTTTATGCTCATAGCCATCAATTCAACTCAAACACCCAAGAAAGAGATTTTTAGTTCAGCAGGGGTGTCATCAATTTAATGAATCAATCAATTAAACAACACTAGGTAGAATTTGGATGACCAAGCCAAACAATCAGTGGATGTGCAACTCAAACTCTCAACTATTGAGGATACAAAAGATAAAATCTTAGTTAAAAATTGACAATTTTTGTTGTACTCTCATTTTCCCAGAAATGATATGACAAAGGATTATGGGTTCCGACACTCGGCTGCTAATGTAGGCTTATGCACACATGGAATGTCGGTTGGGGTATTTTACCCTCTTTTAAGACATACCACCTAACCATCGTGGCCAGATCGGACTTACACTAGGCTAGCATGGTATGTCGGCAGATTAGCCATCTTTAATGGGGTATAAGAGTTATTTAATTTTTTTTCCAAAACTTGGGAGAGTCAACTAAATTGCAAGATTAACTAGATTTCATTCATCTATTTTGAAAATTTTTCATTGAAAGAGTGTTTGCAAATGCACTAAGAGCTTGGCAAAGTCATCCCGTATTCTAAATGATGTTGTAAAGTTGATTTACTCACAAAAATTGAAACCATTACATGTTTTAAGCAATCAAGGATGTGAAAGAATGAATGTTCAGGCTAGAAACATAAACCAAAGTTAAGCACAAGTTGATGGTCAAAAGGTTTCATTTGATTAATGCATGCTTTTTACAACTTCTTCAAATGATATTTCTCATCAAAAGAGGACAAACAGTTAAGCATAGGAGTTCTTTCCACATATAAAAGATGAATCTCATATCATACTAGACTTGCCATCTGAAAAGAAGAACTGAAAACAACAACTGAAAAGTGAAAACAAAACAAAAGCACAAAAGCAAATGACAAGAAGCAAATAACATGAAAAGCAAAAGCTAATAAAAACTAGGATACCAATACCATGTGGTTTATCCCCCCAAGCTTGAAATCACCAGTGTCCTCACTACTTCAATCAAACTTTAGGAGTTCACAACCGGATACCTGTCACGAATAGATCAGAAAAATGATCCACCGCCTCCCTGCTCAGGGAAGAACTGACTAATGATGCCAGGGATGTCCATTGATGTTGCAGATGATTCTGGTTGCTGCTGCTGGTGGTCCTGGGGGAACTCATGCCGTGGAGCGTCTGGAGCTGTGGTCTCCTAGCGGGAGGGGAACTGGAAGGACTGCGGTGCTGGGTAGTGGCCTTGCGAGATGTTCCATGCATCCATCTGGTTGACCATGTCGTACATAGTTGAGTATTGTGCACCCAAATGATCAAATCGCCGCTGCACGTAGCCGTAAAGGTGCTGAACATCCGACATTGTCCAGCTGTACTCAGTCTGAGTACCAGTGGACGGTGGCAGAGGGGTAGGTGCTCCTAGAGTAGGCCCCGGTGTAGAGCTGCTGGTACCCCTGGTGGGTGTCTCCTCATCAGTCTCTGGCTGAAGCTCTACTTTCCAAGTAGCCTTGTTCTTGATGTCATTTCGACTTGCATCGGGGATTGTGATGAACTGTTTCTTTGTGATAAAAACTTTGAACTTTGACGTGTTGCTGCCATGTCTGGAGATTAGACCGCAAGAGATAAGATAGTTTATATCGACAAGGTTCTTCCCAGTGCAGGTTCTAGGGAACCTACATCCAAACCCAGCTGCATAGCAAGGATGCTAATTAACCTGCCACACATGATGTCACCCGCCTCCCTTTTCTTTTGCTTCTTAGTATCAAGCAGCTTGTTTACAATGTAATAACCAGAACTTATTTTCTCATTTTGCACCACACACCATAAGAAGAAAAGATCAGTTTTTCCCACAACACCCTGAGTTTTGTTCTTTGCAAAAGGTCCTGTGCTAAGAAGGCGATGAATAACTCGGAAAACAAGATTGTGGATGCTAGAAGCCCGAGCATTCCTTGCTCTATGCACTGTATCCGAAGTAATCTCAGACCAAAACAAATCGTTGTTGAAAGCTGGAGGATAATCGGTGTAACCTCCATAGTTGCATTTAAGTAAAGTGTAAAACCGCTCAAGATTCATAGAAAACGGTTTGTCCATCAGGCGAAAATTGATATTCTGATAAGGGATGTCACGGCGTTGTGGGTCACTATCGGCCTTAAAAGTGGTGAGAAACTCGTACTCAAGGTGGGGGTAGGTATTAGCAACCCGAGTGCAGAGATAGTGTAATCCCAAAAATGGTAAGTGATTTACTACCTCATCTTTGAAACCCAACTTGGTGATGGCTTCATCGCACATGTACCGTGAAGGCAAAACATGCCTTGTGATGAGAAATTGGTAGTCGACGTCTTCTTCTGTCTTGACCCTGAATTGTGTGGATGGTAGAAATGATTGCGGTGTTGGTGCAGAAGATCCTACTTCAGCTGTTACATGATATCCTGGGTGGCAACCAGACTTCTACTTGATTGGCGCCATCAGTCTGTAAAGGTGCACGTTATGTGTTTAGGATGCACAGCGTGCAGATAAACTGTTCATCTTCTTCAAACAGGTAGACGCACAGCGTGCAGTCTCAGTGCACGACGTGCACCTGCAGATTTGGGGCAAATCAGAAATCTGCAGAGACAACAGCTAGGATGGCGGAGATGGATGCTACCGGTGGATTGTTGCACGACAGTTAGGTGGCTATCACGGCTGGGAGTAGGAGCTGGCTGCGATTGAGAAAAAGAGTGGTTGCTTGTAGCTTCTAGCGGACGGCGATGGCGCTACTGTTGCTGGAGATGGCGCAACTAGGCGGCTGGATGGCGGCGGGGTCGCTAGCTGCTAGCTGGAGACGGCGCAGACGGTAGGAAAATGGGAGAGATGATTGCTTACATAATAAGCTCTAATTCTCTCATTATGAATAAATATGTAATCAGGGTTTGATCCATAATGATGAGATCATAAAATCTTCATTGAGATTGATGTACCTTGATCCTAATTTTTGGCAAAGCCATGTGAAACCTTAATTTAGGGCAAAGCTGAGTGTAACCATACTCTAGGGTGATGATGTAACCCTAACTTAGTGTAATAATGCAAGAAACCCTAATTTGGGTAATGAAGTATGTGAAACCCTACTTGGAGGTGAATGATAAACCTTAATCCCTAAAATGGGGTAAAGATGCATGAAACCCTAATAAAGGGTAGTGCTCTTAATGCTATGTTCCTGCTAGGATTGGAAATCCTGTATTTTACATATCCATACGATCGAGTCGTTTTTGGAATGATGACTAATCACAAATACCACCACTTCCTTTTGTTGAATGATTTGTCCTCACTCACGCACAACATGGGATCGACTTCCTAACATGTCACCTGTTACGACCCCATCTGAGCTTAATTGGTAAACTAGGGTTTACCTAGACAATTGCAAATATTAATTGGAATAATCATTCTTGAAATCTAATTAATGACGATAACACAATTAGGATGTTTTAACTATGATAAGAAGTCTAAATGTTCTTTTGTCTTGAGAATTAGGGTTTGAGAAACATAAACCCTAATCGGCCCAAAAATAGGGTTTTGATGATGCATGAATACAGAATTTGATAAGTAGACTGTCCCACTAAATGATTTTTAGTATTTTATGTGTAACTCTGATTTATCTCAAACTTGGATATGATTTGGATATATAAAATGTAAACAACATTGGAAAATATCAGAATTTTTGAAGAATGTTCTGACCTGTTTATCGGCCGAGTTTCAAACTCGACCGATCACATTTCCAGATTTATACAGCAGTGTGGTAATTGAATTTTATCTTTTTATTGGTATATCCAATTGATCTCAAATTTTAACTGTGATTGAAAAACACAGTTATAGACACTCTGTTAAATTGGCGTAATTTTTGGATGAATTTTTGATCTCTACAGTAAGGGTGTCGGTCGAGTTCTGTGCAGGACAAACTCGGCCGAATATTCTACAGACTGCAATATAGAAGTGCATTGTTCGATTTTTAATTAATTATTGGTAACTAGAAATGATCTAAAATTTTTACTGGAGGTCTGAAACTCCATTATGCATAACATATAAAATATCCAGAATTTTTGGATCTTCTGTTAGCTATTCAGTAGGTGAATTACAGAAGCTATTGTGAAACTAAATATTCAGCCAATATAATTAAAGTTGAGTGTTGGGTCAATATGCAATTGACCCAAGCAGCTCAAATTGACTTATATGATCGACCACACACACACACAGCTCTCATTCTTCGTCATTCATTCCAGAGAAACGAGCTCCTAGAGAGAGAGGGAGAGTTAGGGTTTGAGAGAAGAAAGTGGGGGAATTGCTGAATTAGGGTTTGGCAATTCCAGGAAGGGTGAAATCAAGTAAGTTTGGATTCTTTGCATAGAATTTTATGGTGGATCTTCTCTCTCATGTCAAGATTCCGTCCATGCTCTGATTTGATCCAAGATTATGTCAAAATTTCCTCTTTTCTCACCCTTTCTTCATAATCCCTCATTTTCAAGGTTCCCGAGTTGAATGGAAGAAGAATTGGGAGATTTGCTAGGGATTTGATGTGAGTTCGAGATTCCCTGAGTTGAGCTGCAGTTTTGAGGTATTTTCACACCTTAGGGTGAGTGGGTTCTTCCTTCAAACAGTGTAATGCACGAATTTGATTATAGCATCCAAATCCCTAATTGCTTAGTATGTGATTCTAAAACCTAAAATGTCCGTTTGATTTAAGATTGTTGCAAATTGATATGATATGGATTCCTTCTCTATTTGAATGATTCCTAAATGGTAGATTCTTATCAGAAACGTATACAACACTTCCTAGTAAGAGTGCTTTTCAGATTTATATCAAATGATGTGATTAGGGTTTAACCTAATTGAGACATCACTAGAGTTTCAATCTTATTGAAAAGGGACTAGTAATCCTATAAGTGGTTAGGATGTACCTCATGGGTTATCTTAATTGAATTCTATTCTTGATACCTGATATCTCAGTGAATGGTATGGAAAACCTAAATTTAGTTAAATTTCCATGGTTTCACATCTATATTGATTGTATATGATTTGTTGGAAACAATCTTTATTTAGTGAATGCTTATATCCTATGAAATCCTTCTGAGAGCCATGTGACAAGTGATGAGGCAAATGAAATCCTAAGAGTAGGGTGATGGCATGTGATGAATGAATAAGGCAAATGAAACCCTAAGGATAGGGTGTTCAATGAATCATGTTATGATAATATGAAAGGTCTCGATATGAGATGTGCTGATGCTTAATTGTTGAATTGTATGTTTCTAGTGCATTTAACTTTATATGCTTGTTCTCTCTGAGATGATATCTACATACTGTAGGGCTTCTTATTTTCAATACATATCTCATAAATTGCAGGTGATGAGATATGACATGCCCTAGAAAGGGATGTTACTGAGACATGATGTATGTTGAATACATGAGTTATGATGTTTCTTATGATATGATATGGCAGGCCGTGTGAGCCTTGTGAGAAATGTTAAATGAGTTATGATTTCTGTTTAAAGTGTACCTATAATGTTAATGTTAAACTTAGGTGCCCTGAACACCGTAGAACCCCTTTGACAGGTCTGCTTCTTAGGGGTGAAACTCGTGTTGCAACATTATCCGTGCTTGTGTCATGGAGACACGAGGATAGAGAGGTAGTGTCCAACAACAATGCGTGCTTGTGTCACGGTGGCACTGGAGAAAAATGGGGGTTATTGCTACATTATCCGTGCTTGTGTCATGGAGGTAACCCCGTGAGACTCTCCGCCTGTGTACTCAGGTTAGAGCAGGAGTCTAGAGCACTCAGAGTAGTGCCTTGAGGCCGTAGAGCCTATGAGTCAGGCCGGAGAGCCTGGGGTCCTGTGGCAGAGCAGGGCTGGCGTCAGACTTAGCATTTCCCAGGTGTGTCGCTAAGTCTTGTACGGTGTGGTCGTAGTGCACTGCGAGTCTCTATGCAGAGTACACTGCATAGATCAGGGCATAAGCTAAAATATGATCATATAGGTTCACAGAGTTCCTTATAAATGAAAGAGTTAAGGAAGACTAGAGCATAGTTTTCTAGTAGTTATTCTTTGGATGCAATATTTACATTCTTTGTTATTTCAATTATATTATTTTAGAACTGCTCACTGTAGTATTTATTGTTGTTAAATTTCATATCATTTACTCAAAATTATATCTGTAATCACATCAGTGCATTAGTCTGTTTCCTTGAAGTACTCATTCACTGAGCGAGTAGGCTCACCCCTCTACTCAAACATTTTAGGGTTAACCGCGTGGATTTGAAGATGGTCTGAGCATCAGTGTAGATCTGCCACAAGAGTTGAGTACAAGATTAGTTGAGTCAGTCGGTCCTTGTCACTCTAGGTCCTCAGTAAGAGATAAGAGAGAGAGTTGTAATTACGATGTGTAATATTGTTCCTCTTTTGATATGTATGCTAATTAGCAAGTTTTATGTGCATAAGGTGTGAGAGACATTATGAATGTTTATACATGTATCTTTGCTATTAAAGTCTGATTAGTAAAGGAAATGTTCAGATTCTCTTGTTAAAATGTTATGTGGTTCAATGCGGGAAAACAAGAGTTTTAAAGAAAAGAAAAAAAAATTAAGGGTGTTCTTTGTGTTACATATAAATCCTATCTTATGCCCTAATCTCATGATTTGAGGAAATTGTGAGATCGGGGTGTAACATCACCCATCCTAGTGCTAATCTGGGCTAAGCATGCCTAACCATAGAGTTATTAGTAATTAGATTCTTGCAAAGTAGGCACACCTTAGTGATGTGGGTCATCCAATAATTTATTTGAAGATCATTTTCATCTGAGGTCCCAATCCTAATATGTTACATGAACTCATATAAAAACCATAATATGTCTTGGTATTGTCTTGGAGCGATAGAAATGTGGAGGGCGTGATTGAATTGAGAGATAATTCCCAAGAAATCTCTAGGGTCCTTCTTTTATCAACTTGACATAGTCTTTGTTGGTAAGTAATTGCACTACATAGTACCCATTATCTAGGTCTAAGATATAAAATTGATCATGTAAATCCTGTAATTGACTATCTATTCAATTTAAAGGCTTGAAAACTATATTTATGCTGACTATTTGTATTATCAAAACAAATTTCTATGATTCTAATAGTTGTCGGTAGACCTCATCTATGTTTTTAATGCTAGGAGTTGATCTTCTTATGCCAATAGTAATATTGTATGACTTCAAGAAAAGTCATCCTATACAACTATACTCGCTTGGTTATTCTTGTTATATTTGATTGAGGTATTCTTCTAAAATCTCTCTTCTCCGGTCTTGATATCTTGATTATGAGTTATCTAAATTGTATCCCTTTGCTTAAAGTGAATCAACACTGATAGAACCTTCATTCAGGTATCCAAATAGTTGCATGTCATAGTTAGAGTTACCGTGATTGTTGTGCCATGTCTAAATTCTTAAAACATGCAAGTGCTTGAAATGCCTGTTTATTACGAACCTAATTTATATATAATTTTGAAATATCAATTTTCTTTGATATATATATATTAAACATTAATTTTTTTAAACCATTAAAAAAAAACAACCACTCATTTATAATTCACCACTAAACATCTCAGTCAATTTAAAATTAACAAATGTGAAGATATAGATTCTAATTGTGGTGCAATTTTTTTAAACGCAAACATTAACATCTACTTCATCCTAAAAAAGCTAAAAAGTAGTGAACTTGACCAAACATAAAAAAACATGGTATTATCGATACCATTACAATTATTATGTGATGTATTAATGATAGGCATGAAGTCCATCGTTCCCTATGTGAAGGATAAGCTGGTTTTTTGGGTAATTAAATGAGATCCTTCGAGCTTGGATGGATTCACATGCCAATTGAATCTTCAGTCGCTTGAGTGAACAAAAGTCGCACTGTCTTACTGCCTGCGTCATGGATTTGTATATGCTAATAATAATGTAATTAAACTCCACCAATTCCAACATGATCCTCCTAGTTGATTTGATGACCATTCCTCAACTAATACGAGCCTACACTAGTGTGATTGAACTTGGTGCCACATCCCTTGAGACCTCTTCCATTCTACTTCTATTTTCCTACCCTGATAGGTGTCATTGTGTCTTCATTTTCAGTCATGATTTGTGTGAGTACTTCCTGCAAGGATACCCCTTCAACAACCTCATCTACGTCTGGATAAACTACTGTGTGGTCTGCATCATTCCCTACCTTGTCTGTAACAGGATGATCTGCGTTATGCACCCCATTAGTACTTACTTCCTCATTTATGATTTGACCTCTACTTGAGCTACTTGAAAGATTAGTATTCTGCACAACATCTTCTTCAGTGTTGTGCATCATCTTCTTCCTCTTCCACACCTTTGAGCCTCTGGTCTCTGGAATGGCCACCTCAACATTCATAGTCTTCTGTGAATTGTTTTCAACCTCATGTTCCTCCTCATTATCCACCACTATAGGTTTGTACCTATTTCGATCTATTTGTTTACTACTTTCTTTATGTTTGTTGCGTTGTCTGCATTTGGCATGGATTCCTTTGCCATAGTATGTTTGCCATTTGCCATCCTCATCTGACCATTTCACTACTGCCGCCTCCTCTTTCTCTTTTGTCTCATGATCCTTAGTAGAAGGTGTGTCATATTTAGATCTATGTCCCAGTTTTCTGCACATTAGAATAGGTGCAGAAGAACCTCATACTCAACTTTGAACTCTGACCCATTGATGATAATGGCGGGTTGAACTGGTACTGTGGTATCCAATTCAATCGTGAGCCTTGCAAAGCAACTTCTCATCTTCTTAAATGTATGCTCATCCACCTTCACTGGTGTTCCTAGTGTGTGACCTATTCTCTCAAACATGGCAAGCACATACAGATGTAAAGGGAGGTTTAAGATCCTTACCCATGTTACAATATGGTTTGGAAGTCCTTCTGAAGATTTGAAGTTGTCGTCCCATTTCCAGACGATCAAGCATCCACTAAACATAGACCAAGGACCACCTATAAGTGTGGTCTCATAGTCTATTTTACATTAGAACTGCATAACGTAGTAGTTCAAATTCAGTTCAAAAATCCTCATCCTTCCAATCGGTTTCCATAGTAATTGTAGTCTATCTTCCATTGTCATGTAGTCGACACTTCTTCCAATCAATTTTACAGTAACTGCAAACTTCCATCGTAGTAGAAGTACTTCTTCTACATCTGAGGTGATATACAATTATAGGCATCCTTTGTTTGTGATCAATTCTATATCCTCTGGTTCTAGATCTCTAGATTCCAAATCTTCTAAAATCTCTTCCCAATAGGTTGATCCCTTACCTCCCAGTATTGCTTCCTTGAATGTGCTTGTGAGATTAGACGAAGTGTCCTTTCCTGAACTGGTATTACACTCATCCAAAGAAGTAGGCTTTGCAGCCATGTTCTTTGAATTAATTACTATTGATATATGAAAACATTTTCTTACGCTTTTGAAATATATAAAGAGGGTAAATAAAATAATAAATTTTTCTTTCGATTATAATTTAGTACATACTAGAAAAGAAACAATGTTGACTCAATTCTTGTTTAGACATTGTGAAATGGTGTCCAAATCTAAGTTTCTGAAGTTGTTCTTGATGTTCAAAGATGTAGAAACAACTTAGGTATAAACACGACGAGCCATTGTATGAGTTTTTGGGAGATTATTGTTGAGAAAATGTCAACATTTCTACCAAAAATATTGGTAAACAAATTTGGTTTGACACGTAGCCAATCCACAACATATATCATTTTACAAAAAGTGCTGACACCAAAATTCACTTCACTCAATAAACATCATGGCCAAATCAAATATTTATATAGCGAAGGAATAAATTCTAATACTTCCTGGAAAAAATCATGTATTTTTCTACCTATGAATTTCATCAATTCTTCCATTTTTCTCATGATGGAGACTAATATATATAAGAAATCATTGATCTGAACTTAATTGTAGTTTGATCTCTAACTTAGATTTTTATGATATTTTTTTTATTTTTTAATCTATTTCCCCACGAATAACAAACTCAAATACAAACCTTAGTTGGAAATTTATTATTTTTAAAATTCATTCTTATTATTTATAAGAAAAAAATATTCAATTGAATTTATATCATAAATAGAATCCTATTTTTGTTTACATTTAATTGACTTCTATTTTTAAATTTCAACAATGAGAAAAGCAATGAATTTAGCTTCAAGATATCATGTCGCTACTCCCTTTTTTATTTCATATCTATCTATTACATGGAATTTTAATGTATTATAAGGAGACTTCCTTTTGGAGATCAATATGTAAATATCAAAAAAGTCAAAACTCAAAAATAAATCATGATTTGTTGTTTAGAGGGTGAGTGCACCGTATGTGGTTTGTTCTATTTTTCCTGGCATGTCGCATCGTAGAATCCTATGTTCTAGCACTGGACTCCATCCACATAATAGATAAATTTGTGGGTCCCATGGATCCAATCAAGTGGTAGTTCCTATATCAATCCAAAATGATATTAGTGTTTTCAATGAAACTTCCTACAATATCGAACTTGCATCTCTCTAAAACACCTATATCCCTGAATCTTTTATCAAAATCCCCCCATTTGACTCTCTTAAAGACAATTAGTGAACTAAGCTCATAGTTTTAACACCTAATTGTTTCCTCTCAGGAGTCCTTATTCTAAAACAAGAATTTATTTTCTTGGAGGTTGGAAAATGGTAAGGATGCATAAAAGGTCGTTATATCTATTTTGTATTTTAAAGCTACTTACCAATCTTCAAGATTTAGATCAAACAATTTTCACTTGTTTAATTTTACTAACTAGGTATAATATTTCAAGTTGAAACAACTAGTTAATCTTATTGTTGATTCCACTATTCTATTGCTTCTTTGTATTGATCAAACAACTAGTCATGTCAGGAAAATAAATTTGTTAGACATGATCATATGATATGCCCACTTAGCTACATAATTTCTTATTCTACTTTGAACTTGATGTTACAAATTTCTTCAACAATCATATATGTTGTATATTCATTCATGATCAAAATTGTGCACTGATTTGTAATAGAATATTTTCTTACACGACCAGATCCTATGCGTTTATAATATGTCTAATAACAATTTCAATAATATTATTTTTTGACTTCTTGTGTATACTTTATTTTTCATTCTTGAAAAGTATCACGAGATCATTGATTACCTTAAATAACCAACTTGCTACTTATTGAACATTACTCTTCAATGCAATTTCTCATATAATGTTGACTAATTAATATTATTAAGACTGCTAATTGTATCATTTAAAACCTTGGCTTTATAATTTTTCATCATCTACCTAATATACAAAACATGACTTACTCCTTTGTCATACGATGTATATATGTTATGGGAGGTTTCGGGGGAATTGGGTTCCTTAACCTGCTAATATTCGTGGGGTTGATGAAAGGAAGTCTGCAATCATCTTAAGGGCTCAAGAGCTCCAAAACCTAATAATGTGTTACATTTCTATTTTTTTTCTATATGGAGAATCCCTAATACAAAATGAATCAAAACAATTTACTAAATTGAGTTTTCTATATCAATTTCTAGTGACATCATTGAGAATGATAACTTTCTTGAACATGATTCTCTTACTCAGTCTAGTGGCCACACTTACCTTTCTTAATTGCCCCTAACTAGTGTATCTTTTTGTATTTTTGTGTATCATTATTATTTAAAAGAACAACACCCTGCCAGTGTGGCGTCGGTGGTTTGGTCCAGCTTGTCATCCATGGGGGACCCGAGTTTGAATCCCCCTGTTACGCACTGTAATTACCAACCCTTGGGTCATCCATGCTCTGACACCTGCTTGAGGGAGGGGAGAGAGTAATGTCTCCTTTAACTAAAAAAAAAAAGAACATCTAAAATCTTCGTTGCTTCAATATCATAATAAGGTGTTGACTTGAAAGTATGTTTTTATATAGGCATTTGTTAGAAATGCCATTATACACTCACTGCTATTGGCTTTTTTAGAACGAAGTGCCACTAAATAACTTGGAGCGCGTGTGGAACAAGAGTTGACCAATACGGGCATTTATAAATCCCCATTGCGGCAACTTAGAAATGCCAATATTGAACTTGTTTGACGGCCTCCAAATTCTCAGTGTATTCCTTCATTTTACTTTTGAGCATAGTGAACACATGATTAGTTGACTGTTCGTCAATATTCTACCACGATTACCAAAGTTTTGGTTTCCCTCCAAATAAGCTAGTAGTCATCCCTCTTACCATTCCCGTCCGCCCCCAAAATCTACTTTTTGTACAGTTGTACTCAACTAAACACGAGGTCCGTCCTCGTTGTTACCCCGCACAATTGGACTCCTTCGTTACGATAACGTTACTATTTATCCGAAAGCTGCTATCATCATGAAAGACTAACTCCTCTAATCCGGTTCCTAGCTCCCGTAATACCTAATTTACCATTCCCTCTTAATTGGTGGCAATATCGTCTCGGAACTGTTTACCTTCCCATCACGGAGAGTAACACTCGACTCACGCGCAGGGAGAGTAAGGATCGGCTCAGGCGCGGTAGACTGGGTGGTTTTTTTGGGAGGAGAAACTGATTTAGGAGTGTGATAAGGCAAGTTTTAATTGGATGACTGGTAGAGATTATATACTAGACAAATAAATTTGTTTTGTTTATAAATTTTGAATAGTGATAATTTTTTTGACGAAACAAAAATTATTGAATTCGTTACGAAAAATTAATTCCAACAAGTCTATTGTTGATATATTCTTGATAAAAAAATACATAAATGATATGAATAAGTGATGTGATGAGAGAAAAATTGTTTTGATTATAATTTCTAAAGCGTTATGAATTTTTGAACGAAATAAAAAATCATTAAATTTGTGATAAAAAAATATATTCAAACAATAGTAATGTTGATATACTTTTGAGAAAAAAGGTAAAAAGAAGGAGGAAAATGATGATGCAAGATTAGAGAAGTGGACAAAAAAAGTGGCAAGGAGAGATGAGGGAAGTGAGAGAAGTAATGACATATGAGAAGTGAGGAAAAAAGTGGTGGGGAAAGATGAAGGAAGTTAGAGAAGTAATGAGAGATGAGAAGTAAGAGAAGTGAATGGAGGACATGAGGAAAAAATATATGTATTAATGATAATTAGGCGTGTATTTATGGTTAAAAGCGTCCAAAAATTGATAAACGTGTGTTCAAAAATTAAGTGCTTGAAATTATGAGTATGCGTATAAAAATAGCTAAAGGTGTCTAAATATAACTATATAATACTCAAAAAATGAAAAAAAATACCAAAAAATGGTGATACGCCCACAAATGGTTGAAAACGCCTAAAAGTGACTAAATAACGCCTAGAAAAGCTAAATAACACCTAAAATTGCTAAAATTCTTAGGTGTTAAACAAACTTATTTGGGCATCGTTACATTATTTTTTATTGTCAATACTTTATTTGGGCACCATTTTTGTACTTCTTAGTGTCAGTGAACTATATATTTTTGAGCATCAATTAACCATCTTTGGGTGTTAATTAGCCAATTTTGGGCGCCGTTAAATAGATATTTGATGTGAACTACATTTATACACTATTTAATGCGTACAACCATATTTGGGCATCATTAAGATATTCTTGGGTGTCAAACAAACCTATTATGGACACCGTTATATTATTTTGATTGTCAATATCTTATTTGAGCGCCATTTTTATACTTTTTGGTATCAATGAACCATTTCTGAACATCAATTAACCATCTTTTGGTGTAAATTAGTCATTTCTGAGCGTCATTAAGTTGTTATTGGATGTGAAGTACCTTTACATCCTATTCAATACATACAACTATATTTGGGCACCATGAAGTTGTTCTTGGGTGTCAAACAAATCTATTTGGACGTTGTTACATTATTTTTTATTGTCAATTGTCTTAAGTGTGATTTAATGCGTACAATATTTATTTGGGTGCCATTTTTATATTGTTGGGCATCATGAATCATTTTTGGGTGTCCATTAACCATCTTTACGTGTTAAATAACCATTTCTAGTCTCCATCAAGTTGTTGTTGGGTGTGAAGTACTCTTACATCTTATTTAATGCGTACAATATTTAGGGCGTCATTAAGTTATTTTTCAATGTCAAACAAATTTATTTGGGCGTCGTCGCGTTGTTTTTGGTTGTCAATTATGTTATATGTGATCTAGCGCGTACAATTTTACTTAGGCGTCATTTTTATACTTTTCGTATCATTGAATTATTTCTAAGCGTCAATAAATTATCTTTGGGTGTCAATTAACCGTTCGGCGTCATTTCATCGGGGATTAATTAAATGTTTATACCTCAAACAATCATTTTTTAGTTTTTTCAAAAATTAATCAAGGTTTAAAAATTATAAATAAAATAAATTTGTGTTTCATCCATTCACCTCTATACATCACTTATCTATTATTTTCTCAAAAATATATCAACATTAATGTTGTTAGATTACATTTTTATTACAATCTAATGATTTTTGTTTCATCAAAAAATTAACCACAGTTCAAAAGCTATAAGTGAAATAAATTTATTTCTCTATTACACAATCACCAACCCACCAATGAATGTCTGCCACATCATAGTGGAGACCATTGCTCGTAGGTTGTTGGGGACACGATTTTGCCATCGGGTTTGGAGCGTCTTTGGGTGTCAATTAACCATTGGACGTCATTTCATCGGGGATTAGTTAAATGTTTAGACGTCAAACAATCATTTTTATTTTTTTAAAAATTAATCAAGTTTTAAAAATTATAAATAAAATAAATTTGTGTTTCATCCATTCACCTCTATATATCACTTATCTATTTTTTTCTCAAAAATATATCAACATTAATGTTGTTAGATTATATTTTTATTACAATCTAATGATTTTTGTTTCATGTTCAAAAGCTATAAGTGAAATAAATTTATTTCTCTATTACACAATCACCAACCCACCAATGAATGTCCGCCACATCATAGTGGAGATCATTGCTCGTAGGTAGTTGGGGAGACGATTTTGCCATTGGGTTTGGAGCGCGTGTCACTGAGCGTAACCAAAATTTTAACTCTTCCTATTATACACATCCTCTTCCTCGAGTCTCTCCAAACTCAAGTACCTTGGAATCTATAACGACACTGGTTGATACGGCCTGACCGCCAAAGATCGTTAAATCATGGTTCCTTGTATGTTGCACTTCCAGCAACTACGTTAGTGGCATAAGTGGTATTGTGGAATAACATCAATGGCTTTTCTTCATTCTCCTCAACTTCAAATTCAATGCCACGATCTTCAGCGGCTGTCTTGACCTGCCAGGGATACGGCGCATTTCTGTAAGTTCTCCAATCCATACGGGATCGATCTACCCATATATAGTATGTAGATGTATTTTCATTTCACCGAGACTCCCCAGTGTTATCCTCCATCCTTTCCACTTCCATGCCTACTTAATTCTTTGGACACAAATTGTGCTGCTCTACAAAAAATACAATCAAACACTCTTTTTATAATATTTAAATTTATGTGAAATTCACAGTGAAAGAAGATGCTATGTTGCTAGATTGCAATTGAGATGCTTTGCGTGTGACACAAGGATGAGTGTTGTTACTGCCTCATTGGACGACATGGCGACACAAACAGTAAGTACCGCTGCTTTCTTAGCTTTATTCTTGTTATATGTACTTTTCATTGACTACGATGCATTATTTTATGCAAGCTTGATAGTCCATTGTAACATGAATTTGATTGTTCATGGGGTGGCAAACCATAGAGTGTGGATTCATCATGGTGGTACGCATGCAACCCTTATAACGAAGGCAACAATGCTAAGTGTTGTATTATATGTAAGACACCATAATGTACTTCGAAAGCAAAGGTTAGTGGCACTTAAATTTGTATTTCTGGTTTCCCCATTGTGCTTGAAACTGCTTGAAACTGCGAAGATCCTAGGCACCTTATATCTGTAGACCCATGCATTATTATTTACATGATTGTTGAGAGTAAACTTCTAAAGAAACCATGAAAAAAATCACTGGACAAAACACACATCTTTCTTCTACTTTAATACCTTTACTTGTAAGGACTGAATTATGATTGAATGTCGACAGGGGCGGAACCAGAAATATACTATAGGGGGGGCTGAGTTTATAAGGGGGGGCTAAAAAAAAAAATCAAATGCAGTGATTCGAACCTGCGTCACCTATGTAATTAAACGAACAAAATACAATTCCGGCTAGCCGCTTGTTTAGTATGCTGCGAACCATATATATTATATTATTAGTAGTATATTTCAATTTTCATAAGGACATTTTAGTATATTTGGTGGAGGGGAGGGGGGCTAAAGCCCCGGCAGCACCCCCCCTCCCCCCCCCCCCCCCCCCGGATACGCCCCTGAATGTCGACCATTACTCTATATAAACATGCTTATCCTATAGTTTATTGTGTTTTCGACTGGAATGGTAAAAGCTGTAATGAATGTATATGGTCTTTTGTGTTGTACGTCTTGAATATCTATCAACATTGCAGGTTATCTTGCTTACTATACTTACGGTTTTCATTTTACTGCAAGTCATCTTGTGTCTTGTAGAAGAATATATCCATTTAAAGCTGCATGATTTTCAGAAACCTCCTATAATCTAGATAGGAGAATATGATTAACATTGTGAAGTAAGATCATGATGCCTACTATATTAAAGACCACTGCTTTTTTCCAAAAAAAAAAAACAAGTGTTGTAGTTCCTATTTTTCTTGTACAAGAAGTCACATTATTTTACAATAGTTAGGTATAGATTTTTAGTATTTTTCACTTCATTTCAACTGACTTTGTATGTTCTTCTCACGGATCTGGTATTTCAATAGTTCTTAATTTTGTGGTTTTATTTGAGACTTTTTAAGTCAGGATTGTATATTTTTTCTAAGAAACATGGTCACATATATTTTTTGACGTGGTAAACGATCTATTTTTTGTTGGTCTTATAGTTTTTGTATCAATTTAGTCAATTTTAAACATTAATAGTGTGGTTGTATTCATTTTAATCAAATTCAAGATTAATTATTTTTTCGTATTCATTTTCACTTTTAACCTACCCTACAAACATATCATAGATGCAAGGCATATGACCTAATTTTAATGCATGGTGTATTTACCAATTTGTAAAAATATACTAGTGTTTAAGAATTGTGGAAATTTAGTCACAACTATGCATACATTTTTATCTGTCACTTGTTTATTTCTCTAAGAATGTCTCTATGTTTAAATCTTGGATGAGGGAATACAGGCTAATGCTTAATATATGACAATTGAACTAATGCAATGTACCATAAACTATAAATTGTGGTGTGGTAGACAAAAATGTGATCTTGATCTTAAACTATTTGTGCACTGAAGTCAATGCTAATAACAATTTACTTTCTCCTACTCTTTCTTCTATTTGGTGTTATATGTATACAAAATTGATGCCTAGAACTAATGGGGACATGTTTAATCATAATTTTCCATCTTAATAAAAATACTAATGTTGATTAAATGTGTGAAATTTCATGCCTACCATGGAATTTTTGTCTCTTTTGTTATCATCGTATAGTCACCCAATGTCTGAACCACTACGATGAATGCAGACTCATGCTTAAAGCATGACTTCCAAACTAATTATCTTTTACTTTATTTTTTTATTTGGTGGTCTCATGTCATTAGAAGGAACGGTCCTCTTATGTACTCATGAATGTACATCAATCACATATTTACAACAAACATTCAAGTGAGGCATGGTAGGTCTCTAAAATATCAGAAAATGTTTTCTTCTATCTCTCTGACATCGGGAATTCCTTCCAAACCTACAAGGAAATTAGACTATTTTGACTTTAGAACTTGGCCAGATTAGTTTTGAACTAGACCTTTATAAAATTAGACAATCCATCATTCCTCATCTGTGTGTTAGCTACCATTACTTTTCTTATATTTTTATTTGTAAATGTTATACTTTTAGTTCAACTATTTTTAATAATATACACAAGCTTTATTATCCATGCCATGTAGTTATACATATAATTTCACACCAATATCTTTGTATGTGCAGGGCATTAATTTAATTTTTAACAACCATATTTGATCATCACTCATACCTAACTTTATCATTTCCTTTCTTTTATATTTCACCTGGTTGTTAACATCTCAACTCTCTATAACTTCTAAATGTAATACCTTTTATTAAAGATATTTGTATATTGAATATTTTTCTTTGCATTTATATCTGAAAATCATGCATTTATGTTTCACGTATAGAATATTTCATCCATATGGATTGACAATTTAGACAAGCAATGTTTTCACTTGGTTTGGAAGTGGTATCTAATGTTTTAATTGATAAAAATTTCTTATCTCATAATTTCACAATTCTACTAGAAAAGATATGCTTCTTCTTGAATCATAAATATCATAGTATTTTTTGTATGGATAATATGATTTTAGTTGAGATAAATGATAAATATTTGATTAATATATATATAGTTAGTTAGTTTGTTAGTTTTAGAATTCTTTTTCAATAATTCACTTCTATATTACTTCTTCCCAATATATGGGAATATGAGTGTGTAGTTATCATTCAAAAACTATATCAAAAAACTTGATTATTAGGAAGTGGCGAATAATATTGACTACTATTTTTTGTTATACCTTAGGGTGTGTTTGTTACGTGGTGAATCATGGTGATAGGGAGTGATGGTGAATAAAAAATTTTGTTTGTTTGCCATGGTGATAGGGAATCATGGTGAATCCATGGTGATTTTGTGGTGAATTTTGACCTATTTTTGTCCCCATGAAAAAACATGGTGAATCGTGGTGAATCATGGTGAAAGAAGTTTCTTTCAAGACTCTACTATTTATTTAGGCAAATGTGTAAAGAAAATATTCTAATAAATATGATTCTTACTTGTGTAGGGTGTTTTTATAAAAAAAAATTCCCCTCCCCATCACTATAACCATGTAACAAACAACATTTTTTAAGTTTTTCACTATCACCATTCCTATCACCATGCACATGTTACCAAACAACACATTTTAATAATTTTTGTATCACCATCACTGCCCCTATCACCATCACCATCAATTTTATCACCACGTACCAAACACAACGTTAGTTAATTTGTGAGGGTGTTTCATGTATCTCAAAAGGCTCCACTAATTAACACCCACAATTAATTACCATGGATGGCATGGTATATGATGGATGATGATGATGATTGGAACAAAAATATATTGGGAAAAGAAATATACTGTTGTGAATTTCTACATCATGTGTAGTTAATTTTCCCTTATAATATACAAGTTAGTAGTTCCTTACTCTATATGGTATTATTGTTATGTTTATTTGCATCAAATGTATTTTTTCATTGTATCAGTGTAATAAATTTAAAAATGATGTTATGCCAATATATGCTTGTTGTTTAGTGGATATGTTGTGATTGCTAATGATATCGTTAATTCCATATTATGTACACAAGACTGATTATGGTATAGATAATAAAGTTGTGTTTATTTCAAAATTTGAAGAATGTTCAGTTATGATAAAGCTATATTATTATTTCTTTGGAGAAGGAACAAATGGCTGTGTACTTAAATTCTCGACTAATGGACCTTTTCAATAATATTGTATACAAGGATGGTAGTTGCTAATGTTTGAAAGAGTACATGTACCAAAATATATTTTTATTCATGCATTCCATGACCTAGTCTTATTTTATACGTTCATGCTGTGAGAAACACTATTTTCTCGATTTTCAAAAGTGCCAAAATTTTTAAGAAAATAAAACATGTAAATGAATACAATTATTTCAATGCAGTATGGTCACCACATGTATTGTATTTGAAAATTATGTCAAAGAAATCTTTTAAAAAATTGGTGGAGATAAAGTAATAGAGCTAAATATTAATGAATGCATTTTTTTTATTAAGATGACAAGTTGACTTCAATTACTTTCAACCAAACAAACATGTTCTATCCCAATTCCATTCCATTTGGATTCTTAACAAATATCCCAATCTTAGGCCTATATTATGAGGAAGGTGAGGTGACTGTAGAGAAGTATGTACTACACCATCTATACAGATGTTGTATTTGATAATGATATGGCAACCAAATAGATCAGATGACATTAACATAGATGTTATCAATTTATTGGTTAATACCTAATTAGCATTCTATGATGACAAACGGTGACTCATACTCTCATATAACCAATGAAAGAAATGTCATGAGACATCATCAATTTTCTTTGCAATAATATAGCTTTTTCCTTTCAAAAGTTCAATGGCCCTCATGAAAATTTCTAATTTTAAGAACATGTTAACTAATTAATTCCAATTGCTATGAAGAAACTGTAACTTATTATCTTATTCCCATCCAAATTCTTCCTTGAGAAAAAATAACTACACAATAACTTTGGATAGAGACATCCTTTTTCACTTAATAATGTTACTCTAGATTTAATAATGATAATCAATAGTAGAATTCACCTTTCTTGACTCATAAAAGATAAAATATACGAATGAATCTTCATCCAAATTTATCATGAAAAGTAATAAAATCATATTGAAAATTTAAATACCTTACTATTTTTGTATATAATTTGCTAAATAAATAATTTTTGGGTTTTGTAACTGTAGGAAGATAGAAAATTATATATGTTTAAACATGGAATCATTGATTTATTGATTGCTCCATTCATGTCAATCACATGGATATCTTATCAAATATCATCAAGTCATTCAGTGGTCCTAACTATGTATTGAAGTTTATCTATCATCATCTAGAAATTGAACTTGCTTAAATGGCTAAGTAAATTATTTGTCTAGATAATTTAGTATTATTAACAAAAATGTGTATTTGTAGAAGATGGACTTCATATCTTTCGTACATAAATAAACAATCAAAGACTTATTTTTTAAGAACCAAAACAATTTCTTATTTGGTTTGACTCCAAATAGCCATTAGTTTATAGATTGCTTCATCCACATATATCCATTCTCTTCCACAAGTCATCTTTCTTGGGATCAATAGTCAAGGGATCCATTCTATTTCCAAAACCATAGATAAAGAAGATATAACATGAAAAGTCATTAAGAATATTACTATGTATTTTGTCAAATAGGTTTTCAGTTTTGAGGCATGAAAACATCTAAGGATTTAACTACTAGAGCCTAGAATTCAATATCAAATCCTACCTCAAAGTAAACCAAATGTGAAACATTGATTAAACCAACTGCAACAACGAAATACTAATGAGAATAATTTGAGTTGATGAAGGAGTGTTGTTTTAGGTATACTTCCTCTTAGTCATTGATTATGATACCACACATCATAATGATTTTTATATTATATTCTTATACTTGTGGTGATTATAATTGTTCTCTTCATTTTCACCATGTCAATACTATAACTATTGTAAAAATTGGGAAATATACTTATCAAAAAAATTCTTTATGAATATTACTTTAAGCATGATTAATCACTATTGAATATACAAGAATTGTATTATAAAACATTAAATAAGAATGATCATAAAATTGGGACAAATTATGTAAAAATATTTGACATGTATAACTATTATAGATATTAAAAAAAATTTATAGTTAACTGAACCATAATAATAATATGAAATACATTTAACAGAAGGATAACATTTCAGTATTAACTAGACTCTAAGGAATGAAGATAACAAATAAATTCTTGCATATATGGAAATATATAATCCAACTAAAACTATACAAAAATAATTTACACATTTTTCTTCCTTTTAATTAGTTGTATCATTACAATACACTATCTTGTAATTCCTAATGAATTTCCATCATATTATTCATGTAGTATACAAAATATTAAAGATAGAAGTAACATGCAAAGCACGTACACTTACTAGTTCATACTAAAAATGACAACAACCCTGTTGTCGCCCCCACCTAGTTCTCTTATCCTTCTAGTGACTCTCTTCTCACCCACGGTCTTCTTTCACAAGTCCCATAGCAGGTTCGTTAGCTTCATCAATGGAGTTTGTGGTTGCATTGACTCATTCTCGCACTACGTGCCTCAAAGCAATAGGGATTTGGATCTTGGGGAAATTTGACATTGATGTAATGGTTGTATAGTCGGAGGGAACCACCATACAACAATTAGTGCATAATCTCTTACTTCTGAATCAGCAAACACCCATAACTACAAGTGCAACAGTAGAAATAGTGGGTATTGGAGTAGGAGATGGAGCCTTGACATAGAGATTCGTAACCAGGTAACATCTTGTCTCTTTCTATCTTTACCTTCCCTTTTCTTTGACTTATGATGGCAGTATCATATTTCTTGATGGGGGTGTTTTTCTACTGAAAAGAAATGGATAATAAACCAAAATCTACCTAGAACTATGTTTTATAGCTTCTTCTAAATTTTATGTGGGAAAAAAACCCAACTTGTTGGGTAAAAAATTCATAATTAGTTGTAATATATTTAGAACATATGTTTCATTGCATGGTATATGTTCCCTGATAGCTTTTCTAGAGTATCACATAATAACATACTTCATATGTTTTAGCAGTTGCACATGGAGTGACGCCTTGCTTGACGCTGCAATCTAGAGAGGGGGCATATAGGAAAATGCATTCTTGATTTCTAATCCAACAAGGTGATATCTTTAAAAAAATTAATAGACGTCCTCCAATCTCATTGAATACCTCCTCTCCTTTACCACTCAAATATCAAACTACCATTTTTCACACACATCATTGGGTGTGTCAATTTTCCTTCGGTTCATTGCTCCTCACTCTATTTATTTCCGGATTGTTTTTTGTAATCAGGGCCTTTCTCGACCCAATATAATGGGCCACATATATGTTAATGATAAGTTAGTTGGCAAATATTTATCTTTTTTTATCTCTAGAGCATTTTTAGAAATAAGTTTGTTGGAATCTACCTTTATTGTTTGTGGTTGTCACATAATATAGTGCTTAAATCATTATTGATGAAGGCTATCTATTTACAAGGGTAAATGATATGATTCCAGAATATGTGCATCAACTGGAATAATCCATGTGGAGTATTATGTACAATACCGACATAATGCTTAGTGTCTACGTTTTAATTGTTCATCGTACAACCAAATATTTTTTCCACTAAAATAGAAAATTTATATAAGAGGCCTCACTGCAACAAGACCACTGATGGTCTATAGCATAAGTGATGTTGTTGTTGATTTCCAACCATCTCCTTGTTGTTGAGCACCAAGTAGGTCTGTGTGGAAAAGTGTTGTTCATCCCTACGTCCTTATGCACAACTAGATACACAATTTTACTGAGAGATAAGTGCGAGACAATGTCTGTGTAACTGAAATAAATGTCATTTGGGGTAGTGAGAACTTAATTTTTGGAAGCACAATTACTAAATTTAGTTGCTCATTGTGCTATCATGACTGAATCTCTACAAGCATGCACAACATTTTGCATCCGAATCTGAGTATTGTGATCTATTTGTTTGATTGCACATGGCTTGTGGATACAACACCCTCTATGTAAGGACCCTGACCTGCGTTTAGGGCTTACCCTATTTTCTTTGCCTAACCTTGATGGTTTGATGCTTGCTAATCACGTTTAGTGGTGATTAGGGTTTGGTTGTGCTTTGTTGAGAGTTGGAGATGCTACTTGCAAATAACCCAAGTCTAGGGTTTTGTGAGGAAGTTTGCCACCTTGAGAGGTGTTCTTCTCTCTCGTTGCTTCCTCTTGGGTTGAGAGGAAGGTTTGGGCTTGTTGTTTGAGTTCTTTGGGCCTTTGTTGAGCTTGGTTGGGCCTTGAGGTGCCTTGTTTGGGCTTGCTTGAGCCTTGTGTCGGCCAAGTGAGGTGTGTGTCGGCCTAGGGTGTGTGTGTGTCAGCCAACAAGGAGGTGTGTCGCCCTAGTGCAAGCTTGGTGTGTCGCCCATGATGCTTGGGCCAACCTTGATCACGTTTGGAGGACACATGGTGCACATCTTGGACAAGTGTCTTATGGCTTGCAAGAGTGGTGGTTTGAGTTTGTGGACAAGTGTCCCTTGGGTGGACGACACCTAGCATGGAGCAACCTTGTTTTCTCCTCCCTTCCCTTCTATATAGGTGGTCCCTTCCTTAGCTTGAGGACCCTTTTAGTTCCTCTCCCTCTTGTGCACGACACACTCCCTCTTTCCCTTGCTTGGTGGCCGACACACCCTTGAAGAAGTTGCTTGGAGGTCGACACACCCCTGGAGAAGAAAGGTGGTGGCTGATACACCCCCTTGGAGGAGTGTTGGTGGACGACATCCCTTTAAGCTTGGAGCGCTTCTTCTTCCTTGGAGCTCAAGGCGGGTTGCATAGCTTCTAACCCTAACTACTCTACTCCCTTTTCAATATATGTTGCTTTAATCTTTCCTATGCACGTTAGTATTTGAGCCTTAGTTATCTTGCATGTTGGCCGATCCTTGTGATCTAGGGTTTATAGGAGAGCAACACTCCTTTCTCCCCATGTCTAGATGAGTGATCTTGGGTCCTAGTGTTATGAGCAATACCCCTCCTTCCTAATCGATTGAGGTGAGCTTGTGACCTAGTGGCTCAAGCAATACCCTCTTCGCACCTTGGGCAAGATGGTGAGCTCGTTTATATGACCTTGAGTAGATGTATCTTGAGTGGTTGGTGCTTGTGGAGGTGCTGCTCGACAGCCCTCATGGTTTAGTTGCCCTTGTACGGCCTGAGTGAGCAATGTTTTCTTCTTCTTCCTTGGGCGGGTGAGCAACCTGACCTTGCATGCCTTGATCTAGCTTTGCCCGGCAGGCTGCACGCCTGGAGGCTGCTCGCCTGGTGAGGCTATCGCCCGACACCTTGCTCACCCCACAAGCCTGCTCGCTCGACAAGCTCTGCTCACTCAACGCGCCCTGCTCGCCCGATAACTGGCCTTCCCTGTATCCGTGTCGTCCGACACCAAGGTGCTCACCCAGTACCCCCTCTGCTCACCCGGCTTTCCCTTGCTCGCCCAGTATCTGTGTCGCCCGATACATGTACCTTGCACGCCCAGAAATGTTCTACTCGCCCGATATCCAACCTGCACGCTCGGTATGCCTGCACGCCCGACAAGGGTGCATGCCCACTAGAGCTACACGCCCGATAAGGATTAGATGAGAGTGGGTCCTGCCCGGGATGACCTTTAGTAAGGGTTTTGGGTATCTCTTGTGAGGGCACGATCTATCATGAAAAGGTGATATGTTGGTTATGCTCTTGTGACTAGTTGAAGTTTGTTCTTTATATCTCCTTGTGACTAAGCACATGTGTATGAGTGTAACTACTCTGTTTATCTCTTTAATGCCAAATGTGACCTTGAGCATGCATTAGGGTTGCTTGATACTGTGCTCGTATATGTAACTTTAAGATGAGGCATGGATGTAGTTATTATTGTCATGATGTGTCGACAATGTAATTTACCCTAATTGTCATCTTATATTTAATAATGTGAGTCCCTTGATTATTCATATGGTTATTGAATGATGCTAACCATGCAGGTAATGCTTAGCCAAATGAAAGGCTATGAGAACTGATTGTATGAGAATACTGTGATGGCAGGTGAATTATGAATGATGTCCTATAGTGATGATGAAAGCCTTGAGAGGCTATGGCACTATGGGATGAGGGATTGAGATCCCATGATATGTGATGATCCTTGAGATGGATCTAGATGGTTGGCAAGAGGCTAAGTGATAACATGTGATGTGAGACCCTTATGATGGATCAGTGTGATGAAAATTATAGAAAATGCATAATGTTGAGTTTATGTTGTTTACCTCTGTGTTAAATCTTGCATGTTATACAACTTGGTTGAATCTTGGAACCCATATAAAAGATACTAATTAATCATAGTAAAATCTATCATGTAGTTGCCCTGGCCATAGATCCATCATCAGTCAGGATAGGGTGATGGTGAAACAGGTTCTCCTGCAGGTCGACCCGGAGTGCATATTTTGGAATATGCGAGGTTTCTCCTAGCCTAAAATAGAGAGGTGAAACGAGTGCAGCTGCGGTTGTAGACTCGGATATGTGATGAGTATGGTGAACATGGCCCATAGCTCCCGATATGTGATATGTTGAGCATGAATGCGTTCATGGCTCTGAGCACGGTGTTTTAGACACGTGGCTCAGTTTTTCTAACGTCGTGACCTGTACCAAGGCGGGCTAGGCAGAGGGTAGCCTGTGGAGCAGACCCTGTGGCTTCAGACCACTTGAGCATGAGACTGCGGTCCTACTTTGTGTTCTCGTGTACTGACCACGAGGGGTGAGGTCTTGGATTCCGGCTCTTCCATTGACCTTGAATGGCACCGTTTATGGGCTTCGCAGCCGAAGGTTGGATTTGAACGGTGCGGTTCATTTCCTCAGGGCATAATAAAATGTAATGCAGCCATTTAGTATATATACTGCTTAAGGCAAACACGAAACATTGGTTGAGGCCTTGTTTGTGTAGTTAACTTTAATTATCTTGCAGTTGTTCCCATGAGAGATACAATAGTTATATGCCTTTTGGTACAGTAATAAGTTTGGCGGTAAGGATGGCTTTGCTTTTCATAAACTGCTTCTGTTATACTCCTTATCAGTAATCTGCTGTTATAAGCTCTATCATATCTGAGGTTTTGTAGTTTTGGCGGGGAGTTATGCCTCCCGCTGGGACAATGTTCAATTGTCTCACTCCGCTGGTTTATACCCTTTTTAGGTGGTCGAGCTTGTCGTGGTGGTGGTCGCGGAGTGGCGGCCAAGCAGCAAGAAGATCAGTAGAAGGCAAGCTTTGGAGATGTTGCTGTTTTGGATGTTTTGTTGTAGAGTCTAGAGTCATCCCTATACTCTCAGGTCCTTGGCGGTGTTTTGACGTTGTTTTATGATGTACGACCGATGACGTTTGTATATCCTACTGTTGGCTGGATGAGGGCCTTTATGTATATAACAGGTGGTGAACTCATGGTTATGACAGGACAACTATTGCTCTAAGCTGTGGACATGTATCCAGACTTGTATGGATATGTATATAACATGTTTTCTTGCAGGATATGGTCTGAAATGTAATATGTTTCTCAGTTTATCAGTTTTCCACAAAAGGTTTTAATTAACCCGTGTTTTTGTTAAACTGTGGTTATGGTGATTTCCGCACGTTTTCGTGTAACACCTCGTTATCTGTGTGATAATGGGATGTGTTGCCACACTCTACTCATTTGATTCGAACTCAGAAGAGTTGAGCAAGACACTTTTCTATGACGGTCCATCCTCCTAACAGTGCTACAATATCACATGGAACTACAAACGGAGTTGAAGTGTTACATCAATGGCGCACCTGTCACCATCCCGACCATCAACTTCCGCCCACCCACTTTGGGCTCCCCAACAACAACAAAGGGTGGTGCAACCCGTCAAGGCAACACTTGTACATGGTCCACCTAATGTAGGGAGGGACAATGCACATTATTTTCCAGTAGTGAGATATTGGACATGGATATATAGCTAGCTTGTTGTTAAATTAATTCCAACTTATAAAGACATGTTACACTATTGAGCCACCTACTTCTATATCTCACTTTGAAGGGAAAGACAATAAATGAGTTATTGAGAGGGCCATCACAAATATCCACGAAGCTCATCATCAACTATCCCCATAGGTTGGACCACCCATATAATAGTGGTGCACCATCTTTCTTTATAACATAAGAGTTTTACTGCTACATAAACTAGGCCACTAGAGTGGGGGGTGCAAAGTTGCAACTATTGTCCCTAGGTTTTCTGTCACTTCCTTTATTAAAGGATCAATCATAGACATTGTAGTAAAATTGTTTGGCACATAATACAGTGGAGTAGACTACAAGTTACATCCTACAACTCTGCTACTAGCTAGTGTGTGTATGCTCTATGTGGACTACATCCAACCTTCTTAACTACAATTATTATAAAATTTAAAAATAAGGATTGCCTGGTAAATAGAAGATGATATCCCATCTCAATGTTTGTATGTAACTATAACATAACTCCTATAGAGTATAATATTTACAAAATAATAATTTAGTAGTGATTACTTTATTGACTGTTGCTTGTAGGGCATCATCAATATTCATTTTACTCTTAAAAGCTTCCAAAACAAAGGGGGTGCGTCAAGGTCATATCTCCATTCTTGATGCTATTCATCTTCTCAACTTTATCTTCTAAAAGTTGAGCCTTTCCTAGAGATAGACCAGACTTCAACTGTCCAAATAGTCAACTTGGAAACTCATCATCTGAAGTGATAATGGGAAAACTTTTATTGAAGATATAGTGTTATTTATGTACTTTTTGTATTTGATATCCTCCCATAAGAGTAGAAAATCTAACATGTCCTTGATTGGAAGATTACATAGATAAAGTTATAGTTGTCATAATCTATAACAAAAGATTTCATACATAATATATTAGGTTATTATTATGGGTTGTCATTTATGTAGGCATTCTGAGATTTGATCCATACTAATATTGAGTCATACAATTATACATATATGATCTCATTGATTTGTTTACTCAGATATACTAAATACACATACTAAAACTAATGTAACTATTACAATAAAAGATGAACTCCATTCTTATGACATCTTTTGACAAGTGAAACTCTCTTCTTTGGATTTCTTCTAAAGTCTTATTGCTCCTGTCATCTGTATTTTTCTGCACCTTTTGCCTAATTACTTTTGGATTTGTTTTCATGTATATGTGGCTCATTTTTTAACAGACTGATTTTTAATTTTAAAAATGTGACTTTGACTTCCTTGTCTTATTTTTTTTAGTCTTACAATGTCCTCTACACATACAATTACTTTTCTCTATATTGACTAATGATTCATAATTTCTCATACACAAACCATTTAACTATACAAGGTCTATTTGATGATTTTTGAAGAGAAATTTATTTTCAATACCAAATTACAAATTAAGGATGTCATATGAATGAAGATGTTGTTTATGACATATGTCTTCATCCTTGTAGTGAAACTTTTATAGGGGGGAGAAACAACTTGAAAAAAGAACCTAGTTGTGTACAAGGTTAAATAAAACTGCCGACATCAACAATTGTCATAATCTTATTTAGGTGTAAGGTCTCATTCTCTCCCCTAAATGCATCCAACATGGTTCCTCATTTATATTGTTCTATGTCATCTTGAACGATCTGGCTTGAAATGAACCCCTGACATTGGACATGGAAGCATGAGTAAAGGCTAGATATGGGTGAATGTATTGGGAATTTATATATATTAGAGTAGATTTAATGTGTAAATATACATCAGGGCTTACTTAATACTATATAGACTCTCAATGAATACTACACTCTAGCATGCATACATCCATAAGGGTAAAACGCACCCCATTTTTATTGCATGCATTTATATATAATTTGTGCTTCCATTCATCAGTGTACATATGATTCAGGCATGCCTTTTTTATTAGTAAGCATATGGCTCTTTTATTGGTCAACTTTCAAGTATTTACATCAGAAAAAATAGATATATGGGAAATCTATCTATATATTAGGCTATCCAAAGTACCAAAAATTTGTACGCAAACCCTTTTGGGATCAACCTTTGTGTCATAAAAAATAAACCTATTCATGGCTTTTCAGGCATACTAAACAATAGTGAGTATTAATAGTTAATCATTCATTTCATTTAATTTGTTAACCTCTTCCAGTTTAGATGAATGGAAACCCAATCTTGTATGAGCTTTCTATCATATTTGCTGAGTGAACTCACATTTCTTTAAAATATGGTCCACATTTTCTTCCTCTTTCAAACATAGGTTGCATCTAGAAGCAAAGTTGAAGCCAATTTTCTTCATGTCAATTTTAGTAACAAGTTTACCATGACATATCATCCACATATGAATGATGAATCATATGGGATCCTTAGACTTCCACAACCACCGTGCCCGGTATAGTTCTGGATGTTATGTTATGTTGATATCCCAAGCCCCACGCAAGTAGTTTCTTTGTAACTCTAGGAGCTAACAACGATCAGTGTCTTGAATGGTGACCTATTCGCAAACCTCCAGAAGATGTTGTATGCCTCTGCATTTTAGATTCTTGTCCTTTATCAATGATGGTATCAAGTCTTTAATATTCACCCAGACCATTTTTGAACTTCAAGTTTGTACCAATCACATCTCCTAGGAACTGGCCATTGACCCAGGGGTCATGCCACAATAGGATTTTATCACACCTTCCTATTGTTTATCTGATATTTGATAGAAGGGTGTCTCTATATATTAACAAGGTTCACCGGTATCAACTATAATGTTGTTGTATGGTGCAAGACCAAACAGAAGCTTTTAGTATATACTTATTGTGTACCTAGCGGATTCATAACATGCTTTTCTCATTATCTATGTCCCAGATATTTCTAATCATACCTACAGTAATCCAGTCCTAAACATTACACATTCCCAATCCTCCTTCTTGTTTTATCCTACACATTGCCTTTCAAGAAATGGTATGTATGATTTTGTTACCTTCTTTGTCATCACTGATAAAATTTCATCACAATCTTTCAATCTCTTCTATTGTTGCTCTTGGGAGGGAGAAAATTCCAGACCCATAGAGTTGATAGGTTGACAAAGTAGAGATAATTAATTCCACTCTACATGTCATTGAAAACAACCTAGTTTTCTAGGAATCCAACTTTGTTTTAATTTTATTCACTAAGTGTAAGCAGTGACATTTTGTAATTTTCCCAGTTTACAATGGGAGTCCTAAGTATTTAACTGGGAATTTCGTAGTCTTGATGTCCATGATCTATTCCAAACATTAATTTTCTTTCACACTTAGGATGAGTCATCGATTTCTTTCTTGATGCCAACTACACTACTTTCCTCAGCTTCAGAGAAGACAAAGAGGTGGTTTGCAAATATTTGGTGTGACACCATAAGTTCGTCTGCAACTAAAGGCTTAATATCTCCCTCCTTAACTTCTAGATCAATAATGGAGGTGAGTCATTACATTCCAATTACAAATTAGTAAGTAGATAATGGGTCTCCTTGTCGAATCCCATTAGTAGATTTGATGATAGGAGTCGGCGAACCATTAACTAGAGTATGGAAGGAGGCATAGTTTAGGCACTCATCGATCCCATGTAACTAGCATGGAGGGAAGCCCATATCAGACATGATATTCAAAAAGTATCCTGTGTTCATAGTACCATATACCTTACTCAAGTCAGCCTTCAAGCATAGTTAGCCTTTACATAAGGTTTCTTGATGTCACAAATAAGTTCATTTTCCAACAAAATCACATCCTTAATAAATGTGCATTGATTATTGCTTATCAGACTAGGCATAATATCTCTAAGTCTTTTTTCCATGATTTCAGAAATAATTTTATAGATGAAGTTTCATAAGGAGACAGGACACCATTCTTCCACTTTTGTAGGTTGAGGTACTTTGGGTATAAGTTCCACAAAAGTCTTGTTCACCTCTTTCAACATTCTTCCCTTGATGAAAAATATTTCACCACTTTTAGGACATCTTTCCTGATAATATCCTAGGAGTGCTCGTAAAAGCATGATTTGAAGCTATTAGGATCTGGTAACTTATTGTCATCTGCATTTTTGACCACATTCCATATCTCTTCATCAGTCATATACATTGTTAGTGCTTTGATTTGTTGCTCACTGAGTTTAGGTACTATCAAATTGAAGGTATGATGCATATGGCCTCTGTTGAACAAATCATGATAGTGTTTCATGATATTTTTCACTAATATCTTTGTCATTGGTACATACCATATTGTCATCCTCTAGTTGTTTTATTAGATTTGTCGATCTTCTAGTCTTCAAAAAAGCATACAAAAATTTGGAGTTCCTATCCCCTTATTTCAACCAAAAGACTATGGGTTTCTGCCTTATCATCAAGTCTTTATAGCTAGGCCTCTCTCGCAATATCTATTTTCATTTTGGAAATCTCCCAAAGAAGTTTATCATCAATGTTGGTATCAACTTCAATTTTGGTTTCCAATGCTTCCTTTTCCTTATTTCTTGTTGAAATCTATCAGGTCCCCTCTCATCACCCATTTTCACTTCTAAAGAACTATTTTAGTATGTTTGAGTTTTTGACAGACTTGGTACATTAGGAAACCCAGTACAGGCATGTCCCAAGCATTCTTCACCTCCTCCTTGAATCTTGGAAGAGAAATCTAGATATTAAAGAACTTGAAAGGATATATTTGATGCTCATCATCACCATCATCATCATCGAGATGCATGATTTGGAGTGAATGGTCACTTCTAACAGTGGGTAGACATTGTAGCCAGAGCTTTGGATGTAGGTTCATGAATCTCAAGTTGAAAAAGGTTCTTTCTATTTTATTTTTGACGGTTTGCTCTCCCAGTTGTTGATTATTCCAGGAAAAGAAGGGTCCCTTGGCTAGAAGATCAAATTTGTCTGTTTTTGGATGGCTTTGTTGAATTCATTCATATATCTAGCAAAACAGTGGGCCTTCCCTATACGTTCAGAGGCTGCTCAGACAACATTGAAGTCACTAGTGGAAAGCTAAGGGCTTTTAACACTTCTACTGATTTTAGTCATATCTTCCCAGAGTAAACTCCTTACTCTATTTTCATTCGCTGCATACATTGTTGCGACTAAAAGTTTTTCATCTCCTAAGTTTGAAACATGGACAAGCTACTTTTATTGTCACATCATGGTGACTTTCAATGTAGGATTGTCCCACATAATTAAGATGTGTGCTTTGTTACACATCATAGAGTTGTCAATCCACTTGGTACCCAGTCAGACCCACTAAATTGCCTTGTGAACTTTGTTTGTTCTGACTTTCACTTCTAAGAGAAGAGTAAGGTTGACTTTGGAACTTCTAAATTTGGCATGGAACATGTCCTGTTTGTCCAAGTAGGAAATTCCACAGACATTTCACGCTAGAATTTTGGAGAGCTTAATCATTAGCTTGTTGCCCTGGCTTGCCTCTAGGGTGGTAGTGTTCTGTGTGGCTCCATGTTGATTCAACTTTGCATTATGCATGTCCAATACCTTATACCTTTTTGGGGAATTACTTTGTCGTTCACATTCCCCTTTTGTCTTCTAGCCTGTCTCTTTTTCAATTTTTTGTATCTTCTTGATGGGGCCTAGAATCCTTGATCTTCCTCATCATCATTCTATCGAATAGGTTCTATATGTGTTGCTTCACTCTCCATAGTATGTGCCTCCTTCAGTAGTGCTGGTATATCTACAGTTTGTTCCACCATTGAGGGGAGCAGAGTCTTTGTCATGCAAAAAGGTATTATTGTGGGGACATTTGTTTGGTATCCATTCATACTCCACCCAAACACAATAGTCTTACCCTTTATCTGTGTAAAGCTTCACCTATTTGGAAATTTTGAGTTTGTAGAAATCAAAACATTGAGCCTAACATAGTCTCTGCATTTCCTAGACTCCATTTGTCGATCCAGACATTGTGGTTTTCCTAGATATGATACTATCCCAGAATGCATCAGATCACTCCATAGCTCTATGAGGAGATTCATGAGCTTCATCCAGACTAGAATTACTATCAATTTTTCCTACTCAAGGGGTTCTCCTTTCTCCCACTTTTTGAGTATCATCAGCTTCACTATGACATACCATGTCCCTCATAATGTGGTTTCCATATCCCCCACATCCTAGAATTTGATCATAAAGAAGTCATTGGATCTACCCATCACTTCCATGCATCCATCTGGTTTCCATGTGTTGTTGACATACTCCTCCAAAGTGGGTATATGCAGATTGAATCATGTGATATGCCAAATAATGGAGTTTTCCCAAAGCACCACAGTGAAATCTAACTCAGATTGAGGGATGATTATCACATCTTCATTCAATACATGCTTCATTTGGGCGATGTGTTTCGTGGTATATCCAATACACTACTCTTCTCTGATGTTACACAAGCCTATGATAGATTTGTTCTCCACTGTGATCTTCACCCCCTAGATTTGGTTAGGTCTCCTAGAAGGGGTGCCTCCAGCATCGCCACTGCTCTGTGCGCTCATTGTTCTCTTCCTCTCGTGTTTTTCAAGCATTTCATTCAAATCAAAATTATATCTAACTGAGTTTGTAGTGTGTATGAATATATACTGATGACTTAAATACACTAATATTGACATGTTCTCTTCCATTTTTCTAAAGTGATTTAGGATATTACGACATCACTCTATCTATTTTAATGATCTATCTAGTATGATGAATATGGAATTAAAGTTATAGATTTATACATGAAAACTATGGTGCCCCACATCTAGAAGGACATCTATGCCAAGGATATATTTTAGTTAGCCTAAACATTGTCTATATTTCTTACTTGTTTATATAAAAATATATGGCCATCAATAGCATGTCATAATCATATTAAGCCATGTTTCTTTGTCTTTTGATATAGCAAGTTATAAACTATATAAATCTTGGTACTTTATTGGTTGATAAGTAGAAGATACAAAATTCATTCATGTTAACCTAGATGAATGATCTATCATTGTATGATCCATAATGGTAATGCTATTACTATTATTACCCAAGTGCATTAAACTCCCTAGGTTTTTTTAATATCTTTTTACTACATTTGGTTTTTGTGATCTATGTAATTAAATTCAACCCCCTAATTATACTATGAACTCAAACAACCAGTTTCTAAATAACAACACCTTGGAGAAAAAACACATGCCATCATTTCCTTTACATGGTGTTATTTGTGGGAGGCCGCTTTCTTATCAAGGAGGAAAATATGTAACCGATTGTTAATGAAATTTATTCTAAATTGACCTTGTATATCAACCGAACTTCATATATATGTGTGAGATCTAAGATCAAAGGAGTAACCATCATGCCATCGCGATCCAATGCAATAATTAAAGATAAACAAAGAAATATGGTTTTACATTTATTGATATACCAAATTGTATTATAACTCCAAAAGTGTTTTGCAAGTAGATGTGGGGCGTTACAATTCTTGGTATGGCCTTGGAGTTGTTTATGGTCCCAACATATACTTAAATTTCTATTTAATTATCTTTCATGGAGGTCTAATAAAATTCTAATTTATAATTTACTTGATTTCATTTTGGTGGTGGATATATGGGATGTTAGAGGATTGATGTATTTGGGATTTTGAGTCCTTTAAAATAAGCATGCATTGATTGCAAATTCCATTCGAGTTTTGCAACAACTGTCCTTGTCTATACTATCATCGATATTCCCCAATTGTAGAATGCATCAGGTAGACTAATCACATTTAAACAACTTCTACACTCTCTCCCTTCTCCAAATTGGGTAGTAACCACCTACAACACTTGATGTTCTGATTCAAGTGTTCTGATTTACTTTCCTCTACCATGCATTGTTTTCCCCACCTGTATTGAGCATAAACTTGAATTCTTTTCAAAGTGTTTTTCTACATAGACTAAAACATAGATTGTGGAACTTAGCATATTTTCAATTTGGTTTTTTCTAACATATTGATTTTCTATGCATTATAAATAACCTGATTGTAGGTTTATTGCATGTATGAAATTTAGTTGCAGCAGAATAAACCTTGTAAATCGAATTCATATGTAGTGGTTGTGCCATCAACTTGATGTCTATTACTTATTTTTCAATAATATTCTATTTTTCATTATCTAGCATATCCTTGCAATATGTTAATTTGTGGATAATTACATATTTCTTAGCAAATTCACAACACATTCACTCCATCAGGACTATTATTGTATTGTAATCTATGCCCTTAATATTTTGTGTAAGTCAATATTATGTAGGTTATAAACACTAACATTTGTGAGATAATGATTATGTTTTTTCATTCAAAGTCATGAGTTGGTGCATAAAAATTACATCTAGAGTCTTGTAAAATATTTCACTCACATATTTTTACAAATTACAATTTTCATATCTTAATTTCTTTCAATAGAAAGTAATAAGGGAACACATTCCTCTACTCAACATTGAAGCGTGTTGTGCCCACTCCTTTAGATCCACTATTACAACAAATTATCTACATCAAAATAATTAATGTTGTATAGGAAGAAAATTAATAGTATATACATCCTCTTACATTCTCACATTACAAAAAAATTTATGGTTATTAAATTTGTACTTCTAATACTTCTTTCCTATAACTTAATAGCAAGCATAGCACAAAAGGGCAATGTGTTAGTTGAGATCCTTGATTTGATTGAATGTTTGGAACACAGTATTCCACTTGGAGAGTAGTCCACCATGATATCCTAGATTTTCAGAACCAACTTGTATGTAGAAAAAGGTAACAATGGCATGTGAAGAAAATATGATATTTTTTAACATAATATGAACAAGGTTTTTTTATTTTGTCATGAAACTTTGCTGAAGTATATGCATTATTATTGAATTCTTGTTGAATGTGCTCTATCTTAACCCCAAATCTTACTTATTTAGTTCATGGTACATCTTGGGTCCACCTATGTATGTTTGTTTCATGAGCTTACTGACTTGTAAGAAGCTTCTCTATATATCTAACTTGTTGAATATTTGTTCCCTTACAATATCTAATGCTAACTCTATAACTGTAGCTTCACTTTCCAGTATTGTTTGGAGTGATATTCTTTTCTTTGAGCATCAGATAGCACCCACAACTATTTTTTCCTATTTTTTTAGTTCTTCAATTATCCTTTTTGACAACAACATCAATGCTATGTTACACCCAAGAAGTAGTTGGGGTTTCCATGTCACAATCCTCTTAATTCCAGTTACCCTTTCTTTACTCTCGATCCTTAGCCATGCCTTATCTATATTAGTACATGATTATTGACTATTTAACATGGTTGTAAGCCCTCAGGTCATCGATGTTCTATCCTTGAAATACATGCCTCTACTAGGTATCATGAATCTATTTTGTCATGAATGTGGCACTATAGGTTGGTTCTTTAGGCTCCTATCTTGTCATAGAGAAAGTCAAACACATATTTAGAGCAATGCCAAATGAAATTCCATTACACCATCCCTGAGACATGTGTTCTTGCCCAAAAAGTGCCAATTCTAGGATAGATTAATCCGAATCTTGAATAATGTATCTCCTTGTAGCTTAGACCATGTTCATGTTTAGTAAGTTCAATCTAGGTCTTGAAATATAGCTCTTAATAACATTTTAACAAATCTTGGTGGCAATGTAGGTTCCAATCTTATTTACACTCCATATATTTCACTAGTATATATAACAATCAAGTGAAAAGGTTTCAATTCAATAGGAAGAAATGATTGGGAGATTTTCCAATCTATATAGTGTGATGTTCTTTTTGCCAACAATTGTTCATGGGCTTTTCTATTGATGGGCAACATCTTGGGAGAATATAACATGAACTTGTCTAGGTTTATGTAGATGGTTCAAGTGGAAAGAGAGCTCATGAAAGTGGGTACTACTTTTTTGATAATGGGGATGATCTTGGTAAGAAATTTTCTCTCTTGTATTGCAAAGTAGTTATCAATCTTTTATATACATCTGCTGTTGCCAAGCCAACAACATTCCACTGAGATTGTTGATCATAAATACCACAAATGTTCTACAATTCTTATTTGAATATGTTATTGTGTTTAATTTAACTGTATGTTCTACAAAAAGTGTCGATGTCTTCCCACATGATTGGGTTCGAGAATGATACAGATATACAACCTATGTGTTATTGCATTACACTCTAATCTCTATCACATTTTGGAGGTAATTAACTTTTACTTTTTGTAGGATCTTGAAAAGTTTTTTGGTTTCTATATTGTAGTTGATGCTTATAATAACTCCCCTCCCCACTCCCACTTGGAAAAATTGTCCAGTTATAGACTAAGAAGAAGTACACAACTGAATATCAGAAGGATCTTGCAAAAATTAATTATACTTACAAAGCAAAAGCATCTGGTTTAGTGTGTGTTCATCAACTGATCAACTGTTTGCATATTTTGAATATTTTGGGAAACACAGTTGATGCAATGAGTTCATTCAAGAACCAAAAACATATTACAATAATTGTTGAGGACTATCTACTTAATGTAATGCATTCAATATACCACATCAGGCTTATCTCAATATACAATGATATTCTTTGAGTATAATTGCTTATAATTCTTTCCAATTATTTAGATGTCACAGTTAATAGATGAATTCATTGTTTGCAACTAAAACTGTGAAAATTAGTCAAATATCTTTGGTTGAGATTGAGACTGTCTCAATGAAGTTCATTTTCTTTTCATGCAAAATCATATGTTGAAGTACATGTCATAGATCATTGTCCCTACAAATGTTGGGGTTATTTACTGGTGAATCTTTCTGCAATGCTTATTGTTTGCATTTGTTTCTTGAACATTCTTATGCATAAATTTGTATTGAATAAATAAGGAAAAATCAAACAAAGTTTTTCTAGAAAGTAAGGGGATAAGTTCCTTCCCCAAGTGGAGGAGGCATGCTTCCAAGATGGGTCGGTTCATATGTTGATATATTGGAAGAAATGATTGCTGATATGAAAGATGACATAGTAATATCTGCCATTGACACATGTTTTCATGTTTACTACACCTCCCATATTTTTTCAAGTTTCCCAAGATCCTCGCAAAGATTGGCAGGCATTCTTGTAAGGATCTAGAGAACAAGGCCAAGTTCTTGAAGAGTGGCGATGAAGTATATGTGAAAATAATTTCCACCAAGCCCAAGTTCTAGATGTCAAGTTAGCACTCACCAAGATATATTAAAATATGAGAACATACATGTATATAGCTTTTCATTATATGGTCAAATGATGTAGAAACTACTGTACTTAGTCGAATGTTGTATGAAAGAGTGTCTCATGTGTGCTGCATTTAGTAAAAGGGGCAAGGTAAAATGTCCTCCCCCTGTAATTTGCATTTGATTTTATAAAAAAAGGATTGATATCTTTTATTATATAAAAGGATTGATATCTAGAATCTATATTTTTAAAAATGTGTATTAAGTGAGATATCTATGTAATAAAAGGAAAAGTGAATCATTATAAATCATGAAAATGACATCATATACAATGCATATGCCGTTATAGTGGCATTTTTTATACACCATTATATACAACAAGAGCAATTTTATACAACATCATAGCACACAATAGTTGTATTTGTATGAAAAACAATTGATATTATAGTGGCATTTGAATAAAAGACAATTGATGCTATAGTGGCATATATGTGACATTTATTGAATGCCACTAATACTGAATGTTTAGTGGCATTTGCTACTTATGCCACTATCTCTCTTGTGGAATTAGTACTAAAGACATTTTTTTAAGTGCCAACAAATTCCATTTAATATGCTTAGTGGCATTTATATATTTTTACTGGAATTTGTTTTATGTCACTAATGAGTATGTTTGTTGTAGTGTGCCCTTCTGGAGGGTGAATTCCTCATCGGTTTCAAAATCAAGAACTCTAATGCTAAAACTTGTGTTAAAATTGACCTAGCCAAAGTGTATGTTCATGCCTAATTGAATATAGTGTGGAGAACTATAGAGGCTATAGGGTTCTCAAACAGATGGATTAATCTCATCAAGAAATGTGTCACGACAACCTATTTCTCTATGTTACTCAATGCTGGTCTAGTGGGTATCTTCATGGTAGGTAACAACATCAGAGAGGGGGATCCTCGGTCCCCCCTTCTTTTCACTATGGTTCTGGAAAAGCTAACAACTATTATCATTAAAGTTGAGCATATGGGATACATTGTACCCTTCTCGCTGAAAGGCATAAATACACACCTAATCTTTGATGATGATGTGATGGTGTTCTCTACAGGTCACAAAGATAGACTAAAGGAGTCCAAAAACGTTCTACACAAATTTGGCTAGATGACAGGCTTGTACATCATGTATACCTTTCAAAATCATGTGATAGTAGGAGAGTAAGGCTCAAAATTGCAATTGGAGTGGAGACAAGCCAATTACCAACCGAATAAGTTGATGCACCCATAGTTGGAGGTGATGGGTCATATAAAGGCTTACACATGTGCCTTGATAGATGAGGCTCAAAACTGATTAATGGACTGGGATACACATGTCCCTGACTGGGAGACTTTTGCTTATTAGATCTGTAGTCCAAAGTATGTGAGATTTTTGGGTCATGTGTATGATCTATCAAATCCTATGGTATTCAACCTCACTAAAAATCAATTACTACATTAGGGGAGGGAAGCCAATATAATAGTGATTACATCAGAATTTTCACATTTATTCTAAGTATAAATCTCTAGATTCATTTTTTATAGCCTTAATATGCCAAAAGTAACTCTAGAAACATATATTTTGTAAATTATTACTTTATGAAGATAAAGCTCATCAACTATCCCATTTTGAGATTTGTAGGAAGCAAACTTAAGAAAACATCAATCCACCATATTTTGCCCATCGAACGTAAACAAATTCCACTAAATTTTGTCAAATTCACCACCTCCATTTAGCATAAGTACACATCACAGATCCATATTGGGAGACAACTAATGGACAATCTTCTAATGGTGTCTTCTAATGGAACCAAACAAAGGAAAACTATGAAAGTTCCCTCTCCAGATGGTGCTTTCTTATGGAACCTTTTTCTAATGGATCATCTTCTGATGGTCCATTTTGAAGGTCACAAATGAAGGCCAACATACAAGTCAATGGAGAGCTTCCTTGAACACCTTATGAAGTAAGGAATTTGGTTGAAATCCCCTAAATTATGCCAAATTCATTCCCTCCCCCATCATCCTTTTCCTTCAGAAGACATATGGGGATCCACCTTTTGATGGTTCACCTTCTGAAGGCTGGTTCTGAGGGCTAATCTCCTATGGTGCCTTCCAAAGGCACCAACTAAAGGCATGTATTCTAATGACCATCTTCCGATGGCATCCCTCAAAGATGCACAATATGATGGTCCATTCTGCTCCATTCCTGCAAACTAAAGGAAAGAATTCGACCACATTCACTTGAATTCAGTTGAATTCATTTCCACTAACATATACACTCCTCCAACCCCTATAAATACATGCCCCTTGCTACCTAGCAAAGGGTTACACTCAGACTTTTTGGAGTGCCTTCTGCAGCTACGATCTTTAGTTCTCAGAGCTCCATCCCTGAGCTCCAAGGCTTGAGAGGCCTGAAGATCGTATCCTATCAATCCCTTCATTTTGCCTCCATCCACCATCATTTTCCACCATCTTCTACCTCCATGAGCCACCTTTGATCCATTTCCACCATCATTCATCCACATCCAAATCATTTCCTACACCTTCTAGCACCATACACCCATCCAAGCTGCTATTGGGGTATAATCAAGGAGAAAGGAGGACAAGGAGTTCAGAAGATCAAGTAGGGAGACCTTAAGGACGAGATCCATCCTATCTGGAGTCTACATAGTGAGAGACACCTATCCTCCATGGGATAAATATCTTCTTCATTCCCTTTCTTCTACTATTCTTCTTTGTGAGAGTAGTAATGTGATACCTATCCTTTTATAATAACACAACTGAGAGAATTACTTAAGAGTCCAGCTGTAAAGAAAAATCACATAATGAAATACTAGAAATATAAAACAACTATATAAAAAATCCCCCCTCAAACTTAAGTGTACACATCACACATGGGAACTTGTGATTCACACTATGAAAAATTGTTGGAACTAGTAGATTTGTAAGAACATCAACAAGTTGGTCTTGAGATCATACATAAGGAGTCACCACTTACATATTCTAGACATGATCTGTGATAAAATGATAATCAACTTCTATTTGTTTAGTGTGTTTATGGAAAACTAGAGTTTTGGCTATACAGATAGCAGCTTGATTATCACATTTGAGCTCTACAGGAGATATCACAAGAATTCACAATTCAGAAAGCACAAATTGGACCCACTATAACTCAGAACAAGCATGAGCCATTACTCTATACTCAACTTTCATGCTAGAACGAGCCACAACATTTTATTGCTTGCTTTTCTTGGTGATAAGATGATTTCCTAGAAAAGTGCAATACCCAAATTTTGACCTTTTGTCAATTAGATCACTAGCCCAGTCTACACCTGCATAGCCAGTAAGAACCAGAGTGGATGGAGGAGTTTTAGGTCTATAGTATGTGATCCCTTTTTCAGGTTCTCGTTTCATATACCTTAGAATGCAACATACCGTTATCCAATGGGAATAATTTGGTGAGCTCATACACAGACTCACCACTTCTACATCAAAGAAATGTCAAGATGAGTCACTATCAAATATATCAGCTTCCCAACAATCTTCATTGTATCACCAACATTTTTCCTCACATGATAATCCATAGAGTAGATACATTTTGGATGCACTCATTCTTGTCTCATGAAGTAGCTAGATCCAATACACATTTCCTTTGAGACAAATTAGTACCTGTATGAGAGAAAAGTAATTCAACGCCTAGAAAATATCTTACTCTTCTCACATCGTTTACATGAAGTGCTTCTGCAATCCGTCCTTCACATTTGATATGCATGCAAAATCACTACCATTGATAATAATATCATCAAAATATACTGGAATAATAATAGATCCAGCATAAGAACTAGAATAGAATAAGGAATGATTAGTCACAGGACGTGAGATGCCCATTTGTAAAACAATGGAACTAAACTTGTCAAACCAAGACCCTCGAGGAAGCTGCTTTAAGAGATAAATGTATTTCTTCAAGATACACACCATTGGACACTCCCCCTGAGAAACAAATCTAAGAGGTTGCTCCATGTATACTTTGCCCTGTAGATCCCCATGTAGGAAGGCATTTTTGACATCGACCTGAAATAGTGGCTAGTCAAAGGTGGTAGCCACAAGTGAGAAGGTTTCAAAGAAATCATCACCATATGTCTGAATATATCCTTTTGTCACCAATTTAGTTTTCAACCTATCTATTGAACGTTTTGTATTATGTTTGATAGTGAATACCCATATGCAACACACAACATTCATATTTTTAAGCAAATCAGTAAGATCCCATGTTTCATTTCAAATTGGTGCAAACATTTCATAATTCATAGCTTGTAACTAACCGACATCCTTCATAACATCAACATGTCTCTTTGGAAGTATCATATAATCAATTCCAAGAGAAACAGAGTGAGCCTGCATAGATAAATTGGACACACAACAAACATCCGCAATAGGATGTCAAATAATACAAGTGTGAATACCTCTGCGGATAGCAATGGGAACATTTAAGTCGGATGGATCTCCAAGAATCTCTCGAGTAGAGAAAGATGAGAGAGTCTCATTGACTAGAATTGCTACCTCATAATGGTCTTGTCTGCTTTTTCTGTGACACAACTGTGAGTACTACTGAATTAAAGGAATATCTCTAGATGGCTCTTCATCGGAAATGTTAGGTGGCACTCTCTCACAGTATTGTGGTAGACACTCTCCCTCACATATTGGTGATGGTGGCACTTCCTCACTATCATACAATTTCTCCACCTTATTGGGAACACTAGAGAAAAATGGAGTGGTCTCAAGGAAAGAGACATCCTTGGACACAAACATGCAATGAAGACTAGGATAATAACACCTGTAACCCTTACTTGTAGCATCCAACTAACAAAAACATGATTAACTAATGTGGAAATGTTCACTAAGCAGCGGATTACCAAAAATTACTAAAAATTAAAACCTTTTTACCAAGAGGTCCATCAAAGGAAAACTTTTTCACATAGAACCAAAGTAACACATTTACATTCTGGTTTAATGGTACATGTTTTGTATCATCTCTTTCTGAAAATTACAAGCATCAAATACTCTGGTAAGCTAAACACAGACAGTATGAAATCTCAAGGCACTGAGCCAAAATCTTGAAAGCACTAACTACTACTCCTTCCAATACACATTTTTACCTTATTTCTACATATGAAAATAATTACAAATGTTTAACAACCATTTATATATCAAGGTCACCAACTTTGATATAAAGAATATTGCATTCTTAGTTCCTTCGGTCACTAGTCAGGTGGAGACAAATATTGAGGATGTGAATGAGTACTTCTCTGATGCATTCAAATATTTTGCTAGTGAGGGGAAGGAAATTATCCTAATTCCTTTTAACGTCCAGTAAGTATTATTATTCAATATAATTTTAATAATGAATAAAACTATTTATTTTAATGTTTGTTTTATTCTTACTCAGAGCTAGACATTGGGAATTAGTGGTGATTGACCCAAAATTGATGACTCTTTATTATCTTGACCCAATGGGTAAAACAACAAGGAGTCACAAACTGAAATTGCCAGCTATGGAGTAAGCATAAATTTAATCTATTGCTTCAACATGATATTTCTATTTAGAATTTCTATTTTACCAACTATCGTTTAATTGATAGGGTATAAAGGCCTTTCATGAAGCTGGAGGACAAATACCCACAAAATTAAAGACATTGACTTTGAAAAACGTCAAGGTAGCTACTTTGACAACTGCTTACTCTTTATGTATTAATTTTTAACTGTAATATGTCAACTCTTATACTCTTATCTCAATTGCTGTTTATAGTAGTTTACTAACATTAAGTATAATTTGTTATTTGTAGTGTCATATGAAAAATAATGACTGGGCTTGTGGCTACTATGTAATGAAATATATGCAAACTATTGTCAAACAAGCATCACATGACATTCAGACTATAAGTCAGGTAATAAAGAATAACATCATAAATTTACAAGTGATTGTAGTCATTTTATAAAATATTAGCATGTGCATTTTCTGTTACATATCTTTACAACTCAGCCTTACACACATGTGGACTTGGATGAATTCCGAGAAGAGTGGTCAGAGTGTTTTATAAGTGAAGTCGATATAGCATTGGATTAAATATGTCAACTCCATTTATGTATGTGGTTTGAGTACGTACTCTTTCATATTTTTACTTTTGAATATGTCATCTCAGACTTGCACTCTATCATTTTGTAAATTATGACATTGATTATCATTTTTGTTATGAATGTGTGGTTTTGAATGGTGACGGTTGAGCATCAATGCTCCCCTCTCCCAGAATATATGAATCTTCTTGTTCTTCTGTTCTATATCAATTCCTGCAAAAATTTAAAAAAAAATTGTAACTTTTAGCGTCGGTTTTTTAAATAACTGACCCTAAAGATTGAATTCAGTGTACACTCTTCAGTCGAGAAAATTTTCGACCGAAATATAACTTCTAGCGTCGGTTTTTGTAAAAAATTGACTCTAAATGTCCTCTATAAGGTCGGTTTTTTTAAAATAACCGACCCTAAAGATTGAATAAAACAGTTCAATGTAAAACTCGGTTGACAAACTTGTCGACTGAAATATTATCGGTCGACAAACTTGTCGACCGACTGTTACACTGAAATATTTATTCAATCTTTAGGGTCGGTTATTTCAAAAAAACCGTCCCTGTAAACTGTTCTCGGTCGAGATCGAAATATTTTCGGTCGACAATTTTCTCGATCGAGTGTTACACTGAAATGTTATTCAATCTTTAGGGTTGGTTATTTTATAAAAACCGACCCTGTAAACGTGTTTTCGGTCGACAATTTTCTCGACCGAGACCTTTTACATGGTCGGTTTTTATGAGATAACTGACCTTACAGGATCCTTTTTTCTCGCCTAGGTCAGAATTTTTACAACCTTTTGCGTCGGTATTTACTCTGTAAGGTCAGTTTTATTTGGTTAAATAATCTGACGCTGTAGAGAAAATTCTATAGCGATGGCCACCTAGGCGCCGGTTAAAAAGTGACGTTGTAGGCTTTAAAAAATCGACGCTACAGACCATTCTTGTACAAGTGTATTCTCCAAATTGAGTGAAAATATCACCCAAAGGTATATTTTAATGTGTGGATCATGCATCTCAGATGATTTTCCAATTTTGTAGTCATTAAATATTTTATTTCGTATTTTGAGGAAAACTCACCTTTTCTTTTCAAAATAAAAGAGATATAGTTATTATCAACCCAAAAGTATGAAACTTGACCTCCAATCAAAACCAAACCTAAGTAAAATGAATCTCAAGTTATCCTTGACCAATTAGTCTTCATTTTATGAGTTTTAGTCCATTATCCAATATTACCACTATTTCTCATATTAAGTAATTCCATATCATATTAACATGTTAAAAGCATTATTATTCATTACTTTTTCTCTTCCTTGCTCCATAAGTCTGAGGAATGATCCAGACCGAATTATTTATCAACATGTCACATAAGTGGTAAAATTGCATGTTAGACACTGATTAAAACATTCACTGAGGAATTTGTGCATAAACTCATTTGTTGGCAAAAATAATGAACAAATGTTCACCAAACCACTATTATTTCCACAAATTAAACATCAAAGCCAAAAAGGGTAGAAATAAAAGGAAAAGGTTAAAAAGAGGGTAAAAAAAAATAAAATGTCCAAGTTTCAGTTCGTTACAGCTCTCCACCCCTTAAAGAGGATTTCTTCCCTGAAATCTCAAGTAAAAGGAGAAGGGCGAGTACATAGGAAATCTTCTTTAAACAAACCATAAAACTTCCACCAAAAATTTCATTAACTCAAACTCCACATAGGTCAGGTTTTCAAGGATCACCTAGGATTCCACTATTAAGAATTCTTTTTAACATTTTTGTCTTATTAGCATTATATTCATTAGGATATAACATTATCATTATTATTCTAGTAATCGTGTCATGTTATATTCACTTTGTTGCCATAAGAGTTATATTTCATCATTATTATGCATGAAGCCTTATATATATATTATTTACATCATTAAGAGTTTTACCACAATTAGAGTTTACTCAATTATCTCAATATCTATTAATATATTAGATCGTTATCCTTAATAATTTGGAATTAGACTTCATTATGTTCATATTATCACCATATTAAATTATATCAGATTATTTACATGAAATAAGACATTTTATCCAATTTGTTACGAAGTCTATGATTAATCCAAATTATGTGACATATATACTTATATCTATATTAAACGTTGTCACATTGTCACATTACCTTTTCTTGCTCACATTAATATCATCATTAATCATTTTCTCATAATTATTCAGTTTTATTATTGATTATGCACACTTGTGTGAAATCAATTACTTCTTATCCATATCTGAGACATTACATGATTATAGGGAACCATGTGGAACATATTACATCTTAATGAATTGATTCACATACCAAGCTAGGATTAGATGATTAATTAGGTATGTATTAGAGAACTAGGTTATATGAATTATATATTAATAACTTGATTAATCTATGATTAGGTGATTAAATACCTTATATGTTTATGAAAGTATGTTATCTGATTATGACGCCTGATGTCATTATTGTATCATGAATAACATTAAGGATGCATATATTTAGGTTAGATGTTTACAACTTAGTATTTAGATCAACATGATCATTATTCTTCATGTATATCTTCTTAGCATGTATTAAGTACAATATTAGATTACAATTATCTTACTCATCATAACATTAGGGTTTATTGGTTGATGACATGGTCAACATCATGCATATCCATTATTAGTATCAATATGTGAGTTACTCATACTATGTGCATTAGGTATTCGTTAGGGTTCAAACATATGAACTATTCATTAGATGATTATTATATGTTCATTAGTATATAAACAAGAATGTTGAGTTATAACTATAACTTGTTTGGTCAATACTAAGGATATAAGCACACTAACCTCGTAATCATGGAGTTAGGGTATTCTAAACTTACGTAGCTAGATCTCAGTATGGCACATGGCTCCATCCACTTAAAAAATGATTTCTCCCTCAAAATCTAACTACCCAACATCAACAACTAGCTACTATCCAACCCATAGAGGGTTGAACTATCCAGCCAAACTAAACCACATGTAAAAGGGTGAATCTAACTAAACCATGTATTAGATCTGTCATGCTTGCATTGTGCACTCTGATAGCTTACTTAACACCAAACTTCAAAGTCTAGGTTCTAGGGTTAGGCTAACCAAAACATGTGGTCCTAAGGGACATAAGGAATTTATATTGTGTATCCATCCTCAAACAAGCCACAAGGTCAACATATTAAGCTTCCCAAAGATATCTAACATAGACATATAAGGTCTAAAACCATGCTATTTCAGACAATCCATATTAGCTCAGGCCAGGCAGGAATCATATCGATCCGCGAGTCCTCATAAACCAAGCAAGTGTTGCAGAGGAAAATCTTGCCAATCCTCAAACCCTGATCATTTCTAGATATCTTTGCTTGCAACTTCATGTTCTAGTAGCTGCCTGAAGGCCAAGCTAAACAACCTCAAGTTACTATGGTCACTTAAGCATCTTTTAGTTGTGAGTATTTTAGCTATTTATTCATGATGATTCTAATGTTAAACCCATATGATCCTAAATCAACCTTTCATCATCTCATAGATAAATTCTGGGGCATACATGTCACTTTAAAGGGGAACTATGTAAGATAAGGGTTCTAATTAGGTAGACAAAATTGAAATAATCAGTTTTTGACTACCTTGAGCTCTGATTCCATGTTGTTAAAGAGTGAAATCACCCTTTTACTAAAAAATTGAAGAATAAAACACCCACTCAAAACATACTCAAAAGGTATGTTGGAACATGTGTTAAAGTTTCAAATCTTTATATAATGGTAGGTAAAAGACCAAAGTATATAGCTGCCGAATAAAAATCATGACTATATTCAATTTTTCAAAAGATTACAAAATTCCATCATATCTCCCATTAAGGGTTTCCAAGTAAGATACATCAAAGGATCTAAGATAGAGGGAAGTCTAAACTACTTCAAGTCTTGTATCAATAGCAAAATCTCCAAGAGTGAGATCCATGCTAAAATCTATGTTCTCCTTAATCTTGTTCAACACCTTGTGCTTTACCTAAGTGGTTGGGATGTCACCATGCAAGAGAGAGAAACAAGGTATGTGTCAACAATATGAACAAGAAACAAAGATAAGAACAATAATGAAACATAAGGATAGACATTCATCATAGGATGCGAAGGCCAAGAGAATGAGGCATATAACAAAAGATTCTTTTCAAAACCAATCAATAATAATGAATTTGCATGAATGATTAATATTGCACTAAAATAACTATGTAGGGTTGAGGAACCTATCGAATCTCAACCAAATAGATGAGGGGAGAGTAATCACATTCCCAGTCATCTATCATATATTTTATATTGGGGAGAAATAGCACATTCTCCAGTGGGAGAGTAAACACATTCCCTTGGGAAAAATAATGCATGCCCTGACTATGGGTGGTTGTACATAAGTACCAATACTATAGCAAAATAGTCAAATAGAACATCATGCTCAAGGAATAGTAAAGAACAACAAATATCATCAAATGGTTGCAACATGGCAGTGGGGTTCCAATACCCAAGAAATAATATATCAAATCTGATTTTGAGGCAATTAGAACAAGAGAAACAATAATAAAGGAAATAAGATTTATTTCATGCCTCATTATGGAAAATAGGGTTGGTTCACAAATATCCCAACATAATGGTAAAAATTTCACATACCACTCTTCTGAATTTCAATTATTCACTTTCACATCTTTAACTAAGTCCAAGATCCACTTTTCCAATTTTCAAGATAATCATATACATTAGGGTTTTGAAATCCATATTAGTGTATTAAATCCCTTGTTCTAGACCTTTTAAAAAAACCTCAAATTTTGGACTCAAAACCTTGACCGAACAATTTATTAAGTTCTCTTGATCAAGAAAATATATGTATTTGTCCAATTTGGATTATATATGAATTAGTTACCAATTTTAGGACTTTTCATATGATTTATTAGATTCTGATAAACCAACCATGGCAATAATGGGAATAAATCCGCAAAACCATTTTTATTATAAAGAACACATTATTATGATTTGAAAAAAAATTACATTAATTTTTGGAGAAACGACTCAAAAGGTATGAATTTTACATTTTTTACCAATCAGAAAATTTAGGAAAGCCAAATAAGCAACGATTGTGAGAGAGAGAGAGAGAGTGAATTGGCCCTGCGGACTTGTCCCAATAGGGTGTGGCCAAGTCAGCTCGGTCAAGGTCAGCAGGTCAAAAGAAAAACCTACGTGATTGTACAAAAATTCTCTTCTTTGAAAAACAAAACCAAGAAGGAAAGCATGAGGTCAAAGATGAGTAATACCATTGTGGATTCATCTCCCCCACGAGTCCTCGCGTGAAGAACAATGAAAATCTACTATTTTAGCATACAGAGGTCAAAATCTAGCTCACAAATCTAACATCTTTGATACTAGGGACAAGCAACATCGATTCTCAGAAACAAACCACAATTGAAGAGGGTAAACAACGGTCTCGGTGAAGACCAGAGCCCTGGAGTGCTCTTCTGCCATTGCCAACAGAATATACAACAAGTGGGCAAGAACATAATCAAAATGATCAAGATAAAAGAATGCAATACAACTTGTTGGCGTCACAGAGGAAACAATGAAGTAGCTTCCAAAGTTAAAGATGAGAAGGATTTTGTAAGCCCATCATCAAATCTGTAGAACTAGAGGGTTGGCATCCGGAATTGAAATCACTAGTAGACTGCTATGTACTCAAAATCAACGTAAGGAAATCAAAGAAGGTGGTCCAAGGAAACTTACAGAGGGGTCAATTCTTAGAGATAGAATGAGAGTTTCTAGATCATATTTGCGATGGCTGACAAAGAAAACCATGTTTGCGATGGAAATGCACAACCCTTTAGACCCCATTGATGATGGAGGAGAGTTGTAGGGGTCATTGAGATGGTTTCTAGTCAGATAGGTAATGATTTTTATAGGTTAGGATAGACCAATGAAATTGTGTGGGGAAGTAGGTTTTGGGTATTTTTGTTTCAATGAGGGAAAGCCACTAAAGTCTAGATAGAATGAATCTAGATAAAAAGATGAATCCAGTGGAGAAAAAATCGAGTAAAACGATTGAGAAACCAGCGAGACACGAGATGGAGAAAATTGGTGTTACTGTTCATATCGAACACTGTCTCGAATCTAAGGTAGGAGATGACCAACAGACTATTGCATAAAAAAAATCCAACGGCTAGGATGGAGTGCCTCTCAAAATAGTCCGTGTGACAGATATAAATGCGGAAACCTTAGTAAAAAAAGATTAGGAATATAGTGACAAATTATTGATTTTTTTTCTCTCTCTTCAAAAGAGGGTGCAAACAAACTTAAAATTAAATGAAATTTTGCACCTAGCCTAATTTTGATATGAGGAATCCAAATATGCATATAGATTTGACTTTTGAGAACTTTTGATGTGTTAAATAAATCAAATCTTATTTTCACTTTCTTTAATCATTATTGGTTATAAGACTCTCCAAATTTGATGAAAGTTAACCCACAAGTTGCATTAAGTTCCTAGGATACAAATTTGCCATTAATTTTTCATGTTAAAGTTTTTTATACATTTATTTAATATTTTGAAGGTTCTACACACTTTCTCTCGCCTAATCTCATCTTTTAATCAAATATTCTACAAATTGAGTTAAAATTCACCCAAAGGCATATTTTAATGTGAAAATCATGAATCTAAGTTTATTTTCCAATTTTGGAGTGATGAAGTATTTTATTTCATATTTTGAGGAAAACTCACATTTTCTTTTCAACATAAAAGAGATATAGTTATTATCATCCCAAAATTATGAAACTTGGCCTCCAAGCCAAACCAAACCTAAGTAAAATGAATCTCAACTTATCTTTAATCAATTCATCTTCCTTTGATGAGTTTTAGTCCATTATCCAATATTACCACTATTTCTCATATTAAATAATTCCATATGACATTAACATGTTTAAAGCATTATTATTCATTCCTTTTTATCTTCCTTTCTCCATAAGGCTAAGGGATGATGTAGAATGAATTATTTGACCAATATGTCACATAAGTGGTTAAATTGCATATTAGACCCTGATTAAAGCATTCATTAAGGTATTCGTGCATAAACCCATGTGTTGCCATAAATAATGAATAAATTTTCACCAAACCATTATTATTACCGCAAATTAAACATAAAAACCAAAAAGGATAGAAATGAAAGGAAAAGCTTAGAAAGAGGGTAAAAAAAAGAAAATATCCAAGTTTTAGTTCGTTACAACTACCACGGTAAATGTTGAATTTTGAGCTAGGATGCTAGAGGCATGTATCTATTTGGAAATGAGGTGTGTTGACTGCATACTTTGTGGTTACATATCCTTGAACTTATTCTCATCATTTTGTAGGATTTAATAAAATCAATTTTCATTATTTGACTCTGTCTTGTTTCATTGACTTGTTTTAGTTCTACCCATAAATATACATTTCAATTTTCTTAACTAAGTGAGAACTACTCTTAGGCAACTAAACATCCATATGACCCTATGTTCGACCGTGTCTGACTTGCCTCGATCTCATATAAAGTTGTTGCCATCCTATAATAGGATAACATTATCATACAACGTCCTTCCTAGGATGAAGCTCAACTAGGAAGTAGACACCCAATTTTCCGAGAAGGGTTTGATTCTATTCATTATTAACTTTGACAGGAGTTTAACACATGTATAATTCAAAGAAATGGGCCAATGATTATCATAAGAAGTGGGGTGTTGTGTTTTGGGAATCAATACGACTGCTAAATTTTCCACTTTCTCTTCCATTTGACTGCCATTGAATGGTTTCTAAACAAACTCCACAAGTCTGCTACTAATTTTGTTCCATTTTTTATGAAAGAACTTGGTGTCAATTCCATCTAGCCTAGGTTCCTTTAAGGGTTTCATAGTTGATAGAGTTGTTTGAATCACTTTCACATAAGGAAACTGGCTGAACTCACATGCATGCTACCTCGTTATTGCGGGGAAGACACTTTTAAATTAAGAAGCCCCAATGATGTGGGATCCCATGTAATGATCCGTAAGGACACCTGAGAAATGTTTGTAGATCATTTTGGAGTGCTTTATCATGGACCCATTCATCCCTCTCATTCTTCAATCTTGATATTTTTTTGGATTGGTGTCAAGCTTTATTGCAATTAATGAAGAATGGGTTGTTGTCATCGCCTAGTTTCAACCATTCACAATGGGATTTCTGCCATCACTTTGTTTCCTCAATTCTCATATCTTCTAGAATTGAAACTTAAATATCAATCATCAAGTTCTCATTTGTGGGGTTGCACCTTTATGCTAGCATTTTTTGGGCAGACAGTAGCTTGATCTGTAATTTTTTCCATCTCTTCCACTTTTCATTTCTAGCCTTCTGGTCCCATGCCATGGATTCTTCCATAAAATATTTTGAGCCCTCCATGAAACCTTTATTATTGTCCAAATGTTTATAAACCACCTCTTAGAATGTAGGGTCTTTGTTCCAGTGGTCATAGGTACAACCTCACCTGTTGTGTGTGATATTTTGTGATGGGGTTGACATGAGAATTGAAGCATGGTCTAAAATGATTCGCTCGACCACTTCGACAGAGGAACTATAATAATATTTTCTAGACAAATATGGGTTTCCTACTGTCCCATCTAGCTTCATTTGGAGTAGTCCCCTTTTAAACATCATTATGGATCCATTTGTTTTGTAGCTCTACCAACTCACAATCACTAAGTTCTTTAACTAAGTCCCTACAACTGCCTAAGTCCATGGTTTTACCTCCAACCAATTCATCTCAGTATATGTAGGCATTGAAATCTCCACACACCATCCAAGCCTCTTCCCGAGACGCATAGATGTTCCGAATGCAATTCCAAAGAAACTTTCTCCTTGACATTAGGATGCTTCCATAAATGAACATGACTTGTAACTTTTCATCGATCCTTCAATGAACATATTGGCTATGCGATTGTAGGATATCAATGTTTACGTCATTGTTTTTCCACCTCACACAAATTCCTCGTGAAAAACCTTGAGATTTTGAAAACCAAATGGACACTCACGGTAGTATGGCCAACTCTTACACACTTCATATAGATATATGATATGTTATCATACTAGAAATTATACTTCCTTCCTGTGATAACGACTGTTGGCACGCGACATTTTCCAGGGAGGATTACCACTTTCATTCTAGCAAATCAGCCCCTCCTCTACATTGTGGTGTTGATGTCAAATTTAATCATTTTCCAAATCTGATCTCCAATTTCACTGATCAAGGCATCATAATATAGATAGATTGGCAGGTTCAGGATCCAAACCCAAGTTATCATCCTCTCTAAGTAAGTTTTCTCCGTGTTAAACATTGGGTACTAGTGTTGCATCATAGGTATGATGTAAACAACGGCCATGGGCCTCCTGTGAATGCACATATGTAATCCTCCTCCATCTATAATTGCACACGCAAGTACTTATTTTCCCAATCGATGAGATTAAATAGACCTGATGTTATCTGCTTCAGTTTGATTTTGTCCTTCAAAGTTAGGTTTCCTATTTCATGTGAGATGGCCTTCACCACAATCATAAACTTCCATGGTTTCGGGATTATGTGAATCGCTTCATCTCTAATGTTGAAAGAAGGAATCCCTCACAAGTTATGAATGATAGTATCCTCTAATTTGAGTTCATTCCTGAGTCAATAGCATGAACGAGTCCTCCTTGTGTGTGCCATCCACCGCATCTTTATACGATATTTGTGGGTGTTTGGTATTCGATTGTGTTGCTCCTCCTGTCTTGACGTGTTGTGATTCTTCTGCTCCCGTATCAATTAGTTCTAGTGGAGACACTATCTTCTGCAAGTTTGGGAAATGGTTTATCTCCACTGTTCATTCTACATCCATGTCGGCATCATAGAAAGTTTCACAACTCTCATGTGATGTATTTCTTCGGTGCCTATTGTAGTTGAGGCTTAGCCCTATGTTTTTTAGGATTTCTATTTCATTCCACAGTCACCCACCTTCTCTCTGAGAACTTGTAGGAATTGGCCCCAGAAGTCTTTTTGTGCCGCTTCACCCACCCAGTCCTTTCACTATGCTCTCCTCTTCTGAAGGTCTTCCTATATGGCCCTCCCCATTAACATCTGAGCGAGTGTCATTGCCAAGACCATCACCATCATCATCGCCAAACCCTATAACTACCATGCCTGTGTTATTAGTGAAATCACTTTAGGATCATATTCTTGAGAATTAATGTATTTTTAATAGCTTTTTAAAATAATATAGGGTCTTATTCATGCAATACTATTTAGTGATTAGGTAAACTGTATTCATGCCCATCATCATAATGAATTGCAACATATATTTTTTTCCTTTTTTCCACCTATACATACACATATAACAATTTTTTCTTCCCAGTAATATTTTCCTTGCAAGAACTTGTGTCCATCTTATAGTGTGTCATTTTTTCTTAGAAGATTCTTTTCTAATATTTTTGTTTCAAAAAAATTAATTCTATGAATATATTTTTATAAGGGGTAAGGTAACATGTCCTCCCCATGTAATTCTACACTTGATATTGAATATAAATGTGTCAACTCTGTTTTGAATCTCTTTCTCTTCCTAATGTTGGATATGTACATATAGATATACACATATGTGTAAGTATGTGTATATTCAGTTTTTATTTAAATTTTATTTTGGACATGTTTTGTTACAAACAAAAGAAAGGCACCCATAATTCCTTTTACATGCACCAACATAATGCCGGATAAGTTATTTATCAGCATAGTTGTAATGTCACATTTTCTTTAAATTCCAACATGTGAGTGATGTCACTTATTTTACCATTTCCGCCATGTCAAAAGATGTCGGAGACTTTTCCTGACATGCTTTTCGATGGCATTATTCTGGCATTACAAAAACATGTTGGTATAGACCAATTCTGACATAGTTTAGGATCTTTCCCGGCACCACTACATGTCGTGAAAAGCCAAATTTGCTGTAGTTCCTCTACATGTCAAACGTAAGAAACTCCACAAAAAGTAACCAAAACAAGAGGCGGGTAGCTACCCACTATATATATATAGAGAGAGAGAGAATCATGCTAATGTACACTTGAGTGTACCAGAGACACCATACACCTTAGTCATTTATAAAGATGCATTGACTTTTTGAAAAATATAAACCATTGATCTTATTAAATATCTTAAGAACATACTATATAATAAATTTCAGCTCATTTGGACACTTATAAGTCGTGCATCTAAAGAAGGAAAAAATCATGCATTTCAAATTAGTTTTGTACGTCAATTTTGTTGTTCTTGGATGAGTGACTTACACTCATCCATGAGCTTGAATTTTGTATGTGGCCTATTATTATTGTAACCATGAAGATCAATAGATTAGATTTGGAAAAAACATGGTCTTGATAGGCAAACTCCATTTGGGTGTACAACATGATCTGTACACTCAAGTGTATTCTAGTCTGACTCTCTCTCTCTCTCTCTCTCTCTCTCTCTCTCTTTCTCTCTCTCTCTGTATATATATATATATATATATATATATATATATATATATATATATATATATATATATATATATATATGTGTGTGTGTGTGTGTGTGTGTGTGTGTGTGTGTGTGTGTGTGTCTATATGTATGTATATATTTATGTGTGTATGTGTGTCTCTGTGTGTGTATTTACTTACACCTATACTTGATTTATAAAAGTTTTGAGTTGCAATCGACATTCTTCTACTCTCTTTTTTCTCATTTTCTTTGGTTGAATCATGAAATAAAAAAAATCATAAAAAATGACTTGTTAGTTCACCCCATATAAAAACCAATAAAATCTCAATACTATAAAAATTAATAGATAAACCATGAAAAATTAAATTGGCTCATAGTGTGTAACATGTTTACAATAAACAAATCAATCCGTACTAGAATATCATGAGATCTGAAATCTACTTGAGATAAGAGTTTTAAGATAAATTTCAACTTCAATAAAAATTATTATAACATTAAAAAAATTTAGAGGTTTAGCGTCCATGACATTTGTTTGTTTCTTTTTAGTAGTCAAAATAATGGTCCACTCTATCTCACTCCAAGTATACAAAAAATTGTCCACTCTATATCACTCCAAGTATACAAAAATTATTGTTGTTCAGCGTTCTAGTAGTTTTAAATCAAACACGTATCCTTACTAACTTTCAAAATCTTCTACTCTTAAAGAAGTACCAAGTAATAAAGCTTGAAATATATACCATGTTTATTTTATTAAAATGAAGTCTTCCTCTTCTTAGGAGGATTCAAATTGTTCTTTAGAAAATTTCTTAGATTAATTGTTAAAAACATAGCACTAAACCACTACTTGATATCAACATAAAAAATTTGTGTGTGAATGAATATATGCATAATTATTTTTATATGAGAAAAATATTTAACACAAATAATAGGGATGGTTGAGATATAGCTAGTATGTCCCAAGTCTCAATTTGTGAATGTGAGATGAAAATTAATAATAAATGTATTTCCTCATTCTATGATTAATCAATTGTATTAGAGTTGTGTATTAGTAAGAATCAAGCTTTACCATCAACTAATTTCTTATAATATTTTCTTATACAACATCTAGTCTTTAATTTCTTATTTCAAGGGTTCTATATCATATAATGGTGATATCATAAGATAATAATTGCAAATAATGAAGTTATTATATCAATCAATGTTGATGCACACAAATTTTGAATGAGTTTATATCACTTTTTGATGGGCCTCATTTTAGTAGAAAAAATATTCTATATGAATATAGGATTATAACTACAAGACATATACCAATAAGATTGCTTTTTAATGTAAAGAAAAATGATCTGAAAATAATAAATTTTATCTATGTAGAAATGAATTTACTAGTCAACATATTAATTCATGCAATTTTTACAACCACAATTCAGTATATGTGTTATTTTTGTGTGGGGTAGTTTGTGTGGTCATCATGAATAAAAAACATGTTAAATACAAAAAATGATTGCTAAAGTGTGATTATTATGAAACATTTTATTTGGAAAATAATTGAAACTTTTAATCTTATTTCCAATTAAGCAAATACTTAGTTAATAAACAACGTGTATTTTAATTGTTGTGTGGGTTGAGTATTTTTAACCAAAAAATATTATTGCACTATGTGCAAGTTTATTATAGTTGTCAAACCTTTTAAAAATATGGTTACTATTATTATTAAATTTCATTGTTCACCAATCTTAAAAGAGGAGTGTTTAAAAACAAACATTGAATATTTGTGGTGACAACAGTAAGGTCTATGGATTGATTTTTACAAGAGATTCATATCCTATTCAAATTATAAATTGAAAAAAAACAAGGGCACTATTTATTAAGAATAAAGTAAAAAATATAATCAACATAATAAACAATCAATTAACATTTAATCATCTAATAAACAAAACATTGAATATTGTACATATTTCAAGAGAATTTGATAATAAGAAATTTAAGAAAGAGAAAAAAAGATAATTGTACTTTTCCCCTATACGCAATTGTCCTTGTATCACTGATTTTATATATAGTTATTACATATATGCATGGCTACATCTACAGACAAAAAGCAGATACATATATTTTTAGTGGACTAGAACAACTATAATACCTATACGTGCAAAGCATGTTTTTTAATTAGCTGGTGCTTACTTATCAAAAATACACTTACATATTCATCAATAATATGTGCACATACTCTATGTGTATTTGTGCCTATTGTTGTCAAATTTGTAATCATTTTTTATCAACTTCTATCCTCATTTGGTCTTTTGATACTAACTTTTTATTACGTAATATGGTTGAACATTATGCACTCACTCTTGATCAATTTGTGTCTAATGTTGGTCTATTGATTTTTCTATTGTTCTTTTGACGCCCACTTTTTCTATTTTTACGTCTAATCTATGTTCTAGATAAGTTTGTGTTCAATTTTTTTTTAATCAAACTAAGCCCAATTTTGGTCTTTCAACGCGTATTTGTGATCCTTTTATGCCTATTCATTATTTTTCCTCTATTTCCTTTAACACCTTTCTCCTTTAGTCACATTAAAATCCTTCCTTTACTTCCCTCCTCTCCTCTCTTTACCTCCCCCCTCACTTTCCTCATATCCTCCTTTACTTTTGTCTATTCCCTCACTTCACTGATGTTACATCCTCACTTTTTTCCTCTCTTCTTTTTACTTCCCGGATCTTTTTCTTTTGTATATTTATTTTTGAGTTAGTGTGTTAGTGACAAAACAAGCACCAACATACAATACTCATATTTATATTTTGTATCAATTTTTATCAAAAAATATCAATATTGATCTTATTAGAATGTATTTTTGGGAGCAATTTAATAATTTCTATTTGGTTGAAATATTTTTCACATGTTTAAATTATAAATAAAAACAATTCTCTCTCTCATCAAATCACATCTCTCTATCTTTTTCTCTCTTTTATCTAGGGTTGTAAATAGATATGGGTATACCCACATATCCTTAGACCCATACCCACTAAACCCGTCATGGGTATAAATTTTTATAACCATATAACCACTTACCCTTATACCCACATACCCGCCTCTTACAGGGTAAGGTTATGGTTATGTATATATCCATACCATGTATACCCATATACCCATTTACTTATAATTTTAAGTAGATAATTTACATTAAAAATTATGGTGCATACAGTAGGACTCACATATAGCAAGTATATGTACCTTAATATAGTAGACATTTATATTAAAATATAGTGCTCTATATTGTACCACTTACAACTAGTAAATATAAGTACTTTGCAGTAGTATAATGAACAAATCCGTTGATGTACCTTTATAGCCACACAAGTATATTTCATTAAATTAAGCATGCCATAAAGTCATTCTTTCATTCCACTCCTCTCTCTTCTCTACCTTGAATGATATTTTTCCAAAACCTATCTATTTAAGTGAAATAGTTAGTTGTATCTCAAGTTTGTGGTGTATTATTATAGCAAGTTAAACATAATCGTATACCCAATTACCCATCCATATACCCGGTGGTTATGCATATATGGATATGTTGCGGGTATAACTTTTGACAAAGCGGGTATGTAACCGTACCCATATCCACTTAACTAAACGGTTACGGTTATGGATATGCCCATACTCACACCATACCCTACCCATTTACAGCCTTACTTTTATCTCACCACTAACTTCACATCTCTACCATTTATCATGTTATGCTATCGTCACATTAGCCACCAAAATTATATTTCTCCCATGGATACCACTTCAACCCTATGTGTCAGCCACACGTGACGCTAACTGCGCGAGAATCATTTTCGCATTTAAAAATTGAAATGACAATGAAGCGTGCACACTCGCATGCTGAGGAGGCAAATAACTTTCCAAGTTTCCAGTATCTATCCAAGACGCGGAATACCAGGCAGAATCCATGGACGCATTTCTGTCATTGGCACCGTCCTAGTTCTAAGTTCAGATTCAAATAGTTGACTCTCCACCCATATTTTTGCGTATTTTGATATCAAAATTTGACGTTCCAGCAGCTTCTCACAAAAATTAGGCACAGAAGAACACACCACAAAGATCATGTGCCAGAAAAACATAGGTCAAATGGAGCCCTCGTCAATGTAGGACCATAAGTACAGTGGAGACCACATATGAGTATCACATCGTGTACATAATGTCCTTCAATATTTACCTCTCCTCCATATCCAGTAAACATTAAGCTTCTTTTATATAGGCATCAAGTCGCGGACTCGCGAAGACCATTCCACTATGTTCAAAGCAGAGCGTTGCATGGTATCTGGCGCACTACTCAACAAGGCATTTACCATTATATTCAAGCATGTGAATTAGATGAAAAAATGAATCCTCAAGATGCTGCTACAGTATCCAATGAAACATGCTATATAAGGCTTAGTATTTGCATAAATATTCAAGAACAAAATATGATGGCATATTGCAAAAGACGGGTATGTTGCAAAATGTCACGCATGAAATGTGAGGCAAGCAACGCTCGTTCATGAGAAGAGTAGCCACACCCAAGTGAGTCTTCCGTTCCCATCCAGACGTCAACCTTATGGATAAATTTAGAGCTTCCACGGATCTACATTAGAAGATAGAAGTGCTAAACTCAGGACGCGGCGATACGATGATTAGATGGCCACCAATTGTTAATTCACCATCCTGCAGGAAACAATTAATTGACATGTATATGGTAACCTATCAACTTATACCACCTATCGCTTCGCTCTGCCCAACTCACGATCCTTCTTTAATAAGTTTAGAATTTGTTAGTCATGTGTGAACATGGAGTAATCTACACTCCTACCATATTAAAGTCATGTGTCACATCCATTTAATCCTAATTAATCAATTTAATTACACTACACATATGTTAAAAGATAAATAACGATGTAGCCTATTCCACGTTCAAATGGGAGTAGAAGATGTGAACTCTTGTTAACGACTATAACAAACTCGACTATACTTTGGATTATCTAATGGACCCTCTCTAAACTCCTCGTGTCGCATGCACACATGTGCAGTAATCTAACTAGCGGAGTCGAGTTGTTTATGATTGTTTATGGTACCCACATCCACATGTATCCACGTGTGAGTATGTGAATCAGCCATCTATTGCACAACTAATATAGGGGGAAATCAAAATGGAACGGCTTCCATGAAAATAATGCCTGAGAATTGTACAAATCTTTGCGTCGCAACATTTAGCGTGTATGCTTCCGATATTTGGATGCATTCCAATGGATCTAAGTTAGGAATAAATTCACCCAAAATGGCAATCAATTTATCCAAAAAATGGGGAACATTTATTCTACCCATCGTCACGAAGAATAGGACTCAATGTTTCATGCGCCCAAGAATTTTTTAAGCATCATGCTGACGTGATGTTAAATGTGCCCAAGAAGTATATGCATTGGTTACTGACTATGACAGAACTGGACCTCCCCTCCCTGAAACGCCGCGGTACCTAAGTGGGTGAAGCCCGACGTTGTCGAACAAATGTAATATTAGAGAGCAACATGCAAAAGCTTGCAATGCTTAGCATACAAGAACGAAGACTATATATAAACCCCAAAGTTAAATTCAACATTCAACACGTATTATTATAACAAATTTCATTACATAATTCCAAATATTTAAGAGTATATTATACAAGTCTGTACATAGATAGCAAATCGGGTGAAGATCTTATTTCCTACGGCGTGGTCTTCTTGATCCAACCTGGACCTAAGAGACGGGGCACACATTGCATGGTTGGAATTCAGATGTTTGAGATGTTGATCCCATGAGTGTCACAGATCAAGTAGCCACGTCATTAGTATGGTACACTTAGTCTGATGTGGGTACTTGATCCGTGACACTTATAATGTATTTTGCAAGACTCGTGGAACTCAACACCAAAGGTGGTCTGACTACTTAGACTAACAAGCAGAGGACAAGTAGAAGGATATCAAGTACCATAGATTGAGGCTTGACGAATCAAGCTTGGCTAAACATCTGGCCCAATGTTGGGATTCAACAGAGATCTGATCCTCTTAGTGATCATAGTTGGATGAAGATTGATCTTGAAACCATAAACAAGGTAATAAGACCTTTCAAGTTTTGCAATTGGTGGTGCGAGTGGGAAGGCTTCAGACAGTTAGTAAAAAAGCATGGGATATCAGTGTAATAGGTAATCTGATGTTCGTGGTTCTAAATAAACTTCAAAATACAATTAAGGTGATCAAAGTTTGGATTAGAGAGAAAGTCAACCAGAGGATCATAATCCTCAAGGCTAGGGAACAATAAAATGCTTCCACTTCCAAGGCCGGAGAAAGACCTAATGACAACGAGGTTGTTGAGTAGTGGCTCACCGCAGAAGAAAAAATAAAGAAACTCTTAAAGGGTAAAGTGGTTTTCATTTGGTAGAGAAGCAGGTTGAAATGATTGAAGGATGGTTATCTAAATACCAAAATCTAGCATTAAGCTGTTAAGAAGAAGGAAATGAAAGATATGATTCATCAACTCATAAATGAGGAGGGGGAAGTGATTGATAATAGAGATGCGATTGTTGATCACATAGTCGCATATGTTGATCGACTATACAATCACAATGAAGGTAGACACAACATTGATGACAATAACTACCCACCTCAAAAAGTGACCACAAAGATGAACGAGGACCTTAGCAAAGTGGCCAATGATGACTAGATCAAAAGTACAATGTTCACTATAAATCCATTCCACATGTCTGGGCCCGATGGATTCAACAACAAATTTTTCCAGTCTATGTGGACTGTGAACAAGGATGACATCATCAAAGTTTTAAAATGGTTTATTAATAGAAGAAACCTGGTAAGGATAGTGAATCATACTTTCATTAAGGTTATTGCTTATAAGAGGGAAGCACGAACTATTATTGATTATAGATTGGTATCTTGTTTCTCCGTTTTGTACAAAATCCTTTCTAAGGTATTTGCAAACAAAATGATGAACACTCCACTCCACATTATCCCAGAGGAACAATGCACTTTTATCAAAGGTAGGAGGCTAACTAATTGTGCTTTATTGGCGGCTGAATTTCTTACATGGTTCAGAATAAAAAAAGCTAACACAAAAGCTTGTGTAAAGATCAATCTCGCTAAAGCTTATGATCATGTCAGATGGAACACAATGTGGAATATCATGAAGGCCATTGCTTTTCCAGAAAGATGTATAAATCTAATCAAGCAATATTTATTAAATCCTTTTTCTATTAATCAATTGTAGTCCTATGGGTTTCTTCAGGTAAGGTAATAATATATGACAAGGGGATCCCCTGTGTCCCCCCTTCTTTTCATTATGGTAATGGAAGGAATGGCAGACCTAAATCAGAAATGACCTATAACGTCACATTTTATGGTGCCATCAATGCAAAATATACCGACGCCAAGCGACAACGACGTTGATTATATACGACAAGGAAAAAGACATGTGTACCACTTTTACTTCAATATTTGTTTACTGTCAAGGAAACATCATCTAAAGTTACCCGCAAAATACAATTTTCCAAGAGAAAATAACTGCCTCCTAAATTTTCAAAACGACGCTAGTTTTCGCTAAAATCGACGACAAATATTTCACGACATGTCCCACAGGAATAATTTATCTGCTCAGTAGTCGATGACTCTGTAATATAACTGACAACTAATCACCCTTCGCGAGATATTTTTTTAAGTGGATGAGCCTATGGTGTCGTTTTTTTACAAACAACCGACGACTAGTTGTTTTCGCACCTTGTCCCTCACAAAAATATTCCCCCCCCCAACTTGAGCCTTTGTTTTTTATTTTTGTTCCATAACCGAAAACTATGGTCCTAACACCAGACCAAATTTTTTGTTTCATATATGCAAATGGACGTCGATATTTATCACTAGCAACTGGCGACTAAAACCATAACTCAGTGCAATTTTTAGTTTTGATTTGCACTTAGTTTTTGGTTCTTTTATACAACTGACACGCTTTTTACGTGCGTAGAAACACAAGTGTACGCGTCAGTGTAATATAGGCCTTTGTGAGGCCCAAGTCGAACTCAGGGACACGTGAATTATCGGAGACTACTACTAACTACTCGCAATCAGCTAGACCGATTAAATAGTTAGAAGTTGTTGTAAAATTAAAAGAAAAGAAAATAAAACAAAACAAAGCAATCGATTAAATGTTTAGTTTAATCAATTCAAGATGAGATCTTTAGGATTGCGGTTTCACCGCGGGTTTTCATTGTATGGAATTCTATATAGTCACTCAGATTTATCTCTCTATCCGGGTAGTGGCCTGAAATCAGAATTGCCCACTTTCGTGGTACAATTCACTACCTATGTCTAGGTCGGTTCCACCATCGTAGTAACCTATACCCTAAACTAGGTGCATTAAAAACGATCTCTCGGTATCCACCATTAACTTTACACTGCCTTGTTCAAGGGATTTGTCAATTAATGTAAATTTCGTCTCTTTTCAACCATTAATTCTTCTTTCAAAGTAATTAAGGGCCTTAGATTATTATTATGGTGATCAAGCATAATAATATAATTGAGAAAACGAAATTATACCACGGATTTAAGAGACAAAAGATGAATTACTATGATAAAATTTTCATACAACGAATTCTCGGGCTACTCCCGGTCCTAAAGACAGATGGGATTAGCCTCGCATGTTCATCTCAGAGCAAAATGTGGTAGAGAAAAAGGGAAACATGGAGAAAAACGGGATTGAATGGTGAAACCCCTGAACAGAGAAGATGCAAGCGCTCCTTGGCGTAGAGTACGCGCTCTCCCGCCTTTCGGTGGTAGAAAACGTCTTCTTCGACGTTCGGAACGGCTGGGGCATGCTTCTGGGCTCTGTTCTTCTCTCCACACCTTCTCGGGACGTGTGCAGCGGCTAATGACGTGATGGATTGCTCTTGGCCGCCATCATTAGGTATAATTACCGAGTTAGGTCACCAAATAATCACAACCGTCAGATTTAGATCGATCTGAAGAAAACTTGTATCTGACGGTATCGATACCATCGACGCGGGTCGATGGTATCGACCTTGCGCGGTATCGTCAATTCTTCTTTCCCTTTTGAGTTGCGCCTGATGCTATCTCGATACCATCGACAAACCTGTAGCGACTGTTTTGTCCTTTTGTGTCACTGTAGCTCCACTAGTCGATAGTATCGACCTAAGCGTCGATAGTATCGACTCTCTTCTCGCCAACAACGTGATGGTAAATTGATACCATCGACTCTCCTGTCGCTAGTATCGACTTTCTTCTGCTCCTTGCGGCTGGCAGCGTGTGGTCCGGTCGATGGTATCGACCACTGTCGATGGTATCGACAGCAGCAGATACTTTTTTTTCCTGAAATTACAACACGAAACCACATAAGATGAAACAAAACATATTCATGTAATAATTTATGCTCAAAATACAGAAATAAGGGAGATTTGACATAGAGAAGTATCATAGACCAAAGTGGATGAATTATGTAACATTAACCACAGAAATGACTAATAAATGCATAAAACACAAATAAAACAAGCCTATAAATGTGACTCAAAATCATCACATCAAGCTCCCCTAATCTTGAACATTGCTCACCCTCGAGCAACTAAACCTTAGAATATAATTGCCAGAGTCAACTAAAGAACAAATCATCACAACAAACATCACCATGTGATCCCCACCGTACATTCACATTCCGGCCCTCGCTAACCACAGAATGATAATTACCCTAAAGGGGACAATAATCATCCATAAAAGATATCTACCTCAAAACTGATGAACACTATCACATAAGACAATTAACATAATAAAATTCGTCGGTCCAGACTCGGTGCATCTTGTGATCTCCTATACTACGTTGCTCACCCTAACTACCATATAAATGGAAGTAGCTCTCATGATATTCATAAGTGAGGAGAAAATCACGGTGGCCTACCAATTCGAGCAACGGGTGGATGGAATGGGTGGCTAATGGAAGAAATGGAAGCATCATATGATTTCAACATACATAAAACAAAAATGCCCTCAATGATGCATTTGCACATGAACATACCCTAATGCATAAAATTGGGTGGAATGATGCATGCACTAACATCCCGTCTCAAAATGAGATAGAATATCTAATTGAGCTACATCATGTTCTTACTCATCTTAAAATGCAGGTGAGACCATGTTTCTTTCTCCCTCTTATTCTACTTGCTTCTCAATACTTTTTTTTTCATTTTTCATTTTTTTTTTATTTTTTTTCTTTTTATTTTCTTTGTTTCAGGCCCTTATATCCACAAATGACAATCAATAATTTGTTGGGCTTACTTTTTTTGCATAACTCATATAATTGAATTATTTAGAAGATATGGAACAATTTAATCACCATTAAAGAAGAAATGAGATACATGATGTGCTCTATGCATAAAAATTATGAATGCAACTAAATGACATGCACCTAAGGGTAATGTGCATGTATAACTATCCTATTTTTATTTTTCATGCAAAACATGTGAAAGTGGTTGCAATGCAAGACCTATCTACATGACATGCAATCAAAAAGATTAAAATCGTAAAGTACTTCCAATTCTTATGGTGGACTGTGAAAAACAATGAGGTGGAAAGATCACAAGACTAATTGACTGAACATTTGAAAAGTATTATATGTCCCTCCTTACCGACCTGTGTAGTAGTTAAGAGGTTTCACTCTCATACTTCAAATTAGAGTCTCATTATCATTTTGTCTGTTTAGGCTCAAACAACCAATTCCGTCCACTTTTCATGAATCATTAGGAATGTACAGTTGTGATTTTCTATTTTAAAGTTGACAAAACCAATCATTTTCTTAAGTTATGTGCTCAAAGTTGAACAACTCAAGCTTGCAAACACTCAAAATTTTTTTAATTTTCCCTTAATTCCCATGTACAAGCAAGTGAGATGACACATGACTTAAGACATCCACAATTACACTAGATAGAACGTGGATCCTACAAACAAACTAAGATTGCAAGAAATAAATGACAATAAACAAAAACAATAAAACTAAAAACTGAGAAAATAAAAGATAGAGTTGTTCCAACTCCCCCCCCCAAGCTTGAATTCGACTATGGCCTCATAGTCAAAAACAATCTTAAAGGTTGGAACAGAGATACCGATTTACTCTTCTGGCGGAGGCGGGTACTGTGGGGCCATGGAGTCCCAGGATGGGTACTCCCCCTGAAAGCTCGGATCAAACTGGGGCCTGGGTGGAGACTGTGGATACCCTCCAAAGTAGTTCTGGCTCCAGTAGTGATCATAGAAGGGTTGTTGTTGTATCTCCATCCTATGCAACCGGTCATGAATCTGTTGTTGGTTGTCGAGGAGGAGACGCTCATTCTCGAAGATCGCCCTCTGATTGTCAAGTAACCGGTTCGCAGTCTCCTGAATACCGGTATATACCGTAGTGTCATGATGTTGCGTCTGTTGTATGTCCTGCAGCATAGCATACATGCCTTGCATCGAATAGACATCCTCGCTCGGCTGTGAGGGTGGTGGTGGTGGCGGAGGCTGCGAAGATGAAGATGCACCCAGATGCATGCGAGGATGCTTCCTAGGTGCCACTCGTGCCCGTAGAGGAGTGTAGGGCTCATCTTCCTCTTCCACCTCGTCGTCATCATTGTTGTCGTCGTTGTTGTCGTCGTCTTCATCGGAGTCAGCAATGGCTATGATGGGCATCGGAAATCTTGAGCCCCTTCGATAGACAGGATTGGGAAGCAAACATTCTTGGTATGCATGGTTTACATGGCAATGAGCATAAGGTAAACCATCCCGAAGCAAGATAAGGTTGGATCGGTGAAGATGCTGCAAATTAACCTCACTTCTACTGGAGAGAGGAGTCAAGGTCGAGAAGTTCAGCCCAAGATATTGGGCCAGCGGAGTGATGAGTCCTCCAAAATGAATTGGAGCCTTCCGCGTACTCCGCTTTACCGCCAACACTCGCTGTAGAAAGAAAGCTCCCCAGTTGCACTCTTGACGCTTCAGGAGTTTATGCAAGAAAAACAAGTCTGTCTCCTGGAATTTGCTAAGGGACAGATCACCCCTAGCAAACAGAGTGGAACACAGCATCCGGTGGAGGATCCGCACGAATGGATGCTCGAAGTCTGCTACCGCTGCATTGTGGTAGCTCACTGATTTGCCCGGCGGCACCATCACAAGCTCGGTGAAGATCGCGTCTTAGTCAGTCCGGTTGTCTGGCTGCCGGTAGTCAGTTCGCCCATGGTTCCAGTTGTAGATCTTGTTGAACTGCTTGAGTGTGAGATTGTAGTCATTATTGTACATCCGGAAAGACACACGACCCTTGATCCACTCGTGGTTCGTGGCGATGATGTCGTTTGGCACGACACAGACGTCCAGCGACGCCATAAATTCCGCCACCAGCTCCTTGTAAGTAGGCCATTCATTGAAGAACGGATGGCCATCGACATGGAACTCCATCTCGTCAGGCATTCTGCCTGTGTGATGCACCTGCCCCTTCAAGACATAGGCCATATTTGCCTCGAACCCCAAGTTGGGGATCGTCTCCCGGTCAACATAACGGGTCAGCTCGATTTTCCTCTTCATGATCTCCTTGTAGATCTTCTTGACCTCTACGGACGGATGAACAATCCGCGGGCGTGGAATCAATGCAGTCAGTGGAGGCACGAACTCTAGAATGTCCATCGGGTTGGCGCGTGAAGAAGACACATCGACAACATGCACCATGGTTGCAGAAGAAGGAGAAGTAGAGAAAGAGCTCGGTGAAGATCGAAGAAGGAAATCTTCGCTCGATGAAGAACGTGCTCCTGGATGCTCGTCGTCGGGATCAGATTGCTCTGGAAGATGCTCGGCGCAAGTAGAGGAAGAACTCGTTGAAGGTGTGACGTCATATGACGACAAGCCCTCCCTTATATAACTGACGTCGGCGCTGCTGTGTGCCCGTCGATACCATCGACGCGGGTCGATGGTATCGACACGCGTTGTCAGGACCCACTCTTTTGATCAGCATAAATACCAACCATTAGAGATAATCCCAAACCTAAACCCAGATTATGGAATAAAATAATGAATTCTCGACTAAGGCGATTAAACAATATACGAAAAACACAGATAAATTTTTCCTTTTTCTTTCTTCACAAACCCATAAATCAATGTCACATCAAGGACATCACATTCAGATATCACAAATCATATTCAACTCCATTAAATCTAGAATCAAATCTTGTTCTCATATGCGGTTCAGTTTACATCAGATACATGTACATTGATGAACAAACTTAATCTACAACCCATCCCGGGAAAGAGAGAGTACAGGGACATTCTAATCTATCTAAATTATACTATTTATATCTTCTTTATCACGATCTCTCCGCTGGATAGCACTATACCTAAAAACATTTGAAACAACTTCATGAGACTCATATAGAGCCCCAGTGAGTGGATACCTCCCACTCAAGCTAGGTACATGCATCAGCATCAGATTAAGTATAATAAACTTAACAGAAACATGCAGATATTGAAAAGTCTAGCAGATAGATCTATCATAAGTCATTTCTAACTTGCAATGATAATCTGATACAACAGATAAGGTAAATACTTCAACCAATTATAACTTTAAAATATCTTTTATAGCAGGTTTATGAACAATTCAACAGATACTTCTTAGTTTAGATTAAAAATCCTATTGTATGAGAAATAAGTCAAGTTGTAAGCATTTTGAATCAATACATAACAATCACATTATCTTTGTGACACTCCACCAGCTGGACCAGGAACACATCCCGCAGTCCTGAAGATGAAGCACACATAATACATATCTACCAAACAATACTATCAAATAGTAGACAATCCAATTCATATTCAGAATGGATATAAATACAAACATTTATAACTTGTCAGCATGACATATCATAATATGAAATAGAAAATATCCATATCAACATGATTACTTTCCTCAACAAGAAGCATAATCAACAATAACAAACCATCAAGTAGCAGTACAAAGAATGTAACAACCATTCAAATCATGTTCTACACGGCTTATCATCTTTTATTTATTTGCCCTGAAACTACTTGGCTTGTACCTCACCAAGTAGAAGTCGCCACGCCTGATTCTCGTGTCAATGACTCACCATCACTATCTTAGGGTTTATCCGGCCACCCTAAGATATCAACAACAGACCCTGGCCACCTCAGGGTTGCCTAAAGAGGCTCACGTCCTCATCTCGGGTACACGAGATGAGGAACCAGCAAAATAGTATATCGCATATAACAATATTTCACATATTTTTCATTTCACATTTCACATATTTCATTTCAACAGAGTCTATTCCATCTGGGCATAGACTTTCACAGCAAGGATTTAGGGCCAGAGCCACTCCAGATGACTCACTCCTAAATCCTGGTAGTCTAACCTTTAAGGTCTCGATCCACACTCCGGAAATCCTTCTCATAATTCATCGATTACTACGAGGAGATCCGTTTTGTTTCCCCAGTGTGGTCCTCGGGGGAAACTCACGGTGTTCAGGGCACCTAACTAGATGTTCAATCATTTCACTTGTTATTAATCTCTTTCAGTCATCTTAAAAGAATTCAAAACATCATATATCATATCTGTGTATTCTCGTGTAACTATAATAACATGGAACATATTAAGTTTATCAATAAGGGCAATTATCAAAGCAAGAGGCACAATAAGTCTATAGATTGCAACAAATATGATTATTTCTATCTTCTACATCAATTCATAGCAATCATCAATAGTGGGGCTTCAACCCAAGATATAATCTTATCGGCCATCATTTACCCCATCAGGGTTTTATCATCATCACTAGGCCTTCAGCCCTAGACATAATTAAATTATGAAACATTTACCCTTATCAGGGTTTCTCAATGTAAGGAGTGCATATTAAATTCCATTTCAACATAAATCTTATCATCTCATTGTATATCACAGTTCTGAACAAATATTAGCAGAGGCATTGAAACTAGCAACAGTAAAAGCATATAGATATCATGTATCATTCCTCATACTCAGAATAGATTTATCATACAACATATGCATGTTCCATCCAATTTGAATAGATGCCAATAAATTTCATGCATATACATGCATACCAGACTTAGTTCTCTTCTTCTTTTATTTCACATTCTTCATATGGTATTACTAGTCATCACATGTTCACTATCAATTGAAGTTTGTACTATTAGTCCATTCTCAGAGTACAATTCACAATTCAAGAAAACATTCTTATAAATCAATTCAAATACTTGACTTTCATCTTTTATTTGAATTCAATTACAGTTATGTGCATCTCTTAATTCCCCATTTGATATTATCATTCACTAGCATCATCAAACTCATCACTTTAGGGTAAGAGTTACATTCTTAGAATCATCTATTAATTCCTATCTTTTTCCATCATTTTATACTCAGTAGTCTCAACTTCTTTCATTTAATGTTCATTACATTATCTGGACCAATCTTTCTTGATTCACTTTACATACAATGCTTCTCTTCTACATAACTGTTATCAAAGTACTGTTCTTAGTATATTTCATTTTATTTGGGTTAATCCACATGTAATTAAATAAAAGATAAAATACTTCATCATGTTATCTTCATTAGTTTCATCTTTATCTTGCAACCACCATTACGTACATCTTGTTCATTTTATCTCTTATATTCAGATAAGTGTACCTTGTCATTGACTACTAATGTCATTCCCATAATCAACAATGATCATTCTTTATTATACTAAAACAAATACATTGGACTTAGGTGATATTAGTAAGACTCATCATATTCAATTAAAGTATTAATACTTTCAACTTCAGCATTTGATCACATTTACAACATCATATACAAAATCTAGCTTTATTACTCATAATATTCTTAATAATAAACTTTTAGGGTTTTCAAGAAGTCATTCCTTAGTTCAACATATCATAAGAATCATATCATTCAGTAATCCAATCATGACTCAAGGGTTCATTAGGGTTATTCACAACATGGAAACCCTAGTTTCCATTTTCACACATTTCATTCATCAATCATAAGTATACATTGATTAATTGACTTATTTCATTCACTTCCTCAACACAAATCCTAATCAGGATATATGGTCATTTCAATTCCATTAACATTCAACAATACACTTGTATCATACAATCTAGTACAATTCAAATATGATTTTACACATGTTAATTCAATTCCAAGCATATCGGCCATTGGGCTGGGTTTTAGGAAAAATTCATATGAAATAGCATAGTCATCTACCCATAAGAATAGCCATGCATCATCAATCAATATAACATGAATTAATCAAGTTTCCATCAATGAGAAATAATCAAAATCAGTAAAATTGGATTCTCCAATATCATTCCCAAATCAAATCCAATCACATACATATACAAACAAGGTTTTTGATTGTTTTATCCAGATTGAATTAGGCTTTCAACATGAATACAAAGCTTAGGAGGGAGTAAAACACTCACCTCAGGTGACAAGAACCTAAAAAATGGAGGTCAACCTCTGAATTTTTGGAAACCCAAACAAACTCTCGCAAAAGAATCCAATTGTTTCTCCTCTCAACTTGAAAACCCTAGAAATGGGGATTAGAAGAGAAAGAGTGAGAAAAGGGGGATAATTGATGTGATTTCGAATCAAATCAAGGAAGGGACGGAATCTTGACATGTGAGAGAAGATTCACCATGAAATGCTATGCAAAGAAGCTAAACTTACTTGATTTCATCATATCTTGGATAGAGAAACCCTAAGTCATCATCTCCTCCACTTTCTCTACTCAAAACCCTATCTCTCCTCTCTCTCAACAATTTCATTTCTTTTACAGGAAGGACGAGTTATGAGGCTGCTTGTGTGTTAGTTTAGTGATATAGATGAATTGAGGTGCTTAGAATATTTGCAAACAAGCCCCTCAATGTATTTTTATTTTGCTCTGGCTGGTTGATCAGCTGAGTTATAAACTCGACCGAAACCACATGTTTCAGAAATCAAACCTCATCCAAAAATTATGAAACTTTAACACAATGTCTGAAATTGAGTTTTTAAGACACAGTAAAAAGTTAGATCTTTTGGTATTACCAATAAATAATTAAAAATGAAATACCAAACTGCTATATTGCAGTCAGCAGCATGGTCGGTCGAGTTTGTCCTGCACAGAACTCGACCGACACCCTCACTGTTTTTCAAACACAAGTAAAATTTGAGATCAATTGGATATGTCAAGAAAAAGATAAAATTCAATTATCACACCGCAATATAAATCTGAAAATATGATCGGTCGAGTTTGAAACTCGACTGATAAACAGGTAAGAACATTCTTCAAAAATTCTGATATTTTCCAATGTTGTTCACATTTTATATATACAAATCATATACAAATTCGAAGTAAATTAAAGTTACTCATAAAATACTAAAAATCATTTAGTGAGACATTATACTTATCAAATTCTGTATGCATATGTCATCAAAACCCTAATTTGGGCCGATTAGGGTTTCCAAACCTTAACCCTAATTATGTGAATCAAAGTATGATTAAAACATCTCATTATATTTATAACATGAAAATTTAACTACCATCACTAATCAAGCTTTAAGCAATGATCAACTTAATTAAGCATACAACTATCCAAGTAAACCCTAATCAGATGACTAATTTGAAAACGGGTCATTACAAATTCTTCCCTCCTTTTAAGATTTCATCCCAAAATCCAAGAAAAGATATAGAATAATATCATATCATCTAATCGTTCACCTCTCTGAGCATCAAATTATAAAGACTTTCATTTTCTCTTTCTTTCATATGACACTTTCTTTTTGCATTAAATGAATATGTCTTCCCTTGTAATCATCACATCTCTCCTTGAGTATGACAAACACTTACTTCAAAGATATTGGTAATACATCATTTATCAAGATCTAATTCACATCACCTTTCACATATTTTTTTTGACTGTGTATCTCATGGATTAAGATTATGACTCATTCACATATTATAATCTGCATTCATCGATTTCCTTTATAAAGAAGATCATCTAGTGTGCATCTTAGTTCATAGCTTTTTCTCACAATTTCAGATTTCATACTTAGACTCAAAATCATTAGAGATTATGTTCATAATCCACTATGCTTTCATCTTTATTATATGAAATTTCTGCTTTCCATAGGTTCCACATTGAATTATAAAATCCTTTTCTCTTTCACTTTTTTATCGCCATTCTTCTCTTTTTCATCATGCATCTTATTATACTATCAAACTATGTTCATCTGGATACTTGGTCAGGGCATCCAGAAGAAGTATAGTCGATAGTTCCATACTAGCTTAGCTCAATACCCAAATACTTGACTAGAGTATATGGATACTGAGTTCAGTCAGTATGCATATCATTCAGGTTATATTCAACATCCACATTATCATTTATTCCTAGATCCTATTGTCCCTGTAGACTCATCTAACCTAGGCTCTGATACCACGTCTGTCAGGACCCACTCTTTTGATCAGCATAAATACCAACCATTAAAGATAATCCCAAACCTAAACCCAGATTATGGAATGAAATAATGAATTCTCGACTAAGGCGATTAAACAATATATGAAAAACACAGATAAATTTTTCCTTTTTCTTTCTTCACAAACCCATAAATCAATGTCACATCAAGGACATCACATTCAGATATCACAAATCATATTCAACTCCATTAAATCCAGAATAAAATCTTGTTCTCATATGTGGTTTAGTTTACATCAGATACATGTACATTGATGAACAAACTTAATCTACAACCCATCCCGGGAAAGAGAGAGTACAGGGACATTCTAATCTATCTAAATTATACTATTTATATCTTCTTTATCACGATCTCTCCGCTGGATAGCATTCTACCTAAAAACATTTGAAACAAGCTCATGAGACTCATATAGAGCCCCAGTGAGTGGATACCTCCCACTCAAGCTAGGTACATGCATCAGCATCAGATTAAGTATAATAAACTTAACAGAAACATGCAGATATTGAAAAGTCTAGCAGATAGATCTATCATAAGTCATTTCTAACTTGCAATGATAATCTGATACAATAGATAAGGTAAATACTTAAACCAATTATACCTTTGAAACATCTTTTATAGCATGTCTATGAACAATTCAACATATAGTTCTTAGTTTAGATTAATAATCCTATTGTATGAGAAATAAGTCAAGTTGTAAGCATTTTGAATCAATACATAACAATCACATTATCTTTGTGACACTCCACCAGCTGGACCAGGAACACATCCTGCAGTCCTGAAGCTGAAGCACACATAATACAAATCTACCAAACAATACTATCAAATAGCAAGCAATCCAATTCATATTCAGAATGGATATAAATCTCAACATTTATAACTTGTCAGCATGACATATCATAATATGAAATAGAAAATATCCATATCAACATGATTACTTTCCTCAACAAGAAGCATAATCAACAATAACAAATCATCAAGTAGCAGTACAAAGAATATAACAACCATTCAAGTCATGTTCTACACGGCTTATCATCTTTTATTCATTTTCCCTTAAACTACTTGGCTTGTACCTCACCAAGTAGAAGTCGCCTCGCCTGATTCTCATGTCAACAACTCACCGTCACTATCCTAGGGTTTAGCCGGCCACCCTAAGATATCTACAACAGACCCTGGCCACCTCAGGGTTGCCTAAAGAGGCTCACGACCTCATCTCGGGTACACGAGATAGGAACCAACAAAACAATGTATCACATATCACAGTATTTCACATATTTTTCATTTCACATTTCACATATTTCATTTCAACATAGTCTATTCCATCTGGACATAGACTTTCACAACAAGGATTTAGGGCCAGAGCCACTCCAGATGACTCATTCCTAAATCCTGGTAGTCTAACCTTTAAGGTCTCGATCCACACTCCGGAAATCCATCTCATAATTCATCGATTACTACAAGGAGATCTATTTTGTTTCCCCAGTGTGGTCCTCGGGGGAAACTCACAGTGTTAAGGGCACCTAACTAGATGTTCAATCATTTCACTTGTTATTAATCTCTTTCAATCATCTTAAAAGAATTCAAAACATCATATATCATATTTGTGTAATCTCACGTAACTATAATAACATGGAACATATTAAATTTATCAATAAGGCCAATGCTCAAAGCAAGAGGCACAATAAGTCTATAGATTGCAACAAATATGATTATTTCTATCTTCTACATCAATTCATAGCAATCATCAATAGTGGGCCGTCAACCCAAGAAATAATCTTATTGTCCATCATTTACCCCATCAGGGTTTTATCATCAATACTGGGCCTTCAAAACTAGACATAATCTCATTATGCAACATATACCCTTATCAGGGTTTCTCAATGTAAGGGGTGCATATTAAATTCCATTTCAACATAAATCTTATCATCTCGTTGTATATCACAGTTCTGAACAAATATTAGCAGAGGCATTGAAACAAGAAACAGTAAAAGCATATAGATATCATGTATCATTCCTCATACTCAGAATAGATTTATCATACAACATATGCATGTTCCATCCAATCTGAATAGATTCCAATAAATTTCATGCATATACATGCATATCAGACTTAGTTCTCTTCTTCTTTTAATTCACATTCTTCATATGGGATTACTAGTCATCACATGTTCACTATCAATTGAAGTTTGTACTATTAGTCCATTCTCAGAGTACAATTCACAATTCATGAAAACATTCTTATAAATCAATTCAAATACTTGACTTTCATCTTTTAGTTGAATTCAATTACAGTTATGTGCATCTCTTAATTCCCCATTTGATATTATCATTCACTAGCTTCATCAAACTCATCATTTTAGGGTAAGAGTTACATTCTTAGAATCATCTATTAATTCCTATCTTTTTCCATCATTTTATACTCAGTAGTCTCAATTTCTTTCATTTCATGTTCATTACATTATCTGGACCAATCTTTCTTGATTCACTTTACATACAATGCTTCTCTTCTACATAACAGTTATCAAAGTACAATTCTTAGTATATTTCATTTAATTTGGGTTAATCCACATGTAATTAAATAAAAGATAAAATACTTCATCATGCTATCTTCATTAGTTTCATCTTTATCTTGCAACCACCATTACGTACATCTTGTTCATATTATCTCTTATATTCAGATAAGTGTACCTTGTCATTAACTACTAATGTCATTCTCATAATCAACAATGATCATTCTTTATTATACTAAAACAAATACATTGGACTTAGGTGATATTAGTAAGACTCATCATATTCAATTAAAGTATTAATACTTTCAACTTCAACATTTGATCACATTTACAACATCATATACAAAATCTAGCTTTATTACTCATAATATTCTTAATAATAAACTTTTAGGGTTTTCAAGAAGTCATTCCTTAGTTCAACATATCATAAGAATCATATAGTTCAGTAATCCAATCATGACTCAAGGGTTCATTAGGGTTATTCACAACATGGAAACCCTAGTTTCCATTTTCACACAATTCATTCATCAATCATAAGTATACATTGATTAATTGACTTATTTCATTCACTTCCTCAACACAAATCCTAATCAGGATATATGGTCATTTCAATTCCATTAACATTCAACAATACACTTGTATCATACAATCTAGTACAATTCAAATATGATTTTACACATGTTAATTCAATTCCAAGCATATCGGCCATTGGGCTGGTTTTTAGGCAAAATTCACATGAAATAGCATAGTCATCTACCCATAAGAATACCCATTCATCATCAATCAATATAACATGAATTAATCAAGTTTCAATCAATGAGAAATAATCAAAATCAGTAAAATTGGATTCTCCAATATCTTTCCCAAATCAAATCCAATCACATACATATACAAATAAGGTTTCTGATTGTTTTAGCTGGATTGAATTAGGCTTTCAACATGAATACAAACCTTAGGAGGGAGAGAAACACTCACCTCAGGTGCCAAGCACCTAAAAAATGGAGGTCAACCTCTGAATTTTAGGAAACCCCAACAAACTCTCGCAAAAGAATCCAATTCTTTCTCCTCTCAACTTGAAAACCCTAGAAATGGGGATTAGAAGAGAAAGAGTGAGAAAAGGGGGATATTTGATGTGATTTCGAATCAAATCAAGGGAGGGACGGGATCTTGACATGTGAGAGAAGATTCACCATGAAATGCTATGCAAAGAAGCTAAACTTACTTGATTTCATCATATCTTGGATAGAGAAACCCTAAGTCATCATCCCCTCCACTTTCTCTACTCAAACCCTAGATCTCCTCTCTCTCAACAATTTCGTTTCTTTGACAGGAAGGACGAGTTATGAGAGCTGCTTGTGTGTTAGTTTAGTGATCTAGATGAATTGAGGTGCTTAGAATATTTGCAAACAAGCCCCTCAATGTATTTTTATTTTGCTCTGACTGGTTGATCAACTGAGTTATAAACTCGACTGAAACCACATGTTTTAGAACCCAAACCTCATCCAAAAATTAAGAAACGTTAACACAATGTCTGAAATTGAGTTTTTAAGAGACAGTAAGAATTTTAGATCATTTGGTGTTACCAATAAATAAATAAAAATTAAATACCACACTGCTATATTGCAGTCAGCAGCATGGTCGGTCGAATTTGTCATGCACAGAACTCGACCGACACCCTCACTGTAGAGATCAAAAGTCATCCAAAAATTACGCCAATTTAACAGGTGTCTAAAATTGTTTTTGTCAATCACAGTTAAAATTTGAGATCAATTGGATGTGCCAATCAAAAGATAAAATTCATTTACCACACTTCTATATAAATCTGAAAATATGATCGGTCGAGTTTAAAACATGACCAATAAATAGGTCAGAACATTCTTCAAAAATTCTGATATTTTCCAATGTTGTTCAGATTTTATTTATCCAAATCGTATCCAAATTTGAAGTAAATCATATTACACATAAAATATTAAAAATCATTTAGTGAGACATTATACTTATCAAATTTTGTATTCATATGTCATCAATACCTTAATTTGGGCTGATTAGGGTTTCCAAAACTTAACCCTAATTATGTGAATCAAAGTATGATTAAAACTTCTCATTATATTTATAACAAAAAAATTTAACTACCATCACTAATCAAGCTTTAAGAAATGATCGACTTAATTAAGCATACAACTATCCAAGTAAACCCTAATCAGATGACTAATTTGAAAACGGGTCATTACACGCGTAGCACAATCTGTACTGCCGCTGGTATTGACAGTCGTCGATGGCTGGATGTGCGGTGCCCGGATCGCTGATGTGTCGATACTATCGACAGGTGTCGATGGTATCGACCCATCCCACGGATCGACTTTCTGGTTGCAGCGATCGCCGTTGATCTCCTCTCGCGGATCGGTGACGTGTCGCGTCGATACTATCGACGCAAGTCGATAGTAACGACTTCTGATTAGGGCAACACCCTCACGAGGTCGTCCGCCGCCTTCTGTATGTGAATGTGTCGATACCATCGATAGGCCCATCGATGGTATCGACTTCTCTGAGATGATTTCTTCTGAATATCTCCAGAGATCTCACGAGTATCGACACCCATGTCGATACTATCGACCTCTGCTGCGATCAGCCTGTTGGTGTGTCGATACCATTGATGAGGCCGTCGATGGTATCGACGCAGTGCGATTTCTACAGTCACCAACTTGTACCCCGGTCGATACCATCGACACAAGGGTCGATGGTATCGACTCTGCCTCTGTCCTGCACATTGAGCAAACGATCACAGTATCTTTTTTACACTAAAAACAAAGTCAAAACAATTCAAACTACGAATGTGAAAGAAACTAAACTAAACTACCGATGGTTGGGTTGCCTTCTAAAAAGTGCCCTTATTTAACGTCTTAGGGTAGACGACATGAATCTCCTCTTCAACTTGGAACTTTGGAGAGTGTGCCCAAGGGATCGTGCGGTAGTTTGAACTCCACTCGATCTTGACCAATCCCCAAGGTCAATGTACCTCTCCCAATTTCCGTGACAACATCAGCCGTTGCTTGAAACGGCCTACCCAATAGCATCTCACAACTTTTAAGATGTGGCATGTCCATGATGACGAAATCCACCGGGAAGATGAACCTATCCACCTTGATGAGTACATCCTCACACACTCCGTATGGCTTTACAATGGACCATCCGCCAACTCAATAGTTGCTGCTGACTTCTTCATTTCCTTCAACCCAAGCTTTTGAAATGTGGACAGTGGCATAAGATTAATGCTCACACCCGAATCACACTGTGCTCGTGGAAGGTGTTGATCGTCTATAGAACATGGAATATAAAAGCTTCCTGGGTCTTTCCTCTTCTATGGTAAATTCCCGTGAATGAATGAGCTCACCATCTCATTTACCCGGCAAACATCTGTGTCTTCAATCCGCCTCTTCTTGTTGATGATTTCTTTGATAAACCTCCCATAGGCGGGAATCTTCTCAATCATTTCCACTAACGGAATATTGATATGAAGTTTTCTGAACATCACCAAGAACTTCCTGTAGTGCCGATGCTCTTTCTTCGGCCTCGGGCTGTCCGGACAAGACACAACTGCCTCATGTAGATGCTTATGAGGTGGCACATATGAACTTTTCAGGGAAAGCTCCCCTAATCTTGTTTCAATGACTCCCTCTGGCGTAGACTTTGGTGGATCATCTTCAACAGGTGTAAATTGCAGTGGCTCCTCTCTCGCAGTGGATGTATCTTCCCCTTGGCAAATGGCCTTCACTTGCTCTTCTTGCCTAGGCGGGGGTGCGACCATCATGTGCTCTTAGCGGGCTTTTCTGAATGGAGTGTATCCGCTTGGTAGTCCATAATGACTGCGAGGATACGGTATTTCCGGTATAGGCTCCGTATCAAACATAATTTTACCTTTATCCTAGGCCTCTACCAATGGGGATTCTACCTCCTTAATCACAGACATATATTTTACTTGATGATGTGCTTGCACAACATCCGCATTCCCAGCCTGTTTCTGCTGATTGGCATGCTTTATAGCTGCCACTTCATTTGAAATTTGGGTCACGGTCATCTCTAGAGCCCTCATTTTTGCTCCATGACTTTGCAGTGTTTGCCCAAACTTGGTCAAAATGTCACCTTGAGACTGCAGCTGCTTACTGAACATGCTCATCATCTCCTGATTTTGTTGCACCATTTGACTAAGCAACTCGGTGCTTTTATCTTCAGCTCTTGGTTGTGGCTTCACATCTGGATCTTGTAGGAAGTTGTTTGGATCCTTTCATGAGAACTTCTTGTCCCTCCTCCAAGCATAATCATTATTTCTATAGCCCTGTTGTTGCATGAATTTGACCTGGGCTTCTTCATCAAATGATGCATCTTCTTTGGCAAGCAATTTCTTGGCTAGAAAATCTAGCTTGTCATTCATCTCCTTGATGGCTCTGGACTCACCTGCTACTCTGACTTGTTCCAGTGCATCCCTATCGCCCCAAGACTGTTTCCTTGCCATATTCTTCAGAATCTCCCAGCACCTTGTGTCTGTGTTGTTTAAGAAAAATCAGGAACCTGCTGAATCAAGGTTACCTTATCCAGACCATGGTGTGGGCACCTCCTTAACATACTCTGAAAATGTTCCCACGTCTCCGAGTAGGTCTCTCCTGCCTTCTAAGTGAAATTGTGAATTTTTCTGATCAGATCATTGGTCTTCTCAGGCGGGAAGAACCTTTCAATGAAAACCTCCACCATGTGGTTCCATGATTCTACATATTCATCATCCAGATTGTGCAACCACTCTCGTGCATTTCCCACTAGAGAACTCAGGAAGAGCTTCAAGTAGAGAGTATCTTGTGGAAATCTGTCTATTATTATCATGTCACAATTCTCCACAAATTGGCTTATATGCGTGACTGGGTCTTCATTCTTGAGACCATGGAATGCATTCGACTTCACCAAGTTGATTAACACATAATCAATCTTGTATGTCAGAATATTGACCGCCTGCTTCTTGATCGGCCCCTTTGAAGCGGATGAAGAAGACACCTTGATCTTCTCCCATATTGTCAGTGGCTCTGCCATCTGTTCTTGTTCAAATTCTGATTTTATTTCTTCTAGATGGTCTTGATTGTAATCCTCCTCGTCTTCTGGTCCCGGCAAAACCTCTGGTGTGTGCCATGTGTAGTCGGTGCTACGCGTCTGCACCATGCATAGTACCTAAAAAACAAAAATTTAAGTTCAGTACAATGCTTGACGATTACAAAAATTAGAAAATGGACTATGAATTTTTGAAATGATATTTTTTTTAAATAATAAAAATAAAAAATGGCCTAGAGTGGTCGCTTGCAGCACTCGTAGTGCCGACAATTGCTGTTTCCCCGGCAACGACACCAAAAACTTGACACGCTTTTTACGTGCGTAGAAACACAAGTGTACGCGTCAGTGTAATATAGGCCTTTGTGAGGCCCGAGTCGAACTCAGGGACACGTGAATTATCGGAGACTACTACTAACTACTCCCAATCAGCTAGACCGATTAAATAGTTGGAAGTTGTTGTAAAATTAAAATAAAAGAAAATAAAACAAAACAAAGCAATCGATTAAATATTTATTTTAATCAATTCAAGATGAGATCTTTAGGATTGCAGTTTCACCGTGGGTTTTCATTGTATGGAATTCTATATAGTCACTCAAATTTATCTCTCTATCTGGGTAGTGGCCTGAAATCAGAATTGCCCACTGTCGTGGTACAATTCACTACCTATGTCTATGTCGGTTCCACCGTCGTAGTAACCTATACCCTAAACTAGGTGCATTAAAAACGATCTCTCGGTATCCACCATTAACCTTACACCGCCTTGTTCAAGGGATTTGTCAATTAACGTGAATTTCGTCTCTTTTCAACCATTAATTCTTCTTTCAAAATAATTAAGGGCCTTAGATTATTATTATGGCGATCAAGCATAACAATATAATTGGGAAAATGAAATTATACCACGGATTTAAGAGATAAACGATGAATTACTATGATAAAATTGTCATACAATGAATTCTCGGGCTACTCCCGGTCCTAAAGACAGATGGGATTAGCCCTGCATGTTCATCTCAGAGCAAAACGTGGTAGAGAAAAAGGGAAACATGGAGAGAAACATGATTGAGTGGTGAAACCCCTGAACAGAGAAGATCCAAGCGCTCCATGGCGTAGAGTACGCGCTCTCCCGCCTTTCAGTGGTGGAAAACGTCTTCTTCTGCGTCTGCAACGGCTGGGGCGTGCTTCTGGGCTCCGTTCTTCTCTCCACACATTCTTGAGACGTGTGCAATGGCTAATGACGTGATGGATTGCTCTTGGCCGCCGTCATTAGGTATAATCACCGAGTTAGGTCACCAAATAATCATAGCCATCAGATTTAGATTGATCTGAAGCAAACTTGTATCTGACGGCGTCGATACCATCGACGCGGATCGATGGTATCGACCTTGCGCGGTATCAGCAATTCTTCTTTCCCTTTTGTGTTGCGCCTGATGCTATCTCGATACCATCGACTAGGGTCGATGGTATCGACAAACCTGTAGCAACAATTTTGTCCTTTTGTGTCGTTGTAGCTCCACTAGTCGATAGTATCGACCTAAGCGTCGATAGTATCGACTCTCTTCTTGCCAGCAACCTGATGGTAAATCAATACCATTGACTCTCCTGTCGCTAGTATCGACTTTCTTATGCTCCTTGTGGCTGGCAGCCTGTGGTCCGGTCGATGGTATCGACCACTGTCGATGGTATCGACAGCAGCAGATACTTGTTTTTCTTGAAATTACAACACGAAACCACATAGGCCGAAACAAAACATATTCTTGTAATAATTTATGCTCAAAATATAGAAATAAGGGAGATTTGACATAGAGAAGTATCATAGACCAAAGTAGATGAATTATGCAACATTAATTATAGAAATGACTAATAAATGCATAAAACACAAATAAAACAAGTCTATAAATGTGACTCAAAATCATCTCATCAACAACCGACGACTAAGGAAAACTTAACAGTACAACATGAAATAGACTCTTCCCCATTATCTGTTTCATCATGATTTCACTAGGTCTCTGGTGATTCCGTTGGTCTTCCTCCACTCGCTGCCTCTGTCACCGCTAATGTTGGTCTTCCTCCATTCTCCACCACCACCACCGTTGTTTTTGGTCTTCATCCACTCGCCGCTGTCAATGGTCTTTCTCCACTCAATGTTTCTGTTGGGACCTCCACTCTTCCTCATTGGTGGAGCTGCGGCTTCCTTCGATTATGTTGCTGAGGAGCTACTCGCCACTAGCTGGAGCTGCTCTGCCGCTGCCACTCCCTCTGGGAGGTAGCCAGACCTTGGGATCCTGAGCTATCTGCCACCTGCTTCCCCTACTTCTACCGCACCTACTTCCCCTATTGTCGGCCTGAGACCTTGAGGACACCAGACCTAGTGAGCTTGGGCCGGGGCTTCTACTAGTGAGATTAGGCACCTGCTGATTCACCTACTACTAGATAAGAGACTCCCTTACATCATGTCACCCATCATCAACTAATAGGATGTGATTTTGTAACATACATGATCTTGGATCCTACCCTAGAACTTTGACCTTTTGGTCTTAGACAAACAAGGTTGAAGGTTAGACCTAAATAGATGTTTAGTATGGCCCTAATGAGCTAATACATGAAGGTATCACCTTAATTCAGCCTAACATTTTCACATTAGTCTGAGGTTAGTAATGGATACATAAAATATTTTAAATAACTCATTTTGGTAGTAATATGATGATAAGGAACTTAATTGGATGAATAATTTAGATAATATGCCATTAATGGGCCATATGACATATCTTATAAAAATAAGTCTCAAAAGTTCAAACAAACTTCAAATTCATAATCTACACATCAAAATTAGCCTACATGTTAAATATCATCTAATTTGGACAACCTTGAAATATTAGGATAAGTTTAGGGGAGAGAAAATGAGCAAAAGGAATAGGTGATGAATAATGTGATTATATAACTTAAAAATATAGAAATAATGGAAAATTCATATTCAACACATGAAAGATAACTTGTGGATGAAGTTTGACTAAATTTTGATGTTATTTGTGCAAATTATTCAATTTTATGTACATTTTGGACTTTTCTACAATTTACCCAATTGGGAGGTTTTCTTTGCAAATTATCACCTGCATTATAATACTTAGATATTCCCTTACTATTCTCAAGTTTTTGAACCATGAGGTGCTGAGTTTCACTTTGGTTTGAAGGTGATTCGCTCGAAGGGTATTTTAGGGATTACCCACTTTGTAAATGAGCTTATCTTTAAAAGTTATCAACCAATGGGGTTAATTCTTTAATTGAAGGACAGTGGGGATGGTCCAGAAGTCTTCATTGGCTTTTACGACCAACATTTGATATACAAGAAGTCTCTATGAGCTTTCCTCTAGCATGGCCATGAAGCCCTAGGCTAAGGACACATGGAAATCCCATAGACACCTCATGCTTGCCCCCTTCTTCATAAAGCCATATCTACCCTTTCCCACCTCCCAATCCAATAAGAAATATTCTCATTCTCTTTCCCACATATTATAGCATAGTTCCTACTCTATTTTTCATTGAAGGTGTTGTCTCAAGGTAAAAGAAGGTGCCAACCTTGGTGAAGAAGGCTCCTAGGGTTCCAAATTTACTCTATTTAGGAATTCTAAAGCTCCTCCTTGGTAATTTCGACCAAAACTAGTATATTTCCTCCTTTCCTTCCATTTTTTCATGCAGGTAGTCTTCCTCCCACCTTCTACCAGGTCGAAACCATGGCCTTCCATTGTGAAACCCCACCTAGAACCCTTAAGCACCTCATCTCCATGTTCTTTTGTTAGGGTTTTTCACCTCTAAAGTGGAGAAGGTGTTTTTTGCTTGAGATAGGAGCTTTGTTGGAGAAACTAGCCTCTCTATATGGGGAAACTTGCTACTTGGACCTTTCCACCTTCCGTAGAGGTTCTTTAGAGACCCAGGTTTGGATCTAGAAGTGACCTTAGACTGTTAGACTATGAAGTTAAGGTATGTTTGCAGACCCGATTATTCATAATGAGAAACTGATATTTTTCACTCTCTTATTGTATGCTTGCAAACCCTATTATTCTTTTGAGCTATTAACTTATTTTTATTCATTATTTTTGTCCTATGGACATTAGCCCACACCTTATCTGGTTCTTTTGGAAAATATGGTTCATGTGAAGTATCTTTAATCTGTTACTGAACTTGTGATCAAATTATCATGTTTGGACATTTTCTTAGTATTTTCTTATGTTTTGTTCATGGTGGAACTCCATATTATGACATGTGATGTCTTTTTCCCACTTGTGAGGTGGATGTATATGCTAGTCACTTTTGTGGTGATCACTTTGTATAATCTGACTATACTTCCTACTTGCCTCTACACATTTAACATGATATGTGATTCAGTCGAACTAGAGTAGTGTAATTACATTTGTTTTTGGGCAGATGTGTATTTCCTTCTTGGGGCAGTATGTTGCTGTTATTTTTGGGAAGAAGGTGGCCCATACCTGAGTTTCAAATTTGTCAGGCTTGGCCCACTTTTATATATATTGGGAGTTTGGAAATACGTCATTCTCTATCAGGTTTCAAGGTTGTGAGACTTGGCTGACTTTATCTTTATATTATTCTAGGGCTTTGTTTATCTAACATGCATGCAAGATGATGATATCGGATGCGTGCCCTAATTGGTTACATGTACTTGTGTGGCACAATCTTTATGTTTTATTAATGGAAAGTATTCTTTTGTTATCATATGATTTCAATTCCTTTTCTCTTCATACCCATTTGGGTGGTCCTTATCCTTTCTATGGGAAGCCTTTTATATTTGTTATCCTTTAATCCATATATTGCTCAATCCATATTTTAGTATGCACATACCAGCCTTTGTTGATGCCACCTATGTTTCTTCTTTTGTTTGGGTATGCTTCCAACCCTAGGTGAAGGACTTAGATGATATGGCATGAAGACTTTGAATTAGCTTAAGGAGTTTAATTTTGGGGACAATCTTGATCTGGTTTAGATTTCCCTCTACTTATGGAATATTATGTTGTGTCATACATGTCAACCCTTATGGAATATTATGATGTACTTTTGTAATCTTTTGTGATAATTGAATATATTCATTTATAAATTATGCTGCTACACTTTGGTTATTTTGAATACCATCTTTATTGAGTTTTGAAATTTTGCATCTATTCCAGTATACCTTTGAGTGTGTTTGGAATGGATGTTTTATTATTCATATTTTTAGTAGGGAGTGGATCACCTCTGGGATCCCACTCCTTACAGCATGGTATCAGAGCCCATAGTAGTCAAAATCTAACTATTTCAATTTTGTCTCCCTTATTAGAACCCTTGACATTGATAGTCATCCTTTGGGTGAAATGTTTCCCTAGAATTTGTCTAAGTAGATCATGAGATGTCTAGTGAACCCTAATGTGATGAAGTTAGTTGATCTTACCTGGCCACATTGATGGGTGATGATTTGTATCTCTTGATTATATATAGTTTGATTTTAGGATGCAATTAGGTTATGAGGAGATAGTAGGGTCAGGAGGTCTTGTTATGGATAAATTATGACTTGGTTTCCACGTTACTTTTGAGTTCATCTTTATTTTACATGGTTTTTTGAAGAAAAATATATCTTCATTTATACTACTATATGCACAAAATTTTCTAGATTTTATCAAAGTTTATCTTGAAGTAAGTCACAATGAAGAATTTTATGAAGTATGGATAGACAACCCCTAGAAATAGTTGGAATAGAATCCTAACCCTAGTTTTGTATATGAAGAAGTGACTAGGGATACATATAATGATATAAAGGTTTATTTTACCAACCCTATGAATTTTGGATGTTTATATAGGGTTCTTAGGTTAGAGACACAGGGGACCTAAACCTCAACCCTAGATGGTTCTGACTTATTATTTCGAGACATGAACAACATAAATATCTAAAACACTTCACAACTAAAAGGTATGTGGGTAACCCTAAATGTTGTTTTAGTTTTAGTTGTTAGGTTGAACCTTTTAAGGGGTGGAGATTGATTAGTTTTTGATGTTTGGATCAATATATTTTGAGGATGAAATCCTTTTAAGGGTTGGAGTGTTCTAACATACCAGATCTTGGAGCCTACCCTAGAACTTTGACCTTTTGGTCTTGGCCAAAAAAGGTTGAAGGTTAGACCTAAATAGATGTTTAGTATGACCCTAATGATCTAATACATGAATGTATCACCCTAATGTATCCTAATGTTTACAAATTAGTCTTAGGTTAATAATGGATACATAAAATATGCCACATAACTCATTTTGGTGGTAATATGAAGATAAGGAACTTAATTGGATGAATAATTTAGATAGTCGGAAGTTAATGGGACATATGACATATCTTATAAAAAAAGTCTCAAAAGTGGAAACAAACTTCAAATTCGTAATCTACACATCAAAATTAACGTACATGTCAAATTTCATCTAATTTGGACCACCTTGACATATTAGGATAAGTTTAGGAGAGAGAAAATGAGTAAAAGGCATAAGTAATTAATAATGTGATTATACATCTTCAAAAGATGGAAATAATGTCAAATTAATGTTCAACACGTAAAAGATAATTTTTGGATGAAGTTTCAACAAATTTGGATGTTGTTTGTGCAAGTTCTGCATTCTTAGGTACATTTTGGTCTTTTCTGTAATTTACCCAATTGGGAGGCTTTGCTTGCAAATTATCACTTGCATTATAATCCTTAGATACTCCCTTACCATTCTTGAGTTTTTGAACCATGGGGAGCCTAGTTGCACCTTGGTTTGAAGGTGTTTCTCTCCAAGGGCATTTTAGGGATTACCCTCTTTATAAATGAGCTTATCTTTAAAAGCTATCTACCAATGGGGTTAATATTTTCATTGAAGGATGGTGGGGATGGCCTAGAAGTCTCCATGGGCTTTTAGGACTAAAATTTGATATACATGAATTCTCTATGAGTTGTCCTCTTAAATGACCATGAAGCCCTAGGCTAAGGACACATGGAAAGTCCCATAGACACCTCATGCTTGCCCCCTTCTTTATAAAGCCGTATCTACCCCTTCTCACCTCCCAATCCAATAACCAATCTTCTCCTTCTATTTCCCCCAGATTATAGCATATTTCCTACTCTATTTGGCCATGAAGGTCCTATCCCAAGGTAAAAGAAGGTGCCTACCTTCGTGAAGAAGGCTCTTAGGGTTCCAAATTTGCTCTATTTAGGGGTTCTAAAGCTCCATTTTGGTAATTTCGAGCAAAACTAGTAAGTTTCCTCCTTTCCTTCCCTATTTTTATGATTGTAGTCTTCCTCCCACCTTCTAGCAGGTTGGCACCATGGCCTTCCATTGTGAAACCTCACCTAGAATCCTTAAACACCTCATTTGTGTGTCCTTTTGTTAGGGTTTTTCACCTCTAAAGTGGAGAAGGTACTTTTTGCTTGAGACAGGAGCTTTGTTGGAGAAACAAATTTCTCTATCTAGGTAACCTTTCTACTTGAACATGTCCACCTTCCCTAGAGGTTCTTTAGAGACGTAGACTTGGATCTAGAAGTGACCTTAGAATGTTAGACTCTAAAGTTAAGGTATGTTTGCAGACCCAATTATTCATATTGAGAAACTATTGCAAATCCTATAATTCTTTTGAGCTATTAACCTATTTTTATTCATTTTATTGGTCCTATGGACATTATCCTACACCGTATCTTATTCTTTTGGAAAATATGCTTCATGTGAAGAACCTTATATTTGTTACTGATCTTGTGATCAAACTATCATGTTTGGACATTTTCATGGTCTTTGCTTATGCTTTATTTGTGGTGGAACTCTATATGATTACATGTGATGACTTTTTACCACTTGTGAGGTGGATGTATATGTCGGTCACTTTTGTGTTGATTACAATGTAGAATCTGTGTAATGACCACATTTGTCCTAAATTGGTAAACTAGGGTTTACCTAAATGATTACATGCTTGATTAGATTGAACATCATTTAGACTTGATTGATCATAGTAGATCAATTGTGATGTTTCAAACCTCAGAAGAAACACTAACTATGATTTTAGTTTGAAGAATTAGGGTTTGAGAAATGTAAACCCTAATCGGAAAAAATTAGGGTTTTGATAGTACATGAATGTGGAATTTGATTAGGATAGTAGTGTGGTAAATGATTTTTCGTATTTTCTACAAATTTTTATTTAATTGAATTTTGGATACGATATGGATAACCTAGTCATGCACATTGGAGAAAAATTTCAGAATATTTGAGTGTTATTTGAATGTAGTTCTCGATCGAACTATACTTCAACTAAAATGCTGACAGAGTGCTTTTCAATAGTGTAGTATTTTATTTTTAGTTATTATTTATAACTTTAAATGATAGGAAATTTTAACTAAATATCTGAAACATAATCATAAACAACATATAATATTTTCGTATTTTTTGGATGCATTTAGACCTTATCAGTGGATGAATTACAGTAATATTTTAATGACAGAAAATTCAGCTGAAATAAGAGAAAGTATAGTGAGGGGTCAATGTGCAATTGACCCAAGCAGCTCAATTGCTCTATATGGTCAACCTAACACACAAGGAACTCTCATGATTCGTGATTCAATCCAGAGAAATGAAATCCTAGAGAGAGAGGGAGAGTTAGGGTTTGAGAGGAGAAAGTGATGGAGATGCTGACCTAGGGTTTTGCGGTCTGAGGAATGATGAAATCATTTAAGTTTTGCTTCTTTGCATAGACTTTAATAATGAATCTTCTCTCACATGTCAAGATTGCATCCCTCCTCTGATTTGATCCAAAATGGTATCAAAACTTCCCCTTTTCTGACTCTTTCTTCATAATCCCTCATTTTTACGTTTTCGAAGTTGAAAGGAAGAAGAATCGAGTGAATTGCTAGGGTTTTGATATGAGATCGAGATTTTCAGGGAAGAGGTTCCTTTTTAAGGTGTTTTCACACCTTAGGGTGAGTGGGAACTTCCTTTAAACAGTATATTGCATTAAAATTGGTCAAATCATCCATAATCTTTAATTGCTTAGTATGTGACTACAAACCCTACATTGTGTGTTTGATCTAAGTTGTTGTAAAATGATATGAAACATATTATTCCTCTGTTTGGATGAATTTTAGATGATAAAATCATATTAGAAATGTATACAATACATCCTAATGAGAATTACCTAAGTATTCGTAGAGGTTATAAGAGTAAACTAAAATATAGGAATTTTTTCTATGACTGAAATTGCTCTACAATTAAATAGAGAAATTTGTTTATCTGGATTCCCTTGGTTATGAATGATTGTTCATCTGAGTTTATAGTACATATATGTCAGATTCTATCTTGGATTTCATTTAAGGTGAATAGTGTTTGTTTGATATCTCAGTAAAGAGGGTGAAACCCTAGATGCGAAGAAAGTTGGATATTTGCGAATAGATATTATGAAATCCATTTGAATGGATTTTGTTGACATGATAGACTTTATTTATTAAATTTTGTAATTGATGCATGTTATCTCAATGAATGGCATGGAAACCCAAATTCAGCTCAGTTCTAAGGTTTAATATATTGATTTTAGATGATTTGTTGATAGTAGTCATTATTCAGTGAATGTTTATGTCACATGAAATCCTTACGAGAGCCATGTGATAAGTGAATGGGGTAAATGAAATCCTAAGGATAGGATGTTTAATGAATCAAGTATTTTGATATCAATGTTCTCAGTATGAGATGTGGTGATGTTTATCAATTCAGTTGTGGTAAATGTTATCAGATGGTCTATGAAATAAATGGTTTACATAGCTAAACTAAGATATGTAATGTGATGCACAACTCAAGATTTGGGTTGAGGTGCATGTTTTCCAAGAAAGTAAAATTAATTTACAGTTGCAAATGACGATTACTCGTATGTCAAGTAATTAACTCTTACTAATGTATTAAGAAGTTCAATTGCATGATTCTAGTGTATAAAGTATCAAGTGGACATGTATTCTGTTATTTAAGAATTTTAGTCTGCCTGCAAGTATAAAATTTGATTTCTTAGTATATTACAGTGTTTTGAGTATATTGCTCTACCAAGTTTAGAATGATATACATGTTGTGTTATAAACATCAAATAAATAGACACAATACCATAGAGATACCAGAGTCAAGTATACACTATAGTAAGAGCTTTCCAAGAATAATAAAATAATAGACTTAGGGGCCCTGAACACCGTAGATTCCCTATGAGAGGTCGGCACCGTAGGGACGAAACGACCTAACCCTGGCAGTGTCTAGTATTCAGGGGTCGGAACGTACTAATAGGTGGTACGGGGGACGAAGCCCTAGTGGAAGTCTCCTTAAAATACAGAATGTAGTGTCCAACATCAACTAGAGATCTTGGTGGCACTAGAGTACAGTAAAGCCAATAGGTGGCTTGACTCTCCGCCTGTGTATTCAGGTTAGAGGAGGAGTCTAGCTTTTATGTCATAATAGGTGTGTCGAGGCCAGAGAGCCATTTTTCTGTTCCAGACCAGTGACATTGTCAGGCTTAACAATCTTGGGGTGTCAGCTAAGTCTTTTACAGTGAGATCATAGTTCACTACGAGTCTTCATATGTAGAGTACACTACATATGATAAGGGCATAAGCTAAAATATGATAATATAAGTTTTAAAGAGTTTCTTATAAGTAAGAAAGGCTTAGAAAGATTTGAGTACAATTTCCCAACAATTATTCTTTGTATGTTTCTGAATTATTAGTTGTCTTTGAAATTAATCAAGCATGCTCATATATTGATTTGCTCTTGTTCATATCTAGAGTATCCTGTCATATTTATGATTGTCAATGATCAATCTCTTTAAGCTTACTACTATTATAATTGATATCAGTTGCTCAAATGTATATCTGTGGTGATGGACTTGAAGATATCATTGCATCATAGTATATATGCCACAAGAGTTAAGTCTGACTATAGTTAAGTTCAGTCGGTCCTTGTCACTCTAGGTCCTTGTAAAGAAATAAGAGTGAGTTGTAAATGATGATGTATAACATTATTCCTCTTTTAGCAATATATGCGAATCAGCAAGTCTTATGTGCTTAAAAGTATGAGACACATAATGAATGTTCATACATGCATTTTTACTGTTGAAATCAGATTAGATAAATAAATATCTAGATTCCCTTCTAAAGCTAGTTTATATGGTTCAATGTGAGAAAACAAAGAGTTTGAAAAAGAAGAAAAAGTTAAGGGTGATCTTTGTATTATGTTAAATCCTCAATTTATGCCCTAATCTCATGATTAATGGTAATTGTGAGGTCGAGGTGTAACAACTTGGTATCAGTGCTTAGGCTGAGTTGTCAAGTTCCATTAAGTTAGTAAGTTAGAGTCATAAGTGTGGCAGATAGGAGATGTTATGATGTTAGCCATGGGGATTTGAGTATTTGGATATCCTGGCCCGGTATCTGAGTACTTGGATCAACCAGTTCCAAACTACTCTGTCTATTCTTTCATGTATACCTTGGCCAGGTATACATCGGAAGGATGGTCTAGAGAGGAACCCTAGAAATATTAGGGTTAGAAATAAGATAAGTAACATGAATTAAGAGCATAAATATAAAATGAGATAGAACTTTCATTTCATATTGTTGATTTATTGTATATGAATAGAAAAACTCTTATATGTTTGAATTCAGATATTCAGTATTTTGAAATATATATGGGTCTTTAAGATTTGTTGTACACTATGCAGTTGTAGCATTTATTGATTACATTCTTTGTATCAAGTAGACTAGAAATGATCTTTGAATGAGCTTTCATAAGTGGATAAGTTTTCTTCCACACATTTGAGATGAATAGGAGTTGAGTAATCTTGAGTAGCTCTTGGCTTCAGGACTGCAGGTTCGGCCTGGTCCAGTTGGTAGGATGCATTACTGGGATCTAATGACTCCTATCAGAAACATAACAAGAGTAAATTCTTGATATATTAGGTCGTAAGAATCAGTTGGAACTGATATCTGAGATCCAACTTAGGGGCCTCATATGAGAAACCCTTAATTGAGAATAAAGGAAAATGACATAAGGTTCAAATTATGTTTAATTATTAGTATTATATGAACTCTAAAAATGAAATATGGAAAAGATATGAGAGAAGTATGTAAGGGGCCAATATAGTAAGAGCAATCATGTGGAATGGATTATATAACCGAGTACAATGTTTTTATGTACTCCAAAGCAAAGGGAAAATAGAAGAAAAGAGCTAAGTATACAATAAGTACATAGAAGTTAAGATTCTTCAGAAGAGTTAAAGTGAAGAGAACTAGATGAGCATGTAAATCATAAAACTAGGATACGAAACTTAGTTGAAACAAAGAGAAATGTTGGGATATAATGAGCTTGATTAAGGAATGAGGGTTATGATATAATTGAGAGCATGGAATGCATACCTTTATTAATAAGTTTAATACATTCATCCTTACTACCTTTGGATTCTAAGTCTCTAATAAACAACAAACTAGTTTCTAAAAGAAGAACAAAAGTGTATCTAAATAAATGAATAAGTCATACAAAGGTAGACTATATTCAGGAAGGAAAAACTTGATTGAAAGAGAAACTATGTTTCACCCATGCATGAGACATTTGATTTAAAATGAAGGATTTGTAGTGTATTAAACATGAGGTGATACTAGTAGAGAGATTATTGATTTAGAATTTCAAATTAACATTAGTATAAGGATAAATGGAAATATATGCAACATGGTATACATGATCATACACATAAAAGAAGCAACATGGTCATAAGAGAAAACTAGAAGTTAAAGATGACATGTGGAATAGTAGTATAAGGTGAGGGAATTATGGAAAGTAAAGAAGGGTTTGAAACATAATGGAGTAATATAAATTATAAAAGAAAGAGGTTGAGAGATTCAAGAATGTGCTAATCAGTCAAGTATCCTTGTTGATAATTTATTTAAACCTACATATGAGAAATGTATTAATGAATGTTTGAAGATAAGAATTCTAAGTCTCAAAATCATATTATATTTCATATCTTCCGTAATGAGAGCAATGTGGGAATGAAGTGATAAGAAAATGAATCATATATGATGCATAACCACCGTGGTAGAGACATCTAGTGAATGTAATAATGACACACAATATGATGATGAAACCCTAGTAGGGTAAATGAGAATGTAATCTATCAGAATAGGTCAAGTAAGAGAAAGAAAATTCAATTGATAAGATAAGAAAAACCTTAGTAAAACTTGTGAGATCCAAAGTTTGAATTTCAAATTAAGGGAGCAAAGTCACATCACAATAACGTCATGCTTCTGATAAGGACCAAACCATAGAATGTTTAGAGTTGTAGTTGTTCAAGGGATGTCAATAGTGATTTGAATACTAGCATCTCTATAAAACAAGATCATGAGATTTACACTATGAGAAGTAAACTTAAACTGATAGTAATCCAGGGTTTAAAGATAACTAATCTGAAAGGTAGATAAACAATATGGAAATGATTCGGAGTAAAGAATAAGATATAAATTTGAAATGTAACAAGTGTGTTTTGAACAAAAGGAGAAATACAATGTGAGTGAAGTGTGATATGAGATAAATTCTTGCAGTGATAGCAAGAATGATGAATAATCTATTTGTACCTTGTCTGTTTCAATTTTAGGAATGTTTGATCTATATGATTAAAATGAGAAGGATAAGTAGCAAAAATTAAGTAGTAGCGAATGAGGATAGAGATAAGATAAAATAATGGCTTTTAGTAATATGTGAATTTGTTTTTAGAAGTATAATTTGTTGAAGGTATATTAAGGGAAGTAAATTGGTTCTACGTATGATTTCAGTGTACATGTGCAAGAAATATGTTAATTAAAGGTGTCTAATAGTCGTAGTCATTCATACTAGTAATCCATCTTAGTATTGTACAATTGTAATATGGTGATGGTAATGCTTCACCTTATGCATCAATGATGCAATGTGGATGTCGTGAGTAGTATTGTACAATTCCTATTGAATCTAGTCTTCCAACTCAAGATTATTTTGCTATTTGAGTATCACAATAGTAAATTTTTAAAAGAACATGGTGAACTCTCTTTTGTGACTTAGAGGTAATACATAACAATAGTACATATTGAGCCATATGAATTGAGATAGTTGGATCAGATTATCAATGTTGTGGTAACACCTCAAGAGTATAAAAAATATTGAACTGTTTGTTTCTCTCTCTCTCTCTCTCTGCTTATGATTGATTGTGGCATAGAGAACTTGTTTGTTGTCATTGAGAACTATTTCAAACATGTTCTGATTAGAAAAAAATGAAGGACTTAACGTTGAAAACTACATTCAAGTATAAAATACAAGAATGTAATGACATGTAAGATTTTAGAAGCTTAAAATAAACTTTGAATATACTTTGTTTGTGTATTTATGTTTCGGAGATAAAACTTTTTAAGGGGGTGAGAATTATAGTGACCGCATTTGTGCTTAATTTGTAAACTAGGATTTCCCTGAATGGTTATACGCTTGACTAGATTGAACATCATTTAGACTTGATTAATGATAGTAGATCAATTGTGATGTTTCAAACCTAAGAAGAATCTCGAACTATGATTTGAGTTTGAAGAATTAGGGTTTGAGAAATGTAAACCCTAATTGGCAAAAATTAGGGTTTTGATAGTACATAAATATGGAATTTGATCAAGACAATAGTGTGGTAAATGATTTTTCATATTTTCTAAAAATTTTGTATTTATATTGAATTTTGGATATGATAAGGATAACATAATAATTAATATTGGAGAAAAATTTCAGAATATTTGAGTGTTCTTTGAATGTGGTTCTTGGTCGAACTATACGTCGACCAAAATGCTGACAGAGTGCTTTTTAGCATTGTAGTGTTTTATTTTTAGTTATTTATTGGTAACTCCAAATGATCGGAAATTTTAATTGGAGATTTGAAACTTAATCATAAAAAACATGTAAAATTTTCCTAATTTTTGGATGCGTTTAGACCTTATCAGTAGATGAATTACAGTAATATTTTTATGACAGAAAATACAGCTGAAATAAGAGAAAGTATAGTGAGGGGTCAATGTGCAATTGACCCAAGAAGCTCAATTGCTCTATATGGTCAACCTAACACACAAGGAGCTCTCATAATTCGTGATTCAATCTAGAGAAACAAAATCTTAGAGAGAGAGGGAGAGTTAGGGTTTGAGAGGAGAAAGTGATGGAGATGTTGACCTAGGGTTTTGTGGTCCGAGGAATGATGAAATCATGTAAGTGTAGCTTCTTTGCATAGACTTTAATGTTGAATCTTACCTCACATGTCTAGATTGCGTCCCTCCTCTGATTTGATCCAAAATAGTATCAAAACTTCTCCTTTTCTCTCTCTTTCTTCATAATCCCTCATTTTTAGGGTTTCCGAGTTGAAAGGAAGAAGAATCAGGTGAATTGCTAGGGATTTGATATGAGATCAAGATTTTCAGGGATGATCTACGTTTTTAAGGTGTTTTCACACCTTAGGGTGAGTGGTAACTTCCTTTAAACAGTATATTGCACGAAAATTGGTTAAATCATCCATAATCTTTAATTGCTTAGTATGTGACTATAAACCCTGCATTGTGTGTTTGATCTAAGTTGTTGTAAAATGATATGAAATGGATTCTTCCTCTATTTGGATGAATTTCAGATGATAAAATCATATTAGAAATGTATACAATACATCCTAATGAGAATTACATAAGTATTCACGGAGGTTATAAGAGTAAACTGAAATATAGGGAATTTGTCTATGACTGAAATTGTTGTATAATAATAGAAAAATTTGTTTATCTGGATTCCCTTGGTTATGAATGATTGATCATCTAAATTCATAGTACATATATGTCATATACTATCTTGAATTTCATTTAAGGTGAATAGTGTTTGTTTGATATCTCAGTAAAGAGGGTGAAACCCTAGATGTGAGGAAAGTTGGATATTTGTGAATAGATATCGTGAAATCCATTTGAACGGATTTTCTTGACATTATAGACTTTATTTATTCAATTTTATTATTGATGCATGTTATGTTAGTGAATGGCATGGAAACCAAAATTCATCTCAGTTTCAAGATTTCATACATATATTGATTTTATATGATTTGTTGATAGTAGTCATTATTTAGTGAATGTTTATGTCGCATGAAATCCTTATGAGAGCCATGTGATAAGTAAATGGGGTAAATGAAACCCTAAGGATAGGATGTTCAATGCATCAAGTATTTTGATATCAATGTTCTCAGTATGAGATTTGGTGATGTTTAACAGTTCAATTGTGGTAAATGTTATCATATGGTCTATGAAACGAATGGTTTACAGAGCAAAACTAAGATATGTAATGTGATGCACAACTCAAGATTTGGTTTGAGGTGCATGTTTTTTAAGAAATTACAAATAATTTATAGGTACAAATGGTGATTACTCATATGTCAATTAATTAACTTGTATCAGTGTATTAAGAAGTTCAATTGCATGATTTTAGTGTATAAAGTATCAAGTGGATATGTATTATGTTAGTTGAAAATTTTAGTCTACTTGCAGGTATAAAATGTTGATTTCTCAGTATATTACAATGTTTTGAGTATATTTCTTTGCCAAGTTTAGAATGATATACATGATGTGTTATAAACTTCAAATAAATAGACACATTACCATAGAGATACCGGAGTCAAGTATAAGTAAGGGAAAAGATACAATATACTAAGAGCTTTCCAAGAATAATAAAATAATAGACTTAGGGGCCCTAAACACCGTAGATTCACTATGAGAGGTCTGCGCCGTAGGGATGAAATGACCTAACCCTGGAAGTGTCCAGTATTCGGGGGTCAGAACGTACTTATAGGTGGTACGGGGGACAAATCCCTAGTGGAAATCTCCTTAAAATACAGAATGAAGAGTCCAACATAAACTAGAGATCCTGGTGGCACTAGAGTACATTAAAGACAATAGGTGGCTTGACTCTCCGCCTGTGTACTCAGGTTAGAGGTGGAGTCCAGGTTTTATGGCATAATAGGTGTGCCGAGGCCAGAGAGCTATTTTCCTATTGTAGACCAGTGACGTTGTCAGGCTTAGCAAGCCTGTGGTATCAGCTAAGTCTTGTACGGTGAGATCATAGTTCACTACGAGTCTTCATATGTACAATACACTGCATATGATCAGGGCATATGCTAAAATATGATAATATAAGTTTTAAAGAGTTTCTTATAAGTAAGAAAGGCTAAGAAAGATTTGAGTACTGTTTCTCAACAATTATTCTTTGTATGTTTCTGAATTATTAGTTCTCTTTCAAATTAATCAAGCATGCTCATATTGATTTTCTCTTGTTGATATCTAGAGTATCCTGCCATATTTATGATTATCAATGATCAATCCCTTTAAAGCTTACTGCTGTTATAAATGATATCAGTTGCTCAAAAGTATATCTGTAATTATATCAGTGCTTTAGACTGTTTCTTTGAAGTACTCATTCACTCAGCAAGTAGGCTCACCCCTCTACTCACAACTTTTAGGGATATCACTTGGACATGAAGATATCATTGCATCTGAGTAGATCTTCCACAAGAGTTAAGTCTGAGTATAGTTAAGTCAGTCGGTCCTTGTCACTCTAGGTCCTTGTAAAGAAATAAGAGAGAGAGTTGTAAATGATGATGTATAACATTATTCCTCTTTTAGCAATATATGCAAATCAGCAAGTCTTATGTGCTTAAAAGTATGAGAAACATAATGAATGTTCATACATGCATTTTTACTGTTGAAATCAGATTAGAGAAATAAATGTTTAGATTCCTTTGTAAAGTTAGTTTGTGTGCTTCATTGCAAGAAAACAAGGAGTTTGAAAAAGAAGAAGAAGTTAAGGGTGATCTTTGTATTATGTTAAATCCTCAATTTATGCCTTAATCTCATGATTAATGGTAATTGTGAGATTAGGGTGTAACAATCTGACTATAATTTCTATGTGCCTCTGCATTTAACATGCTATGTGATTCAGTAGCACTAGAGTAGAGTAATTATATTGGTTTTTGGGCAGATGTGTATTTCCATCTCGAGGCAGTATACTCTTGTTATGTTTGGGATGGAGGTGGCCCCAAACTTGACTTTCAAATTTGTGAGGTTTGGCCCACTTTTATATGTATTGGGATTTTGGAAGTACATCATTCTTTATCAGGGTTTAAGTTTGTGAGACTTGGCTGACTTTGTCTTTATATTGTTCTAGGGCTTTGTTTATCTCACATGCATGCATGTTTATGATATGGGGTGTGTGCCCTAATTCTTTACATGTACCTGTGTGGCCCAATCTTTATGTTTTATTAATGACAAGTATTCTTTTGTTATCATATGATTTCAATACCTTTTCTCTTGATACCCATTTGGGTGGTCCTTATCCTTTCTATGGGAAGCCTTTTATATTTGTTGTCCTTCATTCCATATATTGCTCAATTAATATTTTAGTAAGAGCAGACCATCCTTTGCTGATGTCACCTACATTTCTTCTTTTTTTAGGGTATGCTACTAACCCTTGGTGAAGGACTTGGATGATATGGCATGAAGACTTCAACTTAGCTTAAGGAGTTTAAGCTTGGAGACAATCTTGATATGGTTTATATTTTTTCTACTTAGATCCTTATGTTATATCATATATGTAAACCCTTATGGCATATTATGATGTACTTTTGTAAACTTTTGTGAAAATTGAATATAGTCATTTGTTAATTTTGCCGCTACATTTTGGTTGTTCTGAATACCATTTATTAAAATTTGAAAATTTTGCAGCTATTCCAGCATACCTTTAAGTGTGTTTGGAATGGATGTTTTATTCTTCAAATTTTTAGTAGGGAGTGGATCCCCTATGGGATCCCACTCCTTATAGATTCATAACCTACATCACTCCTTAGTGTTTTATTTCATAGATTAATTGTTGGATGTATGTTCATGAATATGGATCTTAAACATGGTTAAGGTTACATATCCCCAGAACAACAGCCCAATATTGTAGTTACCTTATTGAAAGTGAATCACTTTTTTATGGTTAGTTATTTATTTCTCTTTCATTGATTAGTGTTATATAATTAGGATTGATATATCTTAGTTAGTGTAATTTGCCTTCCCGTTTGTTAACCTTAATTTTTAGTTTATCTTACGCCATCTCTCCCTCCCAAAGTCATGAATAAGTTATTCCTTGATGATGAACATGCATGTACATTGGAGATGTTGAAATAAATGTTATCAAATATGGTACCTAGACTATGTTATGATTCCAATTACTAGATGTTGTTGTTGTAAATCAACTCTAATCAAGGTGCCGAATCTAGTTCTCTTAATGCTTGCTTTCTATCTTGAGTAACTAATCCAAATGGAAGTATGAATTGAATTAAATGATGTTACATAAAACCTAGGACATGAACAATCAAACTAGGATAGTAGGTATAAGAATGACAACATACATGTATTTTGTTGGCCTAGAAACCCATCCAAGATTTACTCATTAGGAGTGAAATGTGGATAGTCCCTGATTTGGGACTGTTCTTGAATAGTTAAATCAAACTTAGGATGTAAGCGTATAATGTATATTCGATTTTCATGATGTTTCATCAGCACTTCCTCATTTTTTGTCTAAGTACATATGTTGGTGGGCATTTTCCCATGTACATCGGTGTACTTGGATAATTGTGGGAAATGCTGCCAAAATTTTCTTGAAAATCAAATACACATTATACCCTTAGTAGCGAGATTAGGTTTTCAAGAATGGGATAATTGGTACACACATTCACTACTCAACCCTAAACCCTATTATTTTAACCCTAAACTCTAATATGTTAACCCTAAACACTAATCGTTAAATCCTTATCCCTAAATCTAAAGCAATTAACCCTAATCTATATGTAAATCCTTAACTTAATATGTAAACCCTAAACCCTAATACTTTTTTCTCTTTGATCATAGTATGGATAGATGATGGATGTCCATTCCAAATCACTACACCCCAAAGTTTATTGCTGGTCTTGATCAATTTATTAGATTTGTAGAGGAACATAGGCAACAACCTAGAGATAGGTTCTATTGTCCATGTAGGCATTGCAGTAACAACTTGAAAGTCAACATTGGTGACGAGATCAGAAGTCATGTCACGTGCAATGAGATTGTACAAGGCTATAAAGAATGGTATTATCATGTAGAGATTTCAAACTTGAGATCAGTAGATGCCAATAACAGTGCTTGTGTTGAATAAGAAATTGTCGTCGATGATGTAGATGTGAACAAACTGATTCTCATAGACATTGTTAATGTGATGCTCGATAATTGTGGGGTAGAGCGCACCAATCCACCTTCCTTATTTAGGGACATTATGCATGATGCTGAGAGACTGTTATACACATGTTGTACTAAGTTTATGAAGCTAAGCACTGTGTTGATATTATATAATCTAAAGGCTAAAAAAGATGGAGCGATGAAGCTTCACGTCATTATTGTCTTTGTTGAAAGAAATTCTTCTTGAAGGAAGCGAGCTTCAAGTCCCAACATACGAGTTTAAGAAAATATTATGCCCATTGGGAATGGAGGCTAAGAAGATGCATGCATGCCCAAATGATTGTGTATTATTTTAAAAGGACTGTGGATTTGAAAGATTGTCCAAAATGGGATCGTCATGTTATAAAATAATGACTTCGGGGAAGTCCAAAACTGGCTCTCCTACCAAGGTGATGTGGTATCTACCTATAATACCACCGTTTCAATGCTTGCTTGCCAATCTAATAGATGTGGAGAATTTAAGGTAGCATGTAGAGGTTAATAAAAATAATGATGGGATCCTACGATATGTGTCTGATTCCCCATAGTGGAAGAAGATTGATTTATTATACCCTAAATTTGGTGAAGAAGTTAGGAATCTAAGACTTGGGCTTTGTACCGATGGGATGAATCTATACGGCACATTGAGTAGTAAACATAGCACTTGGCATGTTATGCTTGTTATATATAATCTTCCTCCTTGTTTGTGTATGAAAAATAAGTATGTTATACTGTCGTTGTTGATATTGGGCCCTAAACAACCTGAAAATGATATTGATGTTTATGTTGAACCTCTTACTGATGACTTAAAGGAACTCTGGGATGAAGGTGTGATGACCTATTATGCTTAATATAGAGAGACATTTTGTTTGCATGCTATGTTGTTTTGTACTATTAATGACTTTCCAGCATATGGGAATTTGTCTAGATACCGTCTAAAAGGGTCCAGAGCATGCCCTATATGTGAAGAGAACATTGATTCCATGCAACTGAAACATGGCGGAAAAACTTTATATCTTGGTCATTGAAGGGTTCTTCAAGAATTCCATCTATATCGAAGGTTGTGCAAAGCATTCAATGGATGGAATGAGGAACATAGTGCCCCAAAACCTATAATAGGGAGGTTGTTTATGAAAGAGTAAAAGACTTTGTCAATGAATTTGGTAAGAGATCACAATGTACCATTCCCACACAATGTGACAGATCTTTGTTCAAGAAGAAGTCAATATTTTGGGATCTTCCTTATTGGAGTTCTATGGCAGTTAGGCTTTGTATCAATGTCATGCATGTTAAGAAAAATGTATGTGATAGCGTCATTGGTACTCTGTTGAATATACCAGGTAAGACTAAAGATGGCTTAAAATCCAGAATGGACCTATGTGAAATGGGAATAAGGAAAATTTTACAAAAGTAGTTAGTAGTGATCAGAGAACATATTTACCTCCTGCTTGTTACACGTTGTTTATAAAGGAGAAAAAATATTTTTATGAGTACTTGGTTAATGTTAAGGTACCACAGAGTTACTCTTCCAACATCCATAGATTGGTATCAATGAAAGGTTTGCAATCACTATACTTTGTTTATTCTTCAATAATATATGCAGCAAAGTTATTGATCCTCAGAATCTCAATAAGTTGAAAAGTGAAGTGATTGTTACCCTATGTCAGTTGGAGATGTAATTTCCTCCTTCATTCTTTGATATCATGGTACATCTTGTTGTCCACTTGACCAAGGAAGTGAAAATGTTGGGACCAATTGTCTTACATTGTATGTATCCTTTTGAACAATACATGAACATTCTTAAAGGTGATGTTGGAAATTGTTATCGTCTTGAAGGGAGTATTATTGAGGGTTATGTGGCGAGAGAGGTTATGGATTTTTGCAATGACTTTCTGAGTGGTAATGACGGTCCTATTAATGACAAGAATATTGAGGACTATTCTGGCAAAGGGACTTTCATAGCACATATGAAAGTAATCAGCCGTGAGATGGTGGAACAATCTCACTTGTATATTTTACACAACATCAACGAAGTGAGTGTTTATATCTTGGAACATACCAATTTCATCAAGAAAAAATATCATGGAGACAATTCAATGTGGCTTGCTAGAGAGAATAATAAGACATTTATGAAGTGGTTTGAAAATAAAGTCTTACATCAACTATCTCAAACGCCAAATAATATTGTTGAAAATATCAAATGCCTCTCCTTCTTACCGAAAATGAATGCTATGTATTATGAATGGTTTGACATAAACGAGTTCTCATAATACACAAAGCGTCAAGATGATAAGAGCATCATCCAAAACAATGGGGTCACCCTTCAAGCATCTTCATTGTCTTTTTCTAATGCTAAAAATAAGAGTTCACATGAAGCTAAAATGTCATATTACAGTGTCTTTGAAGACATACGGGAGTTTGACTACATAAATTTTAGAATTCCGCTCTTCAAGTCTAATTGGGTTGATAACACCAAAGGAGTTATATTAGATGAATTGAGTTTTCACATTAGTGAATCTTGAAAAATGGTCAGTTATATTTCATGGTAAAAGACAATTCATTGAAGATCATACAGATGAAGAAGACTACTATGATAACTATGATGACTGGGATCCATTCTCAGTTGGGTTGCCAACACCAAATATTGAAGCTAACGATGCCTTATATGTGCCCGAAGATCACAAAGAAGGAATGCTAATTGATAAATGATCTCAATATTAGAGGCATTTTTTATTTTTGTAAATGTTTTATTTTTTGAATGTTAGATCGATGTGAGCTTTACAATGTAATATTAATTTCTATTTATGTTAAATGTTTGATTTTTTTTAAATGACACTTTTAGATGGCTGACCATGAGTATGATGATCATGCTGATCATTACCATGAGGGTGAGGGGCCACCTCACAATGTAAGTTCTACAATATATCCTATATCTAGCTATATATATGTCCATTTATAAGTTATATCATATATGTGTTTTTTTGTCAATTTTTAGGTTGAGGATGTACCCCTTAAAAACCTTGTGCCACTTGATGAGTAACATAAAAAATAGGGGCATCACTATGAAGAACAAGTTACTACAACAAAGGGGCAATGGACCAAAATTGTTTGTGGATTTTGATCATGCAAGAAATCCAGTTGCAATGAACATCAGCTCATTTGTTTCATATCTTGGGGTACATACTCGTACCCATTGTATGTAAATGCAGAATCTTGGCATACAGTTCCTAAAGGGAAGAAAGACTTAGTATGGAAAGAACTATGGGTTAGATAATATGATTTGCAATTCTATTTTTAAAGTTATTTACAATTCTATTTTTTAGAATACTCTTTACAATATATGAAATTTTGCAGAGTATATTTGAACTGGATGAAAGCCTAAATCATAAAAAGGTGATGCAATACTATGGGCGGGTCCTAAGGAACTATAGGAAAACTCTCAACTGACAACATATACATGAGGCTTATAAGAGGAGGAAGTCAACCCTTGATCAATGGAACTACCTAGACCGGACTGAGTGGGAGATGTTTGTTACCAAGAGAAATATCAATCAATTCAATGTATGAAGCGTCACTCCCAATTCACCTATTCATGATTGACCTTGATTTTTAATAACCAATTCAATGTGCTTACTAACAAGGCTATCAATGATGCTCAAAGAGCAAGGCGTGCAATGAATGTGCATGACCACACGATGGTTCTAGGTTTCTATGCAGCCCTTCGCCAAAACCTAGAAACGTCTTCCATTCAGTAGCCTACTTTGCCTATTGTTGAGACTGTTGAGTCCTCTACTACTGCCACACCTTTTCTTTGCCATGATGTGCAGATAGATGGGAGGCAAAACAACAAAGGAGATATAACCAACCCCGCAACAGCTGAGGCGGATGAAAAAATGGTAAAATGTAACACTCAGAACAATTAGTATTGATGATTGTTATGTTTACTTACGAAATTTCTATTGATGATGATTAGTGAGAGCTTCACGAGCATAGGAAGCAAGGCTCGTTCATCCCTGAGGTCACAAGGGATGAATTGACAATTTTTCTCTATAACCAAGAGAAACCTGGACATGTTAGGTCTGCAGGTGCTAGAGTGGGCCTAAGAGCGTTCTTTGGGTCATCACAAAGCAAACGTTTCAAAAAAAGGGGGACTTTTAAAAGCTCAGGTAACCTATTATTTTTTTTCGAATGTTATTGGAAAGGGAATTTAGAAATCAAAATGCATTTCTTTTGGCCATGTATAGGTAGATGAGTTAGTTGATAAAAGAGTATATGAGTTAGTTAATAAGAGAGTCCTAGAAGCATTGAGAAAGTGGTAGGCATCTCTGACTGCCACTCAGATAGTACCTGTTGCATGTCGCTCTTCCCCTATGATATTGGTTGTTGGGAGTGATCATCTAGAGGTGATTGGGAGTAATTTTTTAGACCCACCACCTAGCACATCCGTTGTAAGTATTTTAGTGACATTTTTTTTAAATTGGCCATTCTATTCATCCCGTGGCCTGGGCTCGATCCTGGGACCTCTCACTAACAAACCGAGTGTCTAACCATCTTGGTGTGACATAGTAGCTAGTCTTTTCAAGATGATATGTTTATTTATGTATATAACATACACTATGAAAATTTGTAGGGGTTGACATCATGTATTCTAAAATTTAAAGAATTAATCATTGCATAGGGTGAGGCTTACCCATGCCTTCTAGGGTACATGATTCATGGCACTCCAGTACCCGATTTTGGGGTTCATGTGAGCCCGAGGCTTGTCTTCCCTACTTAGAGGTAGAATCCATTGCCATATTCCCACCTAGATGCTGACACTTGGTGAAGCATAAGGCAGAGTAGTCTTGTGGCCTGAAGCGGGAGTCATCTATACTGATCATGTATGATACATTTACATTACGTTAATTGGTATATGTATATACATGACAACTGATATGAAATTATATATGTAGGACAAAGGGAAGAAACCCACTACACCTCATCCTCCTCTACCTCCACTTCTTCCTCAAGTACCTTGTTGGCTTCCAAAGAACCTATATGACTCGATAGGTCCTCAATGTAGGGGTTTGGAAATATGGATAGGTTAACATTCTAAAACTTCACATATTATTGTTTCTAGGGAGGAGTATGCTATAGGCCAATAATACGGTAATAATATATTTATTGAGATATTTTGGAGTTGTTTTGATATTCTTGGTTGAATTCATCGATGATAGAACTATAGATATGGTGATATCTTATTTGTATATCTATATACCTCGTTTTATATATGGTGATCTATTTTCTTATATATTAATGCATACAAAATATATGTTTTTCCGCCACTTATACATGTTTTGTAAAGATTTTTCAATGAGTCATGTGGGATTTCTAGTTCCATCCTTGACCAGTCTTGTAAATGAAGACCCTACATTAGTTACCTTATACTGCTCTATCACTTTCAAATATTTTTGTGAAAAAAAAGAGAGTGTGATAATAGTTCCATATAAAGTTGGGTAATTTTACTTTGCTTATATTTTTGACTTAAGAAAATTACATTTCATTGTGGATTTTGAGTTATATATTTTGTTTGGAAAGGGAATTAGTTGTCGGTTTTTTTGTAAATAATCCACAAAAATTTCCTGAGATAGGCGGAAATTTTCTTAAAACAACTGACCACTATGGATCCTACAAGTGTCAGTTGTTTTTTAGTTGCAATTGGGGCCAGCTTTGTGTCGTCGGTTTTTGAACAGACCCCATAGGATTGTACCTTTACTGTCGCTCACTTGGGTGTCACTTTTAAACCGACGTTAAAAGGCCATTTTAATCGATGCTAAAAGTCCATTGTGTCTAGTGGTACGTGTCCAAAAAGGCACAGATCTAGCATAGTCAGACTCTTAATTTATAACCTGACACTCACGCACCCACAACTATTATATGGGGTCCCACGTAGTAGATCAGGGTCGATACATTGGGTCAATGAGTGGCATGTACTAAGAACATAGAATCTTAGACCAGTTACACCAATGAAAGAGTAAGACTAAGTTTGTTGTTGCTTAGGGAATGATTTTACTATTGGAAAATATGACTACTGAGTAACAGTGAAAAAAAATTATCTACCATATTCCCATAACCACATATTGTGTCAATAACTATATGATGGTAAGGATGATGTCCAGGATATACTTGGTCTTGGAGCAAGTCCAACGACATCTCCTCATCATTATATATGTGTAACTATCTTCTAGTTACACTGGGACTCGTCTGACTGTTGCACCTCCTGGTCTGCACCATAGATTGTAGATTGATGTTATCCTCCTCGAGGAAGACAACAACCTCCATCCCTCTATGAAAGTCCACACAAACTGCCTTGAAATCTTGGCATCCTACTGGAACAAAATGAAAGTAGTAGTCCCTCCTGTTGAGGTACTAGTCAACAACTTTCTGTCTCACAATTGTTTCTCCTTTGCTTTCCCTCCCATGAGTAGGTAGGACTTTCTTGGTCTCTCTATTGGTTACCACAACTAGAAAGGACAAAAATTGTTAGAGGCAATTGAGTTGTGTTCTATGAAGCCGCCAATACTCTTCTATTCATAGGAGGGTTAGGGTTTGGGTTCCCACACCGTGTAGGAGTGGAAGGGGCCGAAATATTTTGAATTTTCACGACCTGTGAGCACCAAATAGATCATCTCAAAGCCAAGGAAATCATCTAGCACACGAGCCGATTGTTTCACTCAGCGATATGGTCGTTTCACATGTTTCCCAATCTCACACGAATTTTGAAATTTGTTTTCAATTTATGCTAAACATCAATTCCATGCATCAATAGAATTGAGCAATCAAAATGATCAAACTTTCTCACAAATTTGGATCTTACGATAACCTTCCTTCAGCCCAATTGAGCCGATCGGTGAACTAGGTGAACCGATTATCTCACACTATGTGAGCTGATTAGTTCACCCAGTAAGCCAATCGGTTGGTGCCTATTCCGTGCACAACTTGAGCTATTTCAGTTCCTATCAGCCTGACATTCCAAGTGGTCGTCTTAACACTTTAACCAATCAGTTGGGACTCTAAATGAACATCTCACTGAGTGAGTCGATAGGTTGGAAGTGAAATCAATTGTTCTATTGTGTGAATTGAATACCTAAACACTTTAGTAATAAATTAAATCATCATTCAAGATTAAACTCCACCTCTAGATCAAGACCTATGTGTGTGACCCTATAGGTCCCATTATTACATTGGAAGTGAATGTCCATAACAACTTATGACATCCCAACAAATGAACAGAGCCTAGTCACACATCAATGCTACCCAAGTAAATGGAATGTTTGAGAACAACTTCAACCTATACTCTGTGTATGGTGTTATAGTGTTTGTATAGTTCCTTTGTCACTGATATCCAGATTGAACTCGAGACATCGAGCAGTCACCCTTTTCAACATTCAATCTTGTTTCTTGAATCAGAGCAGACTGCCTAAGATATGTGTAAGCTCAATATCACACATTGACTCACATGTTCATCGCCATGCATTTATTAGTCTTACTAATCAAGAGGACTAGGACATCAAACTCTTATAGGAGGGACAAATCCCATCTACATCACTCACAGTTGATCCCCATGTGTCACAGTCACCCAATCATCACCATTATGACAATCCATTTTTAAAGATTGCGTTTGATGATGCCAAAGCATTCCAAATGACATGTGATGAGTGTAGTGACTTCAGGTCTAATAACCACAATCACCACATGCACTATGACATATTACAATGACTACCATGGTAATGAATTTCATGTGTCATTCTCATGATGGGTTTGTCTGATACACTAGTCTAACATGTATCTGTGTGCTTGGTTAGATATTGTCATATCATGAATAATGATATTCTGTCATCAACTAATTCACACTCTGATCTTGTGTGTTACGTTTGTCTACCAACATTCCACAATAACAATCCATCAGGGACATAATGAGAATATAAATATATACTCTTAACATTCATATGATCTCATTTCTTCAAGTCACGCACTTGGAGACATGCATCATTGAGTAATATTATTCTCTAGACATTTATTATGTTACATCATTATCTCATAACTGAATTAAACAAAATAAATGGCAAGCTTGCCTTTATTTTTTAATCAAATCATTTATATGTTATGCCATTACAAGCGTCATATGATTGGCTCTCTGGGCATACATACCAAGAAACTCCCACTTGCACTTTGAGCCAATCACCCACAAATCATATTGCAAGAGATCAACATTCTTCTATGAAAGTGCCTTTGTCAAGGGGTTAGAAATATTGTTGTCAGTTGGTACTCTACAAATCTTTACAATTTTACATCTTCTCGTTGGATGATTTATCATATGAGATGGAATTGCCTTTGTATATTCTTTGAGCGCTAATGCAATCTGGATTCCTTAGCTTGTAATATAGTTCCATTGTCCTCACAATATAGCTTGATTGCATCTATGATGCTAGAAACGATCCCAAGTTCTATAACAAACTTCTTGAGCCATATAGCCTCCTTTGTTAAATTCGACACAACAAAATATTCGAACTCTATTGTAGAATCAACATATGTCTCTTTCTTGGAACTCTTACACCATACAACTCCATTATTTAGGCAAAAAAAATCCTGATTGTGATTTGTAATTGTTGTAACCTCAATTTTGTTTGTATTGGTTGTTTTGTAATTTTTCAAATAAAAGGGATTTGAATGGAAAATTGTATGACTTGATTGGATGATTTTATATGAAGGTGAGTGGAAGACTTTCATATTGCATAATAGAATAAAAAGAAAGAGAAAAATTAATTTTAATTGCATAATATATGCCTTTTGAGTGGATAACTTTCATATGAAGAAAAGACTCATTTGTTTTCAAATTCTAGTTGCAAACTTTACACACAAGTAATATAATCCATTAAAGACTGTCCCTTAAAATTTGGGATTAAAAGGATATATGGTCCAACATATATGGATTTTTGAAAATCCTTAAAGTGAAAGGATAAGGAAATGAATGCATTCAATGTAACATATTATTTCAATTCCTAAGAGAATATATATGGCACACACAATGGTAGCCATTGGATCTGAGATCCAATGACACGTGTGCATTTTCCAATTTGAACTATATTGGGAAAGGAATTGTGAGAATGAGATTTTCAATCTTGGATTTCTCACAATCTAATGCATGTGCAAGCAAGAAACTTGCTTGGTTGGATTCAAGAGAGGATTCCGAGAAATCCTAACCTATGTTTCAAAGGGTATAAATTCTTCTAGAGGAAATGCCCAAATCCCTGAAAACTCCTTTGACAATGAGGGTTGAGAACCCTAAATCCCACATCCTCCACCTATAAAAAGACCCCCTTCAATTTGTCTTATCCCCTTGATCACTGACGACACCTTTGTAGACCCAAACCCCCTCTCCTTCTCTGGATCAAACTGTCTCTAGTGAGCCCCCTATGCTACATTGTCGCCATGCATCACACGTACCAATTAGGAGAGACAAGCATCAACCGTTGATTCGGGCTCGGGGCTAGGGTGGAACCAGATCCAGTGGCGGAGAAGCGTGTCGCACCCACTTCTTCGTCAACCAATTCATGCACACATTCCTGGGATTGCATCCCCACTTGGCCGTCAGATCATTCCAATAGTCAACGAATGACCAACTATCAACGTCCACTGTTTCCCCAGGTTTCCCTTCTTCCTAGTAAATACTTCACTCTCTGCTTGAAAATTCTGATAAATGCCCTATCTTGCCAAAATCATAGAATTTTCTAGGATGATCATATTTAGACAAGTTCTATATGAAAGTTGATCAAGAAAATTAGAGTAATCCACGAAAAATGAAATCAAAACCTATTTTTGCTTTTCGATGAAAAAGTAACTAAAGTTGACGCATCTAATGGTTTTATTAAATTCAAACCCTAATTTTGGGTATTGATGAATCTAATGAAATTCGTTTATGTTATTTAGAAAATTTTAGCTTTTTGACATAAAAAGGATGAAATAGTTCCAATGGGTTTTATTTTTTTTCATAATTTGCTTCATTAGAGTTCCATGCTTATAGAAGTGCATCTATGGACTTAAAATCCTTAATTCTAATAATTACGAGGCTTAATAGATTAAAATATACAAATCAATAAAGAAGACATGAAAATGATGTTCTTGAACAAATTTTGTGGAATAAGACCCTCAATTTGGATAATTTGAGTAATTAGGGTTTTAATGAGTGGAAATGTTCTTTTAGCGTTTGTTGGCCTAAAAAGGGTAAAATTGGAAGATGAAAGTTTGAAAACCAAGACACCCTAAGGATACTTAATAAGGCTTAGAAACCATAGAATGGAATACCAAGTCAGTAAAAGATGTTTGGCTATTATTATAATTATGAGGTGTTATAAATACATTTCAGGATCGAGTTTCTTGATTTATTTCTTGTCTTGGTTGAGTGCTTTCTTGGACATCTAGACTCCTGATGAAGGTATGTGGTTACACTTATGACTAAATTTCTCTAGTTGCAGGGTGATTTTTGAGGTTTTACCGATTTCTTGAAATTAAATGCTTGGATGAATTTTATTTCCTACAGTCTATAATGTGATTATGACTATGACAAAGTATGCTTATAACTTGGTCAAACCCAACATACAAACTCTTGATGTTTGGATGAAAGAAAATGAGAAGTCATGGCTAGCACCAAAGACCTAGACCTAGATTGGGAAGGTAATATGAGGTCAGACCAAGCCCAAAATTGTGAAGGTCCCATGACATCATACCAGGACCCAGATTAGGAAGGTCATCTAGGTTAAGCTCTAGATTGGGAAGACCAACTTGGCACCTGGGCTCTAGATTGATAATGTGGCCTTTTTGTCCACTGTAGGGACAAGACCCAGCAAGGGTGTACCAGAGGTTGAGTAAAAATGCTTGAGAGGTTATTAAGAAAATGTAAATATTGTATTTGTAAGAAATAATTGTTGTTGTTATGTTGTTATGATTATATGCAAATGTTTAGTTTCCTCAACATACTACTATAATTCGTTATGCTGACCGAAGATTTATTTTTCGGCATTTTAGGGTAACTAGCAGTTATGTCTACCAGTTTAATGGAAGTGGATGTTCACTAAATTGTGACTTTATAAAAGGAATTGAGATAAATAATGTTTGTAGGATTATAGTTAAGCTATTTCTCTTGGGTAAAGTTCTGAAATCCTATTTTTTAAAGGTTTGTGAAAAGAAAAAAAATTATCCTGCTTTAAGTTTAGTTTTGGTGTAATTTATTATTCATTTTTTATTATTTGTAAAACTATATGATCCAATTTGGGATAATAACTCTAGCTTCTTGTCCTTCCTTGATTGGGGGTTGTAGAGGGGTGATATCGTTACATTTGGAATCAGACCCTGGGTTTTCCATATAATGTCTAATAATTACTAAATTTTATAAATTTGTTAGAGCCTAAAGGGAGTTATTAGAGAATTTTCCAAGGATGGAGGTGTCAAGAAAAAGATCACAATCTGGGGAATGGCAATATTTTCCTCCACCCCACTAGTCAGCTTATGAGGACTCCCAGAATCCGTGTGACTTCCTGGATAAAATCTAAGGATTTGAATCAAAATAAGATACCTCTAGGTTTTCTTATCCACTTTCATACCTTCTTTACTCCCTTCACTAGAAAAACTTTTAGTGCTTAAGTTTTCCTATCTCTCTACCTCCTCTTGAGTTTTGGGGGATACGAGTGTTAAGGATTAGGAATCCTCCACCAAACAATAAAAAGCATGTAAGTAAGAGATTGTGGAACTGAGTTTCACTACATGCTTATATGGAACAACATGGCCCACACCAAGATCAAAGTCATCCTAGACTACCAGTGGGGACCCTCCTACCAGGAGAATATGTCTCCAAGAGAATTGACAGAAGATGATACAACCAAGAAACAGAAGAGGCCAGACAAGGCTACCACTAAGGAAGACCTCAAACCAAAAGTCATCACCTTTGACTCCTAGAACCCTAGATATAGTTTATACTCTATGAGGGAAGATGAGTCTAGGGATGACTCCAGTCATGATGCCAGTTATGAGCCCACAAATGGCAATTTCCTACCTCAGATGATCTCTGGCTAGGAAAACATAAGGAACTCGTAGAGATGGTTAATATCCTTACACCCAAAGGTGTTGCCAGAAATTATGATGGAGAACCCCTAGTTGCTCTCCCTTGTCATGAAGTCACCATCCTTGACATCTTGAAGTTGAGTATGCAAAAATTTTGGGCTAAACAAAGCTCCAAGATGGAAGCCTAGCTTCATGTAGTGGGAAATGGCTTTCATATTCTGGGAGTGACACCTATCATGAAGGTTCTCCTTACAACTCACGTACTCGAGGGAACCACAAAATGATGGTGGGAATACTATGTCACCGACCAAGATTTGAGCAGAAAACTCATGGACTGGAAGGACTTTTATATTATCTTATCAGCTCACATTGCCCATAAAATGGGGAATATGGTTGCTCCTACACAACATCTGCCAAAAGGATATCCAATTTTTGCTAAAGGAAACATTGGGCCAAGGAATGTTAATAAGAAAGCCCAGGGTCATTAGTGCGGCCAAGTACGAATAAAGGAATGGCAAAGCTCTGCACCAAGCATCACCCCAAAGGTGCCGCTTTTGTGGGAAGACACACCAGAGGAAGTGTCATTTCAAGAAGAGGGTGTGTTACCACTGTCAGCAAGAAGGACATATCCGGGCTGACTATCCTATCTCTTATCCAAAAGAACCAAGTCCAGTAACAACTTAGAAAATGATTAGAAGTGCCACATAGGACAGTACCAGTTGATAAGGAATACCGACATGGTCCAATTGGTTCCGCTGATGATAAGGGAGCATAGGATGATACAGACCAACCCCAAGAAGGTAGTCATCTCAGAAAAGTAGTGGTACATGTTTTACTAGAGAACATACAATATAATAAAATAATTTTGTATTGAGCATGAGGAATGTGAAGCATCAAATCATGTAATGAAACTTTTTCTCAATCTTAAGTGATAATCCACTTAGTATAGTAGCTCTCAAGGCAAAAATGCATGCTAGAAAGTGTGCCTACCTTGGATTTGAGTATGCTTTTTGTATAATCCTGAATACCACTAAGTATTAGTTATATCATGTCCTTGGGGAAGGACCCTTCCTAAAAGAGTTAGTTCATGAATTAGTTGATAATTACGATAACATTCAAGGTCAATAGAAACTTGTGAGATTAAGTGCACGAAGCACAAACACACATAGAATGAGTATGATTATTTAGACCCAAGTATGAGCATATCTATGGGACATGAAGAAAACTCACTATGGAGGTGACCTATAGAATGGTTCCAGGCCCAGACGGGTAGGTGACAATGATTCCCATGAAGGGACATAAGGAAAACAATGAGTTCCCTGAGTGTTGAAGCAAGTCTGATATAAAGGGTTATAGAGGATATAATGCGCTTGGATATTGTTAGAGAAATCTCAACAAAATATGCATAAATAAATAAAATAAAGTTACGATAGAACCCTAAGTGAATCCTAATGTCATGTAGGGATGAGAATGATAGGAGTAGGAGTTAATTATTCCTTGAATGCACCAGGCCATAGGGTCAGGAGGTAAGGGGTAAGCTAAGGCCCTTTGGGTTAGGATGTTGGCCATCTTCATGAGTTCATGTGGCCTGAGGGGTAAATGTAAGAAGCACTCCTAGATGCATAAGGGAAATATCACCCCGAAAGTATCGACACCCTAGAGACCTTGAGGAAATGACTAAGGTCCGTAAACCAGAGTTATGATAAGAATTAAAGGAATGAGAAAAGTTTTTTCTATATGAATATGTGGAATTAAGGGAATGGTGTTATTCATGGTTTGGAGTCATGTGGAGAATGATTCAATCTAGATTTGAATATAAAATGGGGATGTTTGATGCACCATATCTACTCTTCGAATGGGATACTCTTTGTATGTTGACTGCAACCAAATGCTTACGTCATCCTGTTATGAGTGCGAGAAATGGGACAGACGCATGCCAAACTAGGAATAGAAGTGATGTGATGTATAAATACTTTAAGTTGAATTTTTTTTTTATGATAATTGAGGATTGGATGAGATACCACATCCTATGAGAAGATATCATATAAATGAACTCAAGTAATCTCCAATTTGAAATTTTAGATGACGTTATAATTATCGAGTGTAGTCTAAACTCTATAAGTTAAGATTGCATCTGGTGACCAAAATAATGGATTCAAGAGCTTCAAGTACCCTTGACTCAAAAGGACCTAAACTTGAGACAAGCACAATTGATGGAGTATATGAAGGATTATGATTTTGCCATTGCCTATCACTTTGGGAAGACTAGTGTAGTAGCACATGCACTTAGTCGGCAACAACTCAAGTGAGCAGATGTCTTATATACCCAATGGAGAGGACTAGAAGAGATTGTTAGGTAGACTCGATATCCCTTAGAGTACCATATTCATGTGTCTAACATCCATATAAAACCAGACCTATTCACCAAGTTTGTAGTTGCCCAGTTAGCCAACCCAAAGCTGGACTAGATGGAAGATTTATTAGAGAAACCTTAGACACATATCTCAGTAGGACTAGATGGTGGAATCTGCTAAAAGGAGTCATACTTTGGTTCCTAGAGATTCACCCTTGAATAATCATATATTGCAAGAAGCTCATGGTTCTAAGTACATAGTGTACCCTGGAACTACCAAGATGTTTAAAGACTTGCAATGATACTTTTTTTGGCCCGGGATGAAGAGATATGTAGGAACATATGTGGCCAGTTGTCTCATGTGCAGATGGTGAGGACTGAACACCTATGACCTGGGGGATTTTTATAGTTAATTGAGTTTCCTGGGTGGAAATGGGAACAGATCAACATGGATTTTGTGGTAGCTCTTCTCAAGATAAAGAATGGTCATGATGCAATTTGGGTTGTTCTAGATCGTCTTATCAAGTTGGAAAATTTCCTAGACTTAAAGACGATGGCCAAGGTGACGCACCTTTCTGAACTATAAATTAGAGAGGTAGTTTGACTTCATGGTGTTCTGAGTACAATTATTTTTTATCATGACTCAAAGTTCACTTCCATGTTGTAGAAGCAAGCGCAAAAAGAGCTCGACACTAAAGTAAAGTTTAATAAAGCTTATCATCCCCATATTGATGGAACGTCTGAGAGAACAATATAGATGTTAGAGAATCTATTGAGAGCATGTTTGCTCGATTGGGGTGGGACTTGGGAGCAGTTCTTCCCTTAAACTGATTTTTCTTACAATAACAACTACTAGGCCAGTATCCGAAAGCCTACGTATGAAGCTCTTTATGGGTGGCCATGTTGGTCACCACTTCACTGGGATGATGATAGTGAAAGGACCTGGCGAGGTCAGAGGAACTACATTTCTATACTAAAAAAGTCTCTTTGATTAAGAAAGGGCTAAGAGAGCCCATGATTGACATAAGTTTTATGTTGATGCAAAGTGGACTGACTTGCACTTCACTATGGGTGAATATGTGTTTCTGAAAATCTGACCTCTACAAGTTATAGCTAAGAACAGAAGAAATCTAAGTCCCTGATACATGGAGCCATTTGAGGTTTTATAGTGGATAGCGTTAACCATAGAGTGGTATGAGGTATGATGTCTTCCATGTGTCTAATCTAAAGAACAATGTGAAGGACCCGACCCATGTGCTGAGCATTGAACTCCAAGGGAGGATGACACACCCTGAGTCACCTGTGATGGTACTGGATACCAAGGTGAAGGAGCACAAGAGTATAATGATAGAAATGGTAAAGGTTCATTGGAAGCACCATGGAGAGGATGAAGCCACATGGGAACTGAAGATGGACATGGAAAGGTCTTACCGTAAGATGTTTGCTTGATGAGTAAAATTTTGAGGGCAAAATTCCTATAAAATGGGAAGGATTTTGTAACCTCAATTTTGCTTGTATTGATTGAAATGAAAATTTTCAAATTAAAGAGATTTGATTAGACAATTGTATGATTCTTTTTCATAGAATGGATTCATTTGGAAAATTTTTAGGGTGACCAAATGGTGGTGGAATCCCAGGAAGGGGATAACAGGGGGGGTTGAGGGCTTGGGATAGTTTCAATTTAGCTGGGTGCCTAAGGCTATTCAAAAGGACACTGGGGAAGGAGAATAAGATCCACCTGATCCAGGTGAGGAAGGGGTGGAGTTGGCCAGCTTAGGAGAAGGAGTAGGGAAAGTGGGGAAGCTCTTGATGCATGATTTTGTGGTTTATACTTTTTTGATGAATCTAATAATGATAATTAGGGAAAAAGGATAAAAGAATACCCAATAATAAGTAAAGCCAAAAGATATAAAAGTCAATGGAGAATATATCAAGAATGTTGTAGAAAGTGTTTTGGATGCATAATCAATTTGTTTTGGGTTCCAAAATTTTTACAATAATAAAAGAAATCAAAATAAAGAAAATAGAAGAAAAAGAAAGAAAAATAGGAATTTTAATTGCATAATATAAACCTTTTGAGTGGATGACTTTCATATGAAGAAAATACTCTTTTATTTTTGAATCTCAGTTCTAAACTTTACACACAAGTTTTTTTATGACATTAAAGACTTTCCCTTAAAATCTAGGATTAAAAGGATATATGGTTTAAGAGAGATGGATTTTTGAAGATCCCAAAAGTGGATAAGGAAATGAATGCATGAAATGTCGCATATTATTTCAATTTCTAAAAGAATATATATGGTGTGCACAATGGAAGCCATTGGATCTAAGATCCAATGACACACATGTGTCATTTAGTTCATACTGGATCGGGAAACAAACAATGAGATCGATATTTTCAATCTCAGATTTCTCGCAATCTAATGCATGTGGAAGGAAAATACTTGCTTGGTTGGGTACATGAGAGGATTCCAACCAATCCTAACTTATGTTTTGAGGGGTATATAGGCTTCTAGAGGAAATGCCCAAATCCTTGAGAACTCTATTCATGATGAGGGTTGAGAACTCTAAATCTCACACCCTCCACCTATAAAAAGACCCTGCTTTAGTTCGTCCTAGCCCCAGAGCACTGACGACACATTTCCTAGCCCTAGACTCTCTCTCGTTCTCTGGATCAAACCATATCTGGTGAGCCCCCTCTGCCACATTGTTGCCATGCATTACACGTAGGTGTGAGTGGGAGAGACGAGAAACGGTCATCGATTCAGGCTTGGGACTAGGGTGGAACTTGATCCAGCGGCTGAGAAACATTATGCGTCCACTTCTTTGCCAGCTAGTCTGCACACCCATTCCAGTGAGTATGTCCTCACTTGGTTATCATATTGTGATGCTAGTTAGTGGTTGACCAATGATCAACAACTGCCATTTTTTGGGTTTTCCCTTTTTCCCAATAAATACTTCCCTCTCTGCTTCACAACTCAGATAAATACCCTATCTTGCAAAAATCATATAATTTGCTAGGATGATGTGATTTAGACAAGTTCTATATGAAAATTGATCAGGAAAATAAGAGTAACCCAATAAAAAAAGATATCAAAACCTAGTCTTGCTTTTAGTTCAAAAAGTACTTGAAGTAGATGCATCTTCTATTTTAATGAATTAAAACCCAAATTTTAGGTATTGATGATTCTAATGAACTTAGTTGATGTTATTAAGAATAGTTTAGCCTTTTGACAATAAAAAGGATGAATCATATCTAACTGAATGATACTTTCATAATTTTCTTAACCAGTATAAAGGTGCATTAATGGAATTAAAAACCTAAGTTTGATAATTATGAGGTTTGATGGATTTAAATATAGAAATCTATCAAGAAGGCATGACAATTATGTTCTCGAATCAATTTTGTGGGTAAAGACCCATGATATGGATAGTTTGAGTAATTAGGGTTTTTATAATTGGAAATGTGCTTTTAGGGTCCGTTGACCTAATAAGGAAACCCTAATAAGGCTTACAAACCTTAGAATGGAATCCCAAGTCTATAAAAGATGTTTGAATGTGATTATAAGGATTAGGTGTTATAAATACTTTTCATGATCAAGTTGCTTGATTTATTGATTGGCTTGGTTGATTGCTTGCTTGGACATCTAGACTCCTGATTAAGGTATGTGCTTACACTTATGACTAAATCACTCTAGTGTCAGCGTGATGTTTGAGGTTTTACCGATTTCTTGAAATTAAATGCTTGGACACAGTATGCTTATAACTTGCTTGAACCCGACATACCAACTTTGGATGTTTGAATGAAAGTAAATGAAAAGTCATGGCTAGGACCAATAACTGGGCTCCAGATTAGGGAGGTCAGACCGGGCTCCAGATTAGGAAGGTCAAATGAGGTCAGACCAGGCCCCAGATTGGGAAGGTCCCACGAGATCATACCACACACTAGATTGGGAAGACCATTTAGGTCATGCCCCATATTGGGAAGACCGACATAGCACCTACACTCCATATTGAGAAGGTGGCCTTGTTGTCTACTATAGGGACAAGACCCCAGAAGGGTATACCAGAGGTTGAGTAAAAATGGTTAAGAGGTTATTGAGAAAACATAAATCTTGTTTCTGGAACATATAATTGTTATGGTTATGTTATTAGGATTATATGCAAACTTTTGGTGTCCTCCACATACTAGTATAATTTTTTGTACTGACTGGCATTTTGTTTGTCATGATTTTAGGGTAACAGACAGTTATGTCTACCAACTTAATGGAAGTGGATGTTCAATAAAAGGTGAAATTGTAAAGGGAATAAGGCTAAATAATGTTTGGATGATTATGGCTAAGTTAGTTATCTTCTTGGGTAATGTTCTGAAATCATGTTTTGAAATGTATGTGCTAAGAATTTTTTTTATCATTCTTTACTCTTAGTTTTTGTATAATTTATTAATTACTTTTTTTATTTGCAAAACCCTATGATCCTATTTGGGATAACAACTCTAGATTCATATCCTTCCTTGATTGGGGATTGCCAAGGGGTGGGTTCATTATAATAATCATCTTTGCCAGTCTCTATGCTGAGGTGGAAGCTTGCAATGGTGTAACCTCTTACTACAAACTCTTTGTCTACAACATAGACCAAGAACTGATCCTAAGTCCTTCTCAAGTACTTAAGGATGTTCTTCACAGATGTCTAGTGAACAATCCATGAATCTAACGGATATCAGCTCATCATGGTCAAGGCATACGAGACGTATGGATGGGTACTGTAACATACTGAATCTCAGGGTCTTCCCTGCAATTTACCCATTCTTGAGCTTTTCTTTGCCTTTTAGTCCATTTGGACCTTTTCCATAGATTTCCCATCCTTTATAATCATTCTTGGACTCCTTGTGCAATTTGAGCACAATTTGATGTTGAAATCACCATTTACCCTCTTTTATGTAAATTGAGGGGTGTTTGCACAAATAACCCACATTAAGTGATAAGTTAGGGTTAATGTTGTAATTTGGTCATTAATGAGATTATATAGTAGATTATATTTATTTGGAGCTTTTTGGATAAATATATTATTATTAATATGTATTTGAGTTCATATATGTGTATATTAACCTTTATTGTTTCTCTCTCCTCGAAATATGATTTTAGTTCATAATAATATGTTATTTTGTTGAGTAATGAGTATTTGTATCCTAATGTGTTTAATATCTCGAATTTACTCACATGTTTCTCCTTAAATAGCTTTTTCATATAATTCCTTGATTTTAATATATTATTATACTCTTTTATGAGCTATATGTTTATTAATGGCCTTATTATGCTTTAAACGAGGTTTTAATTATATAGCATCGTTCTATATGTTAATTTGAGCATGTGGTCCAAATTTGGTGTCATTTGGACTTCATTTGACCCCCCAAATTGATTTTACAAGCTTTTATTATAGTGTGTTATAATAATTGAATCGATTTCATTAATATCTCTGTAACACCTATAGTCCGGTTATTTAACCTGTCACGCGCCCGGTTCACCGTGGACCCGCCATCCGACGGCTCCGATTTGATCGCCCTTGATCCAACGGTTCGCGCTTTATCTCCAACCTCTCGCCCGCGCGACCAAACAGCCGTTTCACAGCGGCTAACTCCCCTTGAGCCGTTCTCTCACCCTCCTTCACCATTTAATTTGGGACTTGTCCCTTTAGCTTCGTCTCCTCAAGACGATTCCATTGAACCCTTATTCTCTGCCTACCTCTCCGAGGAAACAAAACGCCCAATTGGGCAGTGAGCGTTTCTCTCCACCCTTAGGTTACAGTCGGCGCCTTGAGCTCCCTCTCACCTATATAAGGTCCCGCTTAGCACCGTCGGGCCTCCACTTTTCTTCCTCCTCCATCAATTTCACCTCCCCACGCCCGAGACACCCTGACCTCCTCGATCTTCTTCTCCGGCGACGGTGACCTCCCCTGATCTCAGTAGGCCACCTCCGTTCGATTAGTTGCAGGGTAAGCATCCTCGATGCTTCCCCTTCCTTTCTACCTGGTTACTTGGCCTCATGATGCACTCCGTCATTGGGTCCTATAGATCGGTTTTGGGGTCGTCGGCGGCGCCATGCTTTTCCTGGCCCTGGTGCTCCTCCGCCCGCGGCGAGACATCCTTTCGACTCGCCTTGGTCCCACGAAGGTAACCACGCCCTTGGTTTCTTGGTTCCGTGTGTTTTCAGTGTCTGGTTTCCCCGACCTTGCTCCCCTGTTCTCGACACAGCGGCGACCGGTCCTTGGTCCACGGTGGCTCTTTCTCGGTTACGTCAGTAGCTTTCAATCCAGAGGCTTCCCGCGATTTCACTCGACCGTTTTCCATAGCCTTACGGCCTCAGCACCCCAGTTGGGTGATCACAGGTGAAGTGCTGGAACAAGCCTCGCGCCATGACCTTGGCTGGAAGAAGCCAGGTCATGGAATGACCAAGAAGGTCACGCGCGAGCAATATAGCAATTTCCTTGGATGGGGCATTATCGTCTTTCCACCCTTTGTTCTCCTTCTCTCGCGCAATCCATCAAAAGAGTTGCAATTGACTATACTACCCTCGCAGGGTAAGTTGATAGTATCACCCGAGTATGGGTATTTTGGTAATTTCCTCCTATTTGTTTTCTCCTGCTGCGAAGTCCTTGGTTGTCCCTGAATGACTATTATGCCCTCATATTTTTATTTTGTTTTGTTTTAACGAGCAAGGGCAGTTTGGTCTTTTCCTCTAATATTTACATTGAGTTTCATTTTGATTTAATTACTGTCACGCTATAGTTTTCTTAATTTCTGATTGGTCCGATTTACTAAATTCATAGTAAATCGATCCTTTGTCAGAAAAATATGAATAAATAGTCGATGGAAAGGATTTTTAATGTAGAATCTGTTTTTGTGGTTTTTGAAACCTGATTCTCAATGGTTTTATGAAGTTTGCTTTTATTAGCATTTTTAGTATGTAAATGTTTTAAAATACATAATTAATTCATTTTAACTCTGTTTTATATAATAAGATATGTTTTCTTAATCAGGAGATTATGAGTAATCGTTTGGACTTGGTTTTGAGCTCTAAATCGTAGTTTTGTAAAATTAGGGTTTTTCTATGCTTTATGTGTTTATATATATTAATACATGTGTTATGTTTATAACTAGGATATATATGGAAGGTTTGCTATCAGTTTGGTGGATATGATGGTATTGTATTTAATCTAAGGTATGTGAAAACCTATTTTTGTAAGTGAGCCCTATTTTGTATGTGCATCCTATTCTAGTATGTGGACTCTATTCATATATATGATGATGATGTGCAATACACCTACTCTCAGTTGGGAACTTTTCCAACCCCACACTCATGATTGTGCTAGCCTGATTATCCCTCTAATTGTATCTATTGACTCTTTACTTATTTTATGCTTATATTGCCATTGTGGTTCATTCAGTTGAATTGTGTGAATCTTATTGTTGCCTATGTTGCTCATCTTTTGAAATACTTGGAAATCTTATATATATTGTGTTTGATCTTGTGGCTCATTTGAGTGTAATTCCTTAATCTTGTTATTTGACTATGTGGATCATCCTTTTGAGATATTAGGAAGCATTGTATGATGTTGTTCCTTGTTGGCTCCTTTACTTGTTGGAGTTCTTATATTGTTGTTGCCTATGATGGCCATTTATTTATTTATTTGGGTTTTATTCCCAATGCTTGTTGCATCTTATTGTTGCTTTTCACTATGCTGCCAAGTGAATGTTTATGCATGATATAGTTATTGGCCAATTGACAATGTAGTGTACATGAGTACAAACCACCCACAGGGCACTGAGGTTTTAGTCCTCCTGCCGGGCACTGGGGTTTTAGTCCCCCTGCCATTTTATATATTAGGCACTCGGGTTTTATTCCCCCTGCCACTTTTTAGGCACTGGGGTTTTAGTCCCCCTGCCATTGGTGAGGTCCGGTAGGTGCCTCACCCTACATTGATAGGACGTTGTGTCATAATTTATATTCATGCAAATGTGATAATTGTTGATATTTAAATGTGGCAGTTTCTCTCTCTCATATTCATATATTGGTCTCATTTCTTTGGAAATCTCTTCTTGTGGAGAATCTTTTATATTGCAAAGCTTTTTATTATTATTTGTCCTATTCCTTTTGATTGACACATACCTTTTTATCCTTCTCTTGCTGGATGACCCCAACCATCCAGGATAGGAATCAGAGTGCGCATGGAAGCTTGGTGAACCCACGGCTAAGGATAGGATAAGAAGACGGAGAACATATAGTATATGATCATAGTTGCTTTTATGTTATATAGTTGTTTTGTTTGGAGACAATGTTGCATTAGTCTAAGTCTTCCTCTACCTAGATACTTGTAGTTGCTTGTATAAAGTTGTACTCCCATTTGGGAAATTTGTAACGTACTCTTTATACATTTTTGAATAATGTCAAGATTTTATTCTTCCGCTGCTATCCAATTGATGTTTTTGTTTATCATGTTTTTAGTAGAGACTTGGTCTTTACAGGTACACAACTTTGTATACATGATTGATCCAGTTGCTAAGGTATATGGAGTCAAACACATGCGTTCCCTTTCTTTCCAAGAACTTGGACTTTGAACTTTAGAGATGGAAAATCCATGTAGAATGGGAATGTTTTCTCTCTTTGAGTTCTCCATGCTGAACCGCTTCAACACTGTGTCAATGTATGTGCTTTGACATTCTCCAAAAAGCCTCTTCGAACTATCTCTATAGATATTTATCCTCAAAATGTAGGACACTTATTCCAAGTCTTTCATAGAAAACGTATTTCCAAGCCATATCTTCACCTTTTGTAAAGTAGGGATGTCATTACCCATCAATAATATGTCATCTACATACAATATGAAGAATGTTTATATGCTCCCACTAACCTTCTTGTACACACAAGGTTCATCTTCATTTTGAATAAAGACAAACCCTTTGGTTGTCTCATCAAAATGTAGATTCTAGCTCCGAGATGATTTCTGCAATCCATTGATTCACTTTGTATCTTACATACTTTATTTTCATCCTTTGGATTTATAACACCTTCAGGCCATGCCATGTACACATCCACAAGAATATTCTTATTAAGGAATGCAATTTTAACTTCCATCTGCCAAATCTGATAGTCATGGTAAGCTACGATGGCAAGCTTGATCCTAATGGAGTTAACCATGGCCACTGGAGAAAAGGTTTCATCATAGGCAACACCTTGAACTTTTCCATCCAATGTTTGTCTTCTTCTTGATTGCAACCAATCTACCCTAATGAGTTTGAACTTTTCCATCCATGTTTGTCTTCTTCTTGAAGATACACTTGCACCCTATGGGCTTAACACTTTAGCTGGATCCACCAAGGCCCATACCCTTTGGGTATACATGGATTCCAACTTAGATCTCATGGCCTCAAGCCATTTCTCAGACTTTAGTCCCTCGATAGCTTCTACATAGGTTGTTGGCTCATCATATATGACCAACTCATCACCTTCCTGAGTTACAAGATATCTGAATCTCTCAGGATCAAGGCGTGTCCTATTAGATCTATGAGGTTCCTGTGTTACTTGAGGAAATTGAGATTCCACAAAAGCTTATATTCTCTTTGTTCCTCTTGTTCATATAATGGTTAAATGTTCTCTTTTTGGTCTCAAATCTCTTCGAGTTCCACTTTTCTCCCACTGATTCCTTTGGAAATGAAATACATCTCAAGAAATACATCTTCCCTGGAAACAAACACTTTGTTGTCAGATAGGGAATAAACGTAATATCATCTTATCTCTTTAGGATATCCAACAAAATACATTTATCAGATTTATGACCAAGATTACCAGAAAACATTCTTTTAGCATAAAATTCACGTCTTTAAATCCTCATAAAAGACTCTATGGGATATTTGTGATACCCAATTTAGGTGATACTCTATTTAGTGTATACATAGAGGTTTCTAGAGCATACCCAATGAGGACGTTCGAAGCTCAACTAAACTCATCATCTATCACACCATATCTAGCAATGTGTAATTACTTCTTTCTGATACACCATTATGTTGAGGTGTTCCAGGTGGAGTCCACTATGAAATAATCCCATGTACTCTAAGAAGGTCCTCAAAGTCTTGGTTTAAGTATTCTCCACCTCGATCTGAATGAACTACCTTAATAATTTTAAGAAGGTGGTTTTTTAATTCATTCACAAACTCCTCAAACCTGTCAAGTGATTCTGACTTATGTTTCATTAAAAAAACATAGCCATACATACTAAAGTCATCAGTTTAAGTAATGAAGTACTGATACCCACCTCTAGAAGTTGTTCTAAAGGTCCACATAATTAGTATGTATGAGTACTAATAGATCACTAGACCTCTCATTGTTACCAATCAAAGGGGTTGTATCCATCTTGCCCAACAAACAAGGTTCACATGTCACTATTGATTCTACATTAAAAGAGTCTAGGTAACCATTCTTATGGAGTCTAGATATGCGATTCTCATTTATGTACCATAGATGACAATTTGAAAGGTATGCTTTGTTTGAGTTGTTTAGTTTTTGTCATTTGGTATTAATGTTATAAACATATATTTTTGTATCTAACAAGTAAATACCATAATAAATTCAGTAACATCCATAAAAGATCCCATCTTTGAAAATGGAACATCAATCATTTTTAATATGGAATTCAAATGCATCCTTGTCCATACAAGATATAAACATAATGTTTGTATTTATAGAAGGTAGATAATAGAAGTTTTTCTTTAGAGAAAAAGGATCGATTCATTACTTGTTAGTCATACAACATCTACACATGGGGAGAAAGATACAAACATAACATACAAACATAGCGTTCAGTAACCCAAGGGCACTACAACTCATATTGGAACGAGAGTGAAACATTTCTACATTGATTATTCTTCCTTGAGGATGTATTAAGCAACTTTTCATGAAGAATTCCTTCAACCTGAGTATTAAGTAGTGGTAGAGGGGCTGGAACAAGATGATATTCTTCTCCTATATCAACTCAAATGAAGCCATACAACTGAGTAATAAGACCAATCCAGAGCAAAGATGAGATTTAGTCGTACCAAGGTGGAATTACCGGGGGAAACCAAGAAAAACCACCACCTTCACAGAGGAAGGAGTAACAATCCTTATTCAAAGGTACAAACAACGATGATACACGACAGAACAAGGCAGACAACCTGCCAGAAACGAGATCCCAAGTGAAAACCTACAAAGAAAGACCAAACCTTGTCGATCCCTCTAGCCGAGAGGACGCCCACCAGATCTTACCTCTTCATGATGGCTAGGAGCCCAAAACTAGGTTGTGGGAAGGGCCACAGAAGCGCCCCTCCCCCCTGCCGCCTGGGCACAACGCACAACGCTAGCACCGCTGAGACGATACATGAAGACTGCAAGGGTGAAGAACGACCACCAGGCAAAGGGCGATCCACACAGATCGGGCTCAGAAGAAGCCCTGGGGGAGCAGGGTGGCACTGCCTGCCGCCAAAGCCCCCTTCCCCGAGCTGGGGAACATAAACCCTAGTTGCCCTTCAGGTCACCCAAGCAGACGGGAGAAGCGCTCGACAGAGATAGTAGATAATAGAAGTTATTTAACTCTATTACAAGCCCTATGGGAAGAGATAAACTACAACTTCCAACTACGCTGGACTCAACTCTTACACCATTAGCAACTCACAGTTCCACCTCACCTTTTCCCAAAGGCCTAATTCCTTTCAGATCCTTCATATTCAAAGATATGTGAGATCCAAATCTAGTACCCATGATGAATAAATTGATAGATATATCTCAATACCGTATATACCTGTAGTAGAGATAACCATGCCCATCTTCTTCTTCCTGAATCCCTTCAAGTACAAAGGATAAGTTCCTCTTGTACTTTTCTATCTCCTTATCTTGAGTGTTGAAGATTAGGATATGGGCTTGGCCTCAGAGTTCATCATGGTTGTATTTTTATCCTTATACTTAGCTCCATTGATCACCATCATGAACTTGTCCTTCTTCAATCTTGCTTCAATATGTATCAACATACCAAGCAAATATGACATCGGTATGGCCATATTATTCATGTGATAACATGCAATAAAATGTCTATATGATTCCCACAATGTCTTTAGAATCATTTCCATGGCCAACTCTTGGCTGAAAGAGAATCCCAGTTCTTCAAGATGATACATATGTCCCATCATATTGAGTACATGTTTCTCTATTGAGGTTTTTTCGGCCAACTTAAACTCAAGTAGTGCCTTTATGATATCATCCCTTTCTTCCTTTTTACGGCCTAGGTCCAATTTGTTAAGATATGTTACCATCTCAAGAATGCCCATGTCCTCACATTGCTCATGAAACTCATAGTTCATGCAGCTAATCATAAGGTATTTTATCTAAAAGACAACTTTGGCATTCTTCCAGTAAGCATCCTCCTTTTCCCTAGGCACAACTAGAGCAGCTACTTTTGGCACTGATTTGTCAAGAACATATAGTTTGCACTCTTCATTTGGAAACATTCTCAAAGACAAAACCAGTCGTGGAAATTTGTCCCGTAAAGTTTGTCATTCTTAAGGACCGATCCCAATATGGACTTGTTCATCAGATTCTACAAGAGAAAATTTGCATTTTTTCAAAACTTTTGATTTGATTTGATTTAAAATTTGATGATATCCCTCACATCTTTAAGTCATTATCAATTCCACTGTTTATTGAAAGTGATAACACTCACATATCAATTTAGAATATTGCAGCATACAATATTATAATGGGCCAGATCCAAGATAATTTAACTATGGCCCAACCAACACTGCAATACATAGTCAATTATCAAGATAGTCAAATTTTTCCAATTGCATCATATGCTACTCTGGATAGATGATAACCACAACTACTTGTCATAATCATCTTCATGCTTCTGGGCTTAGGTGCTCTAAGAATCACCCGTTAAGACTGACCCAATAGCCAACACGATAGATACGCACCCTATGAAGGAAGAACCTACATATCTACCATCACATTTCTAGGATATAGAAGACACATCACACGAGGGCATAACCTACGCTTGGTTGATCAAGATTTTCATGTGTGGTTCTAAGGGAAAGAATCTTAGACTTAATATTTTATATTTGTGGGAATTTGTATTTTATCAATACATATACTTTATCCAATCACAACATATACAATACATATCATATACATGTTGTATCCCACAATGAAAATATGCAATAAACAAAATGATGGTTATGGCCAGCCTAGTGTAATTCCTTGGACCTAAAAGGAACTACCACAACCTAAGGTCCACATTACATGTAGAATCCAGTTATCGATGAAGATCCGTGCTTGCCAATCTGGGTTGATCGGTTCAACCCTTGAACCAATCGCCTCGCCTCTTGGCTAATCGGTTGGTCATCTCACTGGTCGTCTGTTCCTTCTATCCACCATTTACTGGACTCTCCATCTAATTAGATGGCTTTACTATCTGATAAGTTTGGCTCATCCATTTGGTTCTCATTCTTCGTCCAGTCTATCAACTCGTCTCTCAGACGGTCATTTGGTGTCATCAGACTATCTTTCTTCTTCGTCATAATAGGAAAGTAAACGATTGTACTTTTACATAATTATTGATAAACCTCAAGTTACATTAGAGGGGAGTAGGGGTATGAAAGAATTAACTTTACACCAGGAATATAAGATAGAGGTTTAGTATGAAGGCAGAGATAAACAAGATTAACCAACCACCACTAGTACATAACCGTCCTTTAGTGTCGGTTATTTAAGGCCTTTAGTGTCGGTTTTAATGTGACACCTATGTGGGCACTGCTAAAAGGCCAACCGTTAGGCCTCAGTTCTCAAACCGATGCCACAACCCTTCGCGTGCCACAACAAAATGCGCTATCATGGGGTATAGGCGTCAATTATTAGCTTTGAAACCGATGCCATAAACCTTCGCGCCACAGAAAGGGTGCCATCTGGGGCATTATCAGTGTCGGTTTATTAGTTAACACCGATGCCATATCACCCGCTGCCACGGTCGTGCTGGCCAGAACGGCCGTGTTGTCTGGCCAGCTGCCACGATCATGCTAGCCAGCACGGCCGTGGTGTCTGGCCCGCTGCCACGACCATGCTGGCCAACACGGGCGTGGTGTCTGGCCCGCTGCCACGACTGTGCTGGCCAGCACGGCCGTGGTGTCTGACTTCATTAGGGAAATCGACGTCGGTTACTAGTAGGGAAACCGATGCCAGAACCATCAGTGTCAGTTTATTATTGAAAAACGACACCACATCACATGCATTAGGCGTCGGTTATAATTATTTATCCGATGCTGTAATCATTTGTCGTCATTTTTAAACAAATAACTGACGCCTATTGCAAGTTTTTTTTTCTGTCAGTCTGCAGACCTGCTGTGGCTGATCGCAGGATGAGAAACCTGCAGTTCAGTTATGAACTGCAGGTTTTATGACATCCATTGATATCAGCCAACAACATGCCACAAACCTGCAAAATTAAGAACATAAATGTTCACACATTTAGCAACCTATAGTTCCATTCGATTTTCACACATGTAGAAACATTCATGTAGCAATCTGTAGTTCCATTCATTTTCACATTCGCACATGTAGAAACATTCATATAGCAACAAGCAGTTTCATTCATTTTCACTCAGACACATGTAGAAACATTCAGACATGTAGAAACATTCACACATATTATAATTTAGAAATTCATCAAAATATCATTCTTGAGTCATTATTCACTATCAACATCCCAATTATATGTTAAAACCCCCACTACTTGTATGGCTATTGCACATTCTTCTCTTACATCATTTAATTCTTCTGTTGTATAGGGATAATGTACATCTCGTAAGGCCTTTCCTGTAGTGTGGTCAGTTTTAAATACCTGCAAAGAGAATGATGTATATATATAATTAATAATATATAAATAAGATTGATATATTTCATATTATCTAATGAGACTATATATAATACCTTAGGAATGGTATCAATGTCCGCTGCGGCATATTTGATAATCATGTGCATAAATCACATCACATAGTAAGCACATGCCCATCCGTTGTCATGTGTAGCACACTATAAATTGAAACATACAAAATATTAAAAAATATTACTAATTAAGCACTGTTCACATAAATAATATATACATTGCAGTCGGGAACTTACTTCCACATTTTTCCAAATTATTGGATGGTTCTTTTTCCTGGGGACCTTTCCTCTAGCCATTTTGAACTCATCTAAACCCCTACATGTTAATGTAACACAATACACTGTATAATTAAATAGTAATGTAATAACATATGTTAACAGATATAAAAATGAAATATTTCTCACCGGAATGATGCCATATTCATTTTGTGTCCATATTTTGAATTCACTCTAGTCCCCTTAGGATCTAGATAATAGACAGTGAATGTCTCGGGGACAATAAATAGTAACTCCCAATGCATACCACAAGAGGTAAAAAAGTGAAAAATTAATAACTCAAAATCCACAATAAAAATGTAATTTTCTTAAGTTCAATTTATAAGCAAAGTAAACTTACTCCACATTGAATGGAGCTATTATCAACGTCTTCTTATTTTGAGCAAAATTTGTAAAAGCCTCACTGCAGTATTGTTGAACTGACGGAGGGTCTTTAGATACTAAGACTAATCAAAGATGGAATCAAAAATCCTACATGTTCGAATGAAAAATTTGCACATATCTTGTCGAAGTAGCTGCAAAACATGTATTATGTATGCATTAATAAATAATAAACCAGATCACCAGATCCTACACAAGGTATATGGATGTCTAAAGAAGATCTCACCTTATCCATAGCTCTATCACAAATGTATTCAGCCAATCATATCGAAACAACTCCAAAATATCTTGTATAAATAGTTTGCTTTCGTATGACTGACCTACAGCATCCACATCTATAGAAATAGTTATAGTGCAATTTATATCATGTTCGCCTAACCATATTTCCATACCCCTATAGTTAGGACCTAACGGGATAGGTAGGTCCTGTGGAACCCAACTTGGTAATGTAGGAGGTGGAGGTGGAGGCCTAGATTCTCTGGGTGTCTTCTTTTTAACCTGTATATATATATATATATATATATATATATATATATATATATATATATATATATATATATATATATATATATATATATATATATATATATATATATGAGGTTAGGAAGTGTGTACCGAACGGTACATGTAACTTGCATGTACCAGCCATTAAAATACCATATGTAGAGTATGTTGATAAAATCCAACCATATGGATTGATTCAACTCTATATAGATTAGATGTCTTTAAAAAATCATAACCATATCTTATGTAGATCATGAGATATAGCCATACATCATTCAATGGTTTATGCAATTTCTGCAACTTACCATTGATTAGAAAATAGACATTTTCTTTTATTGTATGCTCTATGAATATCAGATTGCGATGATTCTTGATACACATCTTATCTAAGGGGTATACTATACATCCATAAGGTTGGATTATTCAATATAATTTTACAATCCCATAAAAACATGTGGGTACATGTAAGCTACATGTACTCAGGTACACAATTCTTTTAGCCTATATATATATATTTATATATATATATATATATATATATATATCTATATATATATATATATATATATATATATATATATAATTTCAGATCAATTGACATCATATACACACACTAACAATTTAACATAATGTAAATTTATCATATAGTTTCAGTATAGAGGACATCTGCTTTTGGCCACAATATCATTCCGCCTTCTGCCTCACCAAGCGTTTCACAATCTGGGTGGGCATATGTCAATGGAAGATCCATCCAATTGGGGAATATACGTACCGGGCTCACACGAACCCAACCAACTGGTAATGGAGACCCATGAAACATTTCCCCTGGTAGGGATGGGTAAGCCAACGCCTCTGCAATGACAAATTCTTTACTTTTTAGATGGCATGGCTTCAACCCCTTAAAATTTTTGTGTAAAGAATGTTATATACATATATACATATCATGTTGAAAACATATCATCTTGAAAAGACTAGTTACTATGTCATAAAAATACTTACAGAAGATGTGCTTGGTGGTGGGTCTATAGGATTACTCCCAACCTCTACAGTAGGAGTAGAGCGGGATGCCATAGGTACTGTCTACTGAGTGGCAATCAGAGATGCCTGCCACTTGCTCATTGCTTCTTCAAATTTCCTATCAAATAACTTATCTACCTATACATGGATAAAAGAAACGTTAGCTTCTGATTATTGAATTCTCTTTTAAATTAACATTATAAAGAAATAATAGGTTACCTCATCTTGTAAAAGTCCCGCTTTTGGGACATGTTTGCGTTGAGATGGCCCAAAGAACGCTTTGATGCCCACACCAGCGCCTGTAGCCCTAACACGTCCAGGATGCTCTGGGTTACCCAGAGCAACTGTCAATTCATCCCTTGTGCCCTCAGGGATGAACTTGCCTTGTCTCCTGAGCTTGTGCAGCTCCCTCTAATCACCAATTTTTTTTTAATTAAGTAAACACCACAAATAATCAATATTCAAACGATTTCTCTAAGAGTTGTATTTTACCATTTTTGCAGCCACCTCACCAGTTGCAAGCTTCCTTATTTCTCCCTTCTTATTTTGCCTCCCAGCTATCCAGACATCATGGCGAGGCAGAGGTATGGTACCTATTGTAGAGGACTTCTGAGTAGCAGCAGACTGAGCAGTAGACTCAGCATGTAGTCTTTGATGAATGCCTGCATACCCCTTTAGACCCATTGTGTGGTCATGCACATTCAATGCACACCTTGCTTTTTGTGCCTCACTAAGGGCCTAGTTAGTATGCACATTAATGATTTGGTTAGTAACACTAAATGTTAATCTTGAATTGGTGAATACAACGTATATTTATTAAATTGGGAGTGACGCCTAATACCTTGAATTCATCAGTTTGTCTTGAAGCAACAAACGTGTCCCATTCTTCTTGGTCCAGGAAGTTCCACTATTCATTGGTTTTCTTCTTCCTCTTATCACCTTCTTTTATGTATTCTCGGGTGAGATTTGTACTATAGTTCCTTAGGACTCTCGCACAGTGTTGCATCACGCATTTACGATGCAGCTTTTCATCCAATTCAAATATACTCTGCAAAATAGAATTGCTATTAACTAGTATCCAAAAAATTAGTAATCTACAAAATAGAATTGCAAATTAATAATAACTCACGCATAAATCCTTCCATATTACGTTTTTCTTCCCCTTAGGAACTTTATGCCAAGAATCTATCTTACAACCGCAATGGCTACGAGTTACATACCCAAGATATGAAACTAACGAATTGCGATTCACTGCAATTGCATTTTCTGCATTATCAAAATCCACATCAAGTTTGGGTCCACCGCCCCTTTGTTCTATTAACTTCTTCATCATAGGGATGCCCCTTCTCTTGTCAACTTTTTGGTGCTGCTCATCAAGTGCCTCAAGTGCTTCATAGTGTACATGTGCATCATCAACCTAAAATTTGACAAAATAAACACACTTACAAGATATAACTATAAATGGACATGTAGATATAAATATATGTATATTTTTAAAACATACATTGTGAGGTGACGCATTGATGTCACCCTCACGGTAATCATCAACATGGTCTTCAGGAGAATGCTCAGCCATCTGAAAGTTCACATTCACATTGTAAAGTTCACATTGTAAAGTAATTCACATTGTAAAGCTCACATTGTAAAGTCACATTCACATTGTAAAGTAATTCACATTGTAAAGTAATTCACATTATAAAATTCACATTGTAAAGTTCACATTCACATTGTAAAGTAATTCAGAGTGTAAAGTTCACATTCAGAAAAATAAAACATATAAAAAAATATAAACATGCATCTAATATTGTAATTTTTTTTATCAATTAACAATCCTTCATTGTGATCTCCGCGTACATACAAGTCATCATTAGCTTCAATATTTGCTGGTGTTGGAAACCCAACTGAGAATGGACTAGAGTTATCATACTTATCATAGTAGTCTTCTTCATCTATAGGATCTTCAATGAACTATCTTTTACCATGAAGAACAACTGACCATTTATCATTTGCAGGGTCATTGATATAAAATACTTGTTTTGCATGTGATGCCAATATGAATGGTTCACCCTTCTCGCCAATCTTTTCAAAGTTCACTAAAGTGAAACCTAATTCATCCACTATAACTCCTTTGGTGTTATCAACCCAATTACATTTGAAGAGCGGAATCCATATGTCTTCAATGACACCGTAATATGACATTTTAGCTTCACGTGGACTCTTATCCTTTGCACTTGCAAAAAACATAGTTGACGCTTGAAGGGTGACCCCACTATTTTGGATGACACTCATATCATCTTGGCGTTTTGTGTAATATGTGAATCCATTAATGTCATACCCTTCATAAGACATAACATTCAATTTTGGTTTAAAGGCAAGGCATTTGATAGTTTCAGTAATATCATCTGGTGTTTGAGATAGTTAATGTAAGACTTTATCTTCAAACCACTTAATAAATGTATTGTTATGCTCTCTAACAAGCCACATTGTATTGGCTCAAGGATATTGTCTCTTGATGAAATTGGTATGTTCCTCGATATAAACACTCACTTCATCCATGTTGTGTAAAATGTACTAGTGACCTGGTTCCAACTGCTCACGGCTGATTACTTTCACCCGTGATCCCAAAATTCCTTTGCCAAATTGCTCCTCAATATTATTGTCATTACTAGGAGTGTCGTTACCACTGAGAAAGTCATTGCAAAAATCAATAACCTCTCTCGCCACATAACCCTCAATAATACTCCCTTCACGCCGATAACGGTTTCGAACATCACTTTCAAAAATTCTCATGTATCGTTCAAAGGGATACACCCAATGCAAGAAAATTGGTCCCAACATTTTCACTTCCCTAGTCAAGTGGACAACAAGATGTACCATGATATCAAAGAACTACGGAGGAAAATACATCTCAAGCTGACATAGGGTAACAACCACTTCTCTTTGCAAATTATTGAGAGTATCAGGGTCAACAACTTTGCTGCACAGACTGTTGAAAAAGAAACAATGTCTGGTGATTGCAAACCTTACATGCTTCGGAAATATAGATCGAATTTCCACAGGCAATATTTGTTGCATTAGAGTGTGACAATCATGAGATTTAAGACCTATCAACTTCAGATCTTTCATTGATACCAATCTACAGATGTTGGATTTGTAATCCTGTGGCATCTTAACATTGACCAAACATTCACAAAAAGCTTTCTTCTCCTTTCTAGACAATGTGTAACAAGCTGGAGGTAAGTATGTTCTCCGATTTCCCATTTCACATAATTCTATTAATTCTGACCTTATTCCCATTTCATGTAGGTCAAGTCTGGATTTTAGCCCATCTTTAGTCTTACCTGGTATATTCAACAAAGTACCAATGAAACTATCACATACATTTTTCTCAACATGCATGACATCGATACAATGCCTGACTGTCAAAGAACTCCAATAAGGAAGATCCCAAAATATTGACTTCTTCTTGAATAAAGATTTTTCACTCCGTGTGGACATAGTACATTGTGATCTCTTACCAAATTCATTGACAAGGTCTTTTACTCTTTCATAAACAACCTCCCTTGGTATAGGTTTAGGTGCACTCCGTTCCTCGTTCAATCCATTGAATGCTTTGCGCTTCCTTCGATACAGATGGAATTTTGTAAGAAACCTTCGATGACCGAGATATATAGTCTTACCGCCATGTTTTAGTGTTTTTGAATTAGTGTTCTCTTCACATATAGGGCATGCTTTAGCTCCTTTGACACTATATCCAGACAAATTCCCATATGCTGGAAAGTCATTAATAGTGCAAAACAACATAACATGCAAATGAAATGTCTCTCTTCGTGAAGCATCCTAGGTCATCACACCTTCACCCCAGAGTTTCTTTAAGTCATCAACCATAGGTTCAAGATAAACATGGATATCATTTCCAGGTTGTTTAGGGCCCAATATCAACAACGACAACATTACATACTTATTTTTCATACACAGCCAGGGAGGAAGATTGTATATAACAAGCATGACTGGCCAAGTGCTATGTTGGCTGCTCAATGTCCCGTAAGGATTCATCTCATCTGTACAAAGCCCAAGTCTTAGATTCGTAACTTCTTCACCAAATTCAGGGTACAATAGATCAATCTTCTTCCACTGTGGGGAATCAGACGCATGTCTTAGGATCCCATCATTATTTTTCTTAACATCTGCATGCCACCTCAAATTCTTCACATCTATCGGATTGGCAAACAAGCGTTGAAACTGTGATAGTATAGGTAGATACCACATCACCTTGGCAGGAGAACCAGTTTTGGACTCCCCTGAAGTCGTCAATTTATACCGTGATGCACCACATTTTGGACAATATTTCAAATCCACATAGTCCTTTTGAAGTAATACACAATCATTCGGGCATGCATGTATCTTCTTGGCATCCATTCCCATTGGGCACAACAATTTCTTTACCTGGTATGTTGAGATTGGCAACTCGTTTCCTTTAGGAAGCATTTCTTTCAGCAAAGACAACAATGACATGAAGCTTTTGTCGCTCCATCTATTGTTAGCTTTCAGCTTATACTATCTCAACACAGCGCTAAGCTTCGTAAACTTAGTACAACCGATGTATAACGATATCTCAGCATCATGCACAATGTTTCTAAAAATGGGAGGTGGATCGGTGTGCTCTACCCCACAACTAACCAGCATCGCATCAACGATGTCTACTGGAACTGGTTCATTCACATCTACGTCATCAGAGGCAATTTCATCTTCCACACAAGCACTTCTATCAACATCCACTGGGTCGGGTTTGAAATCTCTCCATGCAAGTGCCATTCTGTATAGCCTTGTATAATCCCGTTGCACATGATATGACTTTTGATTTCGTCACGAGTGTTGACTTTCAAGTTGTTACCGCAATGCCTACATGGACAGTAGAACCTATCTCTAGGTTGTTTCCTATGTTCCTCGGCAAATCTAATAAACTGGTCAAGACCAGAAATAAACTATGGGTTGCAGCGATTGTGAAAGGACATCCATGATCTATCCATTCTATGATCAAAGAGAAAACAAGTATATATTACAACAAGATTAGGATCTAGGATTAGAGTTTTTGCATGGTTAAAACTTTAGGCCAACGAATACATGTGTTCTCATTCTTATATATAATAAATGTGTACCACCTATCCCATTCTTGAACACTAATCTCACTAGTAAGTGTATAATGTGTATTGGGTTTTCAAGAAAATTTTGGCAGCATTTCCCCACTGTTCTCTAAGTACATATGTACTTAGAGAACAAACGGGGAAATGTTGCCGAAATTTTCTTGAAAACCAAATACACATTATACACTTACATCCTAAGTGAGATTAGGTGTTCAAGAACAGTCCAAAACCGGGGACTATCCAAGATTTACTCCTAATGAGTAAATCTTGGATGGGTTTATAGGCCAAGAAATACATGTCTTGTCATTCTTATATATAATAAATGTGTACCACCTATCCCATTATTGAACACCTAATCTCACTAGTAAGTGTATAATATGTATTGAGTTTTCAAGAAAATTTCGGCAGCATTTCCCCGTTGTTCTCCAAGTACATATGTACTTAGAGAACAAACGGGGAAATGCTGGCGGAATTTTCTTGAAAACCAAATACACATTATACACTTACATCCTAAGTGAGATTAGGTGTTCAAGAACAGTCCCAAACCGGGGACTATCCAAGACTTACTCCTAATGAGTAAATCTTGGATGGGTTTCTAGGCCAACAACTACATGTGTTGTCATTCTATAACATTGATTTCAGCATTTTGAGTGTCCATGCATGTTCATCATCAAGATAAAGATTACACATAAATTAGTCTGACTAAGGGATGGAGAGATTCATAATTGATTTCAAAATTTCAAACTTGCTCATGCATTATCATCAATCTACATCATACAATAGGGATTCATGTAGAAGTTAGGGTGACACGTCACTACAAAATCAGAGATTTAACATTAGGGTTTTAATATCTTACATAGATTGATCACAAGATTTCAACAATAATGTTAATTCAAGATTATGGTGAAATGTGTATTAGGGTTTTAATATCTTAATTCAACATGCATCAAAATTTACAGAATTAGGTCAAGCATTAGTATTCAATTGCAAATGTATCTTCTTCTTCCTACTCCCTCCTTACCAAATGGATAAAAGCAAGGCCACGACTGTGTGGGCTGACCACGGTCGTGGCTGTGTTGGCCGACCACGGCCGTGCTACACAGCCACGACCGTGGCCAGCCCACACGGTCATGGTTGTGTTGCGCTACCACGGCTGTGCTGGCCAGCACGGCCGTGATCGGCCAACACAGCTAGGGTTGTAGCCATCCCACACGGTCGTGGCCTTGCTTTAATCCATTTGGTAAGGAGAGGGAGCAGGAGCAAGAAGAAGAGGGGCCTGTAGGGAGAAGGAAGAAAAGAGGGGCATGAAGAAAGAAGAAGAGGGCTACGTACCAGCATGGAGAAGAGAGGCGGCAGCGGTGTGAGAGCAACAGTGGTGAGCACAGAAGGAGGTGGAGAGCAGAGCTACAGGCAGTGGCAGTGGAGGTCGGCGAGCAGAGCAACACTAGCAATAGGAGAAGGAGGATGAGGCGGTAGTGGCGGTGAGCAGAGACGCACCAGCAGTAGCTGCGGAGAGAAGCAGGTTATCTACGGGCAGGCGGGGGTGTCGTCAGGCAATTTTAGGTGAGCAGTAGGAGAGGAGCGATGAAACATAAGAAAGGGGAAGACTCGGGTGATCACAAATCTATTAAGTTTGTAAAAGGTGTTGGTTGTCTACAAAATCAACACCTAACATCTTAAGTGTTGGTTGATAGTAACAAACCGACGTCCAATTGGACCTTCCTTTACCCTAATTTTTTTGGCAGGGACGACATGCACACCCTTATCACTACGGTTATGCTAAGACAACTGACACCCATATTGGAGCTTTTGGTACAAATTTTATTTTCATTCAGTGTCGGTTATTAGGTAAAACATCGATGTTGTATCTGATACTTTGACGCAATTTTTTTTACTCAAAAAAGTTGGATTTCGTGGGCTACTTTAGGCATCAGTTTCTTTTCTTCAACTGACACTGAATGAAAAGTGATACCCGTGTCTGGCTGGTCTTCAAATATAGACGTCATATGTCCTTATTAACCGACGTTTAATGTTAACATCATCGGTTTTACTAAACAACTGAGGCCTCTAAAAGTGACGTTGAACGATGTTTCTATAGTAGTGCACATAAACAAGCATAGTTAATAGGGGCTATTGTCCATACCCACGCCACACATCTACCGTCAAAATCTACTTTTAGGAAGAAGCATGTAAATTGTATATTATATATATGTGTGTGTGTGTGTGTATATGTATATATATTAGTTAGGTATTATGCATGGTATATGATTGGGAAGAATTATTCACATCAAATGCAATAATTAAATGATAAAATTAAAATCTGATCGTAACGATTATCCCACGATATAGTAGATTGATGTGGCTCTGATATCAATATTGGGAAATATGGCTACATGGTGAGCAGTGGAAATAAAAAAAAAATATCTACCATATTCCCATAACCAACAAATCATGTCAATAAATATAAGATGGGAAGGATATATTTGAAGATATAACTGGTGCTAGATAAAGTCCAGTGACATCGCCTCATCATTGTAGATGCAAAACTATCTTCTACTTGCGTTGGGACTCATCTGACAGCTACACATCCTAGTCTGCAACACGGACTACAAGTTGATGTTGTCCTCCTAGCAACAGAAGACAACCTCCAAACCTACATGGAAGTCCACACAGAATGCATAGAACTCTTCTCATCCTACTAGAGTAGATAAGAAGGAGTTATCACTCCTTTTAGTGTACTAGTCACCAACTTGCTCTCACATAATTGTTTCTCCCTTGCTATCCCTCCCTTTGGCGGGTAGGACTTGCTCAGGCTCTCTATTGGTTATCACAACTAGAGAGGAAAACAATTATCAGAGGCAATTGAGTTGTGCTCTACACATCCCCTAGTCCCCTCTATTTATAGGAGGGGTTAGGGTCTAGGTTCCTACTTTGTGAGGGAGTGGAAGGGACCAAAAAATCTTGAATTTGTGCAACCTACAAGCACTAAACCGATTGCTTGGCAGCCTAGATGGTCGTCTGGCACATGAGCTGATCATTTCATTTAGTGATATAGTCAATCCACATGTTCCCCAATCGCACATAAATTTGGAACATTTCTTCTAAGTAATGCTAAACATTAATTCCTAGCATTAATAGAATTGATCAATCGAAGCGATTCGACTTTCTCACGAATATGAGAGGTTACTAAAACCTTAGTTTGGCCCAAATGAGCCAATCGATTAATTAGGGGACCCATTTGTCTCGAGCTACCTAGGCTAATTGGTTCACCTAGTGAGTTGATCAATTGGTTCTTATATTGTGTAGAACTTGAGCCAATTCAGTTCTAATCAACGTGACATTCCAAACAGTCATCTCAACACTTGAGCAGATCGGTTGGCACTCCAAACAGATGTCTCACTAAGTGATTCGATTGGTTGGCAGTGTAGTCAGTTGATCTATTACGTGAGTTAAATAGCTAAACACTTTAGTAATCATTTCAATCATCATCCAATATTAAACTCCTCTTCAAGGTCAAGACCTATGTGTGTGACCCTATAGGTCCCATATTACATTGGTAGTGAATGTCCATGACAACTTATGACATCACAAGCAATGAGTGGTGCCTAGTCTCACATTAATGCTACCCAAGTAAATGGAAAATTGGAGAACAAATTCAACCTATAATCTGTGTATGGTGTTAAAGTGTTTGTATAGTTCCTTTGTCACTGATATCCAGATTGAACTCGAGGCAAAGAGAAGTCACCCATTTCAACATTCAATCTTGTTTCTTGTAACAGAGCAGACTGTCTGAGATATTTGAAGCTCAATATCCCATATGGACTCCCATATGCATGGACATGCATTTCTTAGTCTCACTAATCAAGAGGCTTATGACATCGAAACTCCTATAGGAGGGACAAATTCCATCTACATCACTCATAGTCTATCCCCATGTGTCATAGTCACCCAATCATCACCTTTATGACAACCCATGTTTCCAGATTGCATTGATGTCAAAGCGTACCAAATGACATGATGAGTGTACTGATTTTAGGTCTAAGAACAACAATCACCACCATCACTATAAGATATGACCAACATGGTAACAACTTCCATGGGTCAGTTTCAAGGTGGGTCTGTCTGATACACTGTTCTCTAACATATATCAATGTGCTTGGTTTGATATTTACATATCATGACTAATGAGATTCTATCATCATCCAACTCACACTCTCATCTTGTGAGTAATTGTTGACTAGTACCCTTACCCAATAACAACCGATCAGGGACATAATGAGAATATATATATATATATATATATATATATATATATATATATATATATATTCATTTCTTCAACTCACATACTTGAAGACATACGTCATTAGCATTATTATCTAGACAATCATAATTTTACATCATTATCTCATAACTAAATTAAACAAAATAAAGTTTAAGTTTCTCTTTACTTATTAATCAAATCATTTATATGTTATGCCATTACAATTGGCTCTCTGGGCATACATACCAATAGTTTTTCCAACCAAACAAACAAAGTAAAACAATTGAAACAAAGCAATAAGTAAAACAAGAGAACAAGTAGATGTTGACTCAAAGTTTAATCGGTTGTCATAGTCTAATTGATTAAACCCTTGTTTTGATGATGAATAACCATTCCTCTCATTTGATTCTAATGCTTCTACATGATTTGATTTCAGATTAGGTATCGACACACTCCAAATGCTCTAACTTGCACATCCTAACTTGGAGAAAGACAAGTCAATATCTATGCAAGTGCACTTTTGTGGGATATGCGTCAACATAATTTCAATCTTGTTCCAAATTACTTCTAATGACTATATGATTTGTAATTAAGCTTAGAATGAAACAAAACACTTCAATTGAATTTTTAAGAACTTTTATGGAACTTCCTAAATTTCATCATAGGGACTTTTGTGGGCCAAGTTTCATCTAGGATAAACTCGATCAACACCCTTGATGGATTTTGAAAACTTGGTTCCCAAGACAAACTCGACCAACACCCCCTGCACAGACAAATCAATTTTAAGTCGTTATTCGAGTTTCATTGAGCATAAAGTCACCCAACAACTCAAACTTGATTTGTTGCATAGTTCTATAGGTAGAGTTTCCCAAATTTAAACTCAGTTGACCACAATTTTTGAAATGGCAAAAAAAGTGTTTCTAGCCATTGGAGTGTTGAAAAACTCAAAAATAGATATGTTGCAACAACCCAAACGACTAGAATTTTTTCTTAAGTACTTCTACTGGCTAGTAGGCATCCTCAAATATAAATAGGACCCCTTGGGCTTCATCCCATGGTTAGCCAAGCACTATGAAGGTTCCTATATCATAGTGCAGTGCTCCAAGAGCCTCTTCCACTCTTAATCTTAATCACTCGCTCCATCTGATAGAGTTCGTAGGAGATTTGTAAGAGAGCTAGTCCTGCATTTATATATTCTAAGGTTCCCATTTCCTTCACTTTCCAATCTCTCTTTCTACCATGAAGATGAAGATTCTATCTCTTAGCTAGGATAGGTGCAAAAGAAGAAGGGAAGGTGTCCCTTTGTGAAATTTTCTCCTTGGTAAAAGTGAAGTCAAAGGTCAAATATCCGAGTCAAGAGTGTGTAAATACTCAAGGCAGAGGACTTGTTGCAAGAGTGGGTAAGTCCTTGGTGAAGGTGGAAGACTCAGTGTGAAAGTGGGTAAGTTCTTGGTGAGGTATAAGACTCTTGGTCATGGATAGATAAGTCCTTGTTGAGGTTATTGGCTCCCTTGTTCTCAAAGGGAAGGTTGGGTATCCTTGTCCTAGAAAAGGAAGGTCATATGTTGAAACTCTTATACTAGAATATCAGGAGTGAGGTATGGTTGAAAAATCCTAGAGGTTGACCTCTCTAGGTAATGGATGTACACTAATAGTTTGGAGTTTGGAACAACTATACATTGCCTGTGTTATTGTACGTGTTCAATCTCTCTCTTTCTTGGTATGTGTGTTTTCCTACACTCAATGTTCATATTTTCCATACTATCTTAGAATTTTCTTGAAGGTATAATTAATTTAGTTTATTGGCTTTTAGCTCTATTCAACCCCCCTTCTAGAGCCCATCCTGGATCCAACAAGTGGTATTAGAGTGGGTCTTCTCTAAGAAATGTTTCTACAAGTGGGATAAGATGGGAGATTTTAAAGGTGGGAGATACCTCATCAATATTCCAATCTTTGATGGGAGAAACTTCCTCTATTGGAGGAGAAGGTTACAATACTACATCCAAGGATCAAGTCTTGATATATGGATAATGGTGGATCTTCCATACAAGATACCGGAGACAAAAATAGAAGAATGGATGACTCTACTTTGAAAAAACCAAACTTGAATGCAAGAGCCATCAACATTCTCTATGCTTCTGTTTCCCCCTCTGATTTCAACCAAATTTCTTCATTTGAGATACCTATGAAGTATGGAAAGAGCTATGTGACATTGTGATAACCTAACTTTGTCCCTCCTCTATTGTACTCCTCCTCTCTCTTCAAGAGTTATCTTACTCAATTTGATGTCAATTTAATGGTATGAGTAATGTGACACTACAACTTGATCAAACTAATGACTAATTACATAATTAGAGAGTTGTGATATTTCAATTTGGCCACTACGATGACTAATTTCACAATCTGTGCCTTGATATGCACTCATTCTAAGTTTATTTCTTTAATGATTCACCACTTTACAAATGAGATTGAACCTGATTAATATGATTAGATTTATCTATTATATATTTTATATTGTAGGGGATTGTGAATCCAACAGCATCAAAATCACGCCAATCAGACTTATAAAACAAAAATTGTGATATTATGAAATTTGGTATATTGAACCCCCATTTTGCTTTGTTTTCTCTACCTTGGACTAGCCTTCATGGGCCCAAATACAACATGGCCTAGACACTTGTTTCCCCCTTCCCCTTTCTATTCAAGAAAGAATACTAGTGTTGGGGAAGGCTTCTTCTACCTCCCACCCAAATATGGTAATGGAGGGGAGAGAAAGCCTAAATTGAATCCTAAGTTTCTCCCTTTATAAACCTACGTCTAACCCTACTTCTTCTTATTTTCTTCCTTTTCATGGCCTTGCCCTCAACCTTGGTGCTCGCCATGCTCCTTCCCACCGTCTTCCTTCACCTATTTGATGGTGCCACCTTCATGTGGTGGTTCGAGCTTTCTATTTCTCGGATTCTCGACAGCTGATGGGGGACATACACGCACGGCTAGGACGAGCGCAGACAGTTGTTGTCTGGGATGCTTTTGGAGCCATGACCATGGGAGTAATGGGGTGGGATCCCTTATTATGCCTCTATTCTAGGTGTTGGATTAGAGGAATCCCATGAATCGGTCATGTGGGCATCAAAAGAGGGCTCAAATCAGGTCTTTGATTGTGATTGATCAACGATGGACAAATCCACAAATGGACGAGGTCGTGCATGACATGGTGCTTTGGGAGAGTGGCCACCATTTGCTCTATCATGGTGTGATAGACTATAGATAGGGAGGAGGCCATCTCCTATCCATGCGGGCACCCCCTTGGTGCCTCATGGTAGCACACAATTGGCCACAAGGTATAACCTTGAAAAAAAACCTTTCTCCTCAAATCTTGAAAAAATCATAATAATTAGGTCCTTAGTCCAAATATAGAAAATATATAACATTTTGATCATCTCAAAAAGAACTATCCAATGGATTAGGTTTTAGACCCTGGTTCGTCCATTTACTCCATTGTTTCTCATAAAAGTTGTAATCATTATTCTTTTAATTGAAAAAAATGCATGACTATGTGCAATATTGAAGGTTTGACTCACCCCTATCATTTCTATCCATCACATCAGTAACTTGCATACATGTTGAGTATATTGAGAATCCTAACCTCCCTTCTTGCTCAATGATGAACTCTAATGCACTCATGTGACATGTTTTGAATGTAAATGACGAACCTTGCCCGAGATTTCTAGTCATGCTCCTTAATATGGACTAATGCTTAATTGGTCACAAAGATCAATTATATACGTCCCTTCGTGACTATAATACCATCCCTACGTTCCCGTTTTTCTATGTTTGCTTATATGGCTCTAAATGCATGGTTTTGGCCTTTTATGGGAATGCATGTTAGACCTTTCTTCAAGTGTTATGTTTGACCTATCTTGTGCATGAAACTCATTTATATATTTGAAATCAATAACATTATTATGTGTTATGAATTTAATGACTATGGTCCACCATATTTCACTATTATTATGTTTGAAATCCTATTTTACCTAATGTGACCTTGGCACCCTGAATTTTGGTTCTTGCACCTTAATGCTTATGTGGATCCCTCTCTCTCTTGACTTCCTCTCTCAGATCAGGGAATAGTTTGTCCCTTATGATAATTTGGATGGGCATGTCCTACTTAAGATACATACTGAATCTTGATGGCATAAGTAAATTATTATGATTTGATCATGTATGTTTGAGATGTAGGTACCAATGTTGATTTATGATTCCTAGACCCTAGGGGACATCCACCTATATTTGAATATGCTTATTATATCCTTAATTTCCTAATCCATAATCTCCTTCTAGGATATATTGTCTTAATTATGATGAACCTTGATTTCCCTATTATTAGTCTTTTGACACTAAAATGTGCATAACATGGACCTTGAAATGATCATATCAAATGCATGGAAAACTCAAAATGACTTGAAACTTGAACCACAACTTCTAGATGACCCCTAAATCAATAAAGATTATCAAATATGTAATTAACCAACTTTGAACCTAAATTGGTCAAAACCCTGAAATGAAACTAGTTTGGGTTAATGATGAGAATCTAATACATGTATCCAATCTTGTTGTTAATCAAGTGTTGCTTGTGGCTAGATGGTCAAGGATAAGTAAGTTAAGAATCTCTTAATCAGGTATGGTCTTTAAATAGTTATGTGACTATGGATTTCTTTCTTGAAATGTGATATGTATGTATGCTTGTTTACTTTCTGAAATATTTCCATATAGTATTCTAGTATGTACTTGATTCTTGTCTCGTCTTGTTGTTTTACAACTTGCACGCATAATATAGAACTGCATTATACAAATGTTGAAATAGGGTTTTTCTCAATGACATTGGTTATTTAGTTCCATCATTTATACAACAATTATCTAATCTTGAGCACCCTTACAGATCCTGTTGGATAAATTGGACATTATGATAAATCCCTTTGTTTCGATGATGACAAACATTTCATTCTAGTTGATCTAACGTGCTACTTGAGTGTTGCAGGAATAAGGTGGATGACAAAGCTCTAGGGAATCTATATGCTTGAATGATTGTTAATGTCATGCAATGTAATCAATTGTAAACTTGTACAAATATATAATGTACAAGTACTTAGATTTCATGTAAATCAAGCGTTAGATCTTCCCTAGACAATCACCACACTTAGATATGTCATCCCCTTCAATAGTGTCACATATGAACACTCATACACACACTTAGTGCCTAAATTGAAAGATTGAAACAGGGTCAATCTCGGTCGACAAACTCCTTGACCGAGACACTCTCGGTCGACACACTTCTCGACCGAGAAAGACCCAAGTAGCCGTTAGACACAACTGACAAGGTAGTTGGCAGTTGGAGATAAACGTTGCAAAACAGTTGATCCAGAGAGCCTGTCGGTCGACAAAACTTCGACCGAGTAGGTATCTCGGTCGACAATTGCTCGACCGAGATGGACTCTGACAGCAACTGCAGAATAAAGCAACTAGTCGTTACTAATGCACCTAACTTATACCTAACGGCTAGTTAAGCACTTAGAACCCCCTAGAAAGTGTCTAGAACGTCCTTAAGCACTTGCAGGTCATTCCTATAAATAGGACATGCCTTAGGACACCCAAACTCACCTAAGCTACACTTTTGCTACACTTGAGCTTGAATACTCATTGGCAATCTGTTTTGAGCAATAGATCAATTCCAACATTGGCTATTCATTTCCATTGCTCCAATTTTGTGTCCTATAGGCTAGCATCTCCTTTCCACAACACTTACACTTCTACACTCATTGGTTAGGAGATCAATACGCTTGATATAGGCAAATCAAGCCTTGTGCTTCAAAGGATAAGTTGTAATTTCTATTTTCTTTCTTGTTCCTTTTATTCTTTGTATTCTCCTTGCTACTCCTAGGGTTGGAGATTGCAGATTGGAGAAGGTTCTTCTCGGAGGAGAAGGTGGACTTCAAGCTACTTCAAGAAGGCTATCGCAACGGGAAGCTACTTCAAGAAGGCTATTGCAACGGGAAGCTACTTCAGGAGGAAGGCTGCTTCAAGGTTGGTGCAATTACTTCGAGGTGAAGGCTGCTTCAAGGTTGGTGCGATTACTTCTAGGTGAAGGCTGCTTGAAGGGTTTAGGGAGAGAGTTGTAATTTATGTAAAGTTCTTACGAGGTAATAAAATTAAATTCTTTCCAAATCCCAGTTGGGTAAGCAACCGGGTAGTGGACTGACTACCTTAGTATTTGCTAAGGTAGGAACCACTCTAAATCCTTGTCCCCTTGTCCAATATTCTTGTGGTTGGTTGTTTGAGTTAATTAAAATATCTTTAAAACTCTATTCACCCCCCCTCTAGTGTTTTTCAATTGGTATCAGAGCAGGCTTCAAGGAACCCTAACCAGGTCTTGAAGAATGAAGGGTGGTGGTGTCTACAACCGCAAACAAAGGAAAGGTATGGACAAATCTTCAACAAGTTGCAGTTGGTGCTTAGGAACAAGCCACACGACAATTGGTTGCCCATGGAGGTCAAAGAAGGAAGATACGCATAAAGAATGTCTTATTGCTACAATAAGTGAAGAAGAAGAAAAAGAGGTAAGTCTTTTTGATTTATCTAAAGAAGAGCTAGTTGCTAGTCTTGAAGAGACACATAATAAATATATTGAGTGCAAGAAGAAATTAAAGAAATCTAATAAAGCAAATGATAAGTTAAATACTAAGCTTCTTGCTCTTACATCTGAAAATGAAGATCTCAAAAAGGTTATTGAAGATCATGATATTAAGCTAAAATATGTAGAAGCAAATTGCAATATTCTTTCTTTAGAAAAGATTAATTTGCAAACTCAAGTGAACGATCTTCAAAAACAACCATTATTGTGCACCCATCTAGATTATGACATTATTGTCAAAGAAAGAAATTCGTTGTCATCTAATCTAGACCAAGCAAAACTAGACATCAAGAAGAGAATGGATGAGATTGCTAAGTTGCAACATGAAATTAGTAGTTTTGGTAACAATGATGTTCTTGATAAAATCTTAAGTGATTCTTATCGACAAATCGGAAGGAGAGGACTAGGTTATAAGCCTAAAGGAAAATCTCATCAACCGATTTGGAGAAGGACACAAGCGCTAGAGAGTCAACCCATGTATGTACCTAGAGGCAAATATACATATGTACCAAAGAACAACCTAGAACAAAACCATAGAAAAAGACTTGAGGTTGATTATATATGTTGCCATTATTGCTTACGTCTTGGACACTACTCTTTTTCATGCCCATACAAGAAAAAGGATGCTGAGTTGGTATGGGTTCCAAAACCCCCAAATTGAATTGATTAGACTAAGTTGAGATATGACCAAAGACTTTAAATTGCATATCTTTATGTCTATCTCAACTTAACATAAAGAGATAACAAAATAATTCAAGTAATTAAATTTTCTAACTTGAAAATATACAATTTTAAACAAAATCCGCAGAGACACATCTTTGAAAATTTATCTCAATTAAGGTCCTCAAAACTTAAAGATTTGAATATGATTAGTTGAGATTTGATCTAAATGTTACTTAGATATTCATATGTTTTATCTCAACTAAAATTGATTTTTAAATTGCATAATTGAATTAAATATAGTCTGTGTTTTCCTTGGAAGCAATTAACAGTTCTGAAAACAGTACAGAAACCTTGTCGGTCGAGAAATCTTCGACCGAGCAGTCAGTCGGTCGAGAAAACTTCGACCGAACAAGTCACTGATTTCAGTCTGCAGTAAAATTGTTGAATAATTTTTTGATTGATCAAGTGGCTATCTATTTGCTGTTAATGACTATTTTACATGCAAAACAAGTTGAAGATCATTTTTGAATATAAATGATATCATTTCGATTGATCCTCTAATAAGGAAAACTGAAAATCATGTTTAGAAATTACTATTTTATCATGTTTCACATGATTTTTTTAAGGCATCTCCTGGTCTATCCATATAGAAATCATGTGTTATGACATTTAGTTTAAATGATCACAATCACTGTATTTCATGGAATTATTATTGTTCTATCATTACATCATGGATATGCTTTCACTATTTTATCATTCAGCTCATAAAGATGATGCTATGCTACATAGAACAAATAGATAATGATTATTGTATGCTTGGCTCCTTGATGATACATAGGCAAGAAAAATGATTCATTGGTGATTTGTTGCTTAGAAACAGAACTTTAAGGTTTGACATAAAATAAAGAATTTCTCAATTGGTATCTATAAGAAATTGAGATATCATTCATGCTTTCAAGGATATATGTCTTTTCTTGAAGAATCACATGATTAATATGAACAGAAATAGGACTTGATTTATGCACTCATAGTAAAGATCAAAGGACATCATTCATAATAGGTTTTACTCAAAATATTTTAATTGATATCTCTTTAAGTTACCTGCAAAATTTATACTTCACATGTGAAATCTGCAGATTTTGCCTCTTGGTTGAAATAAAATTTAGCCAAGGGGCGCTATGGTCGAAGTCAAGGTCGACCTAAAATAAGCTTTGACAAAATGCTTATTTGGACATCATTTTATTGTACTTAATCTTAGTATACTTTTAATAAAGGTCAAAAATCAAAATTTAAAATCATTTGTGACCTTAGAAGCTTTAAATTGCTTTAAATTGTAAGATTAAGGGGGAGCTCATAAAAACAAATTGGTTATTTGATTAAGAATCTTACAACAAGATTGTAAACATCATTTGGAGCTTGTTACAACCATAGTATTTTTACTCTTGGAAATCTATGAATTTCATAAAAATGATATATATTGCTCTTAAAAGAACTCTCTAATCATTTCAAGGCTTAACATCCTTTGCAAATGATTGAGAAACAAATTGTGGCTAAATTAGACAAAAATGATATGAAATCCTTGTTCCCAATAGAATATCTATTTAAGGGGGAGCATAGTATAAATTTAAGGGAGAGAAGAAATATAAAATATTCAACTTGGATATCTTTTTGAAATGACAAAGGGGGAGAAAGAATATAAAATCAAAAATATAAATGAGTTTCACTCACTTGCAAAACAAGACTGGCTACAAAAGGTAATCTTTAGGTATGAAACTCACATGCTTTATATTTCCTTATTTCATATTTAGGAAATGTTTGTCATCTTCAAAAAGAGTGAGATTGTTGGATAAATTGGACATTATGATAAATCCCTTTGTTTCGATGATGACAAACATTTCATTCTTGTTGATCTAACGTGCTACTTGAGTGTTGCAGGAATAAGGTGGATGACAAAGCTCTAGGGAATCTATATGATTGAATGATTGTAAATGTCATGCAATGTAATCAATTGTAAACTTGTACAAATATATAATGTACAAGTACTTAGATTTCATGTAAATCAAGCGTTAGATCTTCCCTAGCCAATCACCACACTTAGATAGGTCATCCCCTTAAATAGTGTCACATATGCACACTCATACACACACTTAGTGCCTAAATTGAAAGATTGAAACAGGGTCAATCTCGGTCGACAAACTCCTCGACCGAGACACTCTCGGTCGACACACTTCTCGACCGAGAAAGACCCAAGTAGCTGTTAGACACAACTGACAAGGTAGTTGGCAGTTGGAGATAAACGTTGCAAAACAGTTGATCCAGAGAGCCTGTCGGTCGACAAAACTTCGACCGAGTAGGTATCTCGGTCGACAATTGCTCGACCGAGATGGACTCTGACAGCAACTGCAGAATAAAGCAACTAGCCGTTACTAATGGACCTAACTTATACCTAACGGCTAGTTAAGCACTTAGAACCCCCTAGAAAGTGTCTAGAACGTCCTTAAGCACTTGTAGGTCATTCCTATAAATAGGACATGCCTTAGGACACCCAAACTCACCTAAGCTACACTTGTGCTACACTTGAGCTTGAATACTCATTGGTAATCTGTTTTGAGCAATAGAGCAATTCCAACATTGGCTATTCATTTCCATTGCTCCAATTTCGTGTCCTATAGGCTAGCATCTCCTTTCCACAACACTTACACTTCTACACTCATTGGTTAGGAGATCAATCCGCTTGATATAGGCAAATCAAGCCTTGTGCTTCAAAGGATAAGTTGTAATTTCTATTTTCTTTCTTGTTCCTTTTATTCTTTGTATTCTCCTTGCTACTCCTAGGGTTGGAGGCTGCGGATTGGAGAAGGTTCTTCTCAGAATAGAAGGTGGACTTCAAGCTACTTCAAGAAGGCTATCGCAACGGGAAGATACTTCAAGAAGGCTATTGCAACGGGAAGCTACTTCAGGAGGAAGGCTGCTTCAAGGTTGGTGCAATTACTTCGAGGTGAAGGCTGCTTCAAGGTTGGTGCGATTACTTCTAGGTGAAGGCTGCTTGAAGGTTTTAGGGAGAGAGTTGTAATTTTATGTAAAGTTCTTGTGAGGTAATAAAATTAAATTCTTTCCAAATCCCAGTTGGGTAAGCAACCGGGTAGTGGACTGACTACCTTAGTATTTGCTAAGGTAGGAACCACTCTATATCCTTGTCCCCTTGTCCAATATTCTTGTGGTTGGTTGTTTGAGTTAAATAATTGTTAAAATATCTTTAAAACTTTATTCACCCCCCTCTAGTGTTTTTCAGATTCTTCCAATGGAAAGTTGACCAAAGGCCTTATGTTACCTGATATTGATGGTATAATTGGAATAAAATGACACAAATTGTAGGATCTCACTTTACGAAGTACTTAACTTGTTTATTCATACTCCTTTACTTTTGTAAATATTTTCAAATTATGAAACCATATGTATATGTATCTTTCAGCCCTGTACTCAGAACTTCAGGTGTTTGACCCGCCTTGTTTAACATATTTTAATAGGTTCAGAGATGTCTAGAAGTGGATGGGCTTGGTGATCTATGTTAGGTGTTCCTGTTGTAAGATCCCTAGTATACATGAAAAAACTTGTGTACATTTGTACCTCAATTTGTAAATGAGAATATTTTACTAAAGAATGTTTCTTAATATGCCTTGTTGAGTGTTGAGATATTGTGAAAGCTTGCATCTTGTTATTTGTTCATGTATGCCAAGATTTACGCTTCCGGATTTGCACTTTTTTAATACTATTCTAGGGAAAGATTCCTAGGTCCTATCCCATTGACTATGTAGTCATTTGGAGTTAGGATTTTGGTAATGAATGGTTCCGTTATAGATGGTATCATAGCATGAACAAAAACTACACTAAACATTGCTCACATGAAACAAAAACTAAACATAACCTTACATGTAACATCCCTGACCTGGGTTAATGCTTTAACCCTAGTTGTTTTGATTAAGAAAGATGATTATATGCTTAATTTTATCTTGTGAAAAGTAATTAGGGATCAAGAGGAACTTATATTTCAATTATAGTCCTTTTTTAAAAATGTTGAAATAATGTTTTACTTGATTTGGACTAAAGTGCAAATTACCCAAGTTGAGGGGCTAAATTGCAAATTCTGCTTGATAAATGTTCCTCAAGTATTTTGGCATGATGAGAATGAAGATGATGCAGATATATGGCTTATGGAAGCCTGAGTACCAAGAAAGAGTTGATAAAGCAATGGTGGTTCATTAAGACCTAGTTTTGGTGTAATGTGCAATTTACCCAAAACCTAGGGTTCAATATGAAAATTATCACTACAATAAGGTCTCTAATGTTTCGTGGCATCATGTTGAGCAAATAAAATGAGAGGGGCACCTCATTTGAATTAACTTGGAGGAGACAAAATCTTGATATTAAAATAATCAAGATTTAAGCCTAATTGAAACCCTAATTCAATTTAGTGCAAAAATAAATATATTAATTGAATAGTCCCTAAACCAAAAAGGTGAGGTACGAATTTGCAAAGGATTGGACGAGTTTGTGCCTTGAAAAGGCATGAAAATATCCAAGGGAGTGGATAACTCACTCACAATTTTATAACAAAAAGAAATATCCACTCACATATGGATATTAGTATAATATGATTTGAGGTGCTTAATTTGCTTTTCTTTAAATCATGGATAATTGAGAGGAATAAGAGGCAAACAGGATAGCATCAGATCCAAGGAGTTGAGTGGGAAGAGGTGGCTCCATTTTTGGGATTAAATGAATTTTTATAAAGCATTTTCTCTCTCATTGAATTTTTATAAAAAGACCTTTTACAAGCCTAAACAAAGGCTTTTTCGACCCCACTTCTTTTCCTTGCTGGGAAAACGACCAAGGGAGCTTGGGAGTACAAGGAGGACGACTCCCAACCTTTTGATAAGCTTCTTGACCCTTTATCACCTTGAATCCATGGTGGAAATCACAAATCAATGCATGATTTCTTCTTATCTCGATCCCCTCTTCAATCCTAACCATTCCTTTTCACTCAAAACTTGAGAACGAGCCTTGGAGTAGTGAAAGGAGTTGCATCCACCATTTTTGACGTGAGATTGGAGCTTTGGAGCTCAATTGGAGGCGGTTTATATATCTTGAACCCTTAATCATTGTTATTGAATTCAATTTATCAATTCAATTGATTCAATTATTATTCTTGCAATTCATTTGTTTGATTGATGGATTTTCCATGGAAATGGCAGTAGTTTTCATGAGTTTGAAGGTTGAAGATGATAACCTGTTCACAAGCACACACCTCATCCAAGAACAATGGCATACGGTCTTGGACTTTTGGTCAAAATGGTTTCACCAAATCGTTTAAGACCAAACGGTTTCAAAACCGTTTGGACTTGGACTCCAAACCGAATGAGAGGGTTGACCGTTTGGTTATGTTGACCATTTGAGGTCTAAACCTAAGTAGGTGTTGGATAATGATCCAATGGATCCAATTGATTGATTCAATGTGTGTACAATCCTTCAAATGGAAACCCTAATCAAGTTGATTGAAGAATCATTGATTGGTCCTAACGATTTCAAGACAAATTGGGTCAAACCGTCTTGAGACTGTTTAAGCCCAAATGATCTTGAAACTATTTGGGACCAAACAGTTTCAAAACCATTTGGAGGGTTAGTGGTTGATCCTTGACAATTGGATAAAGATCTAATGGTGTTGATTGATGAATCCTTCAATTGAATAATCAATAGTCAATTCAATGGTGCAATTGCATTTTATTGGATTGATTAATGACCTAAAGAGCCCTTGCGGTTTTGGGAGTAATTTGGCCCAAACGGTCTTGAGACCGTTTGAGGCCAAATGGTTTTGGGAGTGATTTAGCCCAAACGGTTTTAAAACCGTTTGGTGATGAAACCTCAAAACTGAATCGAGTTAATTTGTGATTCAATCATTTAGAAACTGAAGGTAATGATTGTTTCAATAATCCAATGATTGTTAGTAATAGTAATCAATGAAGGTACAAAGGTTGAAAAGCTAATAGTACCTTAGTGATTAGTGCCAATTAAGGGATGAACCCTAATTGCTTATAAGAACAATGACTTGGTACAGTATGTCAATCATAGTTATATGTACACGATTGAAGGATTGACATGACCTAATCAAGTTGATAGGATGAAAGAATGGAATTCATACATGAGTATGATTCATGTGGAGATTAAGGGTATGATTCTTAAGAAAAGAGATCATGAAACCCTAATCATGAGCATAAACCCTAATTGTCAAGGTTGTTGAACTCTAACCCTAATTCAGGGCAATTCTAATTGAAACCCTAATCTATGGTAAGGATGTAACCCTAATCTAGAGTGATGATATGTGTGAACTTAATTAGAGATAATTGAATAGTAAACCCTAATTATGGGAATGGAGAGGGAAACTTTAATTGGGACAAGTATCTCTAATTGATATGACATGTGAACCCCTAATTGAGGGTGATTCCATGTGAAACCCTAATTGAGGGTGATTCCAAGTGAAACCATATTTGAGGTTGATTCCTTGACAAAACCCTAACTAAGGGTGATATTATGGGAAACCCTAATTGGGATGAACACTAAACTCTAAAGTATAGGCAATATGATGTGAATGCCTAATGAAGGTTGATGTCATATGCAATCCTATATCTAATGAGGTGTGATTCTAAGTGAAACCCCAAAGCCCTAATATTGGGTAAAGGTATGTGAAACTCTAATTGGAGTTATAATATATGAAGACCTAGTCTTGTGCAATATGATGACAAACCAGAACCCTAATAATAAAGTAGTGTGTAAAATCTCATGAAGGTGAGATATCTTAAATGATTGATTATAGGCAACCTTATTATAGGCAGTGCCTTGACCTGAAATGAGTCCATACATTAAAGGTAGTTGGACCACTCTTATGTGTGCGACCTATGCACTTCATAATGAGAGTGATAGGTTAATGGATGAAAGTATTAAGTTGGGAAATACCTTAATACAAGATAAGCTGATAATTCAAGAAAGTTAGAGGTGATGACGAAAGTGATATACCTTGATGCATTTCAAGTTCAATATATTTGGGTAAGAAACATATGAAGTGTGTTATGCAACTATTACAATGAAATGTAATGAGTTTGATGCACTTTGATAAGTATTGACTAATATACCTTGAGAATGGGGTAAATACAAATTAATGAGTATGATATAATCATATCGTGATGAAGACGAGAAATTAACTCATACCTTGAATTGATGATCATTAATGCTATATGATAATAGTAATGATCTTGAGTAATTACTTGTGATATCTTTGAATGCCCCAGAGGTATGGAATAATGAATTAAGGGTTGGATAGATAATATAATCATGAAACCCTAATTAATGAGAAAGGGGAAACTCTAACCCTAATTTTGGGTATAGGGAATGAAAAGCCCTATTTGATAGTAAACCCTAATCCTGTTAAAGGAACAATGGTGTTACTATTGTATCACATGATGTGATAAATGATTTATATGATTGTTATCATAACTAAAAATACATGCAGATATTATGAGACGATGAACATAGTCAGTTTTGAGCTATGGCATTTATATAACAAATGGTTGATTGGCCTTATGTGCCTAAATGTTGTTGTTGATTAGTAAAAGTAACAAATGTGCATGGACCTTATGAGTCATATGAATAAGTTGTTTCTTGGAAAGAGGTAACAAGAAACTTTATGGGTCGTATGAGACATGAGAAAGGTTGTTGCCTAGTGAGAGGTAACAAGATGTTTTAAGGGATTGAGAATCACATGAGCAAGTTGATACCTAGTGAGAGGTATCGAGATGATTATGAAAGTCCCTTGTAAGGGATGATAATGTTCATTATGAACCAATGAATGTACATTATTGACATAGTTCAATACTTGGACTAGATGCACATGATTGACATAGTCCAATACCTAGAATAATGTCACATGATTTACATAGATCAATACATGGAATAGATGGACATGATTGACATAGTCCAATACCTAGAATAATGTCACAGGATTGACATAGATCAATACCTGGAATGTATGCACATGTTTGGCATAGTCCAATACCTGGAATAATAACACATGATTGGTTAAATCCCAATAGCTGGAATAATAACACAGGATTGGTTAAATCCCAATACCTAGAATAATAACAGAGGATTGGCTAAATCCCAAAACCTGGAATAATAACACAGGATTGGTGAAATCCCAATACCTGGAATAATAACATAGTTCAATACCTGGAATAGTTGTACAGGATTGGCATAGTCCAATACTTGGAATGGTTACATAGGATTGGCATAGTCCAATACTTGTAATGATAACACATGATTGGTATTAACCCAATACCTGTGATGATGTTACAGGATGGGTATTAACCCAATACCTGTGATGATCATACCAGATTGGTAATAACCCAATGCATGTATTGATGATATATGAGTGCATGGTGGATATAATTCCTTACCTGTTTAGCAGACTGGCTAAGGCCAAAAGATTGAAACAAGAATGTTCATGGGTGACATGTCAAGGCAATGAGTGTCACAATAGAAGTTTGACATAATGGTATATAGTGATGGATAAAAGATATACATGTTTTTCCTATTCCTTATTAAGAGAATGCTTTAAATTGCTTATCCTCTGCCCATTTTTATATCAGTAAACTGCAATAATAATGTTTTTGGTGGAGAGTTATATCTTCAGCTAGGGCAATTACAATTGTCTCACCCCCATGGGATCCAACATTTTTAGGTGGAAGAGCACAGAGGAGATTGAGATCATCTTGTAGAAGTAGAACTTCCGTAGCAGCAGGGACAAAAGTGACAACTCATGTTGAGTGTACTGTCTGTCGTGTATTGTAGATAGAAGTCCTATGTGTCGTCTGTATACTCTCAGGTCCTCGGAGTTGATAGTTAGTGTTTTTAATGAATCGTTTGAGATTTTGGCTTGATGCCTCAAGGTTCTTATACTGTCTGTGTTTAGCCTTTAACAAAGCAGTTGATGTTGTAACCCTCGAGAAGAGATAGTACAAAATATGTACTTATGAACTAGGATGTAATTGTTATACTTTGTTTCTTGATGAAAAAGATTTCCTATGTGTGGATATCTTTGCAAAAAGTTTTAATTTTTAGTGATTTTCAGTAATCCCCTGCAAATGATTTGCTTCCGCTTAAGTTAATCTTGTGTTTGTAAGTTGGATGCAACAATTTAGTGGTATCAGAGCTCTAGGTTTGCTGAGTCTACAAAGACATAGGACTAAGCTAGTAGAGTCTGTTTTAGTGTCATCTAGTGTATCTGATAGTGTCTTCTGCCCGTATAAGAGAAGAAGGACTTAAAGATGACTGGGTCACATGAGGAGGTTGTTGTTGAAAGCAGCAACGTTTCACCAAGAAGAGGTGCATGGGAGTAGGAAAGAGAGAGACGATTGCCTGAGAAACCCCCCCCAGATGATCCAACTATAATAAGAAATCCTTCTTTAAGTATTACTGTTGGAGAATTTAGGGCAACAATAATCTATATAGTAGATCAAGCATTGGCAGTGTAACCTAGATTAACAACCCCTAATGATGATTTTTTGGATATCAACATGATTTATGATCAACATCAGCAGGTTGAAGCAATAAGGAATGATGAAGTTCTGGACTTAAATCGAGTATGTGATCAACCTCAGTCTGTTGAATCAATATATAGTGATAGGCGGAATAGATTACAACCTGAAATCAGGGTCTGCCACAAGTGTAGGAAACCTAGTCATTTCAGAAGATATTGCCCAGAGAAGAAAAATAAGATGATAATTGAGAAAAGGCCTATCCAAATCCAGGAACAGAGGCCTAGTGGTTCCAAAAAGAAGAAGTTTTTGGTACCACCAGTACAACCAAAGCCTAGTGCACCAAGGCTACGGATACCCGGAATGGGTAAAGAATCTTCTAGAATGCAGTTAGCACCTAGAATTTGCTACGATGTAGACAGGTAGTACTTCTGGAAAGAGATTGTTCATCTAGAAATGTTACGGTGAATCAACATCTAAGGCAGAATTAGCCTGAGGCAGTGAATAATCCAATGATCTTGACATGTTAGACAAGATAATGTTATTCAAGTATGTCATTTTATGATTCCCTAGATTTAATTGAGAAAGTAATTGATTGAGTTTTCCTTGTTTAGTCCTATGAGGACTTACAATTTACTTAGTAAAACATCATAAATATTTTATGTTGTTCTTACCTCTATGGGAAAAGATGAGGTACAAAAGAGATGCCTGGATAAAATCCAGGGATGTTAAATCTTATGCTTGTAATAATATGAAAAAGAAGGAATAAGATAGTATACAAAGTGCTTACCACTTAATCTCAGTATTTATATACCCTGGCTAGGTATACAACTATTGATGATAAAGTGAGTATGGAAACTCTTAGATTGTTGTCTTTTTTATTTCTCTGATAAAGTAGTCATTTTGAGACAATCTAATGAGTATCATGAAATCAGAAATATGGAATGAATAAATGTATCATATCCTAAGCATAAGAAAGTGAAGTCTAAGATAATATTAGATGAGCATGTTGTATGAGGAACTAAAAGTGTACTCCTCATAAGATAAGAATAAGAATAAGGGAGATGAACCATGTTCAATAAAAATGTAAGTATAATAAAGATCTTTTCCATAATGAGGAAATGGGAAATGTGATGAGTTCATGAGATGATCATGAACATGCTAGATGATAATAAAGAAACGGATAATGTTATGTAATCATCCTTATAAATTCCTATGCTGAAGGCAAGGAACCTAGGATGAGATAAAGGGTAAATGGTTCATGAATAGTTGAAAATAAATGAATCAATAAGAGGAATATGAATCCTTGTGTTCTTTCCTTTCAGGGACATGACAATCAAGTGAGTCTTAGGATACTTGATGTGCATAAGATTAAAAAAAAATGTTCATGTGAAGAATACTTAGAACAGTATCAGTTCATCTTGGACTTTGGTTCCAAGGTGAAGACATATGTAACAATTAATGTCCCAAGATGAAAGGAAGATAAATATGTGATGTGTTTTCAACACATGTGATAGATACGAAGGTGAAAGATTCTGGTATCCAAGAAATATCAAATGGTTTATGTTGGCTACCTGGAGTGGTCAACTATGAAATTAGTCTGATTATATAAAACAATATGAACATCATATGTTAGGGGTTTATGCTCTGCATGAACATGATATCGATAAAGAACGTATGGTGTTTCTCTGAACAAGAAAAATGTTACTTGACACAAAATTGACTTCACAGTCAATGATGGGGAACAGTGGAGCATGTGCCTCGTGTGTTGATTCTATGAGAATCTTGTACGGAAACACTTTGTGCTAATCAAATATTTATGGTGTCTCCAGAATAAGGAGATGTTATGTGAAGAGTAGATAGTATGACGATTGAAATGTATTTGTCTTCCTTTATCTGGATTTTGGGGATGCAATCCTTGTGAGGGGTTTATAATTTGTAACATCCCTGACCTGGGTTATGCTTTAACCCTAGTTGTTTTAATTAAGAAAGATGATTATATTCTTAATTTTATTTTGTGAAAAGTAATTAGGGCTCAAGAGGAACTTATATTTCAATGTTAGTCCTTTTTGAATAATGTTAAAATAATGTTTTACTTGACTTGGACCAAAGTGCAAATTACCCAAGTTGAAGGGTTAAATTGCAAATTGTGCTTGATAATTGTTCCTCAAGTATTTTGGCATCATGATAATGAAGATGATGCAGATGTATAGCTTATTGATGCCCGAGTACTAAGAAAGAGCTGATAAAGCAATGGTGGTGCATTAAAACCGTGTTTTGGTGTAATGTGCAATTTACCCAAAAACTAGGGTTCAATATGGAAATTATCACTTTAATAAGGTCCCTAATGTTTCATGGAATAATGTTGAGAAAATAAAATGAGAGGGGCGTCTAATTTGAATTAACTTGGACTAGAAAGAATCTTGATATTAAAATAATCAAGATTTAAGCCTAATTGAAACCCAAATTCAATGTAGTGCAAAAATAAATATATTAATTGAAGAGTCCCTCAACCAAAAAGGTGAGGGATGAATTTCAAAAGGATTGGACGAGTTTGTTCCTTCCAAAGGCATGAAAATATCCAAGGGAGTGGATAACTCACTCACCATTTTATAAGAAAAAGAAATATCCACTCACATATGGATATTAGTATAATATGATTTGAGGTGCTTAATTTGCTTTTTTCTAAATCATGCATAATTGAGAGAAATAAGAGGCAAACAGGATAGCCACAGATCCAAGGAGTTGAGGGGGAAGAGGCGGCTCCATTTTTGGGATTAAACGAATTTTTATAAAGCAGTTTCTCTCTCATTGAATTTTTATAAAAAGACCTTTTACAAGCCAAAACAAACGCTTTTTCGACCCCACTTCTTCTCCTTGCTTGGAAAACGACCAAGGGAGCTTGGGAGGACCAGGAGGACGACTTCCAACCTATTGGTAAGCTTCTTGACCCTTGTTCACCTTAAATCCATGGTGGAAATCACAACTCAATGCATGATTTCTTCTTATTTTGATCCCCTCTTCAATCCTAACCATTCATTTTCACTCAAAACTTGAGGACAAGCCTTAGAGTAGTGAAAGGAGTTGCATCCACCATTGTTGAAGTGAGCTTGGAGTTTTGGATCTCAATTGGAGGTGGGTTATATAACTTGAACCCTTAGTCATTGTTATTGAATTCAATTTATCAATTCAATTGATTCAATTGTTATTCTTGCAATTCATTTGTTTGATTGATGGAGTTCCCTTGGAAATGGCAGTAGTTTTCATGAGTTTGAAGATTGAAGATGATAACATGTTCAAAAGCACACACCTCATCCAAGAACAATGGCAAATGGTCTTGGACTTTTGGCCCGAACGGTTTCACCAAACCGTTTGAGACCAAACAGTTTCAAAACCATTTGGTGACTTGGACTCCAAACCGAATGAGAGGGTTGACCATTTGGTTAAGTTGACCGTTTGAGGTCTAAACCTAAGTAGGTGTTGGATAATGATCCAATGGATCCAATTGATTGATGCAATGTGTGTACAATCCTTCAATTGGAAACCCTAATCAAGTTGATTGAAGAATCATTGATTGGTCCTAACGATTTCAAGACAAATTGGGTCAAATGGTGTTGAGACCGTTTGATCCCAAACGGTCTTGAAATCATTTGGGACCAAACGGTTTCAAAACCATTTGGAGGGTAGTGGTTGATCCCTGATATTGGATAAAGATCTAATGGTGTTGATTGATGAATCCTTCAATTGAATAATCAATAGTCAATTCAATGGTGCAATTGCATTTGATTAGATTCATGAATGACCTAAAGAGCCCTTGTGGTTTTCAGACTGATTTGGCCCAAACAGTCTTCAGACCATTTGATACTGAACGGTCTTGAAACCATTTGGGGGAAAATAGTTTCAAAACCATTTGGGGTCAAACGGTTTCAAAACCATTTGGTGTTAAATGGTTTTTAATCCGCTTGGTGATGAAACTTGGATTTAATTTGTGATTCAATCATTTGGAAACTGAAGGTAATGATTGTTTCAATAATTCAATGATTGTTAGTAATAGTAATCAATGAAGGTACAAAGGCTGAAACCCTAATAGTACGTAAGTGATTAGTACCAATTAAGGGATGAACCCTAATCACTTATAAGAGCAATGGCTTGGTACACTATGTCAATCATAGTTATATGTACTTGATTGAAGGATTAACATGACCTAATCAAGTTGAGAGGATGAAAGAATGGAATTCATACATGAGTATGATTCATGTGGCGATTAAGGGTATGATCCTTAAGAAAAGAGATCATGAAACCCTAATCATGAGCATAAACCCTAATTGACAAGGTTGTTGAACTCTAACCCTAATTCAGGGCAATTCTAATTGAAACCCAATCCAGGGTAAGGATGTAACCCTAATCTAGAGTGATGATATGTGTGAACTTAATTAGAGATAATCGAACAATAAACCCTAATTATGGGAATGGAGAGGGAAATTCTAATTGGGACGAGTATCTCTAAATGATATGACAAGTGAAACCCTAATTGAGAGTGATTCCATGTGAAACCCTAATTGAGGGTGATTCCAAGTGAAACCATATTTGAGGTTGATTCCTTGAGAAAGCCCTAACTAAGGGTGATATTATGGGAAACCCTAATTGGGATGAATAGTAAACTCTAAAGTATAAGTAATATGATGTGAATGCCTAATGAAGGTTGATTTCATATGCAATCCTATCTCTAATGAGGTATGATTCTAAGTGAAACCCCAAAGCCCTAATATAGGGTAAAGGTATGTGAAATTCTAATTGGAGTTATAATATATGAAGCCCTACTGTTGTGCAATATGATGACAAACTAGAATGCTAATAATAAAGTAGTAGGTAAAATCTCATGAAGGTGAGGTATCTTAAATGATTGATTATAGGCAAACTTATTGTAGGCAGTGCCTTGACCTGAAATGAGTCCATACCATAAAAGGTAGTTGGACCATTCTTGTGTGTGCAACCTATGCACTTCATAATGAGAGTGATAGGTTAATGGATGAAAGTATTAAGATGGGAAATACCTTAATACAAGATAAGCTGATAATTCAAGAAAGTTAGAGGTGATGAGGAAAGTGATTTACCTTGATGCATTTCAAATTCAATATATTTGGGTAAGAAACATATGAAGTGTATTATGCAACTATTACAATGAAATGTAATGAGTTTGATGCACTTTGATAAGTATTGACTAATATACCTTGATAATGGGTTAAAGCCAAATTAATGAGTATGATATAATCATACCATGATGAGGATGAGAAATGAACTCATACCTTGAATTGATGATGATTAATGTTATATGATAATAGTAATGTTCTTGAGTAATTACTCATGATATCTTTAAATGCCCCAGAGGTATGGAATAATGAATTAAGGATTGGGTAGATAATATAATCATGAAATCCTAATTAATGCGAAAGGGGAAACTCTAACCCTAATTTTGGGTATAGGGAATGAAAATCCCTATTTGATAGTAAACCCTAATCCTGGTAAAGGAACAGTGGTGTTACTATTGTATCACATGATGTGATAAATGATTTATATGACTGTTATCATAACTAAAAATACATGCAGATATTATGAGATGATGAACATAGTCAGTTTTGAGCTATGACATTTATATAACAAATGGTTGATTGACCTTATGTGCCTAAATGTTGTTGTTGCTTAGTAAAAGTAACAAATGTGCATGAACCGTATGAGTCATATGAATAAGATGTTGCCTGGAAAGAGGTGACAAGACACTTTATGGGCCGTGTGAGCCATGATAAAGGTTGTTGCCTAGTGAGAGGTAACAAGATGTTTTAATGGGCTTGAGAATCACATGAGCAAGTTGATACCTAGTGAGAGGTATCGAGATGATTATGAAAGTCCCTTTTAAGGGATGATACTGTTCATAATGAACCAATGAATGTACATGATTGACATAGTTCAATACCTAGAATAGATGCACATGATTGGCATAGTGCAATACCTGGAATAATGTCACAGATTGACATAGATCATTACATGGAATAGATGCACATGATTGGCATAGTCTAATACCTGGAATAATGTCACATGATTGACATAGATCAATACCTGGAATGTATGCACAAGTTTTGCATAGTCCAATACCTAGAATAATAACATAGGATTGATTAAATCCCAATACCTGGAATAATAACACAGGATTGGTTAAATCCCAATACCTGGAATAATAACACATGATTGGTTAAATCCCAATACCTGGAATAATAACACAAGATTGGTTAAATCCCAATACCTGGAATAATAACACCGGATTGGTTAAATCCCAATACCTTGAATAATAACACATGAATGGTTAAATTCCAATACCTGGAATAATTTCACAAGATTGACATAGTTCAATACCTAGAATAGTTGTACATGATTGGCATAGTCCAATACCTGAAATGGTTACATAGGATTGGCATAGTCCAATACTTGTAATGATTACACATGATTGGTATTAACCTAATACATCTGATGATGTTACATGATTGGTATTAACCCAATACCTGTGATAATGATACTGGATTGGTAATAACCCAATGCATGTATTGATGATATAGGAGTACACGGTGGATATAATTCCTTACCTGTTTAACTGACTGGCTAAGGCCAGAAGATTGAAACAAGAATGTTCATGGGTGACATGTCAAGGTAATGAGTGTCACAAGAGATGTTTGACATAATGGTATATAGTGATGCATAAATGATATACAAGTTTTTCCTATATCTTGTTAAGAGAATGCTTTAAACTGCTTATCCTTTGCCTAGTTTTATATCATTAAATTGCAATAATAATGTTTTTGGCAGAGAGTTATATCTCCCGCTGGGGCAATTACAATTGTCTCACCCCCGTGGGATCCAACATTTTTAGGTGGACGAGCACGGGGGAGATTGAGATCATCTTGCAGAAGTAGAACTTCAGCATCAATAGGGACAACAGTGATAGCTCATGTTGAGTGTACTGTCTGTCATGTCTTGTCGATAGAAGTCCTATGTGTCGTCTTTATACTCTCAGGTCCTCGAAGTTGATAGTTAGTGTTTTTAATGAACTGTTTGAGATTTTGGTTTGATGCCTCGAGGTTCTTATACTGTCTGTGTTTAGCTTTCAACAAAGCAGTTGATGGTGTTACCCTCGAGGAGAGATGGTACAAAATATGTACTTATCAACCAGGATGTAATTGTTATACTTTGGTTCTTGATGAAAAAGATTTCCTATGTGTGGATCTCTTTGCAAAAAGTTTTAATTTTTAGTGATTTTCAGTAATCCGCAACAAACGATTCGCTTCCGCTTAAGTTAATCTTGTGTTTGTTAGTTGGATGAAACATTACATCTCAAACTTAGAAACTTAATAAGATTTCCAATGTGGACTATGTCGACTTAGCCTCTAGGTTAGAACCTAGATGTTCCAGAATTAGGTGCAAACCTATGTAATCCTTAGATCCTTCTTTGCTCCTCCTTATGTCCTATAGTAGGGGCTGTAGGTTCAGGAGGGTGAGGAAAGGGAGACCTTATTACCACCCTATACATATGTGTGTGGCATGTGCTTAGGGTAGCTACATAGGTGTGCACCATGTTCTTGATAGTTCTCTAGGTGTCATGGTACTAGGCTTCCTAATGAGTATGTTGACTCGTTTTGGTTTTGATTTTGTTCCAATGGAGTACAGTGGTTTCATCACTTATTCCAACATTGGAGAAAACCTATTTCAAGTATTAGTATATGTACATATGAAAATGTTACCACACACAGAAAGGCAGTGAGTGTCCATGTAACCTCAGAAAAAGAGATGTAACATCAAGTCTAGATGAGATAATTTATATGATGGTTGCAGTCTCTAGAGTTTTCTAGAGTCACAATAAAGGCTAGCCTAGTAAGTACCCTAGATAACCTATGATGATGATGATGATAATGATGATGATGATGGTGATGATGATAATGATGATGATGATGATGATGATGATGATGATGATGATGATGATGATGATGATGATGATGATGATGATGATGATGATGATGATGATGATGATGATGATGATGATGATGATGATGATGATGATGATGATGATGATGATGATGATGATGATGATGATGATGATGATGACAATGGTGATGATGATGAGGATGAGGGTGGTGATGATGATGATTATGATTATGATGATGATGATGATGATGATGATGATGATGATGATGATGATGTTGATGATGATGATGATGATGATGATGATGATGATGTTGATGATGATGATGATGATGATGACGAGGATGATGACGATGTTTATGTGATGTTATGAGATGTTCAAGATGATTCAAGTATGTCTGGATGACATGAGATGAGTTTCTAGTGCACCCTAACTAATCTAGCACCATGTTTGATGTATCTAACTTGGCTGATGTGCTAAACATAGTTAGTGGGTTGGCATGCTTGCTTGTGCTAGTCTTGTATATGATGAGATATGATATGTGTTATATGGTTTGAGACCAACATAGCAATCAATCTCTTTACAAAGAAGGACCTCTAGCACGGGACATACAAAAATATTGACCTATTAAAATGAGTTGACCCACCAAGGAAGATGGTCAAAGTACCTAACTGCCAAAATATGTTAAACGTATAAAACTATGCACAATGAAATACGTGATGATGAGTCTCTAGCTAGACTACTTCAAAGTATATGAGTTTAGTCACCTAGTGTGTGGTCCACTAGAAAATGTTGAACCCTAGATTTTGTATGAAAATATCTAACCCTACAAGAAGAGGCATTTGAATATATGGCACTTTCTATATAGGTGAGGGAGATGCCCAAGACCATAAGATGATGTACATGACATATGATCTCTGTGATGGGTCTCATACTCTAGTTAGTGGTTTTATATAAAGGAATCTATCGTTTCTCTCATTTGGTATATTCAGTAAAATTTGTTATTTGTAGATGTTGGTAGTTAGCATGTTTAACCTTGACATAGGTAGGTCTTAGTTGGAGTGGTTTGCTCTTGAGAAACACTTTCTAGATACAAGTGAGATAATTATGAAACCTCGATGTCGATGATAATGTTGTCCCTCGTATGATGAATGATACATGAAATAATAATACTTAAGTTGAAAATTTGATATAGGTATGATGAGCCACTCTCATAAAGTAGACCTTATATGAAATAATACCATACACTGAAGATGTAACTGTGACATCACGAATTTAATATGATGATGTCTAGGGATCTTAGCTCGAATAATCAAGGGTAACATTCTTAATCTCATAACCAAATGAAAAATGATTAGATGGATATGACAGTGCTTGTGGGATCATAACTCAGATAAATATGATGAATACATCACTAAATTTCACATCCAAAATGGGAAATGATGTACATAATTGGGAAAGTTGGTAGAATTTTGGGGGAAAACTAATACTTTCATGAAATCTAGTGTAATGATGAATTGCAAGTCCAATGATAATCTTATTGAAAGTCATGAGAATGAACGTGTCCATTTGAGAAATTGATAATGTATAGTTTAATAACACAATTTGGTTCGTACGTGTACATGAACAAAAACCCTAATGTGTTAGTGATAAGGGTTATGGAACCTTCATGTCAAAATGATATCGCAATATGATAAAATACCAAGTGACATGTAGAATTCAGTTGAGGAAACCCTTGATGATGACTATCTATATGCACACACGATGATGGGGGATGCATTGACACCTATGGGAGGTAAATTTAAATATGATGTAAATATGGACCTTGACCTTTGACAATAATGTTAGATGAATTTCAAGGAAGAAATTCCTTTTAAGGAGGGAAGGATGTGACAACCTGATGATTTCCCTCCTATACGTAGTCCTCCTCTATCTTCAAGTGTCCTCTTTCTCAATTTGATGTCATTTTAATGGTATGAGTTTTGTGACACTACAATTCCATCACTCTAATGACTAGTTTCATAATTAGAGAGTTTTGATATTGCAATTTGTCCAATATGATGACCAATTTCACAATGTGTGCCTTGATTTACACTTTCAAGTTAAGTTTCTTTCAGTAATGATTCACCTCTTTGAAAATGATATTGAACCTGATTAATATGATTAACATGTTATATTATATATTTTATGTTGTGTGGGATTCAATCACGAATCGAATAGTGTAAAAATCACACCAATCAGATTTATAAAACTGAAATTGTGATATTACAAATTTGGATATATGAAATCCCCATTTTGTTCAGTTTTCTCTACCTTGGACTGGCCTACATGGGTCCAAATACAGGATGTCCCAGCCACTTATTTCCCCCTTCCCCTTTCTCTTCAAGAATGAATTGTGGGGTTGAGGAAGGCTTCTTCTACCTCCCACCCAAATATGGTAATGGAAGGCAATGAAAGCTTGAAATGAAACCTAAGTTGCTCCCTTTATAAAGCTACATCTAATCCTACTTCCTCTTCTTCTTTTCTTCCTTCTCCTGGCCTTGCTCTACACCTCTTTTCTCACCAACATCCTTCCCACCATCCTCCTTTCACTTGTTTTCTAGTGTTGCCTTCATGTGGTGGCTCGAGCACTCCATCTCATGGCTTCTTGGTAGCTAAGGAGGGGTATACACAACCCCCACGACCAGGATGAGCGCGGACAACCATTGTCTGGGCTATTGTTGACGCCATGACCGTTGGAGTAGTGGGGGAGACATCCCCTATTCTTCCTCTATGACAGATGTTGGAACAAAGGAATCCTATGAATCAGTCATGTGGGTGTCAGAAGAGGGCTTCATATCTGGTCGTTGAATGCAATTGATTTAGGATGGATAAAGCCACAGATGTCCGAGATCGCGCAAGACATGGTACCTTGGGAGAGAGGCCACCAATCAGTCGGGCATGTTACAACACACTGTGGAGTGGGAGGAGGTCATCTCCTATCATACATGGGCTCCCCCTTCATGCCACATGGTGGCGCGCCATTGGCCACATGGTAAAACCTTGAAAAAAAAGCCTTTCTTCTCACATCTTGCAAAAATCATAATATCCATGTCCTATGACCAAATATAGAAAATCTATATATCATTTTAATCCTCTCAAGAAGAAATATTTAATGGATTATGTTTCAGACCCTGGTTCATCTGTTTGCACCCTAGTTTCTTCTAGAAGGTGTAATCGTTGATCTTTTTATTGAAACAAATGCATGACTATGAACAATTTTGATGGTTCGATTCACCCCTACTATTTTTGTCCATCACATTTGTAACTTGCATACATGTTGTGTATATTGAAAATCCTAACCATCCTTATTACTCAATGATGAACTCTAATGCACTCATGTACATGTTTTGAATGTAAATGATGAACTTTGCCTTAGATTGCTAATCATCCTCCTTAATATGGACTAATGCTTAATCAGCCTCAAAGATCAGTTATCTATGTCCCTTCTTGACTATAAATATTATCCCTAAGTGCCATTTTTGCTATGTTTTCACATATGGCATTAAAGGACTTAGGCTGGGCTATTAAGCTAACCCCTCAGGACCCAAAAATATTATTGGGGACCATTTCATCTTTCATCTTGTATGTCTCATACAATTGGATTGACATGAGCTATTGATTTGCAAATTGGTTTATCATTCCCTAGAAAAGAAGAAAGGTGAGATGTATATTGGGTGGAAACCAGTGGAAAAGAAATGGTAAGAATATAAGTAATGTTATTCTTTCTCATATCCCCATCATTGTGTGCTTTTTCCAAGTTAATATGCGCTATATATGTGGTTTTTGAGATAAAGATTGTACATTGTGATTCTCATCACTTTCTTCATAAAAAACTACCCCTAATGCTTTCATAGTGCATTAATAACTATCTTATACATGTTTAGATATGGTTTCTATTTTTATCATGTCTCTAGATATGATTTTCTAAAATATATGTGTTTTTTGACAACAATGGTTGTTTGTCAAGTTTGTCTTGAGGAAACTTGACCGACAAGTACCAATTGGTTTTGCCAACATCTATTGTCATATGAGAAGTCTAATCCATTATCTTGATCGACAACACTATACATAGAATATACATATGGCTTAATGGATGCGAATTTCCCTCTCAATTAGATTTTCTCAACCACTAGCCTTCTTCTATGGCACTCCCTTTGGTACTTTTTCATTATATGCATATTGACATGCCTTAAATTTCCTCGTCTTGCAAACAAATCTATTTTTATGATTAATAAACATTAGTATCTCTAGGTGGATTAGTCGGTGGATGAATTTGAAGCTCGCTGTAAGGTTCGGTGATTGCTGACCCTGACTGACTTTAGTGGTCGCTGGGATTGATACTCAGTAGTTCCGTGGTGTCATTGGTGAACAATCACTGGTATTGCTATTCAATGATCGTTGGTATTCATGGTCAGTGATCATAAATTTAGCTATTTCTTAAGTGTGGGAGTTCTAGTGATCATTAAGCATGCAACTCAAAGGTCGTCGATGATGTAAACCCATCATTTGCCAAAGCTCTAATTTATGTCTTGATGATATTCTATGCAAATAGAAGATAAGGGGAATAAATTAGGAGGTCATACCAAAACTTGCCAAAACAAATTGATTTATCTAAATAATACATTACAAAACAATAATATGATGATAAAACTGACAGTCGAATATCCACAAAATTGGATGTTATTGAAGATTCAATACCATGATCAGGACAATGAGCAGGTGGGAAACATTCAACCATTCATAATGAAAGGCACACTAGTTAAAACTCAACTAATTGTTTTCAATGATGTGATGATGCTCTCTACAGGAAACACCAATAGATGTAAAGTGTTAAAAAGAGTCCTATAAAATTTTGGGAAGACAACGAGCTTGTATATAAGTGACATAAAGTTGTGTGTATACCTATCTAAGTCATGAGATAGTAGGACAAGAAGAATTAAAGTTTCCACCAGGGTGAAGATAAACCAACGACTAACTAAGTACTTGGGCGCTCCCATTGTCGGAGGTAAAGGATCTGTAACATCCCTGACCTGGGTTATGAGCTAACCCTAGGTGTTTTCTTAAATATGGGATTAGATGTTTGTGTTTATCCTTGAAAATGTAATTAAGGTTTTTGAGGGATTTATATTTCCATTTTAGTCCTTTTTGAACAATGTTGCAACAATGTTTTGTTAATTTTGGACTAAAGAGTAAATTACCCAAGTTGAGGGGTTAAACTTGCAAATTGCAGATGTTGAGATGTTCCTCTGATGTTGAGACATCATAAGAATGAATATTATATGGTGGAATGGATTCTCCAAGCTTGAACACCAAGATATAGCTTGTAGAGCAGTCCTTGTGCTTTAAAACCTAGTTTGGGTGTAAAGTGCAATTTACCCAAAACCTAGGGTCCAACATGAAAAATATATCCTCTAGAGTATCTCTTATGTTTCACGACATCAATTAGAATAAATAAAATGAGGAGGGCACCTCATTTGAATGATTAATAAGGAGAGATAATCTTGATATTAATAATCAAGATTTAAACAAATGGCCTTGTATATATACAACTTGTTATAATGTTTTCCTTTTTAACCTTGGATAAGGGAGGAGTTTTGCATGTAATTAGGAGAAAGGGACGTGGTCAAGGATGATGCAAGCCTTGGTGAATATGTATAAGAAATAAAAGAAACAACAATCTTTTTCTTTGCCTTGAAAAATATCCAAAAATATATAAGCATCCTTAACAACAAAGCAAGGGATCATTTCCCTTAGTCCTTTTCTCATCTTCTTGCCTTGGCCGACCAAAGGACAGATCTGGAGTAGAAGGAAGACGACCAAGCTGGTTTGGTAAGTACGTACCATCATATACCTCGAATTCATGGTGGGAACCCTAATACAAGGTTGGTTTATTGGTGTTTTTCACACAATTCTTCTTTCTAGCCATCTTCTCCATCCAAAACTTGAAGAACGGACCTTGGGAAACCACTGGAGCTTCATCCACCATTAAAGCTACGAAGCTTGGAGCTCTAGATCAGATCTAAAGGTGGGTTTTATAACTCTAACCCTTAAGCTTTGCTTTTGCATCCTTCTGTCTTAGAAACGTTGTTTATTCTTCTTCATTAGACACATTTGTGTGTTCTTACAAGTATTTCCGTGAAGAACAGCCACTGTTCTTGACGTAGAAGATGATGACGTTAATACCAATGTTATCCAAAAAGCAACTTTAGAAAATGGTCTCTAACCTTGCTCAAACGGTTTCCCAAACCGTTTGGGAGCAAACGGTTTCAAACCGTTTGGGAGCCAACGGTTTCAAACCGTTTGAATGCAAACGTTTTCAACCAAGAACGCATGGAAGAAAACGGTCCAAGACCGTTTGGATGCGTTGACCAGGAGTTCACCATTTGGAGGTCTATTGTAAATAATGTGGACTAATCATCTACCAAAAATCATCAAGTAATTCCAAGTAAATCACCAATTGAAGGCCCATTAGTCACCTAAACCCTAATCGGGCCATTGGCTGATTTTAATAATAGTATTAGGTTGATGTGTGAGTTGAGTGGCCTAAACGGTTTCAAAACCATTTGAGAATCACCCAAACGGTCTCAAGACTGTTTGGTGATCACCCAAGACCGTTTGGAGGTCTAGGGTTAAGTAGGGCTGACCAATTGAGGGTCCAATGATATCAAGTTGTTGAGCAATTAAGTGCTGATTTAGTGACCAAATGTAGGGTGCAACCCTTAAGAGAATAACTTGGTTTTTTATGTCACAATGGGAAAATGGTCTCAAGACCGTTTGTAAGATTTCCAAATGATCCCAAGACCGTCTGCGGGTCACCCAAGACCGTTTGGAGGTCTAGGGTTGACCATGGTGAAGTGGTTGAAGATTGAAAGGCAACAAGTTGAAGTACAATTAATTGTTGACCTAATGATCAATCTAATGAGATAAACCTTAATTGGTTGAGTTAGTTTTCGGTGTGGACTTGAGAAAACGGTCTCAAGACCATTTGGAGGTCATCTAAACGATCCCAAGACCGTTTGGGGTCAGATCATGACCAAATTGGATGATGGTTCAATGGTTTCAAATCAATTAGACTCATGTTGATATATGTTAAAGAGTAATCGATTCCAAACCCTAATTGAAGTGATCCAAGCCCTAATTGATGATCAATTGAGGTTCAATTGAGTGTCAAATCAGTTGAGGGTTGACCTAATTGACTCAATTGATGAGTGGCTAACTATTCCATGATCGATGGGGGGTTCAACATTGGAAACCCTAACTCAATTGTAGTGGTTGAGACACTTTTTGGTCCATGCAGTTTTGAGGTGGTTTGGACCAAACGGTCTCAAGACTGTTTGGGTCCAAACATTGTCAAGACCATTTGGGACCAAACGGTCTCAAGACCCTTTGGGACCAAACGATCCCAAACCGTTTGGTGCTCATGCGGTTTCAAGAACGATTGTGTCCATGCGGTTTCAAAGTCAAACTTGGCCAAACGGTCTTCATGACCAAATGGCCTTGAGTGTGCACTTTTCCAAATAGTTTCAAAAGTAAACAAGACCAGACGGTCAACAACACCAAATGGTTTCAAGGTCTGACCAAGTCCGTTTGAGGGTTTAGTATGTAAGACCGTTTGAGGTCTAAAAAGGTCAAGATCGTTTGATGCATTAGTGGTCAAGATGGTTTAGTGGTTGATTAACCTAAACCTTATACACACATAAAGTGACTAAGAGACCTAGTAATTAGTTGATTAATGTATGCCATAGTCAGTGGTGATCACAATAATGGTACCTTGATGAGATAGAGTGACCAATACCTTTGATCAAGTGAGCCTTAATGACCACAATAGTAATGATACAACCCATGATGTCAGTGTTGAATTGACTTAGCCTAATCATAGGTGATGTAAACATCATTTGATAGAAATAGGAGAGAGAAGACTTCCTATATGAATGAGAATGAAGTAATAAATCTCCAATATGTATGCATATGTCTAATTAGGGTATGATCCTTCATAGTGAGATCATGAAAACCCTAATTATGATGGTTAATGAATCTTAACCTAATTTTAGGGCATTAATGGAAGTAATACTCATACATGATGATGGTATGATCTTAATTTATTGTAATGTGAATAGTGAACCCTAATCTAGGGTAATGTGATGAAATATGAATAGTAAACCCTAATTTGGGGTAATGTGATGATATGAACAGTAAACCCTAACTTTGGGTTATGCTTTATAACATGAAGCTCTTTTTGAATTATGAAATGAGGAATCATTATTCCTAATTTATCTATAGGGGTTGATTAAGCCAAATTGAATTAAAAAGGGAAAACCTAACCCTCGTAAGAGCATAATGGTACAACCCCTGAATTGAAAGGTTATCTTTGTTTGGCAATGTGATGATATAGAGATAATGTGCTTATTATCAATTGTGTTAGTCATGCAGGTCTTTATCAAGAAGTGATCATAGCCAGGTAAAGGTTATGATGCCATATTTATTGAAAGCACTTTATAAGATTTGAAAGTAATGGCATGCTATGTTGCCTAGTAAGAGGTAACATATGAAATTGATAGGTTGTATGGGCCATGAGAAATATCTGTATTGCCATCAAGTCATCAATATGTTACTTGCTAACAAGTATTTTGATGATCTAAGGGTTTGAACACCCATATTCCTAAACCATAATGATAAGATTGTTAGGGATTGATATCCCAATGATAACTGGATGTGAAATGAACTTGACACAATTAGTACTCTTTCTTTATAGGAATTGTCTTATTGGTTTATGTTTGAAAACATGCCCGATGCTAAAAGAATGCTATAACGTACTTAAATAGTCAAGTATAATGATATCATGTAGAGCCCCAAGCATAGATCCATCATTGTCAGAAGTTAAATGATGGTGAAACATGTTTTCCTAAGGGAACTCCTGGAGAGCATACTTTTGAGTATGTGGGGGTTATGGACGCGAATATCCTTACGTCCTAATGTAGGAATTGATGTGAGATGTACATTTAATCTCTCATTCCTTCATTATATGTTTATGTCGGGATGATGTATCACCATTCTCTTGATGATGTTGTTAATGCCGCATCGATGAGAGATAAACAAGAAATCCCTCGATGGCGAAGAGAGTACAACACACCATTGTAATGCTAATAGCAAAGTTGCCAGAATACCCTGGAAAGCTATTATGGAAGAGACACAAGATGTCCTGCATGTTGTTCCTCATACTGACTGAGGAATTTGAGATCATAGGAATCCGACTCTTCTAATGACCTATGTATGATATCTATTGCAATTTCGTAATGGTCGGTTGGAGTATGAGAGGTGTAACTCATCTCCTAAGGGCATAAACATGTTTGAAAAAAAATGGAATCAGCCGAATAGCATAATTGCTTAGGTTGAACTACGAGAAACAATGATTGATGACACATTGTTTATAGTGTTCTAGTTACATAACTAGTATACATGTTCTTCATATTCCTTAGTGAAATATGTCTTGTCATTCAATCAAGTTATAATTGAAATGATTGCTTATGAAATACTGTTCTACTTAGCTTATGCAATATTTTACTTGCTGTCAAATAATTATAGTTTTACTGCTTAATGTTATTCCATTTTTGCAATAACAATGCTTCTGGCGGAGAGTTATAACTCTCGCTAGGACAATTATTATATTGTCTCACCCCCGTGGGATTGGACTTTTTAGGTAGATGTCGAGGACGAAGGAACCCATCAGTGGGTAAGGAACAACAACACCAACAACATCAACATCAGGGACAACAGTGATCCTCTGGTGGAGACACTATATGGCAAGTCTTGTAGATAGAATGTCCTATGTGTCATCTTTGTACTCTCAGGTCCTAGGAGTCTTTAGATGTTTAAAGTAGATTTGAGATTTTTGGCTTAATGCCTCGAGATGTTGTATCTTGCCTTGTACAGTTAACAGGGCAATTGATGTTTGTAACCCTCGAGATGTGATTATTACAGAGATGTAACGATGAATCAGTTTCTAAATAACTTATCTTGTTTCTTTATGAAAGTGTTTTACCGTTTGTAGATCTCTTTACAAAAAGTTTTAATTTTTAGTGATTTTCAATAATTCCGCTGCTAATTAATCGCTTCCACATTCATTGATCTCGTTTTCCAAGTCGGACCCCACGAGATTAAGTGGTATCAGAGCTCTAGGTTCGCTGAGTCTACAGAGACATAGGACATAGGATGTTGAGTCTATTCTAGTGCCTTCCAGTATATCTGATAGTGTCTTCTGCTCGTTTAGGAGGAGAAGATAAAACTAACGATGTCTGGACCACATGAAGAACACATTGCAGATAGTAGTGCTACTGCACCCAAAAGAGGTGCAAGAAACACAGAAAGAGAAGAACATGTGCCTGAACCACCACAATTTGATCCAACTGACATGGGGAACCCACCCGTCCAAGCCATGTTTGGGCAATTCATGACTGCCATGACACATATTACTGATAGGATGCCTATACATGTACCTAGGGCACCTACCCATCCTGAAGGACAAGGATCCGGTAAGACGTTTGAATGACTTCGCTGAGTTGGATCCATAGAGTATGCTGGAACAGCTGACCCAACAAATGCTGACTTGTGGTTAAATGAACTAGAGAAGGCCTTTAGAATCCTGAATATCCCAGAAGATGAGAAGGTTAGACATGTTGTATATCTTCTCAAGGGGAGTGCTGGTCATTGGTGGACCATGGAAGAATAGAAAAGGCCAGGTGTGGAGATTGCATGGGAAGTTTTCTGATGGGAATTTATCAATAGATATTTCCCTAAGACATTTCTGGATGAGAAAATCTATCAGTTTGAGAGGTTAAGACAAGGTCCAATGAACATTAGTGAGTACGAGGCTAAGTTCATGGAACTTTTACGGTTCTGTCCGCACATGGCAGCTATGATGAAGAAAGGATTAGGCATTTTGAGAAAGGATTAAACGCTGAGTTGACCAACCCTGTGAATGCTCTGGAGAACAGGGAAAGGTTTTCTACCTTTTCAGAATCTATCAGAAGGGTAGAGAAGTCTGTGTCAGAGAAGCAACAGACCAAGAACAAGAGGATGTATCCCCAGTTCCAAGGATCTTCATCTAAAGATTTCAAGAAACCTAGGTTTTCTATGCCTACACCACCACCTACATTCAGTGCCCAGATGCAGTGGACGTCGAATAGGGGTAGAGGACAAAGCCTACCACTAGAAGGAGCTCACAGTTCACCATATATGTCGGTTACAAGACCACAACAACTGAACAGAAGCTATTACATATGTGGAAAGATGGGACATCTGATGAAAGATTGTAGAGCCAGGGAAGTGAGTGTAACTCAACCTCAGAGGTAGAATCAGCAAGTATCCCAAAGGAGACAATTTCCAGGAGGAGCTAGAGGATGTGGACAAGCGTCCCAATCTGGATCATCGACACCTAGTCAACGAGCACCGAATCAACCATAGGCGACGACAACATTTTATGTGATGAATCCACCTGATGTAGTGATCAACACTCTGGTTGTGGCAGGTCAGATGGAATTTTTATATTCTGATATGTCTACATCTTGCGTTGTATCTATTTTAATTGATCCAGGTGTTACGCACTCCTTTATCACTTGAAGAGTGATTCTTGACTGCAACTTGACTATAAGTCATAGAGCAGATAGTTTGTTGCTAGAAACTCCATTGATGGGGTCTGTTGTGTTGCAGGAGGTATGTTCTCCCTGCATCCTTTTCTTTTCTGAACATCGCATTCAAGTGGATCTTATACCACTTGAGATGCATGGATTTCATATAATCCTTAGAATGGATACCATAGAAAGGTATAAGGTTGTCTTGGATTGTGAGTCCAAGCAAGTTGTGTTCGCTGATGATAGTGACACATGGGTCTTTCAAGGAGAAAGAAAGATTCTACCCACCTATCTTGTGTCAGCTATGGTTGCTGAGAAGCTGATGAGGCAAGGATGTTATGCATTCTTGGCTCATGTGGTAGATACTACCATGGATAGTCCTAATCCCGCTGAAGTTACTATAGTCAGGGAATTTGAAGATGTATTTCCTGAAGAACTTCCAGGTGTGCCACCGCCTCGGGAGATTGATTTTGAGATCAATTTAATCCCAAACACGCAACCTATAGCACAAACACCATATAGGATGGCGCCTGCTGAGATGGCAGAACTTAAGAAACAGCTGCAAGAGTTACTCGAGAAGGGGTTCATCCGACCGAGTACTTCACCCTGGGGTGCTCCGGTCCTCTTTGTTAAGAAGAAAGACGGGTCAATGCGGTTGTGCATTGATTATAGACAATTAAATAAAGTAAGAATAAATAATAAGTATCCTTTTCCAATGATTGATGATCTCTTTGACCAGTTGTGTGGTGCAACCGTCTTCTCAAAGATAGATTTGAGATCGAGATATCATCAACTGCGTATTAAGGATAGTGACATGCCCAAGTCTGCTTTTAGGACAAGGTACGGTCACTATGAGTTCATAGTTATGTCGTTTGGACTAACTAATGCACCAGCTGCATTTATGGAACTCATGAATAGAATCTTTCGACCTTTTCTCGATCAGTGTGTTGTTGTCTTCATAGATGATATTCTGATTTATAGTAGAGATGCTCAGCAGCATGAGCAACATCTTTGTCAGGCTCTAACTTTTCTAAGAGAGCATAAATTATATGCTAAGTTTAGCAAGTGTGAGTTTTGGTTACCAGAAGTATCTTTCCTTGGACACGTAATATCTGCTTCAGGTATCCGTGTTGACCCTAAAAAGGTAGAATTTGTCTTGCAATGGGAACAACCAAAAACACCGACAGAGATCCACAGTTTCTTAGGGTTGGCAGGCTATTACCGAAGGTTCATTAACAACTTTAGCTCTATACCTTTACCCTTGACTAAGTTGACCAGGAAGGATATTCCTTTCTTCTGGAGTGACAAGTGTCAGCAATCTTTCCAGCTGTTGAAGGAGAGATTGACAAGTGCACCTATGCTTGTATTACCTGAGCAAGGGAAAGGATATATAGTTTTTTGTGATGCCTATAAGAATGGACTTGGATGTGTGTTGATGCAGGATAAACAAGTGATTTCTTTTTCTTCCCGATAGCTTAAGAAACATGTGGAAAATTATCTGACACACGATCTAGAACTAGCTGTTATTGTTCATGCCTTGAAAATCTGGAGACATTATCTTTAAGGAGAGACATTCCAGATCTTGAAAATCTGGAGACATTATCTTTAAGGAGAGACATTCCAGATTTTCACAGACCATAAGAACCTTAAGTATATCTTTTCTCAACATGAGCTTAACACGAGGCAACGCTGCTGGATGGAGTTCATCAAAGACTACAATTGTACAATTGATTACCATCCAGGGAAGGCCAATGTGGTTGCTGATGCTTTATGTAGGAAATCAGCAACACCAGCTTTAGATAGAGCAAAACTAAATTCCTTGGTATGCTCTAGGAGGGATATGCTTATCTCCTTAAGGCAAGACAATGTACAGTTAAAAGTATCATTCTTAGATGGGTTGTTAGCTGAGATGCAGATAAAAGCTACTCTGAGAGAGTAGATCAAGGAGGCACAACAAGTTGATGCTGCAGTTCAACTGATTAGATCAGAGTATGATAATGAGAAACGAGATGGTTTCCATGACTCAGATGATCAAGTAGCTTGTTATCATGGTAGGATGATAGTTCCTGATGTGGATAACTTGAGAAAATTAGTCATGGAAGAAGCTCATTCTTCAATGTATGATATGCATCCAGGAAGCACCAAGATGTATCGAAATATGAAAGATATGTATTGGTGGCCTGGTTTGAAGAAAGTCATTGTTGAGTTTGTTATGAGGTGTCATGTGTGTCACCAAGTTAAAGCTGAACACCAGAAGCCTGCAGGAACAATGCAACTGACGTGTATTTTACTACGCGCTAAAAATGCAAGTATACGCGTCGAGTAGTACAGGCCTTTGTGAGGCCCGAGTCGAACACAGGGATACTCGGAATTGTTGGAGACTCCTACTAACTATTTGCGATCAACTAAGCCGAATAACAAATTGGGGTTTGTTGTCAAAATTAAAAGAAAATAAAAATAGAACAAAGCAAACAATCGATTAAATGTTAATTTAATCAATTCAAAAGAGTATCTTTAGGATTGTGGTTTCACCGCGAGTTTTCATTGTATTACATTTTATATAATGCCTCAATCTTCTCTCTCTATCCGGGTAGTGGCCTGAAAATAGAATTGCCCACTATCGTGGTGCAATTCACTACTTGGGTTTAGGTCGGTTCCACCGTCGTAGTAACCTATCCCCTAAACTAAGTGCATTACGAACGATCTCTCAGTATCCACCATTAATTTTACACCACCTTGGTCAAGGGATTTATCAATTAACGTAGGTTTCGCCTCTTTTTAGCCGTTAATCCTTCTTTCAAAGTGATTAAGGGCATTAGGTTATTATTATGGTGATCAAGCATAACAATATATGGAGAAAACAAAACTAGACCACGGATTTAAGAGAGAAAATATGAATTACTATTATAAAACTGTCATACAATGAATCCTCGGGCTACTCCCGGTCCTAAAGATGAAGGGGATTAGCCCCGCATGTTCATGTCAAACAAGTACAAGGTAGAGATAGGGGAAATCATGTGAAAAACGTGAGTTGAAAGGGAAAACCCCTAAACGGAGAAGAACCGGCTGATCCTTTGCGTAGAACACGTGCTCTCCCGCCTCTCTGTGGTGAAATCCATCTTCTGCAGCGTCCGGATCGACTGATATGAACTTCTGGCCTCCGTTCTCCTCTCTCCTGCTCCTCGGTACTCGTGCAATGGCTCATGAGATGATCCCCTCGTCTGGGCGGCCGTCATTAGGTATATGTCCCTAATTAGGTCGTTAATTAACTCCAGCCGTCCAATTGGGATCAATCTGCATCCAACGCATATCTGACGGTGTCGATACCATCGACGCGGGTCGATGGTATCGACCCCGTGTGGTAGCGGCAACCCTTCTCTTCTTTTTGTCCGAGTGCCTAATGCAGTCTCAATACCATCGACTTGGGTCGATGGTATCGACTACTCTCTAGCGACGGTTTTGTCGTTTTATGTCGTTGCGGCCTCCTTGTGTCGATGGTATCGACTGGGTGTCGATACTATCGACTGCTTCTTCACCTACAACCTGATGGTGTCTCGATACCATCGACATCAAAGTCGATAGTATCGACGCTTTGCTGCTCCTTTCGGCTGGCAGCCTGTGACCATGTCGATGGTATCGACTGAAGCAAATACTCATTTGTCCTGAAATTCAAAGACAAGATCACATAAATTCACACAAATAATAATAATGTGACAATTAATGCTCAAAACAATAAAATAAAGGGGATTTGACATAAAATGGTGGCAAAGACCAAAATGGATGAATTATGCAAAATTAACCATAAAATGACTAATAAAAGCATAAAACACATATCAAACAGGTCTATAAATGCGACTGAAAATCATCGCATCAAACTCCCCTAAGCTTGAACATTGCTCGTCCTCGAGCAACTAATCCTTAGAATAGAATTGCTACTGTCAACTGAAAAACAACACACCAGCCCAACATCCCATATGACTCCCACTGGACATTCACAAACCAGCCTTCTCTAACCACAGAACGGTAATTACCCTAAAGGCGACAGTAATCATCAATAAAAGAAATTGACCTCAAAACTGATGAACACTATCACATAAGGCAGTTAACATAATAAAACTCGTAGGTTCAGCCTTGGTGCATCTTGTGATCGCCTATACTATGTTTCTCGCCCTAACTACCATCTACATGGAAGTAGTTCTCCTGATATTCATTAGTGAGGAGAAATTCACAGTGGCCTACCAATCCGAGCAACGGGTGGATGAAAATGGGTGGCTCATGGAAGAAAGTGGAAGTATTGTACAGTTTCAACATGCATAATACAAAAATGTCCTATATGATGCAAGTGCACATGAGAAATGCCCTAATGCCTAAAATTGGGTGGAATGATGCATGCACTAACCATCTGTCTCAAAATGAGATGGATATCTAGTTAAGCTACATCCTGTACTCAATTATCTTGAAATGCAAGTGATATTACGTTCCTTTCTCCTTCTTGTTCCAGTTTCTTCTAAATACTCTTTTTTTCATTGTGCAGATTTTTCAGATTTTTTTTTTCTTTCTCAGCCCACATATCCATAATTGCTTAAAGATAATTTTATTGGGCTATTTTCTTCATACTCAGAAATTTTTGCACTATTTAGAAGGTATGGAACAATTTAGTTCAAAATTTTGAGAAAAATTGAGATACATGATGTACTTTATGCATGAAAATCATGAATGCAACTATATGGCATGAACCTAAAGATAATGTGCATGAATCACTATAATTTTTTCTTTTTATACAAACATATGGAAAATTTCAATGCAAGTCCTATCTAAATGCTATGCGAGCAAAAGGAATTAAAACTGCACTTTACTTCCAATTCTTTGGTGGATTATGGAAAAAATGAAGTGGAACGATCACAAAACTAGATGACTGATCCTTAGAAAGATATTATGCGTCCCTCCTTACTGACTTGTGTCATAGTTTAGAGGGTTCTCTCTCTTACATCCAATTAAGGTCTCATTACCATTTGGTTAGGTCAGGCTCAAACAACCATTTCCATCCACTCTCATGAATCATTAGGAGTACAAGTATGAAATATTGTTTTAAAGTTGACATAACCAATCATTTTCGTAGGATGTATGCCCAAGGTCAAACAGAACACGCTATCCAAACACACACAAATTTTCAAATTTCCCTTGAATTCCCCATGCACTAACAATGATATGACACAACTTTTATGACATCCACGATTACACTAGATGGCATGTGGATCCTACAAACTAACTTGCAAGAAACAAATAACAAGAACAAAAGCAATAAAGCAAAAAAAAACTAAAAACAATAAAAGATAAGTTGTTCCAACTACCCCCCCAAGCTTGAATTCGACTATGGCCTCATAGTCAAAAACAAACTTAAAGATTGGAACAGGGATACCAGATCATTCTTGTGGTGGTGGAGGTGGGTACTGCGGATCCGTATGATCCCACGAAGGATACTCCCCCTGGAAGCTTGGATCAAAATGGGTCCTAGGCGGAGGTTGTGGATAGCCTCCAAAGTAACTCTGACTCCAGTAGTGGTCATAGAAGGGCTCCTGCTGCATCTCCATCCGTTGCAACCGATTATGTATCTGTTGTTGGTTGTCAAGGAGAAGATGTTCATTCTCGAACATTGCCATTTGGTTGTCAAGTATCTGGTTCATCGTGTCCTGAATACCGGCATACATCACCATATGCTGTTGTTGTGTCTGATGGATGTCCTGCAGCATTGTGTACATGCCTTGAATGGAATAGGCATCCTCGCTTGGCTGCGAGGGTTGTGGTGGAGGCGGCGTAGGCTGTGATGATGATGCACCTGGATGCATCCGAGGACGCTTCTGGGGTGCTACTCGTGCTTGAAGAGGTGTAAATGCCTCTTCTTCCACCTCAGCCTCGTCGTCCTGTCCGTCGTCGCCGCCGTCATTGCTGCCTTCTTCATCATCAGAGTCGATGGCTATGATCGGCCATCTGAAATGATGTGTGCCCTCTATGTTGAAGACGAGATCCGGCAGCGCGCACTCCTGCTAAGCGTGGTTGACGTGGCAGTGCGCGTATGCCAAACCATCCCGCAGAAGAATAAGGTTAGAACGGTGCAGATGTTGCACGTTCACCTTGCTCTTCGTGGAAAGCTGAGTCATGGTGGAGAAGTTGAGCCCGAGGTAGTGTGCCAGCTTGGTGATGAGCCCGCCGAAATGAATCAGGGCCTTCCTCGTACTCCTCTTTACCGCCAAAACTCGCTGCAGGAAGAACGCACCCCAGTTGCATTCTTGTTGCTTCAGGAGCATGTAGAGAAAGAAAAGGTCGGTCTCCTGAAATTTGCTCAGTGCCAGATCGCTACGAGCAAAAAATGTGAAACTCAACATCCGGTGTAGTACCCGGACGAATGGGTGCTCGAAATCCGCTACTGCAGCATTGTGGTAGCTCACTGTCTTGCCCGCCGGCACCGTCACCAACTCGGCGAAGATTTTGTCATATTCGGTGTGGGTGTCCGGTTGCCGGTGATCGTGTTGCGAGTGGTTCTAGTTGAAGATGTCATTGAAATGCTCAAGAGTGATGTTGTAGTCGATGTTGAACAGCCGGAAAGACACCCGACCCTTGATCCACTCATGATCAGTAGCAATGACGTCGTTGGGCACGACGCAGACGTCAAGGGACGCCATGAATTCCGCCCCCAACTCTTTGTAGGTGGGCCACTCACCGAAGAATGGTTGGCCATCCGCATGGTACTCCAGCTCGTCTGCCCTTCTGCCGGTGTGGTGTGCTTGCCCTTTCAGAACATAGGCCAAGTTGGCCTCGAATCTGAGCTCTCGGATCATACCCCGGTCCACATATCGGGTAGGCTCGATCTTCCGCTTCAAGATCTCTTCATAGATCTTCCTCACCTCCGCGGATGGGTGAACCATGCACGGGTGTGATACCGACACAGGAGGAGGTGGCATGAACTCCATGATCTCCATAGGATTTGCGCGAGAGGATGACGCTCCAGCGACATGCACCATTGTTGCGAGAGAAAAAGGAATTAGAAGAAGAGCTCGGGGGAGATGGAGAATTGAATCTCCGCTCGGTGAAGATCTTCGCTCGGTGCTGCTGTTCTTCAAGCTTGGATGGCTCGGGGGAGTGCTCGGCGCAAAGGAGGAAGATCACTCTGAAGGTGTGACGTCTAATGACGTAATGACTCTCCTTATATAGACTTGGTCGGCGCCACTGTTGACCCGTCGATACCATCAACGCGGGTCGATGGTATCGACACGTCTCGATGCTATCCGCCCCCATCGCGAGTATCGATGACTGGCGATGGCTGAATCTTGAATCCCAGATTGTTGATGTGTCGATACCATCGACATAGGTTGATGGTATCGATACCCGGATCGATGACGTGGAAGCCGCGATCGCCATTGATTTGTTTGCGCGGATCGGTGATGTGGATGGTCGATACCATCGACGGATGTCGATAGTATCGACTCTGTGTTGCCACAACACCGCCACTTTGCATATCAACCTAGAACCATGTCGATACCATCGACGAGGCCGTCGATGGTATCGAGTTGTCTGAGACAAATCGGTCTGAACTTCTCCAGAGATATCGATGGTATCGATGCCTGTGTTGATACTATCGACTTTTCCTTTGGACCTGCCTGTAGGTCAGTCGATACCATCGACGAGGCCGTCGATGGTATCGACTCAGAACAAAATCTGCAGTCCTCAACCTGTACCCTTGTCGATGCCAACGACCAGTGTGTCGATGGTATCAACTCTGCCTCAGCCTGCACAATGAACAAACGGATCAAGGTATCTTCTTTACACTAAAAATTGAAGAAAAATAAAGCAACCTATGGTTATAATTAAACTATCCTAATGTACCGATGGTTGGGTTGCCTCCCAACAAGCGCCCTTATTTAACGTCTTAGGCTAGACGGAATGAAGCTCATCATTTTTTCACTTTGGGGAATGTGCTCAGAGGATCTTGCGGTAGTTTACATTCGACTCGATCTCCTCCAATTCCCAAGGACAATGTACCTCTCCCTAAGGCAGTAATGACATCCGCCGTCACTTGAAACGGTCTTCCTAGTAACATTTCACATCTTTGGAGCTATGGCATATCCATGACAACAAAATCCACCGGGAATATGAATCTATCCACTTTGACGAGAACATCCTCACACACCCCATATGGTCTCACTATAGACCCATCTGCTAATTCAATTGTCACGGCCAACTTCTTGATCTCCTTTAACCCAAGTTTCTGAAATGTCGCCAGAGGCATAAGATTTATGCTGGCGCCTGAATCACATTGCACTTTAGGAAAATGTCGACCACCTATTGAGCAAGGAATGTAGAAGCCTCTTAGGTCTTTTCTCTTCTTTGGCGAACTCCCGTGAATCATAGAGCTCACCGTTTCATTCATCTGACAAATATCACTGTATTTTATCTGCCTCTTCTTATTGATGATTTCCTTGATGAACCTCCCAAAGGCGGGCACCTTCTCGATCATCTCCACTAATGGAATATTGATGTGGAGTTTTCAGAATATTTCCAAGAATTTCCTAAAATGACGATGCTCTTTCTTTGACTTGGGATTGACCAGATTTGACACATCTGCTGCATTAACACGCCTGTGAGGTGGCACATATGAGCTTTTCGGGGTCAACTCCCCTAAGCTTGCTTCAATCACTCCCTCTCACGTGGGCTTTGGCGAAACATCATCAACAATAATAGCTTGTTGTGGTTCCTCTCTCGCAATAGATGTTTCCACACGTGCACAAACAGCCTTCAATTGTTCTTCTTGCCTAGATGGAGATGCAATATTCATAACTCGCTGTGATTTTCTGAAGAAAGTGTTTCCACCAGGTAGTCCATAGTAAGTGCATGGATGCGGTATCGCCGGCGTCGCATGCGTATTAAAAGTCATTTTGCTTTCCTCTTTTGCTTCTGGCACCTGAGATTCCTCCTCATTGTTTACCACAGACATATACTTGACCTGATGGTGTGCTTGGGCCACGTTTGCATTCTCGGCCGGTTTCTGTTGATTGGCGTGCTTGATGGCCACCACTTCACTGGATATCTGTGCCACGGTGGTTTCTAATGCCCGCATTTGTGCTCCATGGCTTTGCAGCGTCTGTCCAAACTTTGTTAGAATATCACCTTGAGATTGCAATTGCTTACCAAACATGGCCATCATCTCCTGGTTCTGCTGTACCATTTGACTCAGTAGTTCGGTGTTCTTATCCTCAGCTCTAGGCTGGGGCTTGGCATCCGGATCTTGCAGAAAGTTATTCAGATCCTTCCATGAGAATTGTTTTTATCCTTCCTCCATGTGTAGTCATTGTTTCTGTAACCCTGTTGTTGCATGAATTTCACTTGGGCTTCCTCAACCTCAGATACATCTTCCTTAGATAGCAGCTTCTTGGCTAGAAGATCTAACTTATAGTTCAGCTCCTTAATTACTCTAGATTCACCGGCAACTCTGATCTGCTCCACAGCACTTCTGTCACCCCATGACTATTTCCTAGCCATGTTCTTTAATATCTCCCAACATCTGGTGTCTGTATTGTTCAGAAAGAATCCTGACCCAGCTGAATCAAGGTTACTCCTATCGTGCTCGGAGAGAGAAAAATAGAAGATTTTCACCTGTGTTTCCTTATCCAGCCCATGATGTGGGCACCTGCTCAGTATGACCTGAAATCTCTCCCAGGTCTCTGAGTATGTCTCACCGGCCTACTGAGTGAAATTGTGAATCTTCCTGATCATGTCGTGAGTCTTCTCAGGAGGGAAGAACCTCTCAAAGAAGACCTCCACTATATGATCCCAGGACTCCACAAATTCGTCATCTAGGTTATGTAGCCATTCTCGTGCAATTCCCGCTAATGAACTCGGGAAGAGCTTCAAGTAGAGCGCAGTCTGCGGAAATCTGTCAATTTTCACCATATCACAGTTCTCCACGAATTGACTCAGGTGCACGATGGGATCCTCATTTTTCAAACCATGGAAAGCGTTAGACTTCACCAAATTAATTAGAGCCAGATCAATCTTATACGTTGGTATATTGATTGCTTGCTTCTTTATCGGCCCTTTAGAAGCAGATGCGAAAGAAGCTTTGATCCTTGCCCAAATTGTTGGTTCGTCGGCCATCTCTTCCTGTTCAAGTTCGGACTCTACCTCTCCTTGTTTCTCTTGCTCGTAATTACTCCTCGTCTTCAGGTCCCGGAAATGGAACCTCGGGTGCGCGATTCGCGTAGTCCGTACTACGCGTCTACACCATGCAACGTACCTGAAATAAGAAAATTCGAATTCAGTATTATGCTTTGACGAGTGTTAACAATTGTAGAGAAAAATTTAGAAGTATTTGAAGTTGTTTTAAAAATTAAAAAAAAATGTGGCCTAGAGTGGTCGCTCGTAGCACTCAAAGTGCCAACAATTCGCCGTATCCCAGGCAACGGCGCCAAAAACTTGACGTGTATTTTACTATGCGCTAAAAACGCAAGTATACGCGTCGAGTAGTACAGGCCTTTGTGAGGCCCGAGTCGAACACAGGGATACTCGTAATTGTTGGAGACTCCTACTAACTATTTGCGATCAGCTAAGCCAAATAACAAATTGGGGTTTGTAGTCAAAATTAAAAGAAAATAAAAATAAAACAAAGCAAACAATCGATTAAATGTTAATTTAATCAATTCAAAAGAGTATCTTTAGGATTTCAGTTTCACCGTGGGTTTTCATTGTATTAGATTTTATATAATGCCTCAATCTTCTCTCTCTATCCGAGTAGTGGCCTGAAACCAGAATTGCCCACTGTCGTGGTGAAATTCACTACTTGGGTTTAGGTCGGTTCCACCGTCGTAGTAACCTATCCCCTAAACTAAGTGCATTACGAACGATCTCTCAGTATCCACCATTAAATTTACACCACCTTGGTCAAGGGATTTATCGATTAACATAGGTTTTGCCTCTTTTCAACCGTTAATCCTTCTTTCAAAGTGATTAAGGGCATTAGGTTATAATTATGGTGATCAAGCATAACAATATATGGAGAAAACGAAACTATACCATGGATTTAAGAGAGAAAATATGAATTACTATTATAAAACTGTCATACAATGAATCCTCGGTCTACTCCCGGTCCTAAAGATGAAGGGGATTAGCCCCGCATGTTCATCTCAAACACGTACACGATAGAGATAGGGGAAATCATGTGAAAAACGTGAATTGAAAGGGAAAACTCCTGAACGGAGAAGAACCGGTTGATCCTTTGCGTAGAACACGTGCTCTCCCGCCTCTCGGTTGTGAAATTCGTCTTTTGCAGCGTCCGGATAGACTGGTATGAACTTCTGGCCCCCGTTCTCCTCTCTCCTACTCCTCGATACTCGTGCAATGGCTCATGAGATGATCCCCTCGTCCGGGCGGCCGTCATTAGGTATAAGTCCCTAATTAGGTCGTTAATTAACACCAAACGTCCAATTGGGATCAATCTGAATCCAACCCATATCTGACGGTGTCGATACCATCGACGCGGGTCGATGGTATCGACCCCGTTTGGTAGCGGCAGCCCTTCTCTTCTTTTCGTCCGAGTGCCTGATGCAGTCTCGATACCATCGACTTGGGTCGATGGTATCGACTACTCTCTAGCGACGGTTTTGTCGTTTTGTGTCGCTGCAGCCTCCTTGTGTCGATGGTATCGACTGGGTGTCGATACTATCAACTGCTTCTTCGCCTACAACCTAAATGTGTCTCTATACCATCGACATCAAAGTCGATAGTATCGATGCTTTTCTGCTCCTTTCGGCTGGCAACCTGTGACAATGTCAATGGTATCGACTTCCGTCGATGGTATCGACTGAAGCAAATACTCGTTTGTCCTGAAATTCAAAGACAAGATCACATAAATTCACACAAATAATAATAATGTGACAATTAATGCTCAAAACAATAAAATAAAGGGGATTTGACATAAAATGGTGGCAATGACCAAAATGGATGAATTATGCAAAATTAACCATAAAAATGACTAATAAAAGCATAAAACACATATCAAACAGGTCTATAAATGCGACTCAAAATCATCACATCAGCAACCTTTACCCATACCACAATGGAAGTGGGATCATGTAACCATGGATTTTGTAGTTGGATTACCTAGAACAGCCAAAGGACATGATTCCATCTGGATAATATTTGATAGGTTAACAAAGAAAGCACATTTCTTACCTGTTGAAACAACCTATTCTGCTGAGAAGTTGGCACAGTTATATGTGGAGGAGATAGTGCAGTTGCATGGAGTCCCAGTTACCAATGTTTCTGACAGAGGTCCCCAGTTTATGAGTCATTTTTGGGAGCGACTTCATAAAGCCTTAGGCACACAGTTAAGGTTTAGTACAACCTTTCATCCACAGACTAATGGACAGTCAGAAAGGACTATACAAACTTTGGAGGACTTGCTCACGTCATGTGTTCTTCAGTTTACAGGGAGTTGGGATCTACACCTAAGCTTGATAGAGTTTGCCTACAACAATAGCTATCAACATAGCATTGACATGGCACCTTATGAGGCTTTGTATGGTAGACGTTGTAGATCACCCCTATGTTGGTATGAAATTGGTGAATATCAACTTTTAGGTCCTGATCTTGTACAGCAGACTACCGAGAAGATTAAAGTGATACAACAATAGATAAAAACTGCACATGATAGGCAGAAGTCTTACGTTGATAAGCGTCGTAGACCTTTAGAGTTCCAGGTTGGAGACAGAGTGTACCTCATGGTCTCACATTGGAAAGGAGTTCTGAGATTTGGAAGGAAAGGAAAGTTAGCTCCTAGGTTTATGGGGCCTTATCCAATCATTGAACGGATCGGGAAAGTAGCTTATAAGCTAGAGTTACCACTAGAGTTATAAAAGTTACACCCTGTATTCCACATTTCCATGCTTAGGAAATGTCATCCTGATACAGAATCAGTTCTACAACCTATGGAAGTAGAACTGAACGATGATGTATCTTATGAAGAAGGACCTGTGTCAATCCTCGACAAAAGAATTAAAAAGCTGAAAATGAAAGATATAAGTCTGGTGAAAGTCCTCTGGAATCACCGTGGTATTGAATAAGCCACGTGGGAACTAGAGGAAGAGATGAGAAGGAAATATCCAGCTCTTTTATCTTAATATGTTTTGTTGATTTCGGGGACGAAATCGTTGTAAGGGGTGGATAACTTGTAACATCCCTGACCTGGGTTATGAGCTAACACTAGGTGTTTTGTTTAAATATGTGAGTAGATGTTTTTTTTATCCTTGAAAATGTAATTAAGGGTTTTGAGGGATTTATATTTCCATTTCAGTCCTTTTTGAACAATGTTGCAACAGTGTTTTGTTAATTTTGGACTAAAGAGTAAATTACCAAAGTTGAGGGGTTAAACTTGCAAATTGCATATGTTGAGATGTTCCTCTGATGTTGAGACATCATAAGAATGAATATGATATGGTGGAATGGATTCTCCAAGCTTGAACACCAACATATAGCTTGTAGAGAAATCCTTGTGCTTTAAAACCTAGTTTTGGTGTAAAGTGCAATTTACCCAAAACCTAGGGTCCAACATGCAAAATATATCCTCTAGAGTATCTCTTATGTTTCTTGACATCAATTAGAGAAAATAAAATTAGGAGGGCGTCTCATTTGAATAATTAAGAAGGAGAGATAATCTTGATAGTATAATAATCAAGATTTAAACAAATGGCCTTGTATATATACAACTTGTTATAATGTTTTCCATTTTAACCTGGGATAAGGGAGGAGTTTTTCATGTAATTAGGAGAAAGGGACGTGGCCAAGGATGATGCAAGCCTTTGTGGATATGTATAAGAAATAAAATAAATAACAATCTTTTTCTTTGCCTTGAAAAATATTCAAAAATATATAAGCATCCTTCACAACAAAGCAAGGGATCGTTTCCCTTAGTCCTTTTCTCATCTTCTTGCCTTGGCCAACCAAAGGACAGATCTGGGGCAGAAGTAAGATGACCAAGCTGGTTTGGTAAGTATGGACCATCATCTACCTCGAATTCATGGTGGGAACCCTAATACAAGGTTGGTTTATTGGTGTTTTTCACACAATTCTTCTTTCTAGCCATCTTCTCCATCCAAAACTTGAAGAACAGACCTTGGGCAACCACTGGAGCTTCATCCACCATTAAAGCTACAAAGATTGGAGCTCTAGATAAGATCAAAAGGCGGGTTTTATAACTCTAACCCTTAAGCTTTGCTTTCGCATCCTTCTTTCTTAGAAATGTTGCTTATTCTTCTTCTTTAGACACCTTTGTGTGTTCTTGCAAGTATTTCCGTGAGGAACAACCCCTGTTCTTGAGGTAGAAGACGATGACTTTAATACCAATGTTTATCCAAAAAGAAACTTTAGCAAACGGTCTGTAAACTTTCTCAAACGGTTTCCCAAACTGTTTGGGAGCAAACGGTTTCAAACCGTTTGATTTCAAGCTCTGACCAAGACCGTTTGAGGGTTTAGTATGTAAGACCGTTTGACGTTTAAAAAGGTCAAGATCGTTTGATGCATTAGTGGTCAATATGGTTTAGTGGTTGATTAACCTAAACCTTATAAACACATAAAGTGATTAAGGGACCTAGTAATTAGGTGATTAATGTATGCCTTAATCAGTGGTGATCACAACAATGGTACCTTAATGAGATAGAGTGACCAATACCTTTGATCAAGTGAGCCTTAATGACCACAATAGTAATGATACAACCCATGATGTCAGTGTTGAATTGACTTAGACTAATCATAGCTGATGTAAACATCATCTGATAGAAAGAGGAGAGAGAAGACTTCCTATATGAATGAGATTGAAGTAATAAATCTCCAATATGTATGCATATGTCTAATCAGGGTATGATCCTTCATAGTGAGATCATGAAAACCCTAATTATGATGGTTAATGAATCTTAACCTAATTTGAGGGCATTAATGGAAGTAATCCTCATACATGATGATGGTTTGATCTTAATTTATTGTAATGTGAATAGTGAACCCTAATCTAGGGTAATGTGATGAAATATGAATAGTAAACCCTAATTTGGGGTAATGTGATGATATGAATAGTAAACCCTAACTTTGGGTTATGCTTTATAACATGAATCTCTTTTTGAATTATGAAATGAGGAATCATTATTCCTAATTTATCTATAGGGGTTGATTAACCCTAATTGAATTAAAAAGGGAAAACCTAACCCTAGTAAGGGCATAGTGGTACAACCCCTGAAATGAAAGGTTATCTTTGTTTGGCAATGTCCTTATATAGAGATAATGTGCTTATTATCTATTGTGTTAGTCATGCAGGTCTTTATCAAGAAGTGATCATAGCGAGGTAAAGGTTATGATACCATATTTATTGAAAGCACTTTATAAGCTTTGAAAGTAATGACATGCTATGTTGCCTAGTAAGGGGTAACATATGAAATTGATAGGCAGTATGAGCCATGAGAAATATCTGTATTTCCATCAAGTCATCAATATCTTACTTGCTAACAAGTGTTTTGATGATCTAAGGGTTTGAACACCCATATTCCTTAACCATAATGATAAGATGGTTAGTGATTGATATCCCAATGATAACTGGATGTGAAATGAACTTGACACAATTAGTACTCTTTCTTTATAGAAATTGTCTTATTGGTTTATGTTTGAAAACATGTCTGATGCTAAAAGAATGCTATAACATACTTAAATAATCAAGTATAATGATATCATGTAGAGCCCGGACCATAGATCCATCATTGTCAGAAGTTAAATGATGGTGAAATAGGTTTTCCTAAGGGAATTCCTGGAGAGCATACTTTTGAGTATGTTGGGGTTATGGACGTGAATATCCTTACGTCCTAATGTAGGAATTGATGTGGGATGTACATTTAATCTCTCATTCCTTCATTATATGTTTATGCCGGGATGATGTATCACCATTCTCTCGATGATGTTGTTAATGCTGCATCGATGAGAGATAAACAAGAAATCCCTCGATGTCTAAGAGAGTACAACACACCACTATAACTCTAATAGTGAAGTTGCCAGAATACCCTAGAAAGCTGTTATGGCAGAGACACAAGATGTCCTGCATGTTGTTCCTCATACTGACTGAGGAAGATGAGGTCATAGGAATCCGGCTCTTCTAATGACCTATGTATGGTACCGATTGCAATTTTGTAATGGTCGGTTGGAGTATGAGAGGTGTAACTCATCTCCTCAGGGCATAAATATGTTTGAAAAAAAATGGAATCAACCGAATAGCATAATTGCTTAGGTTGAACTACGAGAAACAATGATTGATGATACATTGTTTATAGTGTTCTAGTTACATAACTAGTATACATGTTCTTCATATTCCTTAGTGATATATGTCTTGTCATTCAATCAAGTTAAAATTGAAATGATTGCGTTTGAAATATTGTTCTACTTAGCTTATGCAATGTTTTACTTGCTGTCGAATAATTATAGTTTACTGTTTAATGTTAATCCATTTTTGCAATAACAATGCTTCTGGCGGAGAGTTATAACTCTTGTTGGGACAATTATTCAATTGTCTCACCCCCCGTGGGATTCGACTTTTTAGGTAGACACCGAGGACGAAAGAACCCATCAGTAGTTGAGCAACAACAACAGTAGCAACAACAACATCAGGGACAGCAGTGATCCTCAGGTGGAGACACTATCTGTCAAGTCTTGTAGATAGCATGTCCTATGTGTCATCTCTGTACTCTTAGGTCCTAGGAGTCTTTAGATGTTTAAAGTAGATATGATATTTTTGGCTTAATGCCTCGAGATTTTGTATCTTGCCTTATACAGTTAACAGGGCAATTGATGTTTGTGACCCTCGAGATGTGATTATTACAGAGATGTAATGATGAATCAGTTTGTAAATAACTTATCTTGTTTCTTTATGAAAGCGTTTTACCGTTTGTAGATCTCTTTACAAAAATTTTTAATTTTTAGAGATTTTCAATAATTCCGCTGCTAATTAATCGCTTCCGCATTCGTTGATCTCGTTTTCCAAGTCAAACCCCACATGATCAACCAAGAACTTTCAAATGTGCTTTGACAAAATGAGGCTAAAAATAGATGCGTGAACTGGAATCTAAATGTCTATGTCTAGAAGACTTATCTTTACCAAGATGGTCATCAAGAGCATGATCAGGTCCAGGATGAAGGAGTGCGAGTTACCAAATCCGACAGTCATTAGCATCATGAAGAAAGTCACTAGTTTCATATGGGGGGATCTCATGGGGTAGCCTAGCCGATTATTGCTCGTACATAAAGAGAAGGCAGTCTTAATGTAACTAGGATGGATGATCTTGTTCATAGTAGCTAGTTGAGACACCTGGATAGGTTCCTCACTAAATAAGACAAGATCTGGATGCGGTGGATGAGACATTGGTATGACTCAATACAAATCTATCAACCTTCATCCTCAAGGGTCTACAGATCCATGTGTCTTTGCTGAACACTGATGAACAACCTGTATGGTGTGGATGTCAACGATATATTTTCTTGACCTTTCAGCTGAAATCATGGATTCAGAATACTACATCTCTTGAGGTTCATTGTTTCAATCTCTTATGGGGAACCTTCCATGTGCCTCATTGGAGCACGACGTTCTACAAGTTTATTTTAGGTAAGATCCTTACCGATGATAGGCATAGAAGATGAGGCATTGAGGTTGATCCAAAATGTGCTTTATGGCACTAGTATGACTAGAGAATGGTTGGGGACAGTTCAGATAGAATGGCCTCAATGATACCATGGAGAAGATCAAGAAAAGAAGTAGAACCAAGTTTGAAATGGTCTACAAAGGCTTATGACTCACCTCTATCATTCTGAACGTTAAGATTGAAAGAAATAATAGGGTACATGTTAAGCAATTTAACAATGATGTATTCTAGTTTGTAGCTAGAGATATTGGAAATTTGATTAAAAATAAAGGCTTCGGCAAATGTATCGATCCTTTAGCAGAAATACATTGGGTTATTTGTATCTAACACCCATGTTTACTTTTTATAATGTTATGTTTTGTATAGTATAGATTTTCTATATAGGTCCTTTTAGGCAATATTTTTATTTTTTATCCAAAAACTAAATAAATAGGATCTTACAAATGTACAACCTAAAAAATGGCTCACGAACCATCTTATTCTTAGTTATATTTGACCCTAAAATATACAAGAAACAAGTATATCAACACAAGCGGTGTTGGTACATGAGCATAAAGATACATACAATTAAGATTTTCATAATTTTTTTTCTAGAATGAAAGAAATAAAGGAAGAAACACCTACTAGTTAGCATAATAAAATGCACATTTTAGTCTTTTTAATCCATCATACTGAGTGAATTATAATATAAGGTCGAAGACCTAACCTTGTTTCTACGTGAGGGATTTGAATAATCAAAATCATTGAACATATAATATTTTTAAGTTTGTATAATGGAAATATCATGTGCATTTAAGTGATCAAAACAACGAGGAAAAACATCAAGTACATAAAAAAAACTACATGTCAATATTTTTTTACTATGATTGCATGCGTATTTGTCAAGCAAGCAATTAGGAAAGTCATATTCATATAATTATTACCAGCCCACATACTTGAGTTTAGAAGTTCTCAATTCATGCTTGACGATATAGATTATAAGCAATACTTGATTAAGCACATTAACTATCAATAAAACAATGTGCATCATGTTTCTTAATTTTGGTCAAACCTCGGTTCAAAGTTGAGTATTTACAAATTTTATGATTGTTCATCATAAAGGTATGCTTCAAGTTTCTTATCATTATGGGGTTCTATTCAATTAGTATGATTTATATGAGATTTAGAACTGATATTACATTTTAAAGGTCAAAGGACTCATAATAGGGCCAACAAGATTATGATTCTACAAGTCATGAGATTTAAACAAAAAAATGATATTGATCATCAAGATAGGGACATAAGAAGCACATTACAATGTAGTTGAATGCTTCCCTAGGTCCAGGTTCCATATAGTTGAATTTAGGTTTCAACATTTCAACATACATGCAATCCTCATCATATTTCATCTATATCATGAGAGTTCAACATTTGTCTTAGGTGAATCATAAACATATAAGAATACATATAGATTAGGGGTCTTAGGTGAATCTTCAACATATAAGAATACACATAGATTAGGGTGTTCCGTGGTTTGAATGGAGAAATCATTAGATTCTATCTTCACAAATGTTTATGCACACAAACACAAATAAATTGTCTTTAGATAACATCAAGTAATGTAGGATGTATTAGATGTCACATTGACGTGGAATATTATCGCACTAACAAACTCACTCGGGGTTGAAATCCTGAAGATTTTACCAAAAACTTGTGTAATAATACCACCCGCAAGCAGAAGGGTCTTATCGCAGTATAGTTAAGGATCGAATCCCAAAGGACACCATTTTTAAGAATCTTTGTTAGTCGAATCTGATTCAAGTAAAACCAATATTTATAGCGATTGATTGGTTTGAAGTTAATTAAACTAATTGCAAGAAAGTAAAGAGCAGAATTAAAATTGATCTAGATTAATGATATGGAATCACTAGGATGGTCTCAGGTTTCACCACCACTACACATGCAAACACATCCAATCATCAAACATCCATGCAAGGTATAACAATCCAAATAGAGCTGCTGCAAAACCCGCCATACTGGTACTAGGTTTGCGTAAGCATCACCTAAGGTATCATATGTCTCGTCACCATCTGGATCATACACTTCCGACTAGTTGGCTCGTCAACCTAAGTTTGTGAAACCCCTATACAGGTGTTAGGCACACAGAAGCATCACTGTAGGCTAGATAGCTCGTCCCCTCACGGATCACACACTTACGACCTCAAGAAATCCCATCAGAAGTTCTCGTCAAGGAGTCAATTTTGCTAATCAATAAGCAAGCATGTGATTAATCTACAAGCAAACATCGACGATTAACTAAGAAGATGCAGAAATCCAACTAAGGTTGTGGACCCACCTATACAAGCGTTAGGCACACATAAGCATCACCGTAGGCTAGATGGCTTGTCCCCTCACGGATCACACACTTACAACCCCAAGGAATTCCATTCTATTTCTAGTTTGGGAGTCAACCTCATTAATCGACATACGACCCTACATAAAGATGTTCTCAAAACACAGGAAAGAACAAGATGAAAGCAAGTAGGTAATCAAACTAGAAACATTAACGATTAACAATGAAATGGAAAGTTATATACATTGCCATGGAAAGTTTAACAAAATAACATGCTTGCATGGGCAGCGGGGATAGTCCCCACACCCAGAAAAAAGAAACTACTCACTCATGATGCGAGAAACAAGAAGAACAAGAAAGAGAGAGAACTCTGACATGAGCACGATGCAGAAGGTAGTCGCATCTCGGTGAAGATGATGCGGTCTTCTACGTCGTGTAGGAGAAGATCTAGACAAGGAACAAGGGACGCCAAGATAGACCGGGCAGTCTTCCTCACTCCTCCTTCCTTCTCTTCTCGGTCTCCTTGATTGCAGCTCGAGTAGAAGGTTGAATGATAGCAGCGTGAATGGAACTGGATCAGACCTGTGTACAGGCAGCCTATCGGCATCTCGGAACCGATGCCCAAATGAGGACCCCGCTGGTCCTATTTATAGGGTGGGTCTGATCTCATGATTTGGGCCTTGTTGCAATTTTTACAACTTCCTCAAACGGTTTGGTGTATATGACCAAACATTGTTGAGTTAAGTGACCATACGGTTTGGTTGCTTTTAGTTTCCATACAGTCTTGGTATACAGCAGCCCAAACGGTTTGGAAGATTGACCATACAATCTTATTTTACACTCATCAAACAATCTTCTTTGATCGTTCGTATATCTCCAACTGGTCTTGTGTTGAGGCAAAGCAAACAGTCTGGGATATCTGCCTTCATACGGTCTTGGTAGGTAATACGGTCTTGAACTCCCTTGCTCAAACGATCTTGCGAGGTATGGCCAAACGGTTTGGTGTTAATCATCCAATTGATTCTAAGAGCAGATCGTCAAAACAGTTTACTATATTTCGTCCAAACGGTCTAACACCCTGGGCTCGAAACGATCTGCTTCTAACGGTCTCGCAGACCTTTCCTCGTGCAACCGGTCTTGGATGTAGAGGCTCCAAACGGTTTCAACATGTATGTCCTGGTCTACGTCTAAACGGTTTCACAACCCTAATGGTTTCGGAGATGAGACCAAACAGTCTTGGGTTCTGCGGTCGTCCAAACAGTTTTGACTTTCGGTCTTAGACTCCCACTCAAACGGTCTGGACGTCGACACTAATTGTAGGTTGTTGTGATAGCAGAGAAGACGATAGTGGTAGCGGCTCTAGGCGGCGGTGTAGGTCACAACTGCTGACCTTGCTGCATGTGTCCTCTAGGGTTTGCTGTTATTGAATATGACGGAAGAGGAAGACGAAGGCGAAGTCGAGTGGGTGTTGGACGGCGACATGATGGCGGCTATGGTATAGTGGGAGGCAGAGGTGAAGATGCTCGTGACAGATGATGAGGGTGCTGCGGAGCTAGGGTTTTCAAGTGTCAAAGAGGGGAAGAAGAAGGACAGAGGTGGAGTGCCAAATAGTCTTGAATGACAGTTAGATCCAAACGGTTTTGAGGTGAGGCTACCTATACGGTCTTGAGACCGTATGGATGAAACTGTATGGTCAAGACCGTATGGTCAACACCAATGATGAGTGAGGGTAGATCAAGGGCAAACAAAGGTGGGTCCTACTCATTTGGGTTTGATGTGGATGATAGTTGATTGAGATGAAGGTCGAATGGTGGTGATTTTTGTAGATTAGGGTTGAAAGGAGGTGGGTGCGAGCTGACTGTTTGACCTCATAAAGACCTGCATAAAATCAACATAAACTCAGTTAAAACCTTGATAATTGAACCAATTAAGAAAATTTGCACATTTTGGTACTTAATAAATGAAATTGGATGTATTGAATCAAAACAAGCCCAAGAAGGTGACTGAAAATCATGATGAATATGCATTCATCAAAACACCCTGAACTTAAACGTTGCTTGTCCTTGAGTAGCACAAAATCTGAAATAGTCACAAATGAATACTTTATGATCTTGTGATTGCCTCCTCTTCACATCACAATTGTTTCCTCTCTGCTTAGTATTACTAAGCATCTCAACTTCCTTAGACCACTGAACACATCTTACCATATCTTTGTTCCTGAGTTTACTTTCCAACTTCACTTCCTCCTCACTTTTTCCAACAACAAGCATGTCAAAAAGTTTCATAAGAGTCCAGAGATACCTGCAGAACAATAAGTGTGCATTTGATTTTACACTAGTATATTTCAGGGTGGTAGAGGCATTTATTGTGCCATTAGGTAGAAAAGGGAGTGAAGGGAGGTATGGAAGGAATAAATAAATCTCTCCTCTATTCGACTCGAGATTTTTATTTACTTACAATTTCATTTATTACATTTTTTGTGTGAATCTCTCCTCTATTTGACTCGAGATTGCATTTCTTTTTGTGTTCACTTAGGCATCTTTTCTGGGTGGTATGCCCCTATTTATTTGCAAGGGTATGGAAGAAGCAGATATAGAGGGAAGTGGCGTGCCACCCCAAACATAGGGTTTGGCACTATTTTGGCAATTTTTGTTTCTTTTCTATGGATGGAGGGGTACGAAGATGATAGAAGAAGTATGAAAGAGAAATCAAATCAGAATGCATCTTAATTTACAATTTTGTGCACCGGGTTGTTCTCTTTGTCATAGTCTGCTCAAATAATGACTTGATGAGGATCCGGTGGGGATTCCATGTTGTTGTTCCACTAGTCAGTGAGGAAGCACGACGTGTTTGATCCCTTTCAGTTTGAATGACAATTGCCACTCTTGTATAATGATCATGATGTTAGGATTCATAAGCTTCACAAGATGATCTCAATCAAAAGGCTAGTTTTCAGAAGAAGATCCTTTTCGAGGGTCCACTTTGAATAAGGAGGGTATAATAATTCAAAATGCATAGAGATTTTTAAAAAAGTGTCAACACTTCATCCAGTATTTGTTCAAATTTCTTTTGAAAACTTTAAAATTTTGAAAATTTTTTGAAATTTTGAAAATTTAGGTTACAAATGCGACGATGAAATCTTAAGTCTGATTTAGGTGGGTGAAGGTGGAATGTAAGACACGTACCACCCACCCTCCACCCCGAACTTAGAAATTTTCTCGTCCCGAGCAAACTCTAAATCCGAGATGGAGGGGAATTTTCATGCCATTTGGACCACCGTATTGGTTGCGTTCCAATCAGCATATTTCCTCCATCTGAAAATCTCAAACATGAAGACCATTCTGAACTCAGAATAGCATCTCATGATGCAATTTTATTTGGTGTGAAATTTATCTAAAAGGTAAAAATAAAATGAGGGAAAAATCCTAATTCAAAATTAAAACTAAATACGAATTTATTTATCGGGTTTCCTCCCGACAAGTGCCTTTGTTTTAGGTTGATGGCTCAACTTGATTCCTTCAACTTTTACGGTGGATATGTTGGATTGGTGAGATTTAGCATTGTTTCAGATCCTGTGTCAGTAGAGGTGAAATATCTCTTCAGTCATTGACCATTTGCCACATATTCACCTATCTTTTCACTCCGTAAAGAGAAAGCACCATATGGGGTGATGCTCTTGACAATGTAAGGCCCCGACCAGCGAGAACGGAGTTTCCCTGGGAATAACCTCAATCTGGAATTGAATAGAAGAACTTGGTCTCCCATTTGTATGTCCTTACTTTTAAGATGGCCTTCATGCCAAAGTTTCGTACATTCTTTATAAATTCTTGCATTCTCATAAGTTGTCATTCAGAGTTCTTCCAACTCCTGGAGTTGCAGAATCCTGGCTTGGCTTGCATCCTTCATATCAAAATTAAGTTGTTTAATTTCCCACCATGCTTTGTGTTAAAGTTCAAAAGGAAGGTGGCAAGCCTTTCAAAATATTAATCTAAATGGTGTAGTTCCAAGGGGAGTTTTGAAAGCAGTTCGGTTGGCCCACAATGTGTCATTGATTTTCACATACCAATCCTTTTGATTGCGGCCTATAGTCTTTTCCAGAATAGGCTTCAGTTGACGGTTAGAAACCTCTACCTGTCCACTAGTTTGTGGATGGTAGGGTGAGGCTACCTTGTGTGTTACACCATATTTTCTCAGTAAAGCTTCAAAGCTTCTTTCAAGGAAATGAGACCCTCCGTCAGATATCACAGTTTGTGGGACTCCGAAATGGGGGGAAATGATATCTTTTAACATCTTGATGACTGGTTTGGAATCACTAGTGATGGTTGGTATGGCTTCAACCCATTTTGAGATGTAGTCCACGCCACTAGGATGTATGAAAATCAATGAGAAGATGGAAATGGACCCATGTAGTCCACACCCTAAACGTCAAATATCTCGACTTCTTGCCACAAATTCAGTGTCATCTCATCTTTCTTTGTTATGCTGCTTGATCTTTGACATTTGTCACATGATAAGACAAAGTCATGGGAATCTTTGGATATGGTAGGCCAAAAGAATCCACATTGTAAGACTTTTATAGCAGTTTTCTTAGAACTGATATGGCCTCCAACTGGACCTGAGTGACATTACTCTAAGATTAGTTGAGCTTCTTCCTCAGTGATACATCGTCTATATAGACCATCAACACATAGTTTGAAAAGGTATGGCTCGTCCCAGTAGTACTATTTCACATCATGCATAAATTTCTTCAGTGCATTTCTGGTGCATTCAAGATGGATAACCCTAGCAGCAAAGTAGTTCACATAATCTTAGTACCACGGTGTAGCTTCTGTGACCTTCATTACTTTGTCATCTGGAAGGGAATCGTTAATTGGAATTTTCTTGGCATCCAGAGTGTGGATGCGACTGAGGTTGTCTTCTACAACATTCTCTGTACCCTTTTTATCTCTTATCTCTAGATCAGACTCTTCCAAGAGGAGAATCCATCTAAATAGCCTGGGTTTTGCATCTTTCTTTCCTAGAAAGTAACTGATGGCAGCATGATCCGTGTAGACAGTGAATTTTGAACTGATCAAGTATGATCTGAACTTGTCAAAGGCATACACGACTGCCAGGAGTTCTTTCTCGGTAGTTGCATAATTCCTCTGAGCTTCGTCAAGTGTCTTCGATGCATACTAGATCACATAGTGTTTCTTTTCTATATATTGGCCCAAGACAGCACGCAATGCGTAATCGCTTGCATCACACATAATTTCAAAAGGGTGGTCCCAATCTAGAGCTCTGATGATGGGCATTGTTGTAAGGGCATGCTTCAATTTGTTGAAACTTTTAACACATTCTTCTTCAAAATTGAATTCATCATCCTTTAGTAACAAATTCATCATCGACTTGGTTATCTTTGAGAAGTCCTTTATAAACTGTATGTAAAAACCTGAATGACCAAGGAATGCACGAAATTCTCTTATATTTATCATAATAGTGAGTTTGGAAATCACTTCTATTTCTGCTTTGTCAACTTCGATTCCTCTACTGCTAACTCTATGTCCAAGGACAATTCCTTCATTTACCATAAAGTGACACTTCTCCCAATTTAATACAAGATATGCTTCTTCAAATCATTTAAGGACAAGGGAGAGGTGCTTTAGACACGAGTCATATGAATCTCCATACACAGAAAAATCATCCATAAAAACTTCCATAATGGTTTCAGTGAGACCACCGAATATAGCTGCCATGAAACGTTGGAAAGTTGCAGTTGCATTGCAGAGTCTGAATGACATTCTTCTAAATGGGTATGTTCCAAACAAGAAAGTAAAAGTAGTTTTCTCTTGGTCATCTGGATGTATGGGTATTTGATAGTAACCATCGAGATAATAGAAATATTCTTGGTGAGCCAATCTTTTTAAGACTTGATCAAGAAAAGGCATTGGGAAGTGGTCCTTTTGAGTCACCTTGTTTAACTACCAGTAATCAATACACATCCTCCACCCTAAGACTATTCGAGTGGGGATGAGTTCATCATTTTCATTTCGTATCACAGTAGTTCCACCTTTCTTTGGGACAACATGCACTAGACTGACCCATGGCGAATTGGAGATCGGGTAGATGAATCTAGAAGTGAATAATTTAACAACTTCGAGGCGGACGACTTCTTTCATATTAGGATTAAGTTTTCTTTGGTGTTCTATGGTCGACTTGTCATATTCAATCATGGGGATTCTATGCATGAAAAGCACTTGACTAACCCCAGTGAGGTCACTCATCTTGTAGCCAATGGCTTTTCTTCTTTCTTTTAATTCCGTCAAGAGTTTGCCTTCTTGTTCTGTCGTTAGATCTGAATTAATGATAACTGGACATACTTTGAGGTCATCTAGAAATGCATAATTCAATCCTTTGGGTAAGGGCTTCATTTCAGGAGCTTGTGTCTTTTCACATGGTTCTTCAGTAACTTCCACAACTTTGAGTCCTTCAAAAGTAGCTTCAACATCCTTTTCTGCAGAGTCGAGAGATTCGATGCAATCCTTTATTTGTTTGTCAGTTGGCTCATCATCTGATGGGTCTGTCAGAGCAACTTCTAAGGGATCATCCAATTCATGTTCTTTTGAGTGAGAAGTGACATTTTCTCTATGAAATCGATAAGATATACTTCTTCTTGCATGCTTGGTCTTCGCATACTTTTAAAAACTTTGAATTTGAGAGTTTCTTTACCAAGTCTGAGAAGCAAGGTTCCTACTTCAACATCAATTAGGACTCTTGCAGTGGTGAGGAATGGACATATAAAAATGAGAGGGTATCTGGCATCTTCTTTTATGTCTATGATGACAAAGTCACGCGAAACATAGGAATCTTTTCCCACCTTGACAGGTATATCCTCAATAATTCCTAACAGACGTTTGATTGAATTGTCTGTGATTTGTATAGTCATTCCAGTTGGAAGATTTTTAGCAAACCCTATCCTTTTGCAAAGGTTGAGTGGCATGATGGAGATGCTAGCACCAAGATCTGCCAACCCTTTCTTGCATGAAGAATCACCAATATGACAAGAAACCCAAAGGATCCTGGATCTTTCTTCTTCTTTGGCATCTTACTCAGGATGATATCTGAAGCGGTTCTAGCTAACTTGACTGTCTCATATTCTTCAGTTATATATTTCCTGGTGAGAAATGACTTTAAGTACTTTGTTCAGGATGGTATCTCAGCCAGTGCATCCAAAAAGGGTATATCAACATGAAGTTTCTTCATAGCTTCTTTAAACTTATTGAACCGAGTATCAAGCTTGGTTTGCCTTAAACGAGCAGGGAAAGGTATATGAGGCTTGTATACAGGGATATCAGGTTCTGGTGTTTCAGTTTCTTCATCAATAGGTTTCTCAGGACCTTCCTTGTCTATCTTATCAATAGTTACTGACTCTTTTGGTTGAGACTCAGGTGTTGTTGAGTCTTGGACAATCACAGGTTCACACTCATTTGTAATAACCACAAGTGTCTTGAAAGGAGGATCATAATAGTCTTTTCCTGACCTAGTGGTGATAGCTTTCAATTGTTCGGGAGGCTTAGGATTGTTCTTGGGTTGGCCAACAAAGGCTCCAGCAGGTGGCTTCATGCTAGCTGCAAGTTGAGCTAGTTGAGACTCAATAGGTTTCTGGTGGGCTTGCTGGTTAGCTATCATAGTTTGCTATGATTGCAACATCTTCTCAATTGATGTTAGTTTGTCATCTAGAGAGACAGGATTGGCTTGTTGCCCTTGCTATTGATAAGAGACGTGGTTGAGATTCTAGAACTAAGAATTGTTCTGATAATTGTTGAAGTTCCTATTCTAAAAATTACCCCTAAAATTTCCTTGATTCCCAAAATTATGTTGCTGATTATACTGGAATCCAGTTGGGCCCCTTTGTTGGTTAGTTGAACCAAGTTGTCCTGAGTTTTCTACTCCTGAAGGGTTTCCATATTGAAATCCAAGATGGTTCCTATTCTGATTTGTATTGTAATATCCTTGACCAGGGTTGGTATTGACAACATTAAGGTTTTCAGTTTGACTATTATCACCTTGACTACAAATTTTGCTTAGAACAACATTGTATAGAACATTGCATGCTAAAGTGGAATGATCAGTACCTTTACATGCTTCACAGAATAGTGAGGCAGACTTGATCTGTTCTTTTTGTTGAGGGGGTGAACATACTCTTCCAAATGCAACAAGGGATGATTCAATATGGTCTTGCTTGGCTACTAAGAGCTTGAGGGTTTCAACTATAGTCTTGTATTCTGAAATAACTTCAGCCATAGCTACCTTCAATACTCCTTTACCTACAAACCTACCCCAATTAGCTTGCTTTTCAGCTCCAAGGGTGATGACTCTCCATGCGTTGTCATAACTTTGATGCATGAAATTTCCTCCAGATGAGGAATCTAAAAACCTTTTGATATCATTATCCACACCCCTATAGAAAATTTCGATGAGTTGGTTCTTAGGAATTCCATGGTGTGGACATTTGCGTAGAAGCTCTTTGTATCTATCCCATGCTTCAACAAGGGTTTCTCCAGGGACTTGAGTGAAATTTGTTATCCGTCCCCTAATTTCATAGGTGAGAGTGGGAGGGTAGAACTTTTTCAAAAATACATTTTGAAGTTGTTCCCAAGTGGTGATGGGTTCACTTTGCAATGAATTGTACCTGCTTATTGCTCTATCAGCAAGTGAATACTTGAAGAGATGGAGTCGAATGACATCATCAAATACTCCATTTTGCTTTGTCATAGAACATAGATCAATAAACCTCAAAAGATGTTCCTAACTATCCTCTCCTTGTTTTCCATAGAATGGGTTATTTTCAAGCAATGTGATCCAATGTGCCCTAATCTCAAAATTGGCAGCATTTATGGGAGGAGGTTATATTGGATGATGAACATTAGAAGCGTTGGGGATTGAGAACTCTCTAAGATCCTTTTGTAGTTCTACTACTTGAGCCGCTGCTTGTGCTGCTTGGATTTCTTCTTGAACCGTAGCTCTGGCTTCTTGCATGAGCCTTTCTCTCTATGCATTAAGGGCTTGAGCTACTCTTTGGGCTATTTCCTCCTATTGAGCCATTCTTTCATGGTTTTCTCTGTTTTGACGATGAAAGGTTCTGTCTATCTTGGGATCAAAGCTGGCAGTGAGTCCATGACTGTTCAAACGGTGCATGCACTGGTCTTTGATGGTACCTGAGATGAAAAGATTTGAAGTAAGATTGATGGAGTGGAATGAAATTCAAGTAGATGGGCAATTGTATCAAAAGAAAAACAAATTCCTAGATTATCCTTAAAAGAACTAGATTTGACTAATTGATTCCGTTGCCCCGACAATGGTGCCAAAATTTGACGTCGAATATTATCGCACTAACAAACTCACTTGGGGTTGAAATCCTCGAGCTTTTACCAAAACCTCATGCAATAATACCACCTGCAAGCAGATGGATCTTATCACAGTATAGTTAAGGATCAAATCTGAAAGGACACTATTTTTAAGAATCTTTGTTAGTCGAATCTGAGTCAAGTAAAACCAATATTTATAACGATTGATTGGTTTGAAGCAGGAAAGGTATAACAATCCAAATAGAGCTGCTACAAAACCCCCCATACGGGCGTTAGGTTCGCGTAAGCATCACCTTAGGTATCAGATGTCTCGTCACCATCTGGATCATACACTTATAGCTCCGGATATACATAAATCCAACTAAGGTTGTGAACCCCTATACCGGCATTAGGCACACAGAAGCATCACCGTAGGCTAGATGGCTCGTCCCCTCACAAATCACAAACTTACGACCTCAAGGAATCCTATCAGAAGTTCTCGTCAAGGATTCAATCACGCTAATCGATAAGCAAGCAGGCGATTAATCTACAAGAAAACATCAACAATTAACTAAGAAGATTTAGAAATCCAACTAACGTTGTGGACCGCCCTATACAGGTGTTAGGCACACAAAAGCATCACCGTAGGCTAGATGGCTCATCCCCTCACGGATCACACACTTACGACCTCAAGGAGTCCCATTCTATTTCTAGTTTGGGAGTCAACCTCTTTAACCAAAATACAACTGTACATAAAGAAGTTATCAAAACACAAGGAAGAACAAGATGAAGGCAAGTAGGTAGTCAAACTACAAACATTAACAATTAATAATGAAATGGAAAGTTATATACATTGCCATGGAAAGTTTAACAAAAGGACATGCTTGCATGGGCAGCGAGGCTAGTCCCCGTACCCCAGCAAAAAGAAACTACTCACACATGATGCAAGTAACAAGAAGAATAAGAAAGAGAGAGAAATCCATCATGAGCATGATGCAGAAGGTAGTCTGATGGAGCCTCCACTTACGTGGAGTTGCGTGCACCACTAAAAATCCCTGAGATAATAAGTCTCTAAGTTTAGCCTTGTGTATGCTAAAATAAGATCTTCACCCACGTATGCTAAGATATGTGAAAGTCTTATCGTAGTACGGTTAAGGGTCGAATCCACGGGACAACGGTCTTGTTAAGAGTTTAACAAGATGGAAAACGTAATAATTGTACTTATCTACTCAAAAGTTGATATTTAGATCAAAGAGTTGGTTTGATGATTAAACTAATGTGCGGACAAAGTAAATAGAAAGAAAGTAAACTTAAGGTTGTAAACGATAATTGGCAACCACTAGGATGTGATCGAGTTTCACCACCGCTATGCATGGATAGAAACATACATCATAATAACATGACTTGCAAAGAAAAGGGTCTAAATAGTTTGTATGTTTGTAGACTTAGCTTCCTTCCGAACAACTAACTATGAGAAACATGGAAGTGTTGCAATGCCATCCATCCCCAAATGAATGGTCACTTACTTTGCATCTCTCCCTTTGCAAAGTGTGTTCCTCAACCTGTCAAGGTTGTACTTTCATACGTCAACTGATTCCATTTCATTGTATGAAAGTACAACAATGGAGGTGAGTTTACCCCACTCCTTGAGAAACGTTCCTAGATATTGAACTAAACATATGGTGACTACACACATCTAGAACTAGCAAGCAGTCGATATTCGAATCTAGAAGTACAAACATAGACAATTTTCACTAACAGATAATAGATAACACAAGTTGGTGATCAAGCAACTAGTATTCATTAAACGATTGATGTTGAACTAAAAGATAGTATTTTTCTATTGAAAACTCATGAATTGCAATGTATGAAATGAAAACATGGGTAGCGGGGCTACTCCCTACACCCTAGTGTATGGGACTACTCGCTCATGGAAGGAACAAAGAAGGAGGCAGGAAGAGAGAAAGAAAGCATCATCTCCACGTAGGAGGGAGGAAGGTCGACACGGTCTGCTAGTTTGGAGATTGGAACCACTCTAAACACCTTGTCCAAGTGTTTGTTTCATTTTCTCTCATCCATGCTATGCTTGGTTAGACAGGACCTCAAATTCTAGCATTTGGCTTCAATTGATATAATTTGAAGGTCTAACTATTCTTGTACAAGTTTTGAAGCTCCATTCATCCCCCCTCTGGAGCCCTAGATCCAAAAAGAGGTATAAGAGCAAGGATCTTCTCCAACAAATTTCCTAAGAGATGGGAAGATGGGTGAGAACCTACTTGGTTCCCTCAACCTAGAGGACGGCTTTTCCTGAACCCCTCAGTCTTCGACGGCACCAACTTCTGAAGAATTCTTCACTTCCCACCTTCTATGTTGATGAGAGAGAAAGTAGCTTGAGGATGAAGTGTGGATCTTGGACAAGCATCCTTGGGGCGGAGGATGGAGGATGAAACAACTCTAGAATGGTCTGGGCAGCCTTTGGGCATCCAAGCATTCGATCCCCCAAATGAGGACCCTTGTGGTCCTATTTATAGGCTTGGATGGGGTGCTCACATTTTTGCTGTGAGTTTTCTCCAAACGGTTTGGAGCAAACGGTTTTGGAGACCGTTTGGTGACCAAATAGTCATGGAGACTGTTTGACATCCAAACGGTCTTGCTTTAAACTTTATATGGTTCTGGCTTGATCAGTCTTGAGTCTCTGTCCAAACAGTGTTGAAGACCGTTTGATGGCCAAACAGTCTTGGCTTCTTAACGGTTTCAGGGCCCAACTGGTTTTTCTTTGATCGAACTTGATTGTTCGCACGGTCTCCAGTCAACGGTCTTGAGTAATTGTGTCCATATGGTTCTTGAGGCATGTGGGTCCAATCGGTCGTGGAAATCATTCAGACTCTTTCGGTTTGGAGACCTTTGACTCCTCATGGTTTGGAGACCATTTGTGTTTATACAATCTTGGGACCGTTTGGCTTCATGCGGTCTTGAGACCGTTTGGCTTTCACATGGTCTCGAGACCGTTTTGCTTTTATTCGGTCTCAGGATCGATTGGTCTTCATACGGTCTAGGGACTGTATGGCTTCCCTTTAGTATTGGGACCGTTTGTCTTCCATTTGGTCATGGGACCGTATGGCTTCCTTTCGGTCTTGGGACCGTTTGTCTTCCATTCGGTCTTGGGACCGTTTGGCTTTCACAAGGTCTCAGGACCGGTTGGCTTCCTTTCAGTCTTGGGGCCGTTTGGAGTTTTTGTATGCTTTTTTGGTGTTTTTCCGTAAGAAGAAAAGAGGAAAAGTTAGTCTAATGGTATATTCAGAATAGAGTGGAAAGTTAAAGATTCTATCTAATTTATCTAAGAAAGAGTATGGAAAATTGAGAAAAACTAGTAAGATAACATCACAAAATGGGAGGTTCTCACCCCCCCATAACTTAGAGTCTAGCTTGTCCTCAATCTAGATAGAGCTAAGGCACGTAGTGGCGAGGCGATTTTTTTTAGTGAAGATTTCTATACTCTTGCTTCAATTATAAACCAGAGATCTCCTAGATTTTTATCAGGGCTTCCTCTTGCACTAACGCTTTCAAGTATCGAGATTTGCATGGATCTCAGGTTTCTTTCGTATCGCGTAACTCGCATTGGGACCACCTTTTCCTTAATCGTATTCTATGCATGTCTTCGACTCTAAGCAGTTTTATACTTCTTTGAAATTCCTACTAGAAGCTAAGATATGTATGAGGGTTGGCTAAAGGCTGTTGTGTAACTCCCATTTTAAGTGGGGGAGGGTTTATCTAAACTTTTGGGATCTCACTACTGGGCGCGACACATATGCCTTTGTGAGGGAAGCTAAATGTACCGGTCGGGCGAGTCCTTTATCAACTTTTTCATGTACTTGGAGACCTTAGGATGTCACTACCGGGTGCGACACATCTACCTTTGTGAGGGCAGCTGAATGTAATGGTCGGGCAAGACCTTTATTGGTTTTTCATATAAGTCATTATGCATGACACAACTCTCATGTTTTTATTCAACACTTGGGTTTTTATTCATATGCTCAAAAGTTTAGGAATTGGGTATTTATAATTTTATTTGGGCTGCCAAGCATCTTTTTGAAAAGAAGAAAATTGTTTCTTAAGGTTTCCTGACATGCACTTATTATGGTTTCGTACATGGTGGTCCACTTGTGAGGTTCCTTGATTTGAATTTCACATGGTTCCCTCTCGTCCTTGAGAGTTTTTAGCTTGTTTTGGCCAAGATGTTAACCTGTGGAGAGTCTGATGCAGAATTGAAGCACAAGCATAGGAATCGAGTATGAAAGTGATTTATTAATTCACCATTACATGCCTAAATTCTACTTATGTACTTGCTTTTGAGGACTACTTTGTCTCTAATTTAGCTAGGGGTGGATTTTTTCCAAAGCAAAAGTTGTTTTATATGCAAGAGTTATTCTATCAAAGAAATTACTGAAAAATCTAAATGTCAAAGGAAAGGAAAAAAAATTGTATAGAAGAACAAAGGTCAAAGAAAGAGTAGAGAGAAAAGGGTTTGAATATGATACCTCACCCTTGCCCAGTGTACCCCCTCCCCAACTTATCACTCACTCTCTCCTCAGGGTGTCAAAGTGATTGGTGAAGAAGTACATGGGCAAGGGTATTAAGGTTATGTTAATCCCTTGTTTGCTCCATGAGATCATAGGATATTAGCTGCAAATTTTCCATGTAAAGTGCGGTAATCCACATCCTTTATGTCCTGCACTTGTTTTCCAAGAATATTGATGGTATACATCCAGTAGAGGACGTGGAAACCACAGTCATTTGGTTCTCTGATATGTTGGGGACATCTTTGGATGAAGGTTGGGCGATGGAAATGTTCTTTGTCGTACACCTTTGTGTGTTTGCCTAGGAGATTGTGTATTCGTTCAGCACAATCCTTAGCCACTTCCTCCATCGGCATCTTTGTTGTTACATCATACTGTCTTTGGTTTGGATCAAACTGGCTGTCGGAACTATTGTAAATGATTGTAGGTCCCTCATGCAAATTTGTTGCCAGTAGCATCCAGTGCTCAGAGTGAAGAAAAGGAAACATAATGAACTTTAGAGTCATGTTTTGAAGATACGAGATAAGGTCCTCTGTGGTTACGAAGTTCTAGGATCCAAGTAAATTGTCCTTCATGTATGTTGACGCCACATAAACCATGGGCATGTCTCATGCTAGAAGAAACTGGTAGGCAGACATCAAGCTCACGGATAAAGAACCTTTGGTTTGTACGGTTTCATGGAGAGTATCTGCCATTATTAGGATGTTTCCGTGCATAAAGACAAGCTCATCTTTCTCTACGTAAAGCCTAGACATGATGAGTCTGAGTTCATTAGCAGAAAGCTTTTTGCATTCAGAAAGGTCAAATTTTGGAAACGTTGGTTCTATGGCAGATAGAGATACCATTGGTTGAGATGAACTGTTGATGGTGACCCCTATTATCAAATCAATGTCCCCTGATCATCCGCCATATCGAAAGTATAACGGTCCCATTAGCATTGTTTTGGGGCCTTAACGGTCTATTGTTGCTTTTTCTCCAACTCCTTTAGGATTGTTCTATATGGACGCTTTTGCGGACGTTGTATAGTAGAGAAAAGGTATCGAGGTACATCGTTGGGCGCCATTGTTGGGTCTCTGAAGAACCGTCTATCACAGATAAGATCCATGGCGTAACGTCTTGGAAGGGAGTGTATATCTTCTGTCACTAGCTCGGTGAAGGGGATTTGTCTATTGAGCAGTTCTATAAATCATATTGTACAGAAAGAGCAATACCCTGAACCAACTAAAGTTTGGACTGTTAGGTTGACGATTTGGAACCAAGGTTGGCTCCAACCATGTCGCAGAGATGGGCAAGCAACCCATATTATTTTGAAAAGCCAAAAAGGTATGCATTGTGGTTCTGCGACTTCCAATCCAGTAAAATTTATTTATTCGGCCTTTAGTTCGTTGGTGCAGAAGTTGTACACCTTGGGGTTGCGGGCCTCGGTGTCAAGAATCATGAGGAGCCAGTGGTCAGAAACTCTGAAGGGCCGGAAATGTAGTGTGCCTTTCGTGCAAGGCCAGTTTGGTAACCGCTCAATGGACTTTGCATGGAAGTCCTTATGTAATAAGCTTAAGGATAGAGAAGGTGAAGCGTTGAAGATAGGCTGCAACCTTTTTCGGCTCTGGAATTCCTCACTAGTGTTGGCAAGGAAGACAGAGAAGATTGCTATCTCCACCGTCGATTGTGGTCGAAGGATGATACAGAAGTTTTCTCGTGTCAAGTTGTGATTTGTCTTTGTATTGTTGTAGATGATGCCCCCCCGTCTTTGGCATCATCTACGATAGTGTTTAGGATGAAGATGTCCTAAACATCTAATGTAGAGATGGCAGCCATGTCAAAGTCATGCTTTTTGTGAGGTAGCAGTGGCGGTGGGGGAAGGTCTTGTGGTGGAGGAATTGAAGTATGCTCGTTGTCATCCAAAAAAAATGGCATATCTTCATATTTATCGGAGTCAGAATTAGAGTCGAGTCTATCGTCTGTGTCTAGATTCACTCTGTTAGATTCTTCCTGTTCTGGGTAGAAAGGCACAGGTTGCTTCAGAGCAGAGTATTGGTGAATGACAATTGTGGGTGGGCTAATGCTGGTTCGTAGTATGCATTGTTGGAACTCAACAAAAGTTGCGTCTTTGGCAGTGTCCCCTAAGGATCCCATAGCTGAAAAGTTAAAGAATTGGTCCCCATATGACATTGTTACATTGTCATTATTGTCAGGACACTTGGGATATTTGTTTTCACCCTCTTGGTGGTATTTATCATCTCCTTTCTTTGCAGGTTCCGTCCTTCGGTTGGTGCCCTTCCCAGCATTGCCTGGGTCATCGGGTTGATCGTATGTGGAGGAGTTGTCGTCATTGGAGTTAGCTGACAAATCAGAATCCTCATCGTTGTCTTCACTGTCATCTTCATCTTCATCCACTCCCTTATTTGTTGTTTTCTCGGTTGATGTTTTCTTGCACTGTCGTTGAATGGCTTGTATTTCTTCGAGTGCCACTTGCACATGTTCATGGGTTTTGAGTAGTACGTCATGGCTCTCTTTGAGATCCGTATATCTTGCCTCGGCAGAGAGGATTCGTGTTGATAGATCGGTTACTTGTGCACATAGCTGACTTAGTTCATCGTTAGAGTGCTCATCTTGGCAGTGGTTGAGCTGCACAAGGTTGTTGTTGATGTCATCCAAGTGCGTGCTAAAGGAAGTTTGTTGCTGTTGAAGCTCACGAAGGGTCTCAGGCAAAGGTTGAGTTTGTTGAGAGACCCTATCAACTTGTTGGGCCAACGCTTCTTGCTGGCCTTTCATCTCGAGTACCAACGTCGGCATGTTTTTTAGGCGGTCATCGATGTTGTTGATTTGTTGGGCTGCTACATCTTGCTGTTGTTGAATGCTAGACAGGATACCTAGTAAGGCGTTGTTCCGTTCATCAATCTTGGAAACCTGTGTAGAAATTCCCTGCACGCAAGAAAAAATTGATTGTAATATGTTAGAGGGGTCGATGAGGAGGTTTCAGATAGTATCAAATTGTCGTCTGAATTCCTCATCGACTTCTGAAAAGGGGACCCCAGTGATGGATGGGTGAGATGGTTGGGGTCGGATGGAGGGTGGTCGTGCCTTGCGAAAGAGACACTATTGATGGACTCGCGAATTGCGTGGTGACTGTGGATGGAGTCACTAGTGATATTGGGGTGGTGGATAGGAATGGTGGTGACATCTCGGCAGAAAAGGGCAAAGCTGGGAATGCTGAGGGAAAAGTGGTTGAAGTGAAGGTAGAAGTGAAGGTGATATAAGGCGTTGAGGTGGAGAATGGAATGCCCGAAGAGAAGATTGGTGAAGTGAAAGATGTGGGTGAAGTTGTAGATGTGTAGGAAGGGATAGCGGTGGGTATGGTTGTGGAAAATGGTGGAAGAATGGGAGACGGGAGTGTGGTGGTGGTTGTGGAGGGAAACCCAACATCCATATCGAAAATGAATGGTTCTGGTGTTGGATCCACAACGTTCTCTATATTGTGTGGGGGTTCTACCTTGATGCGATGATTTTGAGTCGCATTTATAGACCTGTTTGATATGTGTTTTATGCTTTTATTAGTCATTTTTATGGTTAATATTGCATAATTAATCCATGTTGGTCTTTTCCATTATTTGATTCCAAATCCCCTCTATTTCATTGTTTTGAGCATTAATTGTCACATTATTATTATATGTGTGAATTTGTGTGATCTTGTCTTTGAATTTCAGGAAAAACGAGTATTTGCTTCCGTCGATACCATCGACGGAAGTCGATACCATCGAAAAGGCCACAGGTTGCCAGCCGAAAGGAGCAGCAAAGAGTCGATACCATTGACGCTGATGTCGATGGTATCAAGACACCTTTAGGTTGCTGGCGAAGAAGCTGTCGATAGTATCGACCCAAGTCGATACCATCGACGCATGGAGGCTACAGCGACACAAAATGACAAAACCGTCGTTATAGGGAAGTCGATACCATCGACCCAAGTCGATGGTATCGAGATCGCTTCAGGCACTCGGACAAAAAGAAAGAAGGGCTGTCGCTACTACACTGGGTCGATGGTATCGACACCGTCAGATATGCGTTGGATTTAGATTGATCTCAATCAGACGGCTGGAGTTAATTAACGACCTAATTAGGGACTTATACCTAATGACGACCGCCCTAAAGAGGGGAGGATCTCATTTGCCATTGCACAAGTGCCGAGGAGCAGGAGAAAGGAGAACGGAGGCCAGAAGTTCATACCAGTCGATCCGGACGCTGCTGAAGACGGATTTCACCACCGAGAGGCGGGAAAGCACGTGTTCTACGCAAAGGATCAATCGGTTCTTCTCCGTTCAGGGGTTTTCCCTTTCAATTCACGTTTTTCATATGATTTCCCCTATTTCTACCATGTACTTGTGTGAGATGAACATGCGCGGCTAATCCCCTCCATCTTTAGGACTGGGAGTAGCCCTGGAATTCATTGTATGACAGTTTTATAATAGTAAATCACATTTTCTCTCTTAAATCCGTGGTATAGTTTCGTTTTCTCCATATATTGTTATGCTTGATCACCATAATAATAACCTAATGCCCTGAATCACTTTGAAAGAAGGATTAACGACTGAAAAGAGACGAAACCTATATTAATCGATAAATCCCTTGACCAAGGTGGTGTAAAATTAATGGTGGATACTGAGAGATCGTTCGTAATGCACTTAGTTTAGGGGATAGGTTACTACGACGGTGGAACCGACCTAAACCTAAGTAGTGAATTGCACCATGACAGTGGGAAATTCTGTTTTCAGGCCACTACCCGGATAGTGAGAGAAGATTGAGGCATTATATAAAATCTAGTACAATGAAAACCCACGGTGAAACCGCAATCCTAAAGATACCTTTTTGAATTGATTAAATTAACCTTTAATTGATTGTTTGCTTTGTTTTATTTTTATTTTCTTTTAATTTTGACAACAAACCCTAATTTGTTATTCGGCTTAGCTAATCGCAAATAGTTAGTAGGAGTCTCCAATAATTCTGAGTATCCCTGTGTTCGACTCAGGCCTCACAAAGGCCTATACTACTCGATGTGTATACTTGCGTTTTTAGCGCGTAGTAAAATACACGTCAAGTTTTTGGCGCCGTTGCCGGGGATACAGCGAATTGTTGGCACTTCGAGTGCTACGAGCGGCCACTCTAGGCCACAATTTTTTTAATATAATTTTCATTCAATTTTAAATATCGTTAGATTTTTCTATAATTAGTATACTCGTCAAAGCACTGTATTGCACTAAATTTTCCTATTTCAGGTAGGGTGTATGGTGCAGACGCGTAGTACAGACTACGCGGGTCGCACAACTGAGGTTCCACTGGTGGGACCGGAAGACAAAGGTGACCAAAATCAAGACCATCAAGAGGAAATACTATCTGAATCCGAACACGAAGAGATGGCTGACGAACCAACGATTTGGGCAAAGATCAAAGCTTCTTCCGCATCTGCTTCTAAAGGGCCAATAAAGAAGCAAGCAATCAATATACCAACATATAAGATTGATCCGGATCTAATCAATTTGGTGAAATCTAACGCTTTCCATGGTTTGAAGAATGAGGATCCTGTCGCGCACCTGAGTCAATTCGTGGAGAACTGCAATATGGTGAAAATTGACAGATTTCCGCAAAATGCGCTCTACTTGAAGCTCTTCCCGAGCTCACCAGTGGGAATTGCATGAGAATGGCTACACAACCTAGATGATGAATTTGTGGAGTCTTTGGATCATATGGTGGAGGTCTTCTTTGAGAGGTTCTTCCCTCCTTAGAAGACTAACGACATGATCAGAAAAATTCACAATTTCACTCAACAGACTGGTGAGACATATTCGGAGACCTGGGAGAGATTTCAGGTCATGCTGAGGAGGTGCCCACATCATGGGCTGGATAAGGAAACACAAGTGAAAATCTTCTATTTTGCTCTTTCCGATCACGATAGAAGTAACCTTGATTCAGCTGGATCTGGATTCTTTCTGAATAATACAGATACCAGATGTTGGGAGATATTAAAGAACATGGCTAGGAAACAGTCATGGGGTGACAGAGGTGCTGTGGAGTAGGTCAGAGCTGCTGGCGAATCCAGAGTAGTTAAGGAGCTGAACGATAAGTTAGATCTTCTAGCCAAGAAGCTGCTATCTAAGGAAGATACATCTGAGGATGAGGAAGCCCAAGTGAAATTCATGCAACAACAGGGTTACAGAAACAATGACTACGCATGGAGGAAGGATAAAAAATTCTCATGGAAGGATCCAAATAACTTTCTGCAGGATCCGGATGCCAAGCCACATCCTAGAGCCGAGGATAAGAACACTGAACTACTGAGTCAAATGGTACAGCAGAACCAGGAGATGATGGCCATGTTTGGTAAGCAATTGCAATCTCAAGGTGATATTCTAAACAAGTTTGGACAGACGCTGCAAAGCCATGGAGCACAAATGCGAGCATTAGAAACCACCGTGGAACAGATTTCCAGTGAAGTGGCGGCTATCAAGCACGCCAATCAATAGAAACCAGCCGAGAATCCAAACGTGGACCAAGCACACCATCATGTCAAGTATATGTCTGTGGTAAGCAATGAGGAGGAATCTCAGGTGCAAGAAGCTAAAGAAGAAAGAAAAATGACTTTTAATACGCATGTGACGCCGGTGATACCGTATCCACGCACTTACAATGGACTGCCGGGTGGAAACCCTTTCTTCAAAAAATCACAGTGAGTTATGAATATTGCATCTCCATCTAGGCAAGAAGAACAATTGAAGGTTGTTTGTGCACATGTGGAAACATCGAATGCGAGAGAGGAACCACAACAAGCTGTTACTATTGATGATGTCTCACCAAAGCCCACGTAAGAGGGAGTGATTGAAGCAAGCTTAGGGGAGTTGACCCCGAAAAGCTCATATGTGCCACCTCACAGGCGTGTTGATGCATCAGATGTTTCAAAATTGGTCAATCCGAAGTCAAGGAAATGTTGGCTAAATTGACATTATGATAAATCCCTTTGTTTCGATGATGACAAACATTTCATTCTTGTTGATCTAACTTGCTACTTGAGTGTTGCAAGAATGAGGTGGATGACAAATCTCTAGGGAATCTATATGCTTGAATGATTGTAAATGTCATGAAATGTAATCAATTGTAAACTTGTACAAATATATAATGTACAAGTACTTAGACTTCATGTAAATCAAGCGTTAGATCTTTCCTAGCTAAACACCACATTTAGATAAGTCATTCCCTTCAAATAGGATCACATTTGCACACCCATACATATAGTTAGTGCCTAAATTGAAACATTGAAATAGGATCAATCTCGGTCGACAAACTCCTCGACCGAGACACTCTCGGTCGACAATCTTCTCGACCGAGAAAGATCCAAAGTAGCCGTTAGACACAACTGACAAGGTAGTTGGTAGTTGGAGATAGACGTTGCAAATCACCTGTTCCAGAGATCCTGTCGGTCGACAAAAGTTCGACCGAGTAGGTGTCTCGGTCGACCATTCCTCGACCGAAATGGTCTCTTTTTTTTTGGTGGAACAGGGGTTAATATTATTCAAACTGGTCCCCCTCACCAGGCATTAAATCGATTACATGATATTCATCCAAAGTTGGATGCACTACATTCAGAGAAGAAGAACTATAATCAGAATTGAAAGATGTTGTTAAGTTAGATGGAAGAGTAACATAGTGCCACTCGTCCACAGGTTTTTGTAGATGGTGTTTGGCTAGCCCATCCGCTAGTTGATTATCCTCTCTTGCTATATATGCCATCTTCAAATTCTGGAAGCCAAGTTTGATGGTCTGCATCTTGGTCTTCCACCTTGCATAAATGGGAAAATCAGCTGTGGTAGCTTCCATGATCGAGATGGCCGTTTTGCAATCCGTCTCCAAAACCACTTTGTCATAGTTTTGTGCTAATTGGAGACCCAAATATATAGCCTCCAATTCTCCTTCTAGAACACTAGTAGTGGCAAGGGATCGAGCTTCACCAAAGATCCATTCAGCCTTGTCATTTCTGGCTACGACTGCAGTAACAGCTTTCCCGTTCTTCATGGCCATGTCAGTGTTGAGCTTGATCCAACCTTGAGGTGGGGCAAACCACTGTGTATTTGAATGCTTTGCAACTCCCAGTGTGTTCTGAGCATTACCAGACATCTGGATAAGAAGTTGCCACTGCTTTCTGATCATCAACAAAACTGATTCATCCCGAACCACGACTTGTTCGAACACCTGCTTGTTCCTTCCTTGCCAAATGTTCCAACATACTACCGTGAACAAAGTAGCAGTAATTGAGTCTTTTTTAAGCCACTGATCCATCCAGGTATCGACACTGGTAGACGAGAATACTAGAGTCTGGTTCACTCCATGCAGACCCTTCCAGGTGCGAATCGCTGAGGGGCAATCCCTAATGGCATGCATCATGGTTTCAGTAGCAGCATTACAGCGAGGGCACTTGTCATCCTCCGTGAGATGTCTTTGCTTTCTTCTCCAGTTGGTCATCAAGGCTCTCGACCGCAACAACCAAAGGAAGACCTTGAGCTTGCCTGGGATCTTCAGTTTCCAGCTCCTAATCCAGTCTTCTGAAGGATTTGATGGTGCATAAATGAGCAGCTCATATGCTGACTTAACTGAAAATCTTCCATTCCGAGTGAGGTCCCAGATATCAACATCTCCCCCCTGGATAGGAACAGGTAGCTTTTCAATCTGTCTCACCACTTGCAGTGGTAGGTATAATTTGAGAAACTCACTATCCCATTCTTTGTTCAAGTTAATCAATGAGCTAACAGTGAGGTCCGCTAGCTCTCCCGGTATTTCACTCGTACAAATCTTGTCCAATCTGTCCAAGCCTGGCACCCATTTTTCTTTCCAAACATTGGTGTTCTCTCCTGACACAACAAGTTTAGTGCAGTGTTCGGTTACTTGGTTTAAATTCTTCGCATGAGCTCGCCAAAATGGGGTAGCACGACCACCTGTTTGCCATCTAAAACTTTTATATTTTTTAAGCAAACCTTCCCGCCATGCACATTCTCTTCGTGTAATGATTTCCCAAGAGTTTTTCCAGAGTAGAGCTTCGTTCCACTGCCGCATCGACTTGATGCCCAGCCCACCATTCTCTAAGCTTTGGGTGACCTTACTCCATCTCACCAGCGACATGGGTCAAGAGTTGTGTCCTCCTCCCCATAAGAAACTCCGTATCACTGCATCGATCTTGTCGCATACTGTAACTGGGATCGGCACCGTTTGCATTGTATAGCTCGGAATGGTTGTTAAGACTGATTTCACTAGGCATATCCTGCCTGCCAAAGAGAGAGATCTAGCAGCCCAGCCATTCACCTTTCCTTCAATTCTTTGTAGGATCTCTCCATAGGTAGTCTTAGTGACTTTTTTATGATGAATTGGAACCCCCAGGTGCCTTCCCAAATCGGAAGTTTCCAGAAAACCACTTAGTCTGCATAACCTTCTTCTATGCGTAGTTGAGACTGAATTGGAGAAGAAGATGCTCATTTTTTCTGTAGAGATTTTCTGGCCAGATGCTAGTTCAAACATCTTGAAACATTGCTTAATAACCTTCATATTCTGCCTGTCTGCTTTTGCAAATAGCACAATATCATCTGCAAAAGTTATATGAGAAAAAGCTGGGCCCGACTGAGATAATTTCAGCGGGATCCAAGACCCCTCCATAACTTTCTCCTCAATCAGCTGAGATAATCTTTCTAAACACAACACAAATATGTATGGTGACAAAGGGTCACCCTGTCTTAGACCCCGTGTGGCTTGAAATGGGGCAAGACATTCCCCATTCCAAACAATGCGAGATTCCCCCTTCCTGATGGATTGCATAGTGTATTGAATGATGTTGATCGGCCAATGTGCTCTCTTCAGAGTGTCTTCTATGAAAGGCCATTCCAGTCTATCATATGCTTTGGACAAATCCACCTTTATGGCCATGTACTCTGAACCATATTTTCTTCTCATATTATGGATCAGCTCCTGGGTAAGAATTATATTATCCGTGATGCGCCTGCCAGGTACAAAGCTACTTTGAACCGGGGATATCCAGCTATTCATGTGCCTTTTGACTCTTTCTGCAACTATTTTGGAGGACAACTTGAGAACTGTGTTATTCAAAGAGATCGGCCGGAGATGAGAACATCGTTCAGGCTTCTTCGTCTTTGGAATGAGCACGATGGTTGAATTCGCCAAGGAAGGATCTAAATCAACCCCTTGCAGTGATTGAGAGACAGTCTGAATAACAGAGTTCTTAATCGACGCCCAGTGCTTCTGGATGAAAAGATAATCAACCCCATCTGGACCTGAAGCCTTGTGTGGATCACAGTTCTTCAAATTGTGCCAGATTTCAGTTTCAGTGGGAGGACTGGCTAGCCTTCTAGACTGAGCAACCGTGAGAGTTTTGAAATTTCCTGGTATGCGATTTATATTTTCCTGCTCAATGGGTAAACACGAAATAAAAATGTCAGTAAAAAACTTCTGCACCATCTCCTTCAGCTCCTTCGAGTCCGACACCCATTCACCATTCTCCTTTCTCATTTTAGTAATCAGATTACCCCGCTTTCTGTTATTAACAAAAGCATGGTAAAATTTCGTATTGTCATCTCCATTGGATAGCCAATTGATATGACTTCTTTGTTTCCACTCAATCTCCTCCTCCAACAGAATTTTCTCCATCTCACTTTGCAATGCGATGAGTTCTTCTTCTGCTCTCTGGTCATGACCAGCGTTCAGTTTCTCTTCTAACTTCTTCATTCTATTCCACTTGACCGCTTTGATGTGTAAGTTCTCTTGGTGCCTGATCTTCTGCCAATTAGCCAGAGCTGGGCAGGCTGCTTGCAAAGCTTCCGGAAAAGGTTTTTTATTGTCCCATTTATTTTTAACCAGTTGGATGTATTCAGTATCGCTATTCCACTTCGCGTTAGTTCTGAATATAGGGGGTTTCTTGCGAACCAACTTAGACGTGTCTCTGATCAAAATTGGGCGATGATCAGAAGTGATTCTAGGTAGGTGCTCCAGTACGAGTGCAGGATGTTTTATAATCCATTCCCGATTAGCTGCTGCTCTATCAATGCGTTCTAACAGGCATCCCTTCTTGTATGTAAAAAGAGGACCTGTATGTTCAAGGTCAGTGAGCCCAGCCTCCAATAAAGCTTCTCTAAAAAGATTTGCATCTTTGAAATAGAAATGGTCACTTCCTCTTTTCTCCTCTGGACTCAACATAGCGTTGAAATCACCAATGAGTAACCACGCATCCGTGATGGAGGTCCCCATATTAACAAGGTGTTGGTAAAGCACTCTTCTTCGAATAGGATTCGGACTTCCATAAATGCAAGTCAAAAACTCGGAATTATTAACTCTGCAATGTATAAATTGCCTGTGGCTCAAGAGAATATCTATATGGCACTCCTGCTCACTCCAGAGAATCCAAATCCCACATGCAAAGCCGTTGGCTTCCACACGATGAGAGTTGTCAAAGTGTAATTTCCGGATAGCCTTGTCAGCTTGAAAACCAGAAATTTTAGGTTCTAGGATCACCAGGATCTGTGGTTTGTACAAACGTTGAAATTCCTTAATACTTGAGATAATGAGATCGTTTCCCATTCCTCTCACATTCCAGCTCATGATGCTTGACATAAAACCTGTTGGTAAATAGGAAAATAGCCCTTCACCTTTAGGCAGATTCCAGGGAGGCACCACGAGATGCTTCCTTAGCTACTTCCTGTTCCTGCAAAGACTTCATACGACTTCTTGTTTGGTAAGGAGAGGGACGGATCTTCTCTTTAGTACTTTTATTCTTCTTTCCTGCGCTAGTACTAGTTGTGGATGGAGGTTCCTCTACTGGTAATTCCTCCTCCATCGGCTGCTCTTTTTCCTTATCCTTTGGTATCTCCTGTCTCCCTTGTATTACTTCATTTTCTGCTGGGGTAGCTGCTGAATGGTTCCCTTGATTTGGTATTATTTTCTTCTTTTTCGTCTGTATATTCTTCTCCTGATTCTCCTCCTTCTCTGCCTCTTCTGTGCTGGTCTTTTGAGTAGTGTCTTTCCCAACTTCCTTGTCTTCAAATGTTTCCTTCCTGGGCTTCTTCTTCCTCTCATTGCTTCTTGGGGATTTAGGTGGTTCAGCTGCTTCTTTGCCTTTCTCCTTTCCATCTCTACCTGCCGTGTCTCCTTCCTTGGCATCCTTGGAAATTTCATCCTCCTCGTCCTCCAAAACCTGGAAGCGATTTTTCTTGTTCTTCTTCCCATTCTTCCCTTTGTCATCTCTCTTCGGGGGTCGCTTGGTTTGGATATTCTTCCCATAATAAGTTTCCCACCTCTCTTCATCTTCCTTTGGTCTCTGACAGCAACTGCAGAATTAATTAATTAGCTGTTGTTAAAGCAACAAACTTGTACCTAACGGCTAGTTAAGCACTTAGAAACCCCTAGAAGTTGTCTAGAACGTCCTTAAGCATCCTTAGGCCATTCCTATAAATAGGACAAGCCATAGGACACTAAAATACACTTGTTACACTTGAGAAATCCTTGAGCATACTTTGAGCAATCTGTTTGTGAGCAATTTGAGCATTGTGACAATTGGCTACTTTCTTCCTTAGCTCAAAATTTGTGTCCTATAGGCTAGTATCTCCTATCCACTGCAATCACAAGTCCATACACTTGGTTAGGAGATCTATACGCTTGATCTAGGCAAATCAAGCCTTGGGCTACAAAGGATAAGTGGTAATTTCCTTTTTCCTTTCTTGTTCTCTATTACCGTTTGTACTCTCCTTGCTACTCCTAGGTTGGAGGCTGCTGATTGGAGAGGGTGGAGTTCTTCTTGGTGAAGAAGGTGACTTTGAGCTACTTCAGAAGGCTGGTGCAACGGGAGGTTACTTCTAGAGAGGAAGGCTACTTCAAGGGGGAGCTTGGAGTTACTTCAAGAAGGCTACCTCAAAGTTGGTGCACCTACTTCAAGTGAAGGCCGTTCAAAGGGTGTAAAGGAAAGTATTGTATTTTGTATAAATCCTTGAGAAGGTAATAAAATAAATACTTTCAAAATCCCGGTTGGGTAAGCAACCGGGTAGTGGACTGACAACTTTAGTATTTGCTAAAGTTGGAACCACTCTAAACACCTGTCTCCTTCTTCCAATTTCAATTGTGGTTGTTTCAGTTCAATAAATTGTTAAAATTATTTAAAAACTCTATTCACCCCCCCTCTAGTGTTTTTTCAATTGGTATCAGAGCAGGCTTCAAGGAATCCTAACCAGGTCTTGAAGAATGGAGGGCAATGGTGATTACAATCACAACAAAAGGTGCTGCTTGGACAAAACTACAACATGTTGCAATTGGTGCTTAGGAACAAGCCACACAACAACTAGATGCCCATGGAGATCAAAGAAGGAAGATGAGAACAAAGATTGTCGCATTGCTACAACTAGCGAGGAAGAAGAAGAAGAGGTAAGTCTTTTTGATTTATCTAAAGAAGAACTAGTTGCTAGCCTTGAAGAAACACACATTAAATATGTTGAATGCAAGAAGAAATTAAAGAAATCTAATAAAGAAAATGATGAATTACATGCTAAGCTTCTTGCTATTACATCTGAATACGAAGATCTTAAAAATTCATTGAAGATCATGATATTGAGATAAAATCTATAGAGGCAAATTGTAATCTACTTTTTTTAGAGAAGAATAATTTGCAAAGTCAAGTGAATGATCTTAAAAAACAACCCATCTTATGCAACCATCTAGATTATGATTCTATTGTCAAAGAAAGAAACTCATTGTCTTCTAATCTAGATCAAGCAAAACTAGATATCAAGAAAAGAATGGAAGAGATTGCCAAGTTACAACAAAAAGTTAGTAATTTGAATAGTAATGGCATTCTTGATAAAATCTTAGATAATCCCTATCATCAAATCGGGAGAAGAGGACTAGGTTACAAGCCTAAAGGGAAATCCTATCAACAACCTAGTTGGAGAAAGTCACAAACACATCAATCTATATATGTACCTAAAGGAACATCATCACCCAAGAACAACACTGAACACAACCATAGAAAAAGATATGAGGTTGACTCGATATGTTGTCATTATTGTTTGCGCCTTGGTCATTATTCCTTTTCATGTCCTTACAAGAGAAAAGATGTCGAGTTAGTTTGGGTTCCAAGACCTCCAAACTAAATAAACGCAATTAAGTTGAGATATGCCCAAGAACCTTAGTTGCATATTTCTACGTCTATCTCAACTCAACATAATGGGATAACAAATAAATTTAAGAATCTAAATATTTAACTTGCATAGTTATGTTTTATTTGGAAGCAATTAATAGTTCCAGAAATATTGTCGGTCGAGAGACTGTCGACCGAGACACTGTCGGTCGAGAAATTGTCGACCGAGCATGTCACTGATTTCCAGTCTGTTGCAAAATTGCTAAATTTCTTTGAAATTGATGAAATTGCTATCTATTTGTGATTGATGAATGGATATATATTTTGAAAATCATCCCTACAAATTTAAATGAGATTAATATTAGTTTGTTTCATAAATGATTTAAGTTTAAACTGAAATTATGCTTAGCTCAAATAAAAAGAAAATTTCTATTTTCACATGATCATGTCATGGAATTATATGTTGTTATCATTACATCATGGATATGCTTTAAATATTTGGTACGCATAGATAATGATAAATTGTATGCATGGATCTGTGATGATATAGGCAAGCAAATGCTCTATTGGTAATATGTTATGCTTGCAACACATAAGATAAAATCTCTAAATTAGTATATTTGAAAGACCTGAGATATTTAGTGTGCCTTCAGTAAAGAATCTTATGAGGATACTAAATGACGTGAAATTTGATATTCAGATTACTACAGCAAAGCCTATATTTTAAGAAAAGGACAAATGTTTTCATATTAAGTATTATGCTTCAACTTGATACTTAATCAAAAACTTATGCAGATATTATACTTCATAATGTTCAATTTGAAAAATCAGCAAATCTGCCTCTTGGTTAAAATGAAATTTGACCAAGGGGCGCTATGGTCGAAGTCAAGGTCGACCTAAAATAAGCTTTGACAAAATGCTTATTTGGACATCATTTTATTGTACTTAATCTTAGTATACTTTTGATATAGGTCAAAATAAAAATTTAAAATCATTTGTGACCTTAGAAGCTTTAAATTGCTTTGATTGTAAGATTAAGGGGGAGCTCATAAAAACAAATTGGATTGTTTGATTAAGAAGCTTACAAAAACATTGTAAACATCACTTGAAGCTTATTACGACCTTAGTATTTTTACTCTTGGTTATGAAGAAATCTATGAATTTCATAAAAATGATATATCTTGTTCTTAAAGGAACTCTCTAAACAAATCAGGGCTTAACATCCCATGCATTTGGTTAGAGACATTTTTATGTACTCTAAGATTAAAGGATTCTCATTTCATTTTCAGGGCTTAACATCCCTTGTAAAATAGGTGAGAAATCAATACATATGCCATGAACCTAGCAGGATCTCATATCATTTCAAGGCTTAAAATCCTTTGCAAATGATTAACAAATTGTGGCTAAATTAGACAAAAATGATATTAAATCCATGTTCCTAATAGAATATCTATTTAAGGGGGAGCATAGTATAACATTAAGGGGGAGAAGAAATATAAAATATTCAACTTGGATATCTTTTCGAAATGACAAAGGGGGAGAAATAATATAAAATCACAAACATAAAATCAAAATGAGTTTCATAATATCTTGGCCAGCAGTCACTTGCAAAACCAAAGATGGCTACAAAGGTAATTTTAGGTATTAAACTCACATGTTCTATATTTCCTTATTTTATATTTAGGAAATGTTTGTCATCTTCAAAAAGGGGGAGATTGTTGGCTAACATTATGATAAATCCCTTTGTTTCGATGATGACAAACATTTCATTCTTGTTGATCTAATGTGCTACTTGAGTGTTGCAGGAATGAGGTGGATGACAAAGCTCTAGGGAATCTATATGCTTGAATGATTGTAAATGTCATGAAATGTAATCAATTGTAAACTTGTACAAATATATAATTTACAAGTACTTAGACTTCATGTAAATCAAGCGTTAGATCTTTCCTAGCTAAACACCACATTTAGATAAGTCATTCCCTTCAAATAGGATCACATTTGCACACCCATACATATAGTTAGTGCCTAAATTGAAACATTGAAACAGGATCAATCTCGGTCGACAAACTCCTCGACCGAGACACTCTCGGTCGACAATCTTCTCGACCGAGAAAGATCCAAAGTAGACGTTAGACACAACTGACAAGGTAGTTGGCAGTTGGAGATAGACGTTGCAAATCACCTGTTCCAGAGAGCCTGTCGGTCGACAAAAGTTTGACCGAGTAGGTGTCTCGGTCGACCATTCCTTGACCGAGATGGTCTCTGACAGCAACTGCAGAATTAATTAATTAGCCGTTGTTAAAGCAACAAACTTATACATAACGGCTATTTAAGCACTTAGAAACCCCTAGAAGTTGTCTAGAACGTCCTTAAGCATCCTTAGGCCATTCCTATAAATAGGATAAGCCATAGGACACTAAAATACACTTGTTACACTTGAAAAATCCTTGAGCATACTTTGAGCAATCTGTTTGTGAGCAATTTGAGCATTGTGACAATTGGCTACTTTCTTCCTTAGCTCAAAATTCGTGTCCTATAGGCTAGTATCTCCTATCCACTGCAATCACAAGTCCATACACTTGGTTAGGAGATCTATACGCTTGATCTAGGCAAATCAAGCCTTGGGCTACAAAGTATAAGTGGTAATTTCCTTTTTCCTTTCTTGTTCTCTATTACCGTTTGTACTCTCCTTGCTACTCCTAGGTTGGAGGCTGCTGATTGGAGAGGGTGGAGTTCTTCTTGGTGAAGAAGGTGACTTTGAGCTACTTTATAAGGCTGGTGCAACGGGAGGTTACTTCTGAAAAACACTAGAGGGGGGGTGAATAGAGTTTTTAAATAATTTTAACAATTTATTGAACTCAAACAACCACAATTGAAATTAGAAGAAGGAGACAGGTGTTTAGAGTGGTTCCAACTTTAGTAACTACTAAAGTTGTCAGTCCACTACCCGGTTGCTTACCCAACCAGGATTTTGAAAGTATTTATTTTATTACCTTCCCAAGGATTTATACAAAATACAATACTTTCCTTTACACCCTTTGAACATCCTTCACTTGAAGTAGGAGCACCAACTTTGAGGTAGCCTTCTTGAAGTAACTTCAAGCTCCCCCTTGAAGTAGCCTTCCTCTCTAGAAGTAACCTCCCGTTGCACCAGCCTTCTGAAGTAGCTCAAAGTCACCTTTTCCAAGAAGAACTTCACCCTCTCCAATCAGCAGCCTCCAACCTAGGAGTAGCAAGGAGAGTACAAACGGTAATAGAGAACAAGAAAGAAAAAGGAAATTACAACTTATCCTTTATAGCCGAAGGCTTGATTTTCCTAGATCAAGCGTATAGATCTCCTAACCAAGTGTGTGAACTTGTGATTGCAGTGGATAGGAGATACTAGCCTATAGGACACGAATTATGAGCTAAGGAATGAAATGGCCAATTGTCACAATGCTCAAATTGCTCACAAACAGATTGCTCAAAGTATGCTCAAGGATTTCTCAAGTGTAGCAAGTGTATTTGAGTGTCCTATGGCTTGTCCTATTTATAGGAATGGCCTAAGAATGCTTAAGGACGTTCTAGACAACTTCTAGGGGTTTCTAAGTACTTAACTAGCCGTTAGGTACAAAGTTGTTGCTTTAACAATGGCTAATTAGTTAATTCTGCAGTTGCTGTCAGAGACCGTATCGGTCGAGGAATGGTCGACCGAGACACCTACTCGGTCAAACTTTTGTCGACCGACAGGCACTCTGGAACAAGTGATTTGCAACGTCTTTCTCCAACTGCCAACTAACTTGTCTGTTGTGTCTAACGGCTACTTTGGATCTTTCTCGGTCGAGAAGATTGTCGACCGAGAGTGTCTCGGTCGAGGAGTTTGTCGACCGAGATTGATCCTGTTTCAATGTTTCAATTTAGGCACTAAACTATATGTATGAGTGTGCATATGTGATCCTATTTGAAGGGGGTGACTTATCTAAATGTGATGTTTAGCTAGGGAAGATCTAACGCTTGATTTACATGCAATCTAAGTACTTGTACATTATATATTTGTACAAGTTTTTACAAAGCATTTACATTGCATGAAAACATAAACATGTAAGCATATGGATTTCCCTAGATTCAATGACATCCACCTTAATCCTGCACACTCAAGTAGCTCGTTAGATCAGTAAGAATGAAATGTTTGTCATAATCAAAACAAAGGGATTTATAGATGTCCATTTAGCCAACAATCTCCCCCTTTTTGAAGATGACAAACATTTCCTAAATATAAAAATAAAGGAAATATAAACCATATGAGTTTCATACCTTTAGATTACCTTTTGTAGCTTTTCTTCTTGTTTATAAAATGTGTGCTTATTATTCCCCTTGAATTATGGAACATGAAATCCAATTCATTAGGGAATATAGCAACTTTCAATGTAAAGCCAAGAGTTTATTTATGAATCTCATTGATTGAGTTTTTCTAAGTTTTAGTTTTATATTTATTTCTCCCCCTTTGTCATTTCAAAAAGATATCCATTTAGAAATAGAAACTCCCCCTTAATTAGATGTCCCATCAAATCTAATGAAAAAGATGTCCATTTAAAAGCCAAAATATCATGATGTAAATAAGAGTTTTTGTTTAAGTAGCACAAATATCAAAGAAAACATCTTCCAAAGGAGTGATAAGCAATTGCTTCCTAATTTTGTTAAATTGATCTAGTGGAAGCGGTTTTGTAAAAATATCAGCCAATTGATCTTCCATATCAACATGATGAAGGGAAACATGATTCTTGGAGATGTGATCCCTTAAAAAATGATGACGGATTTTAATATGTTTAGCTCGGCTGTGTAAAATAGGATTATGTGCTAAGTTTATAGCGCTCGTGTTGTCACAAAAAATAGGCGTAGATGAAAGAGTAAAACCATAATCGTTTAATACTTGTTGCATATAAAGCACTTGAGCACAACAAGACCCGGATGCCATATATTCAGCTTCAGTTGTAGATAGGGAAACCGTATTTTGTTTCTTGCTAAACCAAGATACTAAAGCTCTCCCTAATAAGAAACAGCCACCACTAGTACTCTTGCGATCAAGTCGACAACCAGCATAATCTGCATCAGTGTAAGCTTTAAAATCCAAGGATTGTCCTTTTGGATACCATAAACCAAAGCAAGTAGTGCCGGCTAGGTAACGAAGAATTCGTTTAACTGCTAGAAAATGAGAGTGCATAGGTTGTGATTGAAATCAAGCACAAAGACCAATAGGAAACATAATGTCCGGTCTAGAAGAAGTTAAGTAAAGCAAACTACCAATCATGGCTCTATATAAAGAATCATCAATAGGTTCCCCATTTTCATCCTTATCAATTTTAGTAGAAGTAGCCATAGGAGTAGTAGCATGTTTGCACTGATCCATCCCAAAACGTTTTAAGAGTTCTTTAGTATATTTTTCTTGGCTTATGAATATTCCGGCAGGTGTTTGCTTAATTTGAAAACCAAGAAAGAAAGTTAGTTCACCCATGAGGCTCATTTCAAATTCTTTTTGCATAATATCACTAAATTGTGTGCACAATGAATCATTAGAAGCTCCAAAAATAATGTCATCAACATATATTTGCACAACTAGGAAATCAGATGTATATGTTTTGAAAAATAAAGTAGAATCTGAATTTCCAATAGAAAAACCATTATCAAAAAGATATGTCTTGAGCCTTTCATACCAATTTCTAGGTGCTTGTTTTAAACCATAAAGTGCTTTCTTAAGTTTATAAACAGAGTCACCTTTTTCCGATATTTCAAAACCAGGTGGTTGGGCAACATATACTTCTTCTTGAATGATGCCATTTAGAAATGCACTTTTTACATCCATTTGGTATAGTTTGATGTTTTTATGTGCAGCAATAGCTAGTAACATTCTAATAGCTTCAAGTCTAGCTATCGGTGCATACGTTTCATCAAAATATATTCCTTCTTGTTGATTATATCCTTGTGCTACTAACCGAGCTTTATTCCTTATTACTTCTCCTGCCTCATTTAACTTGTTCCTAAAAACCCATTTAGTTCCTATTATGGTTTTATCTTGTGGTTTAGGAACTAAATCCCATACATTATTTTTAGTGAATTGATTCAATTCTTCTTGCATGTCTATTATCCAATAATCATTTTTAAGAGCTTCAGATATCTTTTTAGGTTCAATGATAGAAACAAAAGCCATGTTTGCAACATCTTTGAAAGAAGACCTAGTTTTAACTTTATCATTAGGATCTCCAATAATTAATTCTTGAGGATGATCTTTAATAAGTCTAGGTGTAGGTTGTGGTTCAACTTGGTGATTATTTGTAGTACTTTTCTCACTATTATTTGGTATGTTTAAATTTTCGAATTGATTTGTGAGATCTATGATTTCTAGATTTTCAGATTTGGACTCTTCATGAAAAGAAACATGAATAGATTCCTCAACTTTTCTAGATATAGTGTTATATACTCTAAAGGCTTTGCTAGAAGTGGAATATCCCAAAAAGAATGCTTTGTGTGATTTTGAGTCAAACTTATCTCTATCATCTTTGGTATTTAAGATATAGCATGTGGAGCCAAAGGTATGAAAATAGTCAACTCTAGGTTTCTTAGAATGTATTAGTTCATATGGAGTTTTCTTTAAATGAGAGTGAACAGTTACTCTATTTAGCACATAGCATGCAGTGTTTACAGCTTCAGCCTAAAAGGTTTTGGGTGTGTTATGTTCAAGCATCATAGTTCTAGCCATTTCTTGTAGTGATTGATTTTTCCTTTCAACTATACTATTTTGTTGTGGGGTGCGTGGAGCAGAAAAATTATGAGTGTACCCTTGAGATGTACAAAACTCTTCAAATGTATGATTTTCAAATTCTCCACCATGATCACTTCTAATGGTACATATTTTGCTTTGTAATAGATTTTCAATCTTGGAACAAAATTGTATAAAAACATGAATAGTATCATCTTTAGTTGCAATAAAGTGTACCCATGTGTATCTACTATAATCATCAACAATAACAAAACAATATCTTTTACCACCAATAGATTGTGTCCTCATGGGTCCAAATAAATCCATATGAATTAATTCTAAGGACCTACTGGTGCTAAGTACATGTTTTGGTTTAAAAGAGGTTTTGGTTTGCTTTCCCATTGTGCATGGTTCACAGTTTTCAACTTGATCAAAAGATAAAGTAGGCAATCCACGAACAAGATCATATTTCACTAACTTTTTAATAACATGTGAACTAGCATGTCCTAGCTTTTTATGCCATACTTGTAAGGTATTTTGATTTGCAAGCAAGCATTTTCCCACTACTGATTTCATAGAGTTAGGTTTAAGAATATAAAGATTTCCAACTCTATTTCCTTCATAAACAACATTTGTAGTGTTTTCTATCAATAACTTGCAGCAAGTTTTGTTAAATAACACATCATAACCACTATCACATAATTGACTAACACTTATCAAATTATGGTGCAAACCATCAACGAGTAGAACATTCTTTATTTCTAGGTTTGTACCAACATTACCTATTCCAACGATTTTGCCCTTACCATTGTCTCCAAAGGTGACTGTTCCACTTTTCTTTTCTTCAAAGGTTTGGAATGCATCCTTGTTTCCGGTCATATGTTTGGAACATCCACTGTCAACCACCCATTCCTCTTGAGAGTTTTCATCATCTTCTCTTGCCATTAGACAATCCACGGTTTCTTCTCCGCTTTCACTGTCACTTGATTCGTCCCATGCAGCTTTATAGGCTTTTTCTCCCTTCTTCTTGTGTGAGCTTTTCTTTCCTTTCTTTGCTTTAGGACATTCATTTTTGAAATGCCCTTTCTTCCCACATTCAAAGCACCTAGGAGGGGTAGAAGAAGAGCTAGAAATTTTGTTAGATTTAAATCTTTTGTATTTCTTACCATTTACTATCAAGGCTTCTTCTTCCTCTTCTTCACTTGACTCCTCACTTTCTTGTGTGACAGCCTTTGAAGCTTTTAGAGCCACATCCTTCTTCATTCCTTGCTGAAGTTCACGTGCTCTTCTTTCTTCCTCTTCTAGGGTTGCTTCATGAGCTTCTAAGTTGCCCATAAGTTGCTCCATTTTTAGTCGAGTGAGGTCGTTTGCTTCTTCAATGGCTGTCACCTTTGGCTTATATTTTGGAGGAAGTGAATGAAGGATCTTTGATACCTGATCTTCTTCAGGAATAGGTTTTCCTAGAGCACTTAAACCATTAACAATAGTAGAGAATTTTGCAAACATTTCACTAATTGATTCATTAGAATCCATACGAAAGTGTTCAAATTTTTGTTTAAACATGCTAATTTTGGAATTTTTGACTTGGACTGTACCTTCATAGGTTATGGACAGTCTATGCCAAATATCATAGGCTGTGTCACAATTAGATATTCTATTAAATTCTCCTACCGAAATAGAACAATATAAAATGCTTATAGCTTTTGCATTCATTTGGGCCAACTTTACCGTGTTTGCATCCCATTCTGCAAATTGAGTTTGAGGGAGCTCATATGGGGTTGACACCATTCTCCATAAGTCCCAATTGATGCCTTGGAAGTAGAACTACATCCTTCTCTTCCAATATTGGTAGTTTGTTCCATCGAACGCTGGAGGCCTAGCAACAAGTGTTCCTTCAAGGTTAAGGTTGTTGAGCACTCCATCCCCCATTTCTTCAAGACCTTGTTAGGGTTCCTTGAAGCCCGCTCTGATACCAATTGAAAAACACTAGAGGGGGGTGAATAGAGTTTTTAAATAATTTTAACAATTTATTGAACTCAAACAACCACAATTGAAATTAGAAGAAGGAGACAGGTGTTTAGAGTGGTTCCAACTTTAGCAACTACTAAAGTTGTCAGTCCACTACCCGGTTGCTTACCCAACCGGGATTTTGGAAGTATTTATTTTATTACCTTCCCAAGGATTTATACAAAATACAATACTTTCCTTTAGACCCTTTGAACAACCTTCACTTGAAGTAGGTGCACCAACTTTGAGGTAGCCTTCTTGAAGTAACTTCAAGCTCCCCCTTGATGTAGCCTTCCTCTCTAGAAGTAACCTCCCGTTGCACCAGCCTTCTAAAGTAGCTCAAAGTCACCTTCTTTGCCAAGAAGAACCTCACCCTCTCCAATCAGCAGCCTCCAACCTAGGAGTAGCAAGGAGAGTACAAACGGTAATAGAGAATAAGATAGAAAAAGGAAATTACAACTTATCCTTTATAGCCCAAGGCTTGATTTGCCTAGATCAAGCGTATAGATCTCCTAACCAAGTGTGTGAACTTGTGATTGCAGTGGATAGGAGATACTAGCCTATAGGACACGAATTATGAGCTAAGGAATGAAATGGCCAATTGTCACAATGCTCAAATTGCTCACAAACAGATTGCTCAAAGTATGCTCAAGGATTTCTCAAGTGTAGCAAGTGTATTTGAGTGTCCTATGGCTTGTCCTATTTATTGGAATGGCATAAGAATGCTTAAGGACGTTCTAGACAACTTCTAGGGTTTTCTAAGTGCTTAACTAGCCGTTCGGTACAAAGTTGTTGCTTTAACAACGACTAATTAATTAATTCTGCAGTTGCTGTCAGAGACCGTCTCGGTCGAGGAATGGTCGACCGAGACACCTACTCGGTCGAACTTTTGTCGACCGACAGGCACTCTGGAACAAGTGATTTGCAACGTCTTTCTCCAACTGCCAACTAACTTGTCTGTTGTGTCTAACGGATACTTTGGATCTTTCTCGGTCGAGACGATTGTCGACCGAGAGTGTCTCGGTCAAGGAGTTTGTCGACCGAGATTGATCCTGTTTCAATGTTTCAATTTAGGCACTAAACTATATGTATGAGTGTGCATATGTGATCCTATTTGAAGGGGATGACTTATCTAAATGTGATGTTTAGCTAGGGAAGATCTAACGCTTGATTTACATGTAATCTAAGTACTTGTACATTATATATTTGTACAAGTTTTTACAAAGCATTTACATTGCATGAAAACATAAACATGTAAGCATATGGATTTCCCTAGATTCTTTGACATCCACCTTAATCCTGCACACTCAAGTAGCTCGTTAGATCAATAAGAATGAAATGTTTGTCATAATCAAAACAAAGGGATTTATAGATGTCCATTTAGCCAACAACTTCTAGAGAGGAAGGCTACTTCAAGGGGGAGCTTGGAGTTACTTCAAGAAGGCTACCTCAAAGTTGGTGCACCTACTTCAAGTGAAGGCTGTTCAAAGGGTGTAAAGGAAAGTATTGTATTTTGTATAAATCCTTGAGAAGGTAATAAAATAAATACTTTCAAAATCCTGGTTGGGTAAGCAACCGGGTAGTGGACTGAAAACTTTAGTATTTGCTAAAGTTGGAACCACTCTAAACACCTGTCTCCTTCTTCCAATTTCAATTGTGGTTGTTTGAGTTCAATAAATTGTTAAAATTATTTAAAAACTCTATTCACCCCCCTCTAGTGTTTTTTCAGGAAAGAGCATCGTCATGTTAGGAAATTCATGGAAATATTCCGAAAACTCCACATCAATATTCTGTTAGTGGAGATGATCGAGAAGGTGCCCGCCTATGGGAGGTTCATCAAAGAAATCATCACTAAGAAGAGGCGGATAAAAGACAGTGATATTTGTCGGATGAATGAGACAGTGAGCTCTATGATTCACGGGAGTTCACCAAAGAAGAGAAAAGACCCAGGGGGCTTCTACAGTCCTTGCTCAATAGGTGGTCGACATTTTCCTAAAGTGCAATGTGATTCCTTCGCCAGCATAAATCTCATGCCTCTGGCGATATTTCAAAAGCTTGGGTTAAAAGAGATAAAGAAGTCGGGTGCGACAATTGAACTGGCAGATGGGTCTATAGTGAGACCCTATGGAGTATGTGAAGATGTTCTCGTCAAAGTGGATAGATTCATATTCCCAGTGGATTTTGTTGTCATGGATATGCCACCGCTCCAAAGCTGTGAAATTCTTCTAGGAAGACCGTTTCAAGCAACGGCGGACGTCGTGACTGCCTTAGGGAGAGGTACTTTGTCCTTGGGAATTGGAGGAGATCGAGTTGAATTCAAATTACCACATGATCCTCTAAGCGCAGTTCCCCAAGTGAAAAGATGATGAGCTTCATACAGTCTAGCCTAAGACGTTAAATAAGGGCGCTTGTTGGGAGGCAACCCAACCATCGGTACACTAGGATAGTTTATTAACAATCATAGGTTGTTTTATTTTCGTTCAATTTTTAGTGTAAAGAAGATACCTTGATCCGTTTGTTCATTGTGCAGGCTGAGGCAGAGTCGATACCATCGACACACAGATTGATGGTATCGACAAGGGTGTAGGTTGACGACTACAGATTTCAATCTGAGTCGATACCATCGACGGCCTCGTCGATGGTATCGACATACCTACAGGTGGTCGCGAAAAAAAAAGTCGATAGTATCGACATGGTGGTCGATACCATCGAGATCTCTGGAGAAGTTCAGACCGATTTGTCTCAGTCAACTCGATACCATCGACGGCCTCATCGATTGTATCGACATGGTTACAGGTTGAAATGCAAAGTTGTGGTGTCGCAATGAAGCCATGTCGATACCATCGACTCCTGTCGATGGTATCGACCATCCATGTCACCGATCCACTCAAAGAAATTGACGGCGATCACGGCGTCCACGTCATCGATCCGGGTGCAACGTCGCTACCATCGACCTATGTCGATGGTATCGACACGTCAGCAATCCGGGTTTCAAGATCAAGCAATCGTCATCCGTTGATACTCGTGATAGGGGCGGATAGCATCGAGACATGTCGATACCATCGACCCGTGTCAATGGTATTGACGGGTCAACAGTGGCGTCGACTAAGTCTATATAAGGAGAACCAATACGTCATTTGACATCACACCTTCAGAGTGATCTCCTCCCTTTGTGCCGAGCACTCCCCCGATCCATCCAAGAGCGAAGAGCAGCATCACCGAGTGACGATCTTCACCGAGCGGAGATTCATATCTCCATTCTTCTCCGAGCTCCCCTTCTAATCCCTTTCTCTTCGCCATCATGGTGTGTACCGCTGGAGCTTCTTCCTTGCGTGCTCGTTAGGACGACATTCCCGAGTTCGTGCCACCACCGCCATCATCGGTGGCACGTCCTCGACTTGTCCACACTTCTGCGGAGGTGAAGAAGATCTTCGACAAAATCATGAAGCGCAAGATCGAGCCAACCCGATATGTGGATCCGGAGATGCTCCGTGATCTTGGCTTCAAGGCGAACCTGGACTACGTGCTGAAAGGACAAGCACACCAAACAGGTCGTGGCCGCGATGAGCTTGAGTGCCACGAGGACGGTCAGCCTTTCTTCGGCGAGTGGCCAACTTATAAAGAACTGGTGGCAAAATTCATGACGTCCCTTGACGTCAATGTCGTGCCCAACGAGATGTCCGCCAGCGACCGTGAGTGGGAGAAGGGTCGGGTGTCTTTCCGACTCTACAACCACGACTACACCATCACCCTGGAGCAGTTCAATGACATCTTCAATTGGAACAGCTCCCGGTACGACTACCGCCGGCCGGACAACTGCACTGACTACGCCGCCATTTTCGCCGAGTTGGTGACGGTTCCGCATGGGAGGACGGTGAGCTACCACAACTCCGCGGTAGCCGACTTTGAGCACCCGTTTGCTCGGGTCTTGCACCGGATGTTGAGTTCAACCATCTTTGCTCGAAGCGATCTTGCTTTGAGCAAATTCCAGGAGCCCGATCTTTTCTTTCTCTACAAGCTCCTGACGAGACAAGAATGCAACTGGGGTGCATTCTTTCTACACCGAGTGTTGGCGGTGAAGAGGAGCACGAGGAGAGCCCCGATTCATTTTGGCGGGCTTGTCACCAGGATAGCCCTCTAGTTGGGCTTGAATCTCGATCAGCTGACTCCTCTTTCTATGAGAAGCAAGGTCAACTTGCAACATCTTCATCGGGCCAATCTCATTCTTCTCCGAGATGGTGTGGCATTTGCGCATTGCCATGTAAATCAAGCGTACCAGGAGTGCGCGCTGCCAGATCCCGTCATCAACATCGAGGGCGCACAGCATTTCAGATGGCTGATCATAGCCATCGACTCCAATGATGAAGAAGGCGGCAATGACGGCGGCGACGACGGACAGGGCGACGAGGCTGAGGAAGAAGAGGCTTTTACGCCTCTTCGAGCACGGGTAGCACCCCGGAAGCGTCCTCGGATGCATCCAGGTGCATCATCATCATCACGGCCTTCGCCTCCACCACCGCAGCCCTTGCAACAGAGTGAGGATGTTTATTCTATGCAGGGCATGTACAGCATGGTCCAAGATATTCAGCAGTTGCAGCACAACCACACCGCTGCGTACGTCGGTATTCAAGACACCACCAACCGGCTTTTTGTCAACCAGCAGGCGATCTTCGAGAATGAACGCCTTCTTTTCGCCAATCAAGAGAACATCCATGATCGGCTGCATAGGATGGAGCAGCAACATCAGCCATTCTACGACCACTACTGGAGTCAGGGCTATTTTGGAGGGTATCCACAGCCTCCACCAATGCCCCAGTATGAGCCGAACTTCCAGGGGCAGTTCCCGTCTTGGGACCCCACTTATTCGCATCCACCTCCACCTCCACAAGAGTGATCTGGTATCACTGTTCCAATCTTTAAGTTTGTTTTTGACTATGAGGCCATAGTCGAATTCAAGCTTAGGGGGGTAGTTGGAACAGCTCTATCTTTTATTGTTTTTAGTTTTTAGCATTATTGCTTTTGTTCTCTTGTTATTTGTTTCTTGCAATTTTAGTTTTTGTAGGATCCACGTGCTATCTAGTGTAATTGTGGATGTCATAAAAGTGTGTCATCTTGTTGTTAGTGCATGGGAAATTTAAGGGAAATTTAAAATTTTTTGTGTGTTTGGATAGCTTGTTTTGTTTGACCTTGGGCACACATCCTACGAAAATGATTGGTTATGTCAACTTTAAAACAACATTTCATACTTGTACTCCTAATGATTCATGAAAGTGGACGGAAATGGTTATTTGAGCCTAACCTAACCAAATGGTAATGAGACCTTAATTGGATGTAAGAGAGAGAACCCTCTAAACTACTACACAGGTCAGTAAGGAGGGACACATAATATCTTTCCAAGGTTCAGTCATCTAGTCTTGTGATCATTCCACTTCATTTTCTTTTCATAATCCACCTAAGAATTGGAAGTAAAGTGTTGTTTTAATTCCTTTTGTGTGCAAAGCATTTAGATAGGACTTGCATTGGTATTTTCCATATGTTTGCATAAAAAAAATATAGTGATTCATGCACATTACCTTTAGGTGCATACCATGTAGTTGCATTCATGATTTTCATTCATAAAGTATATCATGTATCTCAATTTTTCCCCATTGGTGAATTAAATTGTTCCATACCTTCTAAATAGTGAAAAAATTTCTGAGTATGAAGAAAATAGCCCAATCAAATTATCCTTAAGTAATTATGGATATGTGGGCTGAAAAAAAAATCTGAAAATCTGCAATAGAAAAAAAAAGAGAATTTAGAAGAAAGTGAAATAAGAAGGAGAAAGGAACGTAATATCACTTGCATTTCAGGATAATTGAATACATGATGTAGCTTGACTAGATATCCATCTCATGTTGTGGCGGATGGTTAGTGCATGCATCATTCCACCCAATTTTAGGCATTAGGGCATTTCTAATGTGCATTTGCATCATATAGGACATTTTTGTATTATGCATGTTGAAACTGTACAATACTTCCACTTTCTTCCATGAGCTACCCATTTTCATCCACCCGTTGCTCGGATTGGTAGGCCACCGTGAATTTCTCCTCACTAATGAATATCAGGAGAACTGCTTCCATGTAGATGGTAGTTAGGGCGAGCAACGTAGTATAGGCGATCACAGGATGCACCGAGTCTGAACCGGCAAATTTTATTATGTTAACTGCCTTATGTGATAGTGTTCATCGGTTTGGAGGTCAATTTCTTTTATTGATGATTACTGTCGCCTTTAGGGTAATTACCGTTATGTGGTTAGAGAAGGCCGGTTTGTGAATGTTCAGTGGGAGTCATATGGGATGTTGGGTTGGTGTGTTGTTTTTCAGTTGACATTTGCAATTCTATTCTAAGGATTAGTTGCTCGAGGGAGAGCAATGTTCAATCTTAGGGGAGTTTGATGCGATGATTTTGAGTCGCATTTATAGACATGTTTGATATGTGTTTTATGCTTTTATTAGTCATTTTTATGGTTAATATTGCATTATTCATCCATGTTGGTCTATTCCATTATTTGATGCCAAATCCCCTCTATTTCATTGTTTTGAGCATTAATTGTCACATTATTATTATTTGTGTGAATTTATGTGATCTTGTCTTTGAATTTCAGGAAAAACGAGTATTTGCTTCCATCGATACCATCGACGGAAGTCGATACCATCGACAAGGCCACAGGTTGCCAGCCGAAAGGAGCAGCAAAGAGTCAATACCATCGACGTTGATGTCGATGGTATCGAGACACCTTCAGGTTGCTAGATAATAAGTTGTCGATAGTATCGACCCAAGTCTATACCATCGACGCATGGAGGCTACAGCGACACAAAATGACAAAACCGTCGCTATAGGGAAGTCGATACCATCGACCCAAGTCGATGGTATCGAGATCGCTTCAGGCACTCAGATGAAAAGAAAGAAGGGTTGTCGCTACTACACTGGGTCAATACCATCGATCCGCGTCGATGGTATCAACACCGTCAGATATGCGTTGGATTTAGATTGATCTCAATCGGATGGCTGGAGTTAATTAATGACCTAATTAGGGACTTATACCTAATGACGGCCGCCCTGAAGAGGGGAGGATCTCATTTGCCACTGCATAAGTGTCGAGGAGCAGGAGAAAGGAGAACGGAGGCCAGAAGTTCATACCAGTCGATCCGGACACTGCCGAAGAAGGATTTCACCACCGAGAGGCGGGAAAGCACGTGTTCTACACAAAGGATCAATCGGTTCTTCTCCGTTCAGGGGTTTTCCCTTTCAATTCACGTTTTTCATATGATTTCCCCTATTTCTACCATGTACTTGTGTGAGATGAACATGCGGGGCTAATCCCCTCCATCTTTAGGACCGGGAGTAGCCCGGGAATTCATTGTATGACAGTTTTATAATAGTAATTCATATTTTCTCTCTTAAATCCGTGGTATAGTTTCGTTTTCTCCATATATTGTTATGCTTGATCACCATAATAATAACCTAATGCCCTTAATCACTTTGAAAGAAGGATTAACGGCTGAAAAGAGACGAAACCTACATTAATCGATAAATCCCTTGACCAAGGTGGTGTAAAATTAATGGTGGATATTGAGAGATCGTTCGTAATGCACTTAGTTTAGGGGATAGGTTACTACGACGGTGGAACCGACCTAAACCTAAGTAGTGAATTGCACCACGACAGTGGGCAATTCTGTTTTTAGGCCAATACCCGGATAGAGAGAGAAGATTGAGGCATTATATAAAATCTAGTACAATGAAAACCCACGGTGAAACCGCAATCCTAAAGATACCTTTTTGAATTGATTAAATTAACCTTTAATCGATTGTTTGCTTTGTTTTATTTTTATTTTCTTTTAATTTTGACAAAAAACCCCAATTTGTTATTCGGCTTAGCTTATCGCAAATAGTTAGTAGGAGTCTCCGATAATTCTGAGTATCCCTGTGTTCGACTCGGGCCTCACAAAGGCTTGTACTACTCGACGTGTATACTTGCATTTTTAGCGCGTAGTAAAATACACGTCATACCACTAGGTTGATCTTCGATGTGGGCGTCCTCGATTGATGTTGTTTTTGTGCACGTAGTTTAGAAGCTCGTGTGACTGGAGTTTTCTTGGGCTTTTTTGCTGGGGCATTGACGTTGTGCTCTGTCTTCCCTGCTTTTGCATGTTTCTCTTTTGATGTAATTGAGGCCATGAGATTGGCAAGCTCTTCCTCAGTGAAGAGAAGTTGTTCTTTGTCATAGTCAGCTAGTTCTGGAAGAGGTAGCAGAGTTCTAGATGCTTTGATGGTTGGGAAGAAAATATAATGAAGCTTGGCATCCTTCTCCATTATGATGTATGAGTTTCTCAGACTCTGCTCATTGGTTAGAATGTCCCCTTCTATTATTCTGCACTTGGGAAGTAGTTTGTCCATCTTAAGATATTTTAGAATTGATGTAATATGCCCACCCATACAGATTTCTTTTCCGAGGGCATAATCTATGTACTTGTGAATCAGTTGTCGACCTATGTTGACTGGCACTCCAGTGAGAATGGACCATAGGATAAAGAGATCTGAGATAATGACGTTCCCACTATCTTTCCTGGGGAAAAGGGCGCCAGTAATGATTTTGTGCAGTGTGCGCACCTGGACAGAATGTATGTTAGAGGCTTTGCAAGTCTTTGCCTTGTAGGTTGGAATCCCTGTTAAGGACTTCTAGAAGGTGTGCCTGTTGAACTGGGAGTTGTCTAGGCCTACAACTTTAGCCTTCTTCAGTTGATCCTGGTTGTCGATGAAGATCTCATTCATCATGTGCTCAGTTAAGATGACCTTATTTCCAAAAACTAAGGTGACCAACCTACAGTCACCGCCGTCATTCAATTTATCCATTGCGTCCATTGTTTCTTTGTTGAGGTATGTGAAGAACTCTATCGTGGGCTCAACATAAGAGGTTTCCACGACAAAATAGAGTTTTGAGAGATTTGCGTTGTCGAGCAAGGCGAGGACTCTGTCATAAATCCCCATTCTCTTCAGTATGTTTGAGTAGACATACTTTGTTGGATGCAATGCTTTGTTACCAGCCGGGAGGTTTTGGATGTATAGGTCAGTAGGTGCTGGTTTTGCGGTGGTAGTAGAAGGAAAGGCAACAGCAGGGGTGGCAGATTCTGCCATGATTTGTTCCCTCGCAGTGGAGGGTCGGACTTGCTTCCGTGCCCATTTTTCGGTTGTTTTCTCGGTGGTAATCTCTTGGGCCTTCCTTTTTCCCTTAGTCGTAGTGACTGGGGATTCCTCCTTAGAATTGGGTGTGTACTCTGAATCTTCATCTGTTGATGATATTTCTTCAACTTCTTCACTAGGATCTTCTACCAAACATTTGTTGACTCACTCAAGGTCGTGGATGACCTTGGGAAAGTCACCCTTTGATGGAATCCTTCCAGTCTTTTCGCATAAATCGAGAAGGCAAGTGTTGGTTTTGTGGTGGTAGTAGCAGGAAAGGAAATAGCAGGGGTGGCAGATTCTGCCATGATTTGTTCCCTCGCAGTGGAGGGTCGAACTTGCTTCCGTGCCCATTTTTTGGTTGTTTGCTCGGTGGTAATCTCTTGGGCCTTCCTTTTTCCCTTAGTCGTAGTGACTGGGGATTCCTCCTCGAAATTGGGTGGGTATTCTGAATCTTCATCTGTTGAGGATATTTCTTCAACTTCTTCACTAGGATCTTCTACTACACATTTGTTGACTCGCTCAAGGTCGTGGATGACCTTGGGCAAGTCACCCTTTGATGGAATCCTTCCAGTCTTTTCGCATAAATCGAGAAGGCATTGAAGCTTCACACGACGTTGTAGGAGCTCTTCTCTTGTCCATTGGGTGTCAACAAGCTCCTTCGCAGGTGATTCCATTCTGAAGAATCGACAAGAAATCATGTATTAGAAAAGTTTGACGTAATAGTAAAAAATGGATTTATGAAATAAACGGTTGTAACGTTGGATAATAATAAAAAGAAAAAAATTGTTGTTTTTAGATTTTTGAAGGAATCAAACAATTTGCAAGATCATTTGGGTCCAAATGGTTTTGTAGACCGTTTGGGCTCAAACGGTTTGCAAAACCATTTGGATGACTTTTAAGAGCGAAACCGTGAAAACCGTTTGGGTCCAAACGGTCTCACGACTGTTTGGGGTTCAAACAGTCTCACGACCTTTTGGGGTCCAAACGGTTCCAAAACAGTTTGGGTTCAAGACCGTTTGAGACGAAACTGCTAGGAAGGTGAAACAACAGAAGCAGCGAATCGACTAAAGCGGTGGCGGAGACAGCGCAAACGGCGTCGGGGACGCAGGCGGCGGCTAAAGCGACGACAACAGATGAATGTGTTGTTTGTGGTACGGAAGGCGGCGACAACGGCGGTGATGGAGATGGTCGATGCGGTCTACCTCACTGTCTGAGGGTGAAAAAGATTGCGACAGTGAGAACGTCGGAGAAAGGAGCATGACGGCATGGTGGAGTAGCTTCCTTGGATGCACACAAAGACGATGGATGTGATTTCGGAATGGAGCAGCAATGGAGGGGGTGTGGGCGGGTCGTGTGGGAGCAGAGAAGTGAGGGAATGGAACATGGCTTTCATGTGAGAGAGAAAATTCAAGAAACCAAAGGAAAGAAAATGGGAGGGGATGAAGCGATATTTATAGAAAAAGGAGGGGCGACATTACAAATTCTCAAGGGCGAACGATTTCGAGACCGTTTGGATTCAAACGGTTTCGAGGCCCTCTGGAGCCAAACATTTTTGAGACCTTAAGGATCCAAATGATTTTGAGACCGTATGGAGCCAAACAGTTTCAAGACCGTGTGGATCCAAACAGTTTTCAGACCGTGTGGATCCAAATGGTTTTGAGACCGTGTGGATTGAAATGGTTTTGATACCATGTGGATCCAAACGGTTTTGAAACCGTTATGATAGGATTAAAATGGTTTTTTGTTTTTATATTTTTATGTTTGTTTTGGATGCTATGATAGGTCTAAAATAAGCAATAAGAAATTAGAAAATTATCAAAACTAAGTAAAATAAAAGGTGATACTCAGTTCTTGGGTTGCCTCCCAAGTAGCTCCTTGGTTTTACGTTGTTGGCTCGACGAAGTTATGACTTAGTTAGATGGTTGTAGCAGGATGATGAATCTCAATAGTTTGTCTTGGAATTTTTTTAGTTGGGGTATAGTATTTCTTCAATCTATGGCCACTAATAGTTCTCTCCCCTCCATTGTCATCAATAATGATGATTGCTCCAGTTGGGTAGATGTGCTTGATGGGGAATGGCCCAGACAACTTTGTGCAAAGTTTTTTGGAGAACATCTTAAGTCTGGAATTGAAAAGAAGGACTTTATCTCCGACGATGATATCTTTCCTTTTTAGATATCCACTGTGCCACGTCTTAGTTTGTTCCTTGTAGATCCTGGCGCTTTGGTAGGCAGTCATTCGTAGTTCCTCAAGTTCTTGTAATTGTAGTTGTCTATATTCACTAGCACTTTTAAATTCAAATTTCAGTTGTTTGATGGCCCACCAAGCTTTATGTTCCAGTTTAACTGGAAGATGACACGACTTCTCATATACCAAATGAAATAGAGTTGTTTCTATTGGTATTTTGTAAGTAGTGTGGTATGCCCAAAGAGCATCAGGGAGCTTGGTAGACCAGTCTGTGCGATGTCTGTTGACTGTCTTTTGTAAAATGGCTTTTAGCTGTCTATTTGAAACTTTGACTTGGCCACTTGTCTTTGGATGGTAAGGTGTGGCGACCTTATGTTTAACTCCATATTTTCTTAGGAGAGCTTTGAAACTTCGTTCTAAAAAGTGAGATCCTCCATCTGATATGATTGTTCGAGGGACTCCAAATCTAGGGAAGATGATATCCTTGAACATCTTGATAGCTGGTTTGGAGTCGCAAGAAACAATGGGTATAGCCTCTACCCATTTTGAAATGTAATCCAAAACCACCAATATATAGGAAAATCCATAAGATGGGGGAAATGGACCCATGTAGTCTACTCCCCATACATAAAAGATTTCAATTTCTTGCCATAGAGTAAGAGGCATTTCATTTCGTTTAGATATACCACCAGAAAGCTGACATTTATTACAAGATCATACAAAATCATAGGTGTCCCTTGCTATCGTTGGCCAAAAGAAACCTGATTGTAGAATTTTGAGGGCGGTCTTTTGTGAACTCATATCCCCCCCAGTAGGTCCAGAATGACAATGTTCTAGAACTGGGATAATTTCTTCTTCTGGTGGGCAACGACGGAATAGTCCGTCTGTGCACAAGCGAAAAAGATATGGTTTATCCCAAAAATACTTCTCAGCATCATGAAGAAATTTATTTCTATCGTGGTAGGAAGCAAAAGGTTGGATAATTCCTGTAGCCATGTAGTTTACTATATCGGCATACAAAGGAAATGTGATAGTGACTTTCATAAGTTGGTCATCAGGTGAAGAATCTTGAATAGGTATATTGTCATCATCTTGAGGTTCGATGCGACTTAAGTGATCTGCAATGACATTTTCTACCCCACTTTTATCTTTTATTTCCAAGTCAAATTCTTGTAGCATCAACACCCAGCGGATGAGTCTGGATTTTGCATCTTGTTTTTGAATTAGGCATTTAATTGCAGAATGGTCAGTGTATACTATGACTTTTGATCCGATTAGATAAGGGCAAAATTTCTCAAAGGTGTAAACGACAACCAAGAATTCTTTTTTGGTATTTGTATAATTCTTTTGGGCCTCATCTAGTGTCTTTGATGCATAGTATATCACATAGGGCTTCTTGTCTATTCATTTCCCTAGCACCACTCCTATAGCATAGTCTCTTGCATAACACATTATCTCAAATGGTTGTGACGAATTGGGTGCTCTCAGAATGGGTGCAGAGACTAGAGCATTTTTTAAGGTCATGAAGTTGTTTAAGCATTCTTGATCAAAATTGAAATCTTCATCTTTTGTCAAAAAATATGTCATGGGCTTTGGTATTTTGGAGAAATCTTTAATAAATCTTCGATAAAATCCAGCGTGACCCAAAAATGCTCGCACTCCTCTAATGTCTTTAGGCGGTGACAGTTTTGAAATGACATCAATCTTTTCCTTATCCACTTCAATTCCTCTTTGACTCACTCAGTACCCGAGGACAACACCTTCTGTCACCATAAAGTGACATTTCTCCCAATTTAGGATCAGGTTTGTTTCCTCGCATCTTTTTAAAACTTTCTCGACGTTTAGACAGTTATCAAAAGAATTTCTGTGGACTAAAAAATCATCCATAAATATTTCCATGATTGTCTCAGTTAATCCTGCAAAAATTGCACACATGCACCTTTGGAAGGTTGTGGGCGCGTTACATAGCCCGAAAGGCATCCTTCTGAAGGCGTAAGTTCCAAAGGGGCAAGTGAAGGTTGTCTTTTCTTGGTCTTCTGGGTGCATCGGGATTTTATAGAACCCATAATAGCCATCAAGGTAGCAAAAGAATTTTTGGTGGGCCAAACGACAAGGACTTCATCAAGGAAGGTAGATGGAAGTGATCTTTTCTTCTTACTTTATTCAACTTCCGATAATCGATACACATCCTCCATCCAGTGATAGTCCTTGTGGGTACTAGCTCATTTTTATCATTCAGAACGACAATAGTCCCCCCCTTTTAGGGACCACTTGGACCGGGCTAACCCATTGAGAATTAGAAATGGGATATATGATACCAGCTTTTAGGAGTTTAAAGACCTAGAGGAGAACCACTTCTTTGAGGTTTGGGTTTAGTTTCCTCTGATGTTCCCTCGATGGTTTAAACTGTTATACCATAGGTAGTTTGTGCATGCTCAAAGCTGGATTTATTCCTGTTAGGTCTGTCACTTTATACCCGATAGCTTTCTTGTGTTTCCTTAGCTCAACAAGAAGTCTTTATTCCTGATCATCTATTAAGGTATAGCTGATTATGACTGGGCATAGTTTTTCTTCGTCCAGGAAAACATGTTGGAGTCCTATTGGTAAGGCTTTCATTTCAGGGGCCTTGGGTACTTCTATAGTTTCCAAAATAGTGACAGATTTCAATTCCTCGAAGGTGGCTACTGGAGCTTCTTCGGCTTGGTCTAAATATTGCTGACATTATTGTACTAGTTCGCTGGCTGAAAATTCAACTTCTGGATTTGACAAGACGTTCTCTGGATCATCAGATGGTTCAACTATTTCTTACTGTTATTGAGACATTTTTTCTATTGCCTCGAGAAGAAAAACTTCTTCCTAGATGCTGGGACCTTTTAGGCTAATAAGGATTTTGAATATTTTGGCTTCCTTTCCCAGTCTTAAGATAATTGTACCAGCTACAACGTCGATAAGTGCTCTGGCGATGGTGAGGAATGGTCTTCCGAATATTATTGGATATCTTAGATCTTCCTTTATATCCATAATAACAAAGTCACAAGGGACATAAGAGTCCTTTCCTATTCTGATTGGGATATCCTCAATGATCCCTAATGGTGTAGTGATGGTAGAATCAGCCAACTGTATTGTCATTGCAGTGGGTAACAATTTGGTAAAACCCAACCTTTTCACATTGAGAAGGGCATAATAGATATGCTATCTCCCATATCAACTAATCCTTTTTTGCTAGAGGCATTTTCGATAGAACATTGGATACCAAAGGAATTGGGATCCTTCTATTTTTTCGGCATTTTGTTAAGAATAATATCAGAAGTTGGCTGATCTAGTTTAACAGTCTCTTGTTCTTCGGTCATACATTTCCTTGATAGGAAGCTCTTTAGGTATTTGGCCCAAGCTGGTATTTCAGAGAGGGCGTCAAGGAACGGGATATCAATATAAAGTTTCTTCATTGCTTTCTTAAATTTTTGGAATCTAATATCCAGTTTAGTCCCTCTCATCTTGCCTGAATATGGTATTCTGGGTTTATACAGTGGGACTCGAGGTTCTTTGAAATCTAGTTCCTTTTCCTTCCCCTTCTCGATTTCTACAGTTTTTTCAGTTTCTGGATTCGTGCTTGAAATTGGGGTGATTACAACTATATCTTCGTCTTCCTAAATGATTTTTGTGGATTCAGGGAGGACACAACTAGACCTTGTGGTAATGGATTTCAATTGTTCTTGTCTGGGTTGATCGTGCCTTGGGTTTATCTCTAGCTGACTAGCAAAGGTTCCTACTGGAGGTTTTAATTGGGCGGCAATATGTGCTAATTGTGCTACGATGGCTTTTTGTTGGGCTTGTTGGTTGGCTAGCATGGTTTGTTGTGATTGAAACATTTGTCTTATCAATGACAGTTCATCTATTGGTCGAGGTGGATTATTCTTTTGTTGATTTTGTTGATACGATTGTGGTTGTTGCTGCTGAGGTGCAGGTAATTGGAGTTGTTGAATTCATGGTTGTTGCAACTAAGGTTGCTGCAATGGTGGGTGCAATGAAAAATGAGTGTATTGGTAATATGTAGAAGGGTTTCTTGGTTGTGTGAATCCTTGCAATCCTCCTCTGAAGTTTCCCTGGTTTTGGTTATAGTTGTTCTAGAAACCTGGTGGCGATCTATTAAAAACTCCTCCTTGGGTCTGGTGCTGTAGGTTGGCAGTTCCTGTAGGATTCCCATACTGAAACCCGGGATGGTTTCTTGGTTGATTCGGGTTATAATAATCTTGTCCTAGTATGGTGTGAATGGAATTGACTTGCTCCGGTAACAGATCCTCAGGATTTTCGATGATTGGTTCATACAACGGCTGCGATGTCTGCATGTCCATCATCACATTGTATAGGAGACCATATGATAATGTGGGATGATCGGAAGCATGACATGCCTCACAAGTCTCGGTAGATGCCTTGACCTGTTGGGGGCTCTTCTCTTCTTCGAGTGTCGTTTGAAGGACTTGTTGCTTGTGAGCTATAGTTTTTAGGGCTTCAGCGATGGCTTTCATTTCCATTGATTCTTCAACTTTACAAACTTTTAGAATTCCCCCGGTGGATGACCTTCCCCAATTGGGTTGGTTCTCGGCTCCAAGTGTAACAATCCTTCAGGCATCTTCAAAGTTCTTTCACATGAAATTCCCCCCAGATGAGGAATCCAAAAATTTCTTAATGTCATCACTTACTCCTCTATAGAAATGTTTCTATTAGCTGATTATGGGAGATTTCGTATTGCGGGCATTTCTTCAAAAGATCCTTGAATTTTTCCCATGATTCTGCCAGCGATTCCCTGGGAGTTGGGAAAAGTGATTAATTTGTCCCCTAATCTCTTAAGTCAACGAAGGTGGAAAAAACTTCTCTAGCAACTTTTCTTCTAAGGGATCCCAGGTGGTGATTGGCTCCCCATCTAGCACGTTATACCAACTCAATGCCCTTCCAAACAAGGTGAAGTGAAAAAGGTGTAGCACGATTGCGTCGAAAGGAACTTCGACATGTGGTACTAGCCGACAAAGAGACTTGAATCTCTTTAGGTGATCCATGCAGTCATCCCCAGCACTTCCAGAGAACGAAATGCCTTGCATGATCTGGATCCATTGCGTATGGATCTCGTAGTTAGGAACATTAATGAGTGGGGGCCTAACTAGGTGATTATATTCAAAGTTCTTAGGAATGGCATAATCCCGAAGTTGTTTGTTTCTCAATACTATCTAAACAGCAGATGTGGCTGCTTCATTCTCAGCTTGAATGTGGGCATGTTCTTCAGCTCGAACCTCAGCTTGAATCTGAGCACGTGTGTCAGCAATAAGTTGTGCTCTTTGAGCTGCTATGTCTGTGTTGACTCTTTCCATAACCAAGGCGGCTTGGCGTTCTTCGTCAGCCATTTGTATGGCTCGTTGGCGGTTGAGTCGGATGTGTCGGTGGAAGCGTTGTTCTACCTCAGATTCGTACTCTGTTTCACGGGAGAATTCGATGTTATGCAAAGGTTGCATACAGATTTTCTTCCTGAGTAGAAGAAGAAACACACTTTAGATAATGCATAGAAATGATGATATCCAGATGATATGAATTATAGTTAAAGAAAAGTGTAAAATCTTAATCAACTAGAAGGTTAACAAGTAAAATTAGAATGTTTCGTTGTCCCAAGAAACGACACTAATTTTTTATGGAGCCTCCACTTACGTGGAGTTGCGTGCACCACTAAAAATCCCAGAGATAGTAAGTCTCTAAGTTTAGCCTTGCGTATGCTAAAATAAGATCTCCACCCACGTATGGTAAGATACGTGGAAGTCTTATTATAATACAGTTAAGGGTCGAATCCATGGGACAAAGGTCTTGCTAAGAGTTTAACAAGATGGAAAACGTAATAATTCTACTTATCTACTCAAAAGTTGATATTTAGATGAAAGAGTTGGTTTGATGATTAAACTAATGTGCGGAGAAAGTAAATAGCAACAAAGTAAACTTAAGGTTGTAAACAATAATTAGAAACCACTAGGATGTGATCGAGTTTCACCACCATTACGCATGGATCGAAACATACATCATAATAACATGGCTTGCCAAGAAAAGGGTCTAAATAGTTAGTATCTTAGTAGACTTAGCTTCCTTTCGGACAACTAACTATGAAAAATGTGGAAGCGTTGCAATGCCAGCCATCCCCAAATGAATGGTCACTTACTTTGCATCACTCCCTTTGCAAAGTGTGTTCCTCGACCTATCAATGTTGTACTTTCATACGTCAACTGATTCCATTTCATAGTATGAAAGTACAACAATGGAGGTGAGTTTACCCCACTCCTTGAGAAATTTTCCTAGATACCGAACTAAACGTATGGTGACTACACACATCCAGAACCAGAAGCAGCAGATATTCAAATCTAGAAGTACAAACATAGACAATTTGCACTAACAGATAATAGATAACACAAGTTGGTGATCAAGAAACTAGTATTCATTAAATGATTGATGTTGAACTGAAAGATAGTATTTTTCTATTGCAAACTCATGAATTATAATGTATGAAATAAAACATGGGTAGTGGGGATACTCCCCGCACCCTAGTGTATGGGACTACTCGCTCATGGCAAGAACAAAGAAGGAGGTTGGAAGAGAGAAAGAAAGCATCATCTCCATGTACGAGGGAGGAAGGTCGACCCCTTGGAGTAGAGAGCAACTATCTTCACACCACGTGGTTGACTTGATGAAGAATTCTTCACTTCCCACCTTCTATGTTGATGAGAGAGAAAACATCTTGAGGACGAAGTGTGGATATTGGATCGACAGCCTTGGGGTGGAGGATGGAGGATGAAACAACTCAGGAATGGTCCGGGCAGCCTTTGGGTGTCCAAGCATTCGATCCCCCAAATGTTGACTCTTGTGGTCCTATTTATAGGCTTGGATAGGGTGCTCACGTTTTTGCTGTGAGTTTGCTCCAAACGGTTTGGAGCAAACAGTCTTGGAGACAATTTGGTTAGAGACCGTTTGGTGACCAAACGGTCATGGAGACCGTTTGACATCCAAACGGTCTTTCTTTAAACTTTATACGGTTCTGGCTTGATCGGTCTTGAGTCTCTGTCCAAACGGTCTTGAAGACCGTTTGATGGCCAAACAGTCTTGGCTTTTGAATGGTTTCGGGTCCCAACTGGTTTTGCTTTGATCGATCATGATTGTCCGCATGGTCTCTAGTCAACGGTCTCGAGTAATTGCATCCATATGGTTTTTGAGTTATGTGGGTCCAATCGGTCGTGGAAATCGTTTGGACTCTTTCGGTTTGGAGACTGTTTGAGTCCTCACGATTTGGAGACCGTTTGCATTCATTCGGTCTTGGGACTATTTGGTTTCATGCAATCTCGCGACCATTTGACTTTCACACGGTCTCGGGACGGTTTCAATTTTATTTGGTCTCAGGACCGGTTGGTCTTCATACGGTCTTGGGACCGTATGACTTCCTTTCGGTCGTGGGACCATTTGTCTTCCATTCGGTCTTGGGACCGTATCGCTTCCTTTTGGTCTTGGGACCGTTTGTCTTCCATTCGGTCTTGGGACCGTTTGGCTTTCACACGGTCTCTAGACCAATTGGTCTTCATACGGTCTCAGGACGGGTTGGCTTCCTTTCAGTCTAGGGACTGTTTGGAGTTTTTGTAAGTTTTTTTTGTGTTTTTCTATAAGAAGAAAAGGGGAAAAGTTAGTCTAATGGTATATTCACAATAGAGTGGAAAATTAAAGATTATATCTAATTTATCTAAGAAAGAGTATGGAAAATTGAGAAAAACTAGTAAGATAACATCACAAAATAGGAGGTTATCATAGTTGCAACTCGGTAAAGATGACGCAGTCTTCTACGTCATGTCAGAGCAAATCTGGATGAGGAATGAGGGACACCAAGAAAGACCAGGTAGTCTTCCTCATTCCTCTTTCCTTCTCTTCTCGGTCTGCTGGATTATAGCTCGAGTAGTAGGTGCAATGACAACAACATGAATGGAACTAGATCGTACCTTTGTAGAGGCAGCTTGTCGGCATCCCAAAACTAATTCCCAAATGAGGACCCTGCTGGTCCTATTTATAGGCTCTGTTCTGATCTCACGATTTTGGCCCAGATGCAATTTTTACAACTTGCTCAAACGTTTTGGTGTATATGACCAAACGATCTTGAGTTAAGTGACCATACGGTTTGGTTGCTTTAAGTGTCCATACAGTCTTGGTATACAGCAGCCCAAACGGTTTGGAAGATTGACTATACGGTCTTGTTTTACATTGACCAAACGGTCTGCTTTGATCATTCGTATATGTCCAACCGGTCTTGTGTTTAGGCAAAGAAAATGGTCTAGGAAATCCTCCTTCATACGGTCTTGTTAGGTCATACAGTCTTGAACTCCTTTGCTCAAATGGTCTTGCGACATACGACCAAATAGTTTGGTGTTAATCGTCCAATTAATTCTGAGAGAAGATCGTCCAAACGGTTTTCTATATTTCCTCCAAACGGTCTGACACCCTGGGTTCCAAAGTATCTTCTTCTAATGGTCTCACAGAGCATTCCTCGCGCAACCGATCTTGGATGTTGAGGCTCCAAATGGTTTCAGCATGTCTGTCCTGGTCTACTTCTAAATGGTTTTGCAGCCCTAACAGTTTCGGAGATGATACCAAACGGTCTTGGGTTCTGCAGTCGTCCAAACAATCGTCGCTCGCGCCCTTACGATCTTCGCTTTCGGTCCCAAACGATTTTGACTTTCAGTCTTGGACACCTGCTCAAACGGTCTGGACGTCGACACCGATTGTAGGTTGATGTGATGGCAGAGAACACGACGGTGGCAGCAGTGCTAGGCGGCAGTGTAGGTCATGGCTGCTGACCTTGTTGCAAGTGTCCTCTAGGGTTTGCTGCATTGAAGATGATGGAAGAGGAAGATGAAGGTGGGGTCGAGTGGGTGTTGGACGGCGGCATGATGGCGGCTATGGTACAGCGGGAGGCAGAGGTGAAGATGCCCGCGGCAGATGATTAGGGTGATGCAGAGCTTGGGTTTGCAGGTGTCAAAGAGGGGAAGAAGAAGGACGGAGGCAGAGTGACAAATAGTCTTGAATGGCAATTAGATCTAAACGGTTTGGAGGTGAGGTTGCCCATACGGTCTTGAAACTGTATGGTCAAGACTGTATGGTCAAGACCAAGGATGAATGAGAGTAGATCAAGGGCAGACAAAGGTGGGTCCCACTCATTTGGGTTTGATGTGGATGATAGTTGATTGAGATGAAGACTGAATGGTGGTTGACCTCATAAAGACCTGCATAAAATCAACATAAACTCAGTTAAAACCTCGATAATTGAACCAATTAAGGAATTTTGCACATTTTGGTATTTAGTAAATGAAATTGGATGTATTTAATCAAAATGAGCCCAAGAAGGTGACTGAAAATTTTTATGAATATGCATTCATCACACATAAAACATCATATTATAAAAGGTTGGGATCTTGGACATTAATGATAGAAGGAATCATTATTCTTCCAATCTCAAAGCAAGATATTGTAAATAAACTGGTCATAGTCATCAAATAATTAAAGTATGATCATATGTTGTCATGTATGAGCCACATTCATGAATATTTTATGTCATTTCAAAACAACATTATCAAATTGACCAAGGCTCTACATTAATGTTCAACTAAATGTCACACTTATGCATCAGGGTCATCAAAAGAACTAGATGTGATTAGGGTTTCCATTCGGTCCAAAAGTTCATCTAGATTATTGATTTTGAGGATAAAGATGTTGTTTAAGCATTATTATTCCATGCTTAGTCATATAAATTCATTAGATATATTGAACAGGATGAAACTTCACAAATGAGGAAAACATTGAAGACTTATGGCCATTTACGGTCTGCAATTAGTTCTATTGTACAAATTTTCTTTTCTTCATTGATTTGGTAAAAAGGTTCACATCATACTGCCAAAGGATATAGAATGGGTCACTTTTAGAAGTTTGTGTCAAGAAATATAGAGAGATGGAGTGGTTGTTACCACATAATCATGTGAAGTTCTTGGGAATGAGTGGTAGATTCAATGGACACAATCTAGGACCATTTCTCCTCTTTGGGTTGAACGTGTGGTAGAAAAGGTTATGGGCCTCAACAATTTCCAGCTCATGAGCTAGTGGCAGGGGTAGGGATCGCACTATTGGAACATAATCTAACAATGTATCCCCATCTTCTTTCTCGAGAATCACCATTTACTCAAAACTTCAAGGAAATGATGGTAAGGGCTCGTCATTCACTAGAGAGAGTACCCACCCATGATATGGAGAGTGTCATGGTGTTAGAAAGATTATCAATTTCATCCACGAAGGAGTAGGGGTCAAATCTCCCCTCTATGGCAACAGCCATGGATGGTGGATAAAGAAATAAATTGGAAGGTGGAGCTACATACCACAATTTTATGTGAGATGAGGGGGCAAAGAGAGAGAGGAAGGGGGAAGTGAAATGGCAGAATCAATTTCTTATAATAAGGATCAGTATGACCGTAGCATGGCTTCCAACATGACCACCATACCCCTAGGTTCTAGGTGTAGGATATAAAATTTATTTAATTATATTTGGATCCCAATCTATTGTCATGCGATCAGAATGCCAATTTACCAAAAAACAATGAAGAAGATTTCTCTCAGTAAGTGAAGCAAGGGAGGGAGTTGAGATTGGGCCGGACATCCACTACGGCTACAATACTGTAACCTTGAAAGATGAAAAAAAAAGGGATTAAGGGCTAAGTTCCAATGGAGATACATTTTGATCCATTTATTTGATAGAGACAAGGTTTGAACTATTGGTTTGTGATTGAATCTTGTACATCATGATGTATATAGAAGAAAAAGAGAGCATATTGATGTCAATCAATTTCAATAGCAAATAATGATGCATTGATAGCATCGAACTTGGGACAATGATAGGTATTATAATTGGATTTTCAATATAAAGTGAAATATCACCAATAGGAGCATCAAAATCCTCAAATCGTGAAATTGAAATACAACTGGGAAAAAAGGTCACCAGATGAGAGAGATGTAGCACATTAGAAAAGATATAAAGTTAGTTTTTCACATCCTCAAAGATCATCTAATATTGTAATAAAAGGTCAATATGATATCCATCGCTTTAGGTAACCAAACCTAGGTGTCAAGACATCTATAATTGTGGGTTGTACATGTATTTGTCATCGTAAGATTTCAAAGCAACTAAGGTGTACCCAACGTGATTGATATAGAGCATTACGTTGTATCACATCATAACATGAAATCCCCTTGACATTAGGGTTTAACCTCCCTTACTCCCATAACATTAGGGTGTCACATAAACATAAGGTTGAGGTGGGATATTATCGAGTCCTTTAATTAATTACTCAGATGAATATGTTCATTAACATGACTTTTAATTAAGGTTATCATTAAAGTTATATTTCATCATTACTATAACTTACTTGCATGCTTTTGTTTCTACCAAAAATTATGTTATACAACCCAAATTATGTTCATCACTTCTCATTTGATATGAAATTAAGCATTTATACATAATTATGATCCCAATTAAGATCCCAAAGGCATCATGAAATCAAGATCATAATTTCAAACTTTTTTCCTTCTATATATGGAATGGTTTCAAAATAATCCAAGCTAATAAGAGTGACTAATCAAACACATATCGAGTTTTAACTCGAAGTGAGAATATTTCATGTATCATGTGTTATCTTGAGGAACAAAGTTGTTATTAACGTCAAGGTTTTGTGAATATCTCATGTATTGCTAAAAGAGAGCTTTTTACGACCAACCTAGTAAAGATAAGACCTATCTTTGTTAAGGAAAGACATGCTTACCACATACATCAACCCATATCAACCACTTACCCAACTTTAGAAAACAAGAATAACTACTAGTTTCCTTCACATGGAACCACTAATTCAAGTATGATGCTCATCATGGACATCACAAATCAAATAATTCATTTAAGTTATTGAGGTATCTACCTCACATGTAATTCAAACTTTCAAATATCCAAATGCCTCTTTCTCTAGGGTTAGGTCCTTACATAGGAAATATAGGATTAAAATTTATAAAAGTAACCAAACACTAGGGGACTTAGCTCATAGACTTTGACGTGTCTAGATGGGGACTCTTTGTCACACATTTCATTATTTATATATTTCAAACTTTCACATATTCTCAAGGTTAGGTACTCTGACCTTATCCCAAATCAGATTCACCCACTCTAGAATTCACTATAATCATGTGTCTATGCTTGAGGTCCTCATTTGTAAAGACATTGAAACCCATGTTGGTTCCAAACCACGTATAACATGCCATATCTCATCTTATATAAAACTATGTACATACATGCATGTGAAGCCACTACCTGTTTGTACCATCAACAAACAAACCATTTGTGTAACACATGTTGTTATAATGGCTAGGGTTTCATGGTCACGAATGATTCTCATATCATTAAAATATATTTTGAATCCTTTAAAATCAAACTTAGATCATCATGTAGAAAATTCATAACAAAAACATAAAACTCATATAATCTAGGATACCTACTAGCCTATCCTTTATAATGTGTGTATCCAAATATAGATACTACATCTATCATCTAAACACTCTCATGTAGACTGATGTTACATCTCTTTCTTTTAGGTCATTTCTATTTGTTGTAATTTTCATACTTACATACAGATATACAAATACTTGAAATATGTTTTTCACACATTAAAACATGCGATGGAAACCATTGTACTCCTTAATTGAAACCAAAAATAGAAGTGAGACACAACACTCATCAAGTAGTTGAAGTGGAATATTATCACACTACAAATTCACTATGAATGCAACTCCCAGAGTTTACCAAAACCAAAGTGCAATAATGCCACCTGTAAGCGGACGAATCTTATCATAGTATAGTTGAGGATCTAATCCCAAGGGACAACATTTATAAGAATTGTCGAATCAATGTAACTTAATAAGAACTAGTATTTATCACAAAGGTGTAGATTGGTTTAATAAATCTAAGGTTTCAAGAAAGAAAATATCTAGACTAAGGCTCTAGTTATCAATGGATGGGAACACTAGGGTGGAACTGGGTTCCACCACCATCTACGCAATCATTCAAATCCAAACTTGTATGAAAATATAACTGGAGTAATGCAAGTTTCCCCTTTCGACAACAAAAATTTTCATGAGTACAAATATATATAAGCTCGATGTCTCGTTAATTACAGATCATATATCCACTATTGCAGAGACTTTTCAGAAGTTCTCATCAAGGTGTCAACCAAACCTAATCGATATTCAAATCTTAAAATTTGAAATTCTTGTAGTCAAATATTATTATAAATCACATAAAATAGGTGATTATTCCACAAAACATGCAATAAGAATTTGGCTATGAATTAAATGAGTTCATATAAGAATTGGAACATGAATGAAATTGCAAGAAATGGGTAGTGGGGCTAGTCCCCACACCCCAGTTAAAAGACAACACCTTCGACATAGATATATTAATATTGCAAGAAGAGGAAGAGGACGCCATCATGGTCATGATGGTGGTGAAAGCGGCTCGGCATGGTGTGTGATGATTGGCATCCTTCTTCCTTTGTCTTCCAGGAACTAACCCTAGTTTGTAGCAGAAACAGGTGGAGGAACAACAGCTCGGGGAAGAGATCGACTGCCTAAGAAAGGATGTCGAAAGCTTGGAATTACTAAATGTTGATTGAAGTCATTGAGGCTACATGTTGATAGCCAACTAGATTGATAGAACCCACTGGGTCGATAGTTGTTGTCTTGGGCTCTGATGTTGGGGGAAGCCCTTCGGTGTTTCTATCTCCTGAATTTTGAGATCAGTTGTACTGCTACGTTGGGGGCCTATTCATAGGTTTGAGGCTATCAACCTCTTTCCATCAGTATCAGCCACTTGCTATCTATCGATCACTATGTCGACCATGAGGGTTGATGGGGATGTCAATCATGTAGGTCAATATGCTATAGACCTTGAGAGTCGACAAGTTTGTCGGGCAGTTGTGGTTGTAGACAAGTGTGTCAAAAATATTGACTAATGGTTGATTTCTTGTTGGCTTCTATCCTATGATGTTTTTGACATCCTAAATGTAGACCTTCTGAGTTTTGAATAATTTGTCAATGGTTCATCGGCATCGAAGGTCGACAAGGCTATCGATCATCAATTTCGACGCTTGATAACTGATTTTTTTTTGTTGATTGTCATGTCAATCGACAAATCAAATTTGTCCTAGACACAAATGTTGTGTATCAATCTACCTTCTGAAAGTGCTCAACATCCATTTTGACAAACTTGCTGCAAAGTGACAGAATTCAACACCTGTACACAGAGTCAAGAAAAGTATCAAATTCCTACAAATTAACATACAAACCTAAGTAGATAAAACAAGTTATTCTTTGTGAAAATTAAGTTATATGAATTATAACGTAGACTAATAATGCATCTAAAACTTGGATGAATATGCATTCATCAGTAGTCTAGTACCATGAAACATCAAGAACTAGTAGGAACACTATGTACACTAGTGTAGATACCGTAATCACATGTTGATCGTGTGTCTATGATTTTCAAACTATACGATATCCCCTTCCTCATCATCATGAACCCACAACACATAGTACAAGATAGATAAAAGAGAAAGGAAAGGCTTCACAATTACATAAGTCTACACCTAATTCTGGAACATCATGATTCTAACCTAAAAGCTAGGCTTTAAATAATAATTATTAAGTTTCGGAAAATTAGGTGAAAGCTTGAATTAACCTTATTTCATGGTGACCAAAATGCCTAGTATTGCTATTCCTCATGCTTTGATACCATATGTGATGGAATCAGACCCCACATCCATGAAACATTGTGGGCCATGAGAGGGCAAATCTTGATATTGTCGAACAAACGTAATATTAAGGAGAAAAATTTGAAAGCTTGAAATACTTATCATACATGAACAAACACTAAATGCATGCACCAAAGATAATCTCAACACTGAACATGTGTTATTTATAACAACATTACTTATGACAGAGTTCCAATTATGTGTTAAGGAGTAATTTACATAAGTGTGAACATGTATATTGACTAGCATTTTACAAAATGTACATCATGAAAACCTTGCAAACCATCTTCTTCCAATCTATCTTTAAAACGTAAACACATGAGAAATAAGTGTATCAACACACAAGGTGCCGGTACATGAGAATAAAGATACACATATTTAAGGTTTTCATAATATTTAAAGCTTTCCAAAATGAATGAAACAAGTGAAAAATATAGTTATTTCACAAAACAAAAACACAAATTCTAGTCATATTACTCCATTATTGATACCTAATAATAATATAAGGCCTTTAACCAACATCTGAATGGGTTAGTGAGGGATCTCAAGGCTAAAACAGATAACCATGTTCTATGGGATGGACCTTGTAATGACCCCGCCTCCCAACGACCCCCACTTAAGGGAGACCAAGAGGTCAAAGTGATTATCCCAATAAACTGGATCAAAGGTTCGACAAATAATCAGTAATAATTACGAAATTCCACCAAACTAAACTAAAACTTGGTATAAAATAAAACTTTGCATACCTTTTTCAAAATCTTGGATATCTAACTTCTATCCACAACTGGACACTATTCTAACTAATCCTCCTTGCACTTTATTTCTTAATTCCACAATATGCCACTTTACTGTTTGTCCTTTTCAATATATACCTAAAATGTAGACAAACAAAACGTCGATCAGCATATAGGAATATGCCAGTATGTGGGGACAACCAAAATTTCACACATATGGCTAACAATCTAAATATCACAATCAAGTTAATTAAGAAATCAATTTACGCTTTCAATGTGACATTCTCCACTGCTTTTGCCCTAACACTGGCATACCCTCCTTGGGGTTTCTCTTTTCCCAATGACTTAAGGCCACCTTCTCAATCCCGAGCTTGGTGCCTGGGGTCACCTCTCATAGTGCCCATTAGTCATACAATAAAGACCACCTTCTCAATCCCAATATTGGTGTCTGGGGTCACCACTCATGGTGCCCATGGGTTTTCCCTCATGGGCTTGACCTTTTGGCATCATCCATAAGGGTGGCATGTAGGTGCGAGAATACACACTTATACTATTATTGTGATAATCATAGTGACTTTATGATTTTTAGTATGAACATCCAAACTGATAGGTTGCATTCAATGCGATTAATCATCCGAAAAACCTTTGGGAAACTAATGTGATTAATCATAATTAACCACATACCTATCAGGCTGACTTGAGTGCAGAAATAATCCAACTAAGCAAGAAATCCAGTAAACAAGCAAGCAACCAAGATGATCGTGAAATATGCATCCAACTTTCCCTATCATTGATCATTCCATCAAGGTCTATTAAACCTAGCCCTCTTCCTAGTGTTTCTAATCCATTTTTAGGGTTTTCATTGCAGTTAGGGTTTTTCTTTCATTTTTATTACTACAAACCCTAATTAAGAAAAATAACTCACAAACCCTAAGGATCATAACCTATCCCATCTAACAGGTTTAGAATCATCATTTAACAATGCATTTTCACATATTTCGAATAAAATATAATATTTTCCTCTTTTACCCTAAATTAGGGTTTCTAAATGCTTTATCATTCATAATTGGTGTAAAACCCTAATCCATGCAATAATTCATCTAGATCTGGTTCAAGTTCATCATTAACGTTTCAATAGGTTACTGTCACTTATTTTCACCAATTAAGCATTATGAACTTCACCATTAATTTCAATTAGGGTTTCTAACATAATTTCAAACCACTTTTCAACTTAGCATACTTTTGCAAATAGTAACGAAATCAGGTTCTCAAACCATTTTTATTGTGTTCCTCATATTTTTCTGAGCAAAATAATATATTACTTCGCTATTTTTGGACCTTCCTATCACCTTCTACGGATTAAACAAGAAAAGCATATTGTACCTCAAAATTATGCCACGTGGCGGTTTGTTATTGGTCTGTTCTATTATAAGCCCAGTATGGTCTAGTTGGGGCACGGTTATCTCCCTCTAGACTGGCAAGTCCAGGAACGCATATCTTGTTCACCTGTCACCCTCCTCCTCACGCGAGAGGGGTTTCAGTCCCATGAAACCCCTACCACAGAGCGGTTGAGGGAGTGGCGGTAGATTCTTCTCCACACACCTGCTAGAACGTCTGTCTCCACTCTTGATCTTCACAAATAGCACAACAGACTGGGCGCCACCACCTCATCTGTGTCTTGGGCACCACTGCCTTGTCTGCATGAATCTACAGAGTACGGCAACACTACTTCCCTGGCCATCCATGCCGCCAGGCTACTCCTCCTTGCCTCTTGTGTGGCGAGGTGTTGCAGCGGCCAAAGCTGCCTTCTGATGACTTGTATGGGAGCCACCCATGGGTGATGGCAAGAGAAGGAAGGGATAAGCTATCACGACAGCCTTATAGAACTGACACACGATCTATAGCCAGTGCTCTGGCTTTGCTGTGGAGAACAGACCTCCGGCACCCACCCAGACATGGTATGGTATGACAATATTAGGGAGGACCTACAAGTCTATTCTAGAAACCAGAGAACAAGTCTTCTCCCCTACCTACTATTGGCCAAAAGAGTAGCAAGGTAACGATTTCTTTGATCAAGATGGATGTGAACTACATCCCTCCATGGTTCCTTATATAGGCATCAAAGGAGGAGCCCTAATGATTTTCATGAGGAGGGAGTGGGAGAACCAGGGACCTGGAAGAGGAGGCATGCATTCCTTCCTCTTAAATCTCATGAGTCATGATCTATCCACATAGGAGGATGTTTCTATTAAACACCATCACTACCCCTTTAAACTTCCTTTCTCATTATTTCCTTCTTTCTCTCCATCATTACAAGGAAGATGCCCCAAAAGATAGGGTACATGTGATACTTTATAAATTCATTTACCACTTTCTAAAAAAAGTATTAAAAGATGTTTCCTTTATATGCAACTCTTGGCATTTATTATATTCTTATTAAATCTTGAATTTGGCAAACGAAAGCCATCAAGGAAAACATATTCATCTGATACCCTTTGGGCAATTTTAATACTTAAACCATTCGGAAGGAATTTTGGACTCAAGATCTAGATTGTTCTTCTCTCTCTCTTGGGTATGTCCCCTTAAAACAAATATTTTTGTTTTATGGAAACTCCCCATTATGTTTATTGGGATTTCCTCTCATATCCAAAACTTATTCCTTTTTCATCCAAATTTTAGAGAATGTCTTGTATTAGCATTATCTACTCATATCCCAAGTTTGAGCCCCAAATTCCTAAGGAAAAGGGCATTATCTTCATGTGCAAGTTATCCTTTATTAAAGCTTATTTTAAGCATATTTTCTCCCTCTTAATCTTTCATTTTCTTTATTTTGATTCCTTTTATCATTGGAAACCAAATGGAGTCGAAATCTCATTCATGATGATTCCATTATCCATATTTCCACATATTTCTCATATTTTTATCATTATCTCAAATTTACTTCTTAATATTGCATTAATTGATTTCTTCTTTTTCTTTTAATTTGTTATTGGGCCCAATAGCCAATAAATCCCACTAAACAACCATCAAGGCTATTATAAATGAAATTCATTTATTCAAATCAAATCACACCATTATTTGCGCATTTATCTTTATTAATAGAAATTGCATTTCTCATCAAAAGAACACAAAATTTGGGGTTGTAATATCCTTCCCCTCTTATAAAATTTTGCCACCAAAATTCTATCAAGCAAACAAACAAATAAGGATAAGTGTTTCTTATGTCCATCATAGCTCCCATGTGGCCTCACCCTTTTCATGGTGCTTCCCAAGAACCTTCATCATCTCACATTCGTTCATCTGAGCTCTCTCTCACTATGGTATATCGTACCCTCACAGGTGACTCAAGACATTTCAGCCTCTCATGAAGCTAAATAGGTTCAGGGCATCAGCACATGGCTTGGGTAAATCACATAATGCTCTATATCAAACTCGTGGAATGCATTATACATCATGTTATCCTGAGAAGTAAGGCTAAACACAACCATTTCCACCAATCTATCCCATGTTTCGAGGACTCAGCTTTCTCAGCAATAGCTCAGAGGAGTTGGATTTTCATATCACATATTCTCCCACGGTGAACTACGTGTCAGTCTACTTTGCATTAGAGCATGACTCATGCCACCCCTGGGCTCTCTTCAACCATTGCACAATCAAAGCGAGTTCATCTATGCACACTATGGTCTTTTTCTGACCTTTGCGAGATCCCTTCACCAACATTATCTTAATGAAGTGGTGACCGACACAACCTCCCTTACAGAGCTTCTTTACATCTCTATATTGGCTATGGTGGTTATGATCACGTCTTACAGAGGACAAGAATTGTCTCTATGTATCACCTTGAACAAGCACCCATGCTCTCATCAGACTCTCTAGTCTAGATCATACTAACCATTAGTTAAGAGTGATAAACTGTACTAATATCGAGTTCTTAATGTACCTACTTCCACCGCATGGAAGTGAATCTTTAGGTTTACGTAAGAACTTTTAAACTCGCATCATGGTGTAGTTGAACCATCTCTCTCTCATATGTAGTTCAACTGGATCCGTCCCTTGACAATATTCTTTCTTTCTCCTGTCATCTAGGTAAGGCGATCTATCATAACCCATATTGCATCTTGACCTTCCTTGGTCTAGGGGAGACTTACCACAAAATCAATAGTGATGATCTCCCATTCCCTCTCGGGGACTCTTTATCTTCTATATCAACTCACTGGGTTACTGGTGTTGGTCCTTCACCTCCTGGCATGCATGGCGACAAGCCACCTGCAACTTCATCTTAGATATCCAAAGTACTACTACCACTTACTCTCTTAGTAAAACCACGGTGTATGGTGATCTTAAAATCATGATCTCATGTATGTCGTGACTGCTCAAGATTGATTCCTCAAAAACCCTTAACCACTCTAATCTGGGTTTCATCACCTTCTTTCCTAGAGAAGTGCATCTGAGGTTCTTTAACCATCCTTTTATCATGATAAGCCCTAGGCTGGATAACTAAGCAACCACTAACTCGGTCTATGAAATCGTTACATCTGAGTGTTAGCCAAACATATCTTACAAACTTAGGGTTCACCAATCCACCTCTCCCAGCCTTTTCACTAGCTAGACTAGGCAGTTGCATCTCAACAAGAGCATCCATTACCACCTTACATCCTTATGTATTAGGTAATGTTGAAGACATACACCTCCATGTATTCAACTTATTATCTCATCTCAAACTCTAAGTCTATCTTCATCAAGAAAACTCTGAGCTCATCCTCTTGGTTTTCGAACTCAACCTTGTATAACTTGCAAATTCCACATAGCTCAAGATAAAACACCCTCACAAGATGACTACCTTAGTTCTCTTTATGTTTGTAAACCATCTACATATCATTTACTCCACAAGGGTATGTTATCATCTCTGTCCTCATACCTCATTGCAACGTTCCAACTCACATCATCTTTGTCCTTGGTGTATGTCATGCGTACCGTCCTATCTCTAACTCCCATAACAAGAGGAAATAAGCATTTGGCAGTCATCCAAACACAAAGTTATTCTTGTTCCAAGAGTCGAGATGGTACATCCCACATTGCCAGTACACCTTCAAATCTAAGTTGATACGTGCAACTTATATCTCTACATCACAATCATTTCAATATCAAAGTTACTTCCATGGAAAACTCATCTCAAACCTACTTGGGTCACCACACAATCCTTGGTCATCTCCTCTAGGTCTGTAGAGTGTTGGCACTTTTGGGGGTCATCCCTCTTCCCTTATGCATCCAGAGAGTGCCCTACTCATCTGCCCTTTGGGTCCCATGAGTTCATGAAGGTGATCAATCTCCTAACCCATGGCCCTCAGACAGTGATAGTTGTTACCTCCCGACCCTATGGTCATGTGCAACTAGGGAATTAAGAAACTCCTACTTCCATTGGTATTATCCCTACCTGACCCTAGGATAGGCTTAGGATTCTAATATAGTACATGTCCAACTTAGAATCTTACCCAAGTCTCCATCATCTCTCTCTGCATTCTTGGGCTAACTTTCTTCCTTTCATAGGGGTCATGGCGACCTGCCTACCTTGGTCGGGCCCCATATCGGTTACCTCTATGGTAACACATCCAAATGCACATAGAGATGGTTATATATGGGTCTATAAGTTCATTCTCATACTATGTACTCTTCACTTACCTTCTCAAAATCCCATTAGACCTCTTAAGGTTACCTCAAAACCAACAAAAGTTGATTCATACCCTACAAAAGGGTCCTCTCCCAGGATGGGAGGAAACTATCTCTTGATAGCAACAAAGGTCGCAAACATCCTAGGGTTTACATCAAGATGAGTATGCTTAACCCTATCAAACTACTAAGGCACATATCTAGCAAGCAAACCACTTACTAAACCATGCTAGGTGTCCATGGTAGGTCCTACTTGTTCTCATTCCTCTATATAGCACTATCATATGCCACCAACCCATATCTGAGAGGTTCATCAAACATACACCTTAATCCAAGTGGTTTCCCATTCCTCTAGACATGAGGAGTGCCATGCTCAAATCTATGGAAACTCAAATCTCGTCATGAACATCAGGTACACCCAGCACTATTACTTCCCCTCTTAAGTCTAGGCACCCTAGGTTCACTTTTCTGATGTCCAACTATATGCTCAACCATTAGACCACTAACCAAGCATGTACAAGGTATAACATGTATGTCCTATTATCATTCCGCTTGAAAAACACTTCAGAGTGGAGTCCTCCTCAAGGACAACCAACTAGGTGTAAGGCCTCACGACTATTACTAAACCCCTTCAGGGTGTAAGGAACTTCTTCTTCCTAACCCTAGAAGGTGAACACCTATACCATAGGCAAATAGGTATCAGCAGCCTCATCTTCACTCTAGGGTTTGGTTCCTCTAAAGGCAACCAAGATACCATCATCCTCCAGGGATCATGCATGAGGCAACCGCAACCATCCACTTAGGTCACATCGTCCTCCACTCCCCACTATTCATCATATCTCAGAGACTAAGCTTCCAACCTTCTTGCTTGCATCCTACTCTCTCTCTCTAGAGCTAACCCTACAAACAACCTTACTACTAGAGGTCCTCTCTCGATTAAGGATCAATCTCACAAGCATACCCCTACATGGGTGAAGCCTATGTTCAAACTTATGTTCGCTCAAGATAATCCATAGCCCTTTATGCTTATCTCATAAGCCATCCATCATGCCCTTCAGGCCTGGGTGTTTAACCTACTACCAATACTATTAATGTACTCTGGGTGCATACTAAGCCATGCTCAAATAAACCCATATGGTTTCTATAGGTTCTTCACTAACCTCATCATCGAAGGAGCTATCCTTCACACTAACATGCATGACCCTTTCCAGGGTTGGGTCGCCAAAGGCACTAGGTCATCCAACCTCACATGGCTCATATCGTCATGAGTATTAAAACTAAAAGCATCTCCACTCACACACATGGTCTACCATGACATATGACTCATCATGCCATCTCTCAGCATCATCCTCAAAGGATATGCCAGGTCTCTACTTATAATGGAGGTCTCTACCTCTAATACTAACTCTCTACTCGTCCTCCTGGCCAGGGGGTCTAACCTCAGGTCTCTCCTGAGGTCATGACAACACATGTCATACGACCTAAGTATGCAAATATTCTTCAATTTACGATTAAACTTTTAAGCTTATGTCCATGACATCTTATTTAAATGCTTTTCATTAATTTGGTGGAGGATTCTTTAAACCTTATCAATTTTACCCATACCTCGAGAGGGTGAGGAAGAGAGAGAAAAACCCTAAACCTCAAAATCTTAACATAATTGGGGTTAAGAAGGGATGAAAATAGATGAGAGAGTCCTAAAGGTATCTTATTTTGAGTCAAATCCTGAGACATTGGTCAGGCAGTCACACAAATTCGGGAGTCCTCATATTCTGACTAGAGGTGTGAAGGAAAATCTTGCCAACCCCCGGGCGTGATCCTTTTCTAGACACCTCTGTCTTTCGGAAAATCCTCTAATAACTCCCTTGGATCTATGGAATTTGTAAAATTTAATAATTACTAAAGATTAAATGAGGAACCAATGCTCTGATACCAAATGTAGCGACCCTACCTCCCGGCAACCCCCACATAAGGGAGACCAAGATGACAGAGCCATTATCCCAATAAACCGGATCAAAGGTTCGACAAATAATCAATAATAATTATGAAATTCTACCAAATTAAAATGAAAATTGGTATAAAATAAAACTTTGCATACCTTTTTCAAAAACTTGGATTTCTAATTTCTATCCACATCTGGACTCTATTCTAACTAATCCTCCTTGCACTTTATTTCTTAATTCCACAATATGCCACTTTACTATTTGTCCTTTTCAATTTGTACCTAAAACACCGACAAACAAAACGTCGGTCAGCATATAGGAATATGTCGGTATGTGGGGACAACCAAAATTTCACACATATGGCTAACAATCTAAATATCACAATCAAGTTAATTAACAAGTCAATTTACGCTTTCAATGTGACATTCTCCACCGCTTTTGCCCTAACCCTGGCATACTCTCCTTGGGGTTTGTATTTTGCCAATGACTTAAGGCCACCTTCTCAATCCCGAGCTAAGTGCATGGGATCACCTCTCATAGTGCCCATTAGTCATGCAATAAAGACCACCTTCTCAATCCTGAGCTTGGTGTTTGGGGTCACCACTCATGGTGCCCATGGGTCTTCCCTCCTGGGCTTGACCTTTTGGCATCATCCATTAGGGTGGCATGTAGGTGCGAGAATACACACTTATATTGTTATTGTGATAATGATAGTTACTTTATGATTTGCAGTATGAACATCCAAACTAATAGGTTGCATTCAATGTGATTAATCATCCAGAACACATTTGGGAAACTAATGTGATTAATCATAATTAACCACATACCTATCAGGATGACTTGAGTGAAGAAATAATCCAACTAAGCAAGAAATCCAATAACCAAGCAAGCAACCAAGATGATCCTGAAATATGCATCCAATGTTCCCTATCATTGATCATGCCATCAAGGTATATTAAACCTAGCCCGCTTCCAAGGGTTTCTAATCCACTTTTAGGGTTTTCATTACAATTAGGGTTTTTCTTTCATTTTTATTACTACAAACCTTAATTAAGCAAAATAACTCACAAACCCTAAGGATCATAACCTATATCATCTAACAAGTTTAGGATCATCATTTAACAATGCATTTTCACATATTTCGAATAAAATATAATCTTTTCCTCTTTTACCCTAAATTAGGGTTTCTAAATGCTTTCTCATTCATAATTAGTGTAAAACCCTAATCCATGCAATAATTCATCTAGATCAGGTTCAAGTTCATCATTAGCATTTCAACATGTTACTACCACCTAATTTCACCAATTAAGCATTATGAACTTAACCATTAATTTCAATTTGGTTTCTTAACATAATTGCAAAGCACTTTTCATTAACTTAGCATACTTTTGCAAATAGGAATGAAATCAGGTTCTCAAACTATTTTTATTGTGTTCCTCATATTTTTCTAAGCAAAATAATCTATTACTTCGCTACTTTTTGACCTTCCTAGCACCTTCTATGAATTAAAAAAGAAAAGAATAGTGTACCTAAAAATTATGCCACATGGCAGTTTGTTATTAGTCGGTGTTGTTATAAGCCCAATATGATCTAGTTGGGGCACAGTTCTTTCCCTCTAGGCCAGCAGGTCCAGGAATGCATCTCATGTTTGCCTGTCACCCTCCTCCTTGCGCGAGAGGGGTTTCGGTCCCACACAACCCCTGTCGTAGAGCGGTTGATGGAGCGGCGGCCGATTCTTCTCCACGCACCTACTAGAATGTCCATCTCCGCTCTCCATCTTCACGACTAGCACAATAGACTGGGCACCACCACCTCGTCTGTAGCCTGGGTGCCACTGCCTTGTCTGCATGAATCTGTAGAGTATGATAACACTGTTGCCCTGGCCATCCATGTCGCTAGGCTACTCCTCCTTGCCTCTCGTGTGGCGAGGTGTTGCATCGGCCAAATCTGCCTTTTGATGACTTGTATGGGAGCCTCCCATGGGTGATGGCAAGAGGAGGAAGGTATAACCTATCATGACATCCTTTTAGAACCAATGCACCATCTTTATCCAGTGCTCTAGCTTTGCTGTAGAGAACAGACCTCCGACAGCCACCGAGACATGGTATGGTATGGCGTGATTAGGGAGGACCTACGGGTCTATTCTAGAAACCAGAGAACGAGTCTGCTCCTCCACCTACTATAGGCCAATAGAGTAGCAAGGTAACGATTTCTTTCATCAAGAAGGATGTGAACTACATCCCTCCATGGTTCCTTATATAGGCATCAAAGGAGGATCCCTAATGATTTTCATGAGGAGGGAGTGGGAGAACCAGGGCCTGCAAGAGGAGACATGTGTGCCTTCCTCTTAAATCTCATGAGTCACGATCTATCCGTATAGGAAGATGTTTCTATTAAACACCATCACTACCCCTTTTAACTTCCTTTCTCATTCTTTCCTTCTTTCTATCCATCATTACAAGGAAGATGCCCCAAAAGATAGGGTACATGTGATATTTTATACATTCTTTTACCACTTTCTAAAAAAAGTATTAAAAGACATTTCCTTTATATGCAACTCTTGGCATTTATTATATTCTTATTAAATCTTGAATTTGGCAAACGAAATCCATCAAGGAAAACATATTCTCATATGATACCCTTTGGGCAATTTTGATCCTTAAACCATTCAGATGAAATTCTGGACTCAAGATCTAGATTGTTCTTCTCTCTCTCTCTCTTGGATATGTCCCCTTAAAACAAATATCTTTATTTTATGGAAACTCACCATTATGTTTATTGGGATTTCCTCTCATATCCAAAACGTATTCCTTTTTCATCCAAATTTTAGAGTAAGTCTTTTATTAGCATTATCTACTCATATCCCAAGTTTGAGCCCCAAATTCCAAAGGAAAAGGGCATTATCTTAATGTGCAAGTTATCCTTTATTAAAGCTTATTTTAAGCATATTTTCTCCCTCTTAATCTTTTATTTTCTTTATTTTGATTCCTTTTATCATTGGAAACCATGTGGAGTCGAAATCTCATTCATGATGATTCCATTATCCATATTTCCACATATTTCTCATATTTTTATCATTATCTCAAATTTTCTTCTTGTTATTGCATTAATTGATTTGTTCTTTTTCTTTTAATTTGTTATTGGGTCCAATAGCCAATAAAGCCCACTAAGCAACCATCAAGGCTACTATAAATGAAATTAATTGATTCAAATCAAATCACACCATTATTTGCTCAGTTATCTTTACTAATAGAAATTGCATTTCTCATCAAAAGAACCCAAAATTTGGGGTTGTAACAGACCTCAAGTGAAAAAATTCATAGAGAAAACCTCAAAGTTTGTATAATGAAGAATTGCATTATGTTTTCAAATGATAAATAAACAAGGAAAATCATCATTTAAAGAAAAGAATACTACATATCAATATTTTCATGTAGGAGAGAAAACATACATATATAGCATTCAATCAAGATAACCTTCTTCATATAATTATAAAAACCATGTATACCTAAGTATATTGGTTTATAACTTATCCTTGTCGATCTAGATCGCAAGCAACACCAAATTAATAACTTCAGTGGTATTAAAACTAGGTTCAACATGTTTCTTAGTTATTAGGTCCATGATTAGGGTTTGGTCAAACCTAGGTTCAAATTTTATGATTTATAGTTTATCATAAAGGTATGTTTCAAGTTTCATGTAATTTTGTGGTACCACATACTTTCAATGATTGTAAAAGGTTTAATACTTATATAACATGTTAAGGTCAAAAGACTCATAACAGGACAATAAGATTATGATTCACCAATTCATGATATTTGGACAATAAAGGGTATGTGGATCAGAAAAATAATGATATATGGAGCACATATCAAAGTAGGTGGATGTTTCCCTAAGTCTAAGATCCTTATAGTTGAACTCATGATCCAACATCATCATACATGTAATCCTCATTATACTTCACTTATATCATTAAGGATAAACATCTAGCTTAGGTGAAACGTACAAATAAAGGTAGTTATGTAGATTATGATATTCCTAGATTTAAATGGATAAATCATATGATTTGAATCTTGATAAAAATTTATGCACGAGAACACAAAGCAAGTCGCTTTAGATCACATTGTCACATTTTGGATTAGATGTCACATACACCATTACATTATGAAGTGGTGCACTATTGAACATCATTGTCGCAAGGCATCAAAAATATAATTTTTTGAAGATAGGGTTAGGATGCATGAATAGGTGAAAGTCATTATAAGATTAACGTATTATTATGTATGAGTCACATTCATGCATTTGATAACACATGGACCAAATAACTGCATAAGAAGATAAATAGTGGCTATTGTGTCATGGAGTGACATATCTTATTGTTTTCAACTTAGGATAAGATTTAATGTCAATTTGAAACAAGATTAGAAAATTGACTAAGGTTCAAAATTCAATTCTATTAAAAGTCATATTTATGAATAGGGTCATAAGAAGAACATGGGGTGATTACGGTATCCATTATTCTCAAAAGATCATCACGTTTATTGATTTGAGAAGAAGTAGGTAGGTTGAAACTTTATGATCCATGACTAGTCATATAAATTCATTTGATATATTCAACATTGTAAAAGTTTACAAATGAGGACAATAGTGACTATTCATGGGGATTTTGGATTAGGAATTAGCTTTTGTGCAGTTCTTCTTATCTTGATCAATTTGATATATAGGTTTGCATCATTTGCCCATGGTATCTAGGAGATATTGATTTTGGAATTTTGTGTCAACAACTATAGTGAAATGGAGGCGGGAATACCTCATAATTTGCCGTCAATCTTGGGCGTCATTGATGAATTTGATAGTCATGATTTGGGCCCCTTTCTCCTCTCTAGGCCGCACACATGGCAACACAGGGTTTGGGACTCAAAAATTTGATAGTCGTGATTTGAGCGTCATTGATGAATTTGATAGTCGTGATTTGGGCCCCACTTCATCTCTCTCTAACCAACACTTAGGGTTAGGGTTATCATCATCCTTAGAGGATGTGCCTGGTCTCTACTTGTAATGGAGATCTTTATCTCCAAGATTAACTCTCTTTATCTATCCTCCTGACAATAAGGCCTAGCCTCAGGTCTCTTCTGAGGGCATGACAACTTATGTCATATGACCTAAGCATGTATCTATCCTTTAGTTTACGCTTAATCTATTAAGCTTATGTCCATAACATCTTATTTACATGCTTTTCATTAATTTGGTGGAGGATTCCTTAGACCTTATTAACCTTACCCATACCTCAAGAGGGTGAGGAGAAGAGAGGAAACCCTAATCCTTAAAGTCCTTAACATAATTTGAGTTGAGAAGGGATGAATCAAGATGAGAAAGTTCTAAAGGTATCTTATTTTGATTCATACCCTAAGACTTTGTCCAGGCAGTCACACGGATCTAGGAGTTCTTGTATTCCGACTAGAGGTGCGGAGGAAAATATTGCCAGCCCCCGGTCGTGATCCTTTTCTAGACACCTCTGTCTTTTGGATAATCCTCTAATAACTCCCTTGGGTTCTATGGAGTTTGTAAAATTTAATAATTATTAATGGTTAAGTGAGGAACCTACGCTCTGATACCAAATGTTATGACCCCACCTTCCGGTAACCCCCAATTAAGGGAGATCGAGAGGTCAAAGTCGCACCCATAATTTTTGGATCAAAGGTTCAGCATTTAACCAAGAACAATTATTAAATTTTAACAGACTATACTGGAAAGATGGAAGAAAATAAAATTTTGCATACCTTTTGAAAATTTAGATCTCTAAACTTCTATCCTCATATGAATTTCTACTCTACTAATCCTCCTTGTATTTCAATTCAGGTATTTCACAATATGACAATTTACTGTTTGTCCTTTTATCTTGTACCGAAAATGCTGACAAACAAAATGTCGGTCAGCCAAAGCTGGTATGTGGGGAAAACAATAATCTGCAATTATCCATAAAAATGTATTGCAATCAATTAGCATTTAATAAACAACTTTTTGATTTAAATATAACTATGTGATCCATGTGTACCCTATCCCATGTGTTGTCCCTGTAGTGGACCTGAATACTACCTTCCTTATGATAGATCCCCATTATACCCCTCATGATCCCACCTAATAGGTGAATCAGTTTCTAGGGCTGAGTCACATGGCACTACTCGTAGGTAGCCCACTCCTTAACTCATGGCATGCTAAGAGTTTCATGGAACTACACGTGTGTAGCCCAGTTTCTAACTCATGATAACCTAGACCTTACTCTAGGTTACCCTATTCAGCCTTTGCATAGCCACAGGGGTGAACCCAGAACTAAGCCAGTTATATATCTATATTCCTAGTGATAGTCATAGTCACTCTATATTTTGCATGAAATAAAAGCATCCAATAGTTATTTCAAGCCATGAGGGAAACGTGGATAAAATCCTCAGAAAACTAGTCGGGATATTCATAAGTGTAACCACATACCTGTATTGCAGATTCAGATAGAAAATTAATTTGTAGAGAGAGAAAATCCAATCAATGAAGCAAACTGCATAGAAATCCTGAAATAAAAGTACAAGTTTACTTTTATTAATATTTATCCAATTTCATCATATCCCTTAGGGTTTCTATTCCAATTTTAGGGTTTCCTTGGAAATTAGGGTTTTGCCTCCATACTTAATTATTAAGAACCCTAATTCATCAAATCTACTACAAACCTTTAAATTCTCTCATTTTAATATTCCTAATAGTCTTAGGATCATTATTTAGTAATTTACTTCCTTAATCCAAATTAACTTGGTTTTCTTTTTCTTTTACCCTAAATTAGGGTTTCCATATACATTACTTTTTCATTTATAGACAAAAACCCTAAACTAACCAATTTTGTATGAAAAATGGATGAAAAGTCCATGTTATCAATTAACAGGTTGATAACCCTCAATTTAACCTATTTAGTTACAAAGAATCATCCTTTATGTACAATTAGGGTTTTTAATTAACTTGTAATACCTTTTTCTAACAAAATAAGGCACTTTTGCAAAATGAAATATAATTAGGTTCTTAAACCATTTTTATCAGGTTCCTTGTATTTTTCTACCCAACTTTCATATATGAAGTTCCTTCATATGAGGTTCCTAGCTATTACTATGATTTTAGCAAGGACAAGCAATTTCTGGATTATTTGGCAGAGAGAGGAAATTACCGAATTTCTCTGGTCGTTTGATCTGTGCGCCAAAGAACCTCACCTTGATCTGAAGCTCCATGTTGAAGGTCTCCACTAGCGCTGAGACGTGTGCGGCTACGGGCTGTCATCCGTGGGATGGCGCTCGGGTCCACGATGGACTCTGATCTGAGGCCTCGCGTCAACTCGCTCCACTCAGTGAGTTATCTCAACGCGCGCCTCGTGAGGTTGTTAGATCTCACGTCGGCCCACTGTACTCCAAGATCTAATGGCTCCTACTTTCGGTCCTTCTCTTCTCCTTGCTTTGAACCTACGACAGCGCTGCGGCTGGGGCTCATCGGAGCAAGGTCAATCGCGAGAGGGAAAGGGATCTGAGACTCGAGAAGCTGCCGCCAGGGTTTGTGAGGGTGAGAGCAACCACTCGAGGGCCTATTTATAGGCTATGGGGGTCTCTACCTAGGGTTTCTTAACCTCGTCATCTACATATCCTTTTCCCAATTGGGTGTTTCATGTAGACACTTCCAAAGATCCGAAAACCAGGGTTGGGAGAGTTCGTATCCCTCTCCCGAACTCTTTGGGAAGGTTTCCAAGTCTGCACATCCATCAGGTTGCGAGGAAATGATGGGGAAAAATCCCCTGTGATCGTGCTACAATCTGCATCCCTCTGGGACTCTAGACGATGAGCTGGGTCTGTTGGATCAAGATCCAACGGTCACTATCATCCGCGCTCAAACAAAAGGGGAAAGATTTCTCAAATTCCCAAGGAAAAAAATCCTATTTTGAATATAATCTTGAGAAATCGATAACTCCCAATTCTTAACTCCTTTTTGCTTCAAATTTCAAGGGAACCTATTTTGTGCTTTTATTTTTCACCCAGCAAAAATTGGAATCATTATCTTAATTAAACGGTTCCTTTTCTTTAGTTGTAAGAAAACACCTTTTTATTCATATTTTCCTCATATTCTTTATTTCCCTTGCTATTATATAATTATCCTGAGTTCCTTGAACCCCAACGAACCTTTATAACTTGAAATCCTATTTTAAGAATATATATTTTAGCCTTTAAATTATCCTTTATTCATTTTCTTATATATTCCATTATCCCATTGAATTCCTTTTTCATTTCTTTTTCATTTTCTTTCAATTGGGCTTAATGGCCAATAAGGCCCATCAAGAAAGCATGCAAGGCTATTATACACGAAATTCAATCAAATCACAGCATCCAAATCAACCATGGATTTCATTTATCTTTTTAAAAAGAGATTTACAAATCTCATTACATGTTGTAGAAAAATGAGGTTATAACATCCTCCCCTCCTTACAGGAATTTTATCCTCAAAATTCATCAATTAAACAAACAAATTGGGATATGTCTTCTCCCTAGACCTAACCCAAGAGGCATGAAATCACTCTTTGGATTTGCCTTCTAGAGGTTTCCACATTTTTCTTTTATCAAATATTCAATTATTCATTCACTAAATGAATTTTCTTGTTATTTGGGCCCAATAATCAACAAAGACCACAACACAAACATCAAGGCTATGGTAAACAAAATCCATGTATTCAAAACAAATTATATCATTATTCGTTCATATATCTTTAATATGAGAAATTACATTTCTCACCAAATGAACCCAAAATCAAGGTTGTAACACTCCCATTACGGCCTAGATGGTCCTGTCACTCACATAGATGTCGTGCTATGGGCTCCACTTGGTAGAAAACTATAGCCTCTACCTTTGCTTGATGTTCAGTGCATTTGAGTATCGAACCTCTATGGCGTAACTGGTGCTTGAAACCTGGGTTTCTTGAAACTTCGAGACCCCTATCCCTAGAACTGGGTAGGTACTTTCCTACTGTTAGCCTCATGTTTCTCAATCATAGATCTCTCTATCCACTTAACTGACTCCATGAAGTTGGAAAACCTCTCTCTATTCTCTAGAGAAGCTACAGGTGTGGTTAACTCAGTGTTCATACCCTTCTCAAAATGTCGAATCCTCTCCCCATCCATAGTAGCTATGTGTCGACAAAACCACAGAAGATCCATGAACTTTTCTTCATACTCACTAATCTTCATCGGTCCTTGTATAATCTGCTCAAACTTTGAGATCTTCTCATCTAGATAAGTCTTTAGAAAGTATCTACTGACAAACTCACATCAGAATTTTTACCATTCAACCTAAACACTAGGTCTTTTCTCCTCTTAAATGGCCCACCAATGGCCAGTGCTTCCTTTTAAAAGGTACATTGCATGTCTAATATTATCAGTTTCTAGTATGCTAAGGATTCTAAAGGCTTTCTCTAGCTCAGTGTGCCATGAATTTGCATCTATTGGGTTCGTTGTTCCAGCATATTTAGTGGCTCCTACCTGGCATAATCGCTCAAAGGTTTTACCAGATCCATGTCCTTCATTGGGAACTAGTGCCCTAGGTGCTGGTGCTGGTATCTGATCAACCGTATGCATCATCGTGCTCATGAACTGCCCAAAAAGAGCATGAAAGGTTGGGTTTTCTAGCATGGCTTGATCAAGATGGGGATTATCAGGCACTAGTTCCTCTCTAGCCTAATCCCTTGCACCTCCTCCTGCTACAGCAACACTACTCTTAGCAACATGTTCTTCGTGTGCTCCAACCATCTTTTGGCATTATTGTTGCCTAAATTGGACATTATTAAACCCTTTGTTTTGATGATGACAAACATTTCATTCTTATGGAACTAACTTGTTATTTGAGAATTTCAGGGATAAACAAACAAGGAAGTGGATAGTTGAAGAACAATACAAATTGGAAGATAAACTTGATTAGACTACTTATATTTTCATGATTGTACTCAATGTAAAAACTTGTACAAGTATATAATGTACAAGCACATAGATATCCTATAAATCAAGTGTTAGATCTTCTCTATCCACTCACAACACCTAGATAGATACTTTCCCTAAGTTAGAATCACAATTACACATTCATACTCACACTTAGTAAATGATTTAACATATGTTAAAATAGGGACACTCTCGGTCGACAAAGTCCTCAACTGAGACACTCTCGGTCGACAAAGTCCTTGACCGAGTATAGCCCTTCCAATAGGTTCTATAGACGTTAGACTGAGTTAGGAAAGTGGTTGGAAGTTGGAAATGAATGTTGCAATATGCTTACACCAGACCTTTCCTCGGTCGATGAAGTTCTCAACTGAGAGACACTCGGTCGACAAACTTCTCGATCGAGATAGGTTCTGGACTGCACTTTTCAAAATTAAATAACTAGTCGTTGCAACAAAATTAGTGGACATATAACGTCTAGTTGAGCACTAAGAACATCCTAGAAAGTGTCTAGAACGTCCCTAGACCCTTGTAAGTCATTCCTATAAATAGGACATGCCTTACACTCAAATCACTTGAGCATACATACTTGCAATTGAGAATCAATACATTTGAGCAATTGAGCAATCCTTCAATTGCAAATCATATCCATAAGATGACATTATGTGTCCTATAAGCTAGCATCTCCTACCCACTACTCTTTCACATTCATACACATTGGATAGGAGATCAAAACACTTGATATAGGATTCAAGCCTTGTGCTAAAGTGGTAAAGTATATTTTTCCTACTTCTTTCTTGTTCCCTTGTATTACTTGTATTCTCTTTTTCTATTCCTAGGTTGGAGGCTGCGAAAAGGAGGTTATTGGAGCTTCTTCGGGTGGTGAAGGTAGCTCGGTGGACTTGAGGTTACTTTAAGAAGGTTGTCTCAAGGGTGAAGCTACTTCAAGAGGAAGGCTACTTCAAGGGGAAGCTTGGAGTTACTTCGAGGAAGGCTGCTTCAAGGTGTTATTGAGACTACTTCTAGGTGAAGGCTATCTCAAGGGTTGTGAAGGTAGTTGTATCTTATGTAACATCCTCAAAGGTAATAAAATACAAATGCTTTCAAAATCCCATTTGGGAACAACTGGGTAGTGGACTGACTCCCTTAGTATTTGCTAAGGGTGGAACCACTCTAAACACCTTGCCTCCTTCTCCAATATTTTTTTGGTTGCTTGGTTAAATTATTTTTAAATTATCATTAAACCCTATCCCCCCTCTAGTGTTTTTCAATTAGTATCAGAGCAGGTCTTCATGGAGCCTTAACATGTCTTGAAGAATGGGGGATGGTGTGCTCAACAACCTGAACTTGGAAGGAACTTACGTATCTCATCCACCACCGTTCCGATGGAAGCAATTACAACTATTAGAAGAGAAGGATGCAATTTTACTTACAAGGCATCAGCTGGGAGCGTTGGAGGATGGTGTCTACCCCTTATGAGCTTCTTGAGACTGATAATGTCACATGGGATGCCAATACAGTATGACAAGCTCAACTGAATGCCAAGGTTGTAAGTATTTTATATTGCTCTATTTTGGTAAGTGAATTTAATAGGATTTCCTCATGTGAAACTACAAATGATATATGGCATAGACTTTCCATTACACATGAAGGAACCATACAAGTTAAAAATTCTAAGATTTGTATGCTTAAACAAAAATTTGAACAATTTCATACACAACCAAATGAGTCTATTGGTGATATGTATGCACGATTTTCTACTATTGTTAATGGCTTAAGTGCATTAGGAAAATTCATAAGTGAAGAAGATCAAGTCTCAAAGATTCTTAGGTCTTTGCCTCCAAAATACAAGTTGAAAGTGACAACCATTGAACAAGAAAATGACCTAACCAAACTAAAGATGGAACAGCTCATTGGAAATCTAGAAACTCATGAAGTTACCTTAGAGGAGGAAGAAAGACGAGAGCCTGAACTTCAAAAGGATAGAAGGAAGGATGTAGCCCTCAAAGCAACAAAATGTATCACTCAAGAAAGTGATGGAACAAGTGAAGGAGATGATGAAGAAGATTCACTCATTATCAATGCTAAGAAATATAAAAGGTATAGATCTAACAAAAATTCTAGTGTTTCTTCTTCTCTTAGGTGCTTTGAATGAGGCTAGAAAGGACATGTCAAAAATGAGTGTCCTAAGATAAATAAAGGGAAGAAAGTTTCTTCCAAGAAGAAGGGAGAGAAAGCATACAAAGCTGCATGGGATGAGTCAAGTAATGATAGTGAAAGTGGAAAAGAAAACATAGAGTGTCTTATGGCCAACGAAGATGAAAATGAAGACTCAAATGAGGTAAGTCTACTTGATTTATCAAAAGAAGAATTAATTTCTAGTATTGATGAATTGCATGAAAAATATATTGATTGTAAAAATAAACTAAAAAGAGTTACTAAAACTAATGAGGATTTGTATGCTAAATTAAATGATCTTGCTTTTGAAAAGAAAATATTATTTCTGAAAATTCTACCTTGAAATCATCTTTCAATGAATGCAATATGAAGTTGCTTACTCTAGAAACAAACTATGATTTTCTTTCTCAAGGAAAGGTTGAATTTCTTGCCAAACTAAATGATTTTCATACTCAACCTATCTTGTGTACTCATCTAGATTATGATGCTATTGTTAATGAAAGAGATGCTTTATCATCTAATCTAGACCAAGCAAAGTTAGAAATCAAAAGGAAAATGGATGAAATTGTTAAATTACAAAAAGAAATTAGTAGCTTGAGAAATAATGATGTTCTTGATAAGATCCTACAAAATTCTTCTGGTCATATTGGAAGGAGTGGTTTAGGATATATTCCAAAGGAAAAATCTTATCAACCTAAACCTAGGAGAACACAAGCACCCAAAACCAATATCATGTATGTACCCAAGAATAACTCAACTCAAAATCTTAGAAAGAGAAATGAAATTGATTCCATTTGTTGTCACTATTGCTTGCGCCTGGGACACTATTCTTTTTCATGCCCATACAAAAAAAAGGATGTTGAATTAGTTTGGGTTCCAAGACCCCAAACTTAGCAAAATTGAATATGATTAAGTTGAGATTTGACCTAAAACCTCATTTGAAAATCTTAATATCTTATCTCAACTAAATAGAATGGTACCTTAGCATATTCAATGATTTAAGCTCAAACTGACATAAAGAAATTATTGAAAACAAACAGAAACAACCTTGGTCGACAAATAGTTTGACCGATACTCTCCTCGGTCGAGAAAGTATTCGACCAAGGGAATACTTGTATCATATCTTAAATCTATTGTAAAAATAGTAACAATCCCGGTCGAGCAAATCTTCGATCAAGACAACATCGGTCGAGAACATTGTCGACCAAGAAATCTCCTATTTCAACCTGTAAAACAGCCACACTCTCGGTTGACAAAATCTTCGACCAATACTGTTACAACCCGGTCTTTCGGAGCAATATCTTTATCATATATGATTAATATCTTACTTAAACAATTTCATATTTAAATAACCACAAAAGAAAAGGATGAAAGAATATATTTCTAAACATAATGCTATTAGGAAAAATAAATAAAGGTCGAATGGAGGGAAAAAAAAGTTGCGCCAATATTTCACAAAATGTAGGCAAAAAGATACATATCAAAAAGAAATATATGTGACCAGTTTATTAGGCCTACAAGGGTCAATATGTGAAAATAGGACCTATATGAAAGATTTATTTAAACTGCAAGGACCTATTCGTATTAGACAATTTTCCAATATTATTCTTACAATTTTCACCATTTAAAAAGCTCAGCCATACGCTCTTTTCTCCTCCTCGTACTCCCTCCCTTTCTACTACTACTAAAACGATCCCTCACTCTCCACCCACCTCACGCATCTCTCTCTCTTTTTTTTTATTGGCTAAGACCCCACCCACTCATATAGCCGGTGCTGTACGCAGCACCTTTTCTCCCTTGTTTAATCAATTACTCAACTGAATCAACTACTCAGCATCAGCAGCGTTGTGATTAATAGAATCATAAAATGACAGCTGTCTCTACAAAGCGGCCACCCATACCGTCTCTGTCCCCCACGTTTGGTCTCCCAGCTAATAAACAGCTGACGCCTGCGGGCCCACCACCGGAAATCAAATGCCATACAGTCTTTTCTCTCTCCCCGAGCAGCGCCACTACAGTATCTTCTCCTCCCCCTCCGATAAATCCCATCGCCGGACTGCTGGAAACTGCACCAGCCAGTATAATCAATATTGTGGCGCCTACAGGACACCAAATCCGTTGGGGAAAAGTGTGTTGGAACCGTATGAAGATGGCGGATGCAACCGACCTCATCTCCACCGCCCATGCAAACGCCTGTGAGACTGCCACCATTGCACCACCATACCGCCGGAGACGACGGGGAACGTGCCAGTGTGCTCCCTAGCCTACATACTACCTCCTATCGCCGCCCAGGACGTCATGTCAACTTTTCTATGCCATAACAAGGAACTGTGAGCCGTCAGAACCAACCTATACAAAGCCCCCATGCCACCTATGACCTCGCCGGCCATGGTCGCCGGAGATGACGTTGTGAGGACGACAACCCTATACTAATGCTTCATTACGGAAATGCATCCTATTCGCGCATCTCGAGAACAGGAAGCTAGAAACACCTACGAACTAGCCCTTAGCCTCCCCATTCCCTATGAAATGACTCTAGCACGACCATGGATAAGGAAGAGATCTAGATGAAGTACCATCCTACTTTGGCCGACCTCAGGAGTAAGAACCGACCCTCCATCGCTATAAATAGCTACCTGATGTTCCTGGACGTCCTATGCTCAAGATAGAATCCACAACACTAGGTGAACAAACACCTTGACCACTTATTCACTTTCCTAAAAGTTCACCTTGCCTAAGACAAAAATCCACCTCCACACTCCCTTCCCTATCAATCACAACACCATACCCATCATCCATAAACCCAAAAGGTCTCAATTGTAGCTTGTCCACTCATTATATATACCAAATAAACCATAAACAACACCTTCTTTTCTACTACCACCAAAGGAGATCAAAGAAAAGAAATAACTAGGCTCAAGACCATCATTCAAGTGTACCCACATTCATACCTCGTCAAGGTAGGGAGTAAAACTTCTTCTTCTGAGTCCACACTCAAATCACCTTCTTACACTACAGTTTTTGAATAATATATTTGATTCACATACAAGGTTGAGTAATTCATTCAAAGATCTTATGGATTTTAACAAAGAAGTCTTTTATCGCATTTCATTTACAAATCTAGTTCCTTTCAACAACTACACCTTTTGTGCTATAATATGTGTCGCTCTCTTAAAAATTAGTATCACAGTGAAGTTTTAGCATAACTTGCGCTTACACCATACAAATTGCAATATTGTGAATATCGACAGTTTTCCTCATGTTTTGTCAAAAATTTGAATATCTATAGTTTAGAGAATGATAAAAAGATTAAATTGTTGAGATTCTTATCATGACTTGTTAAGCTATGATTAAAATAAGTTATTATTGAGATTCCACCACTGAAGAGTTGGTTCTACAGTCCTAGAGCAGGTCAAGACCGGAAGATCGAGATTGATATGTTATGTTTGGATCCGGATCGTATCCTTGGGATGGTGAAGGGAGGAGGGATAGCCTTTCCCTTGCAACTACCCCACCTTGAGGGCAGTCGAAGTGTTGCTGGTCTGTGAGATAAATCATCAAAGGTTGTGTATAACGACCGCTGAGGTGACGGCACCTGCACTAGGCCGCCAGACCATGGAGAGATAGGGTTGTAGACCGACCCCACCTCGAGGGCAGACTGAGGGCTGCAGGACTACCCTTCGAGTAGGCATCAAATTCGGGGCCTACAAACCACACCAGCTATGTGCGGTGGGACAGAGGAAGCTGTGAGGGTAGAATTGGCACACGTGAGACCGATGTCTTTGTGATAGGGCAGTGTGCAAAGTGATATTGTTGATTTGTTACTTATGGTCTATATGACCTTAGCTGTGGTTGCAGGCCACGAGCTAGATCTAGGGTTGGATAACAATCCCTCTGGACTGAGTGGGGAATGATACAATAAAATAAATTAAATGATAACTGCTAGATTTATTAAGTATTGTACTTCACTATCACATGTTTCAATTTCCATACCACATGACCAGTTTTTATGTTTTTTTTATTTATTTATAATTTTATACATGTTATCAATGTTTTGGTATCCTTTCAATTTTATTGTGCCTCTCCATACTTAGACATTTGTCTAACTCCTCTTGCTACGGTTCTTGTTTCCCTCCCACCGTAGATTGATTGCAGGTTGAAGTTTACATCACCATGTGGAATCTCCTAACTAGGTCCTGGAGGGAGAAGCATCGAGTTTTTCATTTATTCTTTTGTTATCTTATGCTAGTAGTTTGTAGTAGGACTTCTTGCAAAGATGTAACTTTTTAAAGTTAGAACATATGTAACTCAAACTTAAATGTTGCTTTAAATTAAAGTGTGTGGTTGCTATCTATTGCTTGATGCTTCTTCCATAACGTTCTCGGGTTTTAATCTCCATGATTAAGAGTTAATTGTGGAGGCAAAAATCTGGGACGTTACAAATACACTCTTCGGTCGAAGTATTTGTCGGCCGAATGTAGTTCTGTTCATCTTATAACATTCAATTGTTCAATTATGTAATCATATTCAGTTTTGTTATTAAATGACTCTAATCAAAGAGGACCATCACAAGGGTACCAAGATCTATCTCTTTTGCAGGATTGGGTGGTTGATAGTGGTTGTTCTAAGCATATGACCGACAATAAAAAGGCCTTTCAAACAATTGAAGAAATGAAAAGCGGAGCAGTCACTTTTGGAGACAATGGAAAAGGAAAGATTGTTGGAATAGGTAACATTGGTACAAATCTTCAAATCAAAAATGTTTTACTTGTTGATGGCCTACATCATAATTTAATTAGTGTTAGTCAACTATGTGATAGTGGCTACGATGTCTTATTCAATAAAACTTGTTGTAAACTATTGATTGAAAACACTAATGAAATCATTTATGAAGGAAAAAGAATAGGAAATTTATATATACTTAGACCTAATTCAATGCAAGCTATTATTGGAAAATGCCTTCTTGCAAAAGACAAATCTCTATAGCTATGGCATAGAAAATCAGGTCATGCATGTTCCCATGTTATGAAAAAGTTGATTAAATATGATCTTGTACGTGGTTTACCTAAAATATCTTTAGATAAACCTGAAAATTATGAACCTTGTACTCTAGGAAAGCACAACAAAACTTGTTTCAAATAAAAAAACAATGCTTAGCACTACTAGATCATTAGAACTTATTCACATGGATTTGTTTGGTCCTATGAGATCTCAATCTATTGGTGGACAAAGATATTGCTTTTTCATTGTAGATGATTATAGTAGATATACATGGGTTCATTTCCTTGCAAACAAAGATGACACAATTCAAACATACATAAAATTTTGTTCTCAAATTGAGAATTTATTACAAAATAAAATTTATACAATTAGGAGTGATCATGGTGGGGACTTTGAAAATCACACCTTTGAAGAGGTTTTCACATCTCAAGGATACACTCATAATTATTCAGCTCCACGCACTCGACAACAAAATGGCATAGTGGAAAGGAAAAAAAGATCTTTGCAAGAAATGGCTAGAACAATGTTGCTTGAACATAATACACCCAAAACTTTTTGGGCTGAAGCAGTAAACACAACATGCTATATGTTAAATTAAGAATAATAGTACATTCTCATCTACATAAAACACCATATGAATTCGTCATCAACAAAAAACCAAGAGTTGATTATTTTCATACCTTTGGTACAAATTGCTATATCTTAAATACCAAAGATGATAAAGACAAATTTGATTCTAAATCACATAAAGCATTCTTTTTGGGATATTCAACTTCTAGCAAAGCCTTTAGAATTTACAATACTATTAGTAGAAAAGTTGAAGAATCCATCCATATCACTTTTCATGAGGTATCAACTCAAAATGCCAAAAATAAATATGAGGACATAAATGACATTACTCATCAAATTGAAGACTTAACCATAACCACGAAAGATGATCAAAATAATAAAAGTAATCAACAAAATGAGACACAACAACATGTTCCTAGATTAGTCAAAGATCATCCTCAAGATTTAATCATTGGAAATCCGCATGATAAAGTAAAAACTCGATCATCACTTAGAGATTTTGCAAATATGGCATTTGGATCAATCATTGAACCTAAAAAGGTAAATGAAGCACTACAAGATGAATATTGGATCATGGCTATTCAAGAAGAATTAAATCAATTCACAAAAAATGAAGTATTGGACCTAATTCCTAAACCACAAGACAAAACCATCATTGGGACTAAATGGGTCTTTCGAAATAAACTTAATGAAGTTGGGGAAGTAGTAAGAAACAAATCTAGATTGGTGGCTCAAGGGTATAATCAACAAGAAGGAATAGATTTTGATGAAACCTATGCACTTGTGGCAAGACTTGAAGCTATTAGAATGCTATTAGTCATAGCTGCCCACAAAGACATTAAACAATTCCAAATGGATGTAAAAAGTGCATTTTTAAATGGATTTATACAAGAAGCAGTATATGTTGCCCAACTACCTGGATTTGAAATCCCTGGTAAGAGTGATCATGTATATAAACTTAAGAAATAACTTTAGGGTCTTAAACAAGCACCCCGAAAGTGGTATGAAAGACTTAAGAATTATCTATTTGATAATAGTTTTTCAATTGGAAATTCAGACTCTACATTGTTCTTCAAAACATATGAATCAGATTTCTATGTGGTACAAATATATGTTGATGACATCATTTTTGGTGCCTCAAATGATTCCTTATGTAAACAATTTAGTCACATAATGCAAAAATAATTTGAAATGAGTCTTATGGGTGAATCAACGTTCTTTCTTGGTTTTCAAATAAAATAAACACACGCTGGAATTTTCTTAAGCCAAGAGAAGTACACTAATGAATTAATAAAAAGTTTTGGAATGGAGAATTGCAATTATGCTACCACTCCAATGGCCGCTTCTGCTAAAATTGATAAGGATGAAGATGGAGAACCCATTCATGATTCCTGAAATAGGGCTATGATTGGTAGCTTGTTATACTTAACTGCTTCTAGACTGGACATTATGTTTTCCGTCAGACTTTCTACTAGATTTCAGTATAAACCAATGCAATCTCATTTTCATGTTGTTAAAAATATCTTAAGATATCTAGCCTGTACTACCAACTATGGATTGTGGTATCCTAAAGGACAATTACTGGATTTAAAAGCTTTTATAGAAGTTGATTATGATGGTTGTCGACTTGATCACAAAAGCACAAGTGGTGGTTGTTTCTTATTAGGATGAGCTTTAGTATCATGGTTTAGTAAGAAACAAAATAAAGTCGGCCTTTCTACCAATGAAGCCAAATATATGGCGGCTGGCTCATGTTGTGCTCAAGTTCTTTACATGCCACAAGTTTTGAATGGTTATGGCTTTACATTTTCATCTACACCAATTTTTTGTGATAATAGAATTTCTATAAATTTGGCACACAATCTTGTTTACATAGTCAATCTAAACATATGGAAATTGGACATCATTTCTTACGGGATCATATTTTTAAAAATCACATATCTCTTCATCATGTTGACACTGAAGAACAATTGGCTGATATTTTTACAAAACTACTTCCACTTGAACAATTTCAATATATTAGAAAGAAGTTACTTATTACTCCCCTAGATGATGTCTTCTTTGATATATGTGCTTCACACTCTTAAGATTATACCATCTCATACTTTCTTTTCATAACTATTATTAAAAACAAGCTCAAATATCCTTCACAATAATCACTCACAGCAGTTTTGTCGGTCTGCAAAAAACCTCGACCGAGACAGTCTCGGTCGATCCCTTAGTTGGTGCCCTTTCTCCACCGAAACTCACTGAGTATATTTTGAACATTATAACTCAAAAATAGCCTCAGTCAACAAAATGTTTGACTGAGAACATCTTAGTGGACACCCCATTCGACTGATTTTAAAAAGCAATTTTTGATTAAAAAAACCAACCGCTATTTTTAAATTCCCGACCGAAACGACTGTTGGACTACTAAGAGGAGCGTCTGCAGAGTCGACCATTGTGGCTCTTGATTGACAAATTTGTCGACTGAGCAAGGTTCTGTTTTTCTATAAATAGAGCCCAAAACGGCCTCATTCTTCACCAATTCACAATCTCACTTCTCTACCTCCCCTCTAGTGCTTTCTTGTGCAAATTTTTAGCTATTCTCCACAACAATCTTGCCTTTCTTCTTCTCCATATCATATCTTCAATATGTCCACCTCATCTTCACATGGAAAGAAGAAAGTTGTGGAAAGGAAAGGAAGGACAGTCTCTCTGGCGCTGACATCATCAATGCCATTACATTCAATGACGTTGCTGTCGGAGATCGTTATCTAAAGTTCTCCTCAAAGACACCTCTTCCTCGACGGCTGGTGGACATCAATGACTTCATCAACATCATTGATCTATAAGAGCTCTTTGAGGTGCAACATCTTTCAAAATTCCTAATTCCATCCTTCCGCTCCCACTCCTCCCAAGCGATAAATGAATTCTATGCCAATCTAGCCACACATCCTGACCATGCTCATACTTTCTCTTCTATGGTTAGTGGGTATGGTTTTCACTTTTATGAGGAGGATGATCTTAATATGCTAAACATTGATGAAGAATAATATAAGGTGTTTATTGATCTAACCACTGGAATCCTCTTAATAAGCTCTCAAAAGATGACACCACCACTAGTTTGAGTGATATTAAGAGAGCCACTTTTCTACCCAATACATCTTGCCATGAAGAAAGGGGTACCTATTATGCCATTAATTTAAAACCCGAAGCTAGGATAGTTAACCTAATTTTTTCCACCAACTTTTATAATAGAGCAAACAAATCAAAGGTACCTACCTTTTGCATGTATCTCATTTATGCCATTCTAAATAGCAAACTCATCCACTTTATTTTCCTTATTCTTAAGAACATGGTTGAGTTTTCTGGCAATCCTGCCTATGCTGACTTTGTTTGCCAAATTACCCGACACTGTCTTAAGAAAAGTATTGAAGACCTAGTTTTAAATGTGATAGGAAACCCCAAAAGATCACTAGAAATACAATTGAGAAGATGGGTATTGGTTTTGGACATAAGAGGGCTAGGATGAAGGGGAGCCATCCACCCAAGATATTCCTCCACCCCCTCCTACTCCTAGCCAACCCATTGATGCCATATCCAATAACATTACCTACCTAACTGGGGCTACGTATCACTTAGCAAGACAAATGGACTACAATCATCATGCTATGACCTACATCAACCAAAGAATGCAAGCCCTCACTCCAAATGACCCTGACAACTATCCTTGTTCCCGCTATCCAGGTCCTCTCTACCCTTACAATCCAACTCACAACTACACTCATGTTCCACCTCCACCATTACTTGATCTCTCCCACACCCAATTCTCACCAATGCAACTCCAAGATATTGCTGCCCACTTTTGTTTTGATCGTGTATCCACCTTCTTGGAAGCTTATGCCTTTACCAAGATAGGTGCACTTGACTGGCTATCATTGGTGAAGTACTATGGTGTTGCTCCTTTCTTTGGAAAGGATCCTGAGGTTGATGACATTCTACAATCTTTTCAGTGAGGTGTAATCATGTAGTGAGATGATTGTAATCACTTTGTAATGGACTATCTTCCTTTATGTACTTGAGCTTTTTGTTATTAAAAAGTGATTACTTTGTTTCTTGAATTGGACTTATGTTGCCTTTGTTTTTCACATTTGAGTATCATATTGAGGGGGAGCATCACATTCAGGGGGAGTAATAATAATAATAGTCTTAATTATAATGATTGGCTATCTTTTTGAAATGACAAAGGGGGAGAAGTAATATAAATCAAAAATAGAATTATATAACTCAAAATTAAATGAGTTTCATAATCTCTTAGCTACACATAAAATGTTGATTTATTCCTTGAAGAGTTGGATACTATGTTCCACATCTCTTTGGGAATAACTAGAACACACTCCATGAATAAAAATGAGAAAGACTGCATGAGGTAAATCTCAGGTATGAAACTTATGTCCTATAAATTCCCTTGATTTATATTTTAGAAATGTTTGTCATCTTCAAAAGGGGGAGATTGTTGGCTAAATTGGACATTATTAAACCCTTTGTTTTGATGATGACAAACATTTCATTCTTATGGGTCTAACTTGTTATTTGAATATTTCAGGGATAAACAAACAAGGAATTGGATAGTTGAAGAACAATACAAATTGGAAGATCAACTTTCTTAGATTAGTTTTATTTTCATGATTGTTCTCAATGTAAAAACTTGTACAAGTATATAACGTAAAAGTACATAGATATTATGTAAATCAAGCGTTAGATCTTCTCTATCCACTTACAACACTTAGATAGATACTTTCCCTAAGATAGAATCACAATTAAAAATTCATACACACACTTAGTAAATGATTTAACATGTTAAAACAGGGACACTCTCGGTCGACAAAGTCCTCGACCGAGACACTCTCGGTCGACAAAGTCCTCGACTGAGTATAGCCCTTCTAGCAGGTTCTATTGACATTAGACTGAGTTAGGAAAGTGGTTGGATGTTGGAAATGAACGTTGCAATATGCTTACTACAGACCTTTCCTCGGTCAACAGAGTTCTCCACCGAGAGACACTCAGTTGACAAACTTCTCGACCGAGATAGGTTCTGGACTGCACTTTTCAAAATTAAACAACTAGTCGTTGCAACAAAATTAGTGGACACATAATGTGTAGTTGAGCACTAAGAACATCCTAGAAAGTGTCTAGAACGTCCCTAGACCCTTGTAAGCCATTCCTATAAATAGGACATGCCTTGGGACACTCAAATCACTTGAGAATACACACTTGCAATTGAGAATCAATACTTGTGAGCAATTGAGCAATCCTTCACTTGCAAATCATTTCCATAAGCTGAGATTTCGTGTCCTATAGGCTAGAATCTCCTACCCACTACACTTTCACGTTCATACACTTTGGATAGGAGATCAAAACGCTTGATATAGGATTCAAGCCTTGTTCTAAAGTGGTAAAGTGTATTTTTCTTACTTCTTTCTTATTCCTTTGTATTACTGGTGTTCTCCTTAATTTGCTACTCCTAGGTTGGAGGTTGCAGAGAGGAGGCTGTTGGAGCTTCTTCAGGTGGTGAAGGTAGCTCGCTGGACTTGAGGTTACTTCACGAAGGCTATCTCAAGGGTGAAGCTACTTCAAGAGGAAGGCTACATCAAGGGGGAGCTTGGAGTTACTTTGAGGAAGGTTGCTTCAAGGTGTTATTGAGACTACTTCTAGGTGAAGGCTATCTCAAGGGTTGCGAAGGTAGTCGTATCTTATGTAACATCCTCAAAGGTAATAAAATACAATTGCTTTCAAAATCCCAGTTGGGAACAACTGGGTAGTGGACTGAATCCCTTAGTATTTGCTAAGGGTGGAACCACTATAAACACCTTTCCTCCTTCTCCAATATTTTTGTGGTTGCTTGATTAAATTATTTTGAAATTATCATAAAACCATATTCACCCCCCTCTAGTGTTTTTCATTTACTTCTTCTCCTATATGAGCAAAAATCACTGTAAGATAAATTGGAGGACACTAGAACATACTCAACAACCTTAATCCTATGTCTCTGTAGACTAAGCAAACCATAGGATTTGATGCCAAAACTTTTATGACAACCCGACGACAACTGAGCCGCCACAAGATCAATTATTAGTGTGGAATAAACATTAACAGTGAATAAATGAAAATCACTAAAATTAAAACCATTTTGCAAAGATATCCATTGTCAGGAAACTCTTAAAGAAAGAACCAAAACTTTATATACATCATGGTTCACGTTGTACATTCATTGTACCATCTTATCTCGAGGATAACATATGCCAGTTGTTTTACCAAAACACATACAGGATCAACATAAAACCTTGAGTCATACAAGCCAAAATATCAGATCGTTTATAAAACCATTATGTACTATCTTCCAAGGACTTGAGAGTATAGAGATGACACATAGGACCTCTAACTATAAGGCACGGTGGACCCTGATGTGGTTGTCCTTCCACTATAATATGGTCTCAATCTACTCATCCGGGTTCCATCTAAAAATTGTGGAACCCACAGGGTGAGACAATTGTCCCAATGAGAGATATAAGCCTCTACCAACAATATTTTTATCACAGGTAAATAGTATAAAATTGAGCATAGGATCTTTTATATAAATCAACATGTTTAATTATTAATTAATTCTAGTGCAAAGTAATAGCATTATCTAAGCAATTCAACTATCTATGATAGAGTTATAGATCATATATATATATATACATATATATATATATATATATATATATATATATATATATATATATATATATATATATTAAGGAATATTAAGAATATGTATAATATCTAGCAATCTAAGATGTATAAAAGTAATGGATCATCAATCAATGTTTTTGTATTCAATTCTTAAGCTAATATGCTACATGGATGATTACATGTTCACAATCATACTTATGCCTAGAGGAGATGAGGTATATCACTCATGCTCCAACTGACCACAACTACGTAAAGCATTGGTACCATACAAGGTCAATGGAAGAGTCGACTGCCATGATCTCACTTGTCTCGATCAATATGAGACCACTGGCAGTGACCACATGTCAAACATCACCTAGCTTGTTGGGGTATAGTGACATCTTCTCTAAACACCTACATCCACATCATGCACTCTCTTTGAGGAGAAATCACATAAATCCTCGGTACATTTTCATCAGGACGATCACACGGAAACCTTGGCATTCATTGGTGAGATAACACATCAATATCCATATGAACGTAAGGATTTGTTCGTCCATCACCCTCACATATTCAAAAATATGCCCCCTAAGTTAAACTCATTTCACCATTCATCAAATCCTAACACCGAATGGATCTATGGCTTGGGAACTACATAGTAAGATTCCACTTGATTAATTAGATGTACAATATCTTTTTGCATCAATCAACTTACAAGTAAGAATTATAGCAGGTGCTAGAAAAAAAGCTGTAATACATTTATCAAGTACTTTTATAATCTTTAGAACACATTGAATGCATAACAATCAGGATCTCAGTCCCTTATCACATTCCTAGGAATTCTCATCCCTTAACATTATCATCATCATGATTTCTAGATTTGGGTATTCAAACCCTTAGTTCATCACTGAACATTGTCACCTTTTATTATCTAACTAATACCTCTAGGTCCTCAGACCTAGGTATACATTATACTTGTTGCACAAGTATTTCACATGGATCACAAGGCCCATTTAATCGGTATCATATGAAACATCATAGCTCATACATGGCTATGTTCATCATCTCATGATACTTACATAGTTAGTCTTTCATGATAGAAACAATTTTCAAATACATATCATTTCCATGCAACATAAGAGAAATACTACCTTCCCATTATTAGGGTTAGCGTTACCCTCTTTAGCCAATTAGGGTTTCAAGTTCATATTATGAAAAATCACAAACTTGATTCATAGCTCCACACATATTAGGAGCCTACAATGACATCACAAGTATTCAGTCATACTTGTTTATTCTCATCATTTATCATTAAATGATTATCACACAAAGTATGAGTTTCTCTCTCATCATCACTAGGATGTGATTACATCATACTTCATTAAGTTGGCACTATCCTTCCCTTAAGTTACATTGTCCTACATTTATCAAAATGCATTGAACTCTATACATCTTATTGTATCATTTGACATGACACACTTCCGATGTTACTATACTAAATAAATTTGGATTGAGGTGCTTCCACCATATCGGGCATGAGGTGTGTGTGTGATTCACACCTAATCGTGAAAAGGGGTGAGTGTTTGCTTCACACCATATTGGGCAAAGAGTTGTGTGTATGCTTCACACCATATCGGGCCAAGCGGTGTGTGTATGCTTCACACCATATCAGGTTGCTAAAAATTAGGGTTTGCATATCGAGTTAAACCCTTATGCTAATACCTCTTCAAACCTTCATGGTATCAGCCTATCCTTCACCCTGTGATAAATGACAGCCTAGACAGTAGGTTAGTCTAAACCAAACCAAGTGTACAAACCAATAGGGGTGTGGGGTTCCAAGGTATATCGAGTTTCATATAATTATCTAGGGTTTCATCACCATATCGGGTTAGAGATGTATACTTGACACCATATCATGCATAAGGTGTGTGCTTGACTTCATATCATGCATAAGGTGTGTGTACTCATCACCATATCATTCTCGTGGTGTATGCACATCACCATATCATGCTGGTGGTGTATACACATCTCCATATTGGATTAGGGATATATGCACATCACCATGTCGGGTTAGGGTACTTCAACCCGATATCGGGTTGTGCCATGATGATGTCATCATCATCAATATCTAAACTTCCTTCCTTACTTATCTAGTTCATGGAACACAGTCCTATGTCACTAATAGAACTCATGGATTTATCAATTATTCAGGAAAACTCCAAATTGAAAGTATATCATCAAGTATAGCAAGATTGATGGTGAATAATAACATAATTGGGTTCAAGTTATATAACCCACCTCAAGAACAAATTCAAAGCTCCAAGCTCCAAAGCTTCATGTTCCCAAGGTTGAAGATGAACTATCATATATCCAAGTCTTGTTCACAACTCCTTCATATGCAAGGAATCACCATAGATAAGAATTTAGTGAAAAAGAAAAGAAAGAAAGAATTACAACCCAAGATCCATGCTTCAATCCAAGGTTGAAGATGACCATGGCTTCACCTTAAGCTTAATGGCATGAGATTCTCCTTGATCATTACTTATTTTCATGATATCTAAGAGAAATGGAGTTATAGGGTTCAAAAAGTTTCAATAGTAGGTGAAAGGAGTGGTATATATAATTGAGGTTCATGAGAGAGAGTGTATAAGAGGTGTCATCTTTTCACACTGCTAGGTGCCATGTGTCCATGCATGCATATTTATATTCAAAATGCAAAACTCTTGAGGATAATCTAAAGATAAGATTTTGGCCCTTAGTTATCTTGTTGAGCAAGATATTTCAACTCAACATCACTTTATTCACAAATCGATACACTTTTTCTAAGGAAAGTTGCAAACTGATATCCATCACCTCCTTGAAGTACTTAACCCATAATGGTATTTGCCAAGAGTTGAAAAAACGTTATGGGACCTGATCTATGGCTCCTTGTCTGATAGGCATCCCCATATAATCTCTACAACTAGATACAACTCAATATGTCTTAAATTAGGGTTTCAATTATACAACTCTTCTTGGTCTTTTCATCACCAAGAATACTACCACTCAGATTCGATTCAAACATGGTTACTCCTCCTTTCTCTCTCCTATAGATGATGATAAGAGAGATTAGGGACACTCTATAGGTGGTAATTTGCATATCAAGCCTATATTTTGGGTAAATTGCACTTTGCAGCAAAATTGGTACACAAATCACAAGCATTATTCAAACAAACTCTAACTTGAAGCATAGGCTATCCACAAGCCACCCCTTAGAATCATTCTCTATCTTATGATGCTAAGACACTTGGGGAACATTCAAAATGTGACATATTGCAATATAATGCCCTCATCTTTGGTAAATTGCAATTTACACCCAAACTATCATATAATGCACAAACAACTTGCAAATAAGCTCAAACTTGAAAATTAAACTCAAGGAGAGTCTTAATTACTTTTCATAACATTAAAACAAGTTTATCAATAACTTACTTAAGAAAAACTTCCAGGTTATGGCATAACCCAAGTTAGGGATGTTATAGTGAGGAATATATGGTTGTAATGAATTGCATGACACGAGCTTCCAAGATGACATGGGAGATTACAAATATCAATTGGATTTTATGGTTTTTCACAACGGTAGAGGTGTAGGAAATAAAATTTGTAAGCAATAGATAGTTATTGATTCTATAACAATGTCTGAGTATATTTCTCCATCCAATGCAATGAAGTAAGCAACATGGATCAATAAGTTCACTAGTGAACATGTGGTGGTTGAATATATTGATGATTCTCTAAAGCATTACTAAGACAAGAATAGAGTTGTTGCATAGGGTAAGAAACCTATATCGCATCAGCATTTGAAGAATATGATGTGGCATTATCGTCTCATATCAGAGATCATATGAGTAGATGCTAACATTTCTAGAGTATGAACTAAAAGAAATGTTTTCGATCCTCTAACAAAGGTAATTTAAAAAAATAAGTATAACCTCTATGTTATATCACATTGAATCAGATTCACAAGTGATTGCCTATTATGAAAGTGGGATATTGTTGGTGGTATGCCTAAGAGCCAGTCATATGATGAATGTAACAGGCTTCTCTACACAAGATATGATTATTAATATGAAATAATGATTAAATATGATAATGTCCAAAATATGCTTTGATCTGGTGATAAATCATTTAGTTTTGTAGACTTCAGCATGAGATCATATGTATACATAATGTTTCAATTCTAGTTATGTATCTGGTTAAATATTATTGTGGAATCGTGGAGAAAATATTACATAAACCTAGTATGTGTATTGCCCTATGACTATATGATTTTAGTCATGATAATCAATATCAACTCATATGCATAGGTGTTGTTAGATAACAAGTGTATTGGATAGACCCACCTTGTGAGTGATACATGGAAACCATGGAATAACAGTCACAATTTTACTTCATTATGACATTTTTTGTACTACAATATGACATTTGTGACAGTGATCCTCAAATGTAAAGTAACTACAATTGTCACATTTCTTTTGTGTGTTTTAACACTACTCTAAGTGACTCTGAAAAGGGTTTCCATACATGTAGTGATTGGGTTCAGTATTACACTTGGTAATTATTATAGTGACATAGATATCATAAAAACTTGATAACTGAGACTATGAAATGCATAGACAATCTCTTATGAGTGAATATCGAATATTGATGTCACTAAATTTCAATATGTTATTCAAGATCAAGAAACCCATATTCAATGTTAAGACAACAATGACCCCATGCCTTAGTTTTAAATAGGAAATTTTGATAAAGATATTATCGTTTCATATAGCATTGGACACATATTGGTTCAAGATATTCTCATGTTCACTCTATTGTCTTGGTTAGAAATGATTTTCTTTTAGACATTCATTTCTTGTGTGGCCATTGACATCACATCCAACACAATGTAAAATGTACATGGTCAAAAACATATGATACCCAAGGATAAAGAAGTTTTCAACAACAAGTATAATTAGATTCGTTATGAAATATTTATAGGTTAAACATCAATCCAACTGAAGGTGTTATATGCATTAATTCATGATTGGATAAATTAATATGTCAATGAAATGGAAAATGACCAAATGATTATCAATGTAAGAAAGTATAAAATGATTAAGTGAACGTCAGTTGATTGATTAGTGCATGGACTATAAAAGATACATAATTATCAACCAATAAGTTAAAGTGTCAAATGATCAATTAAAGTATCAAAAAATTTGACTTACTACCAACTGATCTAATGACATGTAATCTGCACATTGATGAGTTGGTCAACTAACTGATTAGGAGACCAGTCGATCAACTAAAGGTATGTATATGTTCTTTCAATTTGTGATTAATTTAAGGTTGCTACTAGGAAAATGGACTTATGTGTTAGGAAACCCTAACCTATTCCGCCCCTCAATAAATGGATGACTTCTAGGAGATGCAAATCACACAACACTTGAGTTTATCCCTTTGCATGCTTACAATCCCGATGCACCTCCATTTGGTGGCCATGGTGGCACACCAAGTGTTCCCTACATCTGTGTGGATGATTCAGAGGCCTTGGTATGTGTGTGACAGCTGGAGGATCAACTTCACATTTAGAAGTTGACAAACACACTTGTTTTTGTTTCTTTGGTATGGTCCAGTTTCTTATTCCGATTAACGATGTTGTTGTACAACTTCCGATCTAGATCCTGAAGTGTGATGACCATATTGAAAAATTGTGCCTAGTTTTTTTGGCAATTAGTATATTCCAAGATATAATTAGCATCTCCCATTTTGTTATGTTTACCTACATCTTATGTTTGTGACAAATCTAAGACATGGGGTTTTATTTGGAAAAATTATATTCCTTTAGGTTTTCCCTCCCAAAAACCCAACTATAACATTAACTTGTTAGCTTAGTTGTAGTTGAACAAAATTGATCAAGAACCTATCTAACAAATTTGAGATATATGTGATTGTTTAATCGTGTATATAGTCTTGCTTTCACTTTTTGGGGGCATCATTGATCTAATTATGTATAATACCAAAAGGTCTAATATTGGAGATGCAAACCACACAACACTTGATTTTATCCCTTTGCATGCCTACAATCCCGATGCACCTCCATTTTGTGGCCATGGTGGCACACCAAGTGTTCCCTACATCTGTGTGGATGATTTAGAGGCCTTGGTATGTGTGTGAAAGCTGGAGGATGAGTTTCACATTTAGAAGTTGACAAAAACACTTCTTTTTTTGCTTCGGTATGGTCGAGTTTCTTATTCCGATTAATAGTGTTGTTGTACAACTTCTGATCTAGATCTTGAAGTGAGATGACGATATTGAAACATTGTGCCTAGTTTTTTGGAAATTAGTGTATTCCAAGATATAATAAGCATATCTCATTTTGTTATGTTTACCTACGTCTTGTGTTTGTGACCAAGACATGGGGTTTTATTTGGAAAAATTATATTCCTTCAGGTTTTCCCTCCCAAAAATCCAACTATAACATTAACTTGTTAGCTTAGTTGTAGTTGAACATAATTGATCAAGAACCTATCTAACAAATTTGAGATATATGTGATTGTTAAATCATGTAGATAGTCTTGCTTTTTCTTTTTGGGGGCATCATTGATCTAATAATGTATAATACCAGAAGGTCTAATATTTTACATAAAGGACTCCTTGGACTCTCTAACATATGGGATTATTTAGTGGAATTTTTACTATGAAGTGGTCTTCCTCATTTTTTACTTTCCTACTAGTTTGACAAAATCAAAGATTCATTCCTCTTATTTATTCCTATTCATGTGAGATCTTCCAACTTGTAACTCTCGTATATGTTGTTACATCCACTCTCCATTGAAATATGTGACGATCTCAAAAGTTGGAATTCTTATATTTAATTCAAGAATATGATATGAGAGTTAATGTTGGGTAATGAATAATTTCATATGACTTGGGTTGATAATTTTGAGCTATATCTTACATTGAGTCATCGTTTCAAGTAAAAAGAGTAATATTCAACAAATTTATTAATACAAGATTATGTTTGAGATATTATGGTGCTTCAATCCTGAAATGTTGATTTAAGGAAAAAGGGAGTCTTGAAGATGAATTAGAAGTCATATAGGCTTGAACCATGGTCTCTGGAATCCAAGTTAAGAAAAAATAATTAGTTTTGAGTTTAAGAATTGGTCCTTGTGATACACATTTAGAATTTTGCATTCCATTCTCATGTTCAGTAAGAATGATATAAATTAATTTTTAGATCATAAGAGAAATTCCAAAAAAATTGCAAGTTAACTTGTATCCTAGGAAATTACTTAATTAATTATGTAGTTTGATCTTAAACACCAACTTTTTAACTGTCAAACGAACTTGTATCCACCCATTACTTTCCCAACGTGAGATAATAGTGAACTTATGGTATTCCCAAATTTTGGGTTCATTTGAAGAACACACGTACTCTAGATAATTAGTTTAGTGATTAGGGATTTAATTGGAATAAAATGATTAAGTTTTTTGAAATAAACATGCCTTTCCTGGACTCGAACCTGAATAATAGGTCTCAGGAAGATTTGAGGCTGCAGAGGTCACTCTATGAGGCAAACAATACCATTACCCTAATCGGGTCTTGCTTCCCCAATACTTCTCAGCCTCTATACCCCTCCAACCTATGAAATCTAAGGTTGTTTCTTAATTACTCCTCTCACCCTAACCAAATAGATCAAATCCCATTACCCACATTATCACAAATTTCCTACGTTGATAATATAATTAGCTCCTAGACATCTTGAATGTATGTTGTAGGTGACAAGGTCTCTCCCCTAGAGCCTATATAAGGCTACGTCCTATGAAGTGACATCAAGGTTGTTTCATGGTCACTCTTCACAACCTAACTAACTAGATAAAATCTAATTATCCACATTATCACAAAATTAGTAATTGGATTATATTATTATCTTCTCAAAAGCTTGAATGCGGGTTACATGTGTTGAGTTCTCTCCCAGAGTGCCAATATATGGTTGTGTCCTCCAAAACCACCTCAAGGTTTTTCCTGATCACTCCTCTCACCCTAACAGACTAAATCAAAGTTTATTATCCTCATTATCTCAAATTTCATAAGTGGATAATGTAATTATTTCCTTGATAGCTTGAAAGTGGGTTACGCATGCCACGGTATCTCCCTAAGTGGATAATGTAGTGATCTCCTCAACTGTATCCACCTATGGTTGAGTCAACATCACCTAGCTTTGCACCTCCATGTCAGTAAGGCATTCATCATCCTAGTGTAGACAATCATTCCAAGCCATGGAGAGGATACTTTATGATTTCAAGATGGTATATGATGCCTGTCCAACCCTGATGTGATATTTAAGTAAGGTCCATGGACCAAACAATTAGTTTCATGACCATATTTTTAGGAAGTAGATATAAACCTTTGTGCTCCCAGCCAGGCACTCTCAGGCACTAAATAGATTGTTTCCATATCTGGCAAGACTTGGTAGAGATTCCAAGACCCAAGTGTGGCTCTGCTAAATCTAGGAGGAGAGATCCAACTATCAAGTTGTATGTCCATTGAGGTTTGAAGATGCTCTTTGTGGAAGGAACAATTATTTAATCGAGTTGACCTACTTCTCCTAGAGTGTGCAACACATTTTGAGAACTTCTTAATGCCAATATGGGTGTTTCTCCATCCTCAATGTACCGACCCATGTTATAGAGATATATGTTTGTCCACTAACACGACATCTTCTTATTGGCAAATATATGTTTATTCTATGATAATTTTAGAAAAGAAATGGTATATCAGATTATAGGAAATCTATATTACAAATTCATTAAAATATTATATATATTCCAAACAAAATAGTTTTAAGGCCTAATTATTCCTATAATTCAAAATTTTTGTTTGAATGCATGAAAATAAGGTGATTACTATCTCTGGTCCCTAACTATGATAAATAGAATGTTGTAATTATTAAATATGCTTACTCTATGGTGTAATCTAATATCATTGAATGATAACTAAATCTCAAGATATTTGTATGATTAGGGTATTATGGATGTGCATCTACGATTTACTAATCAATGGACCCTTAATTGAAGAAATTTAGGGTTTTGGAAACCTAACCCTCATGTCACCTCAAACCAAGACACATAAGACCAAGACTAGATCCTGATTGGAACCATATGAATATAATAGCAACACCTTACTATAATGAACAATTTATAGTGATTGATATATTTGATTTCCATTATGATTTTTTTGGATTATTATTGTAAGGATTCCTTTTTGAAAATATATGTGGTTATCTTATGATTAATCTTTCATATCATTTTCCTATGTTTTTTGGATATTTTCATAATATTTTATCATATGATTAAAGTGCTTGATTATTTATTTCAATTAGAATTCATCTACATTGCCTTGTGTATATCACATAATAAGTAGTGTTATATTATGAACCTAGTATTAACCCTACCACGAGTAACTCATGTAAGTCTAATGACAGATAAAGGAATGAATACACCAGAGGGGGGAAGACAAATGTGGGTAACAAAAGTAAATTGTAAGTGCAAGTTTAATATGTGGAATTAACTAATTTTTATGTAATATATGTTGCTATTCGTATATGTAGACCTTGTTGTTGACATATACATACACAACACTAAAATATATTGAAAGCATATTTGTTTGCTGGCATTTTAGGTAATCAGACTCACTTAAGGATTGACAATATAGAGATCCAAATGAATGCATCCAAGATCACTAAGATAAAACCACTAGGAGGATTGGATAGAATGTTAGTATTAATGTTTCCTCTCATGTGGTACTTTCAATGTGAGAATTGAAGCAACTATTTTAGGAGCATTTGTATTCCTTTGATTATCATAAAATCTTATATTTCAAAATTATGAATTATTGTTGGTAATTTCTAAAATATGGATCCTTGAAATTTGAATTATGATCCTTTCCCTTTCTGTCCACCTTCAATGGGGGATAACATGGGGAGAGGATCATCATAGTATGTGTTGAATTGATAATCATAGTTGTCCTTATATCATAAGTGGAACAATTGTCTCATTATGTACTACTACTTATGATATGTTTCCATCCTCAAAATCCTTGACACTAGTATCTATATGATTTGATCGATTGATGGCCTTAAAACACATTCAGCCTTGATGTTTCAGTTACTAAGCTTGTCAATAGAAATCCATTAGCTTAAATATTCTCCTCGTGGAATAAATGGGAATCCATGCATATTACCAAAAAAATCATTTTGATAAGTGATCAAAATGTGAAACAAAAGGTAAAATATAAGAGAGAAGAAATAATGAAAAAGTTCCGACCAATGTTTGATTGGGAATGTATATTTGTGGAATTCTAGTTTTGTAATTTTTTTTATGACACACATAATTTTCTTGTAAGAAATTGATTCTTAAATCACAACATAACCATACCTGTCAAAATGGCATTTTTTTAAAACCTAAACAAGATGGAAAAGACTACTTGTGTTGTCATCATAAAGGAAATAAAAAAAATCTACTGGTAGAGCCAAGAGGTTGGGCAGCCCCCTCCCACCCCACACCATGATATACAACATCGTGTATTGATTTATGTATAAGTACATTTGTATATATATGCTATATATATAATAGATGATGTTCCCTAACAAAAAAAGTCAATGTAGTAGTCCAGTGGTCCTTCAGGTCATGTTTTGTAAGGGAGTCACCAATTAGAATCACCGTGTGACCAATTTTTTAGTAAATTTGCTTTTTGGAACTTGGTTGTTCTACAATGTCTTCATATTTTAATTAAACATTGATAAAAAGAAGTTGATGTAGTATCTCAACAACTATGCATGTAGTGTTGTGTATGTATGACCATTTTTCTTACAAATTTTCTTGTCTACATACGGTAGTCTAAAATTTCTTGATATTTACAAGTATTAAACCCAAGCCCCTACAAGTAAAAGTTTTAATAACAAACCTTGTAGTTGAAAAAATGTCATATCTATTTGTTGGTAAATGTGACAAGAATTTAGAATATCTTCATATCTTTAAATAAAACACTTTATTACACTTGAAAAATTATCAAAAATGCATGTTTAATTGCTTATGCGATTGGAGTGAAGCTATATTAGAATTGTGGATTTACATCAAAGTAGAAGACAAATGAGCAACAAGTTGAACTATTAATCTATTTTGGATTGCAAAACCATCCCTTTGAAACACTAAATCCATAAACTTGGGAGTCATGACATTACTATTCGTCACTTTTTGGACCCCCTTCAGGATCTCCACAGCCTCTGGTGCTATGAAACCAAAAGTATCAAATCCAAAGGGGATAAAGGCATGTTAATTGTCAATACATGCTTTCTCATGCTTGACCACTTTGGCTAAGGTAGATTTAAGGGAAGCATGTCCTACTATAAGGACACTACTCCTCAATCCAAAGAATTGAGAAACTATTATTAGATCTACAAACGCATGTTCATCAAAAAATCAAAACATTGTCAGGTCTAAGTGTCGATCTCCCCTCCTGCTGGATCTATCAAAAAGTTCACATCTCCCTCTTTCTTAGAAGCACCATCTGCATGTCTGAGTACATCATAGAGAACATCCCTAACAATATCAGGCCTATAATTTAAACCTAGAAGCTCCCTTCAATGAACCACATACTCCTCAAAAGTTTCCAAACATGCTTTACAAAAGAGTGTACATATCTCATCAGATGGAAGGAAAGGAGTCATAAGATGATATTTGAGTATAGTGTGATACTCCACTGGTGACATATGCAGGCCTAGGCCATCAATAGGAATAGTAAGTGGAAAATCTTGAAAATGATCAGCTTGTAGACATGCAAAATCTACCTTCTACCCAACCATCATGTTAAACATAACTTCCATGTCCTCAATTATTTTGCTGAAAAGGGCACTCGCCAAAACAGTTTGGGCCTTTGGGGGACTGTTATTGTTAGAAAAGTAACTAAGGTCAAAAGAAGGAATTGTGACATGAAGACAATCTAGGGCATACTAAAAGTCAAAGTCTATATCATTAGTTCTTCTACCAGGAAAGATATGGCCTGAATCAACCAAGATTGGACTCTAGATTCCACAAAAGTGTATGAGAAAGCCTCAAGTTCTGAATAAAGACCCAAACCAGCAAGTCAAATGGGCAATGGAGCCACCCTCCATTAGAAGTCCTTAAAAAATAGACATTTGCAAACTACAATATCTTAAATAGATCTTCTTAAACCTCTATCAAACCACATTGTTACATCCTCCATGTGTTTCACTAACAAGTCCTCAAGTAAAAAAAAATGTTAGAAAAATACCCATAAAAGATTGGAGAAAAAGAGGTTGACTTTGAGGATCATCCAATTAAAAAAGAAGATTCATAATATCAATAACTTTTGTAGCTATTTCCATAGCCAATCCTTTAATAAAACTTTCGTCTATACTAACAGCTCCTCCAACAAACTTCACTTCTTGTAAAGGCCTCCTAGTATTTGTTAGAAGCTACTACTTATGAAACTTTCTACCAACGTGTGTAGGCCAGAAAAGCTCAGTTTTCTAAATATTTAATTTAAGATCTGAAGCTAGTCCATACCACTGAATGATATTCAGAACCTTAGTCACCTCCTTTGTGTCCTGAATGTTAGTTATGTCATCAAGTTACCAGGTATGAAGAAGAAGCTTGCATTTGTCTCTGATCTGATCGATAAGTGGATGCAATACAAGGGAAAAAAGAAGTAGGTCCAAAGGGTCTCCCTGTTACACTCCAGTGGATGACCAAATATATCCATCTCTAAGGTATGGTCTTGCTGTCTGACCATACAAGAATTCCACCCCTAAAAAATAGATGGTCAACTGACCTTCACCTCACAAAGTAATTCAGACCTATCCACCAAATTGAAGGTGTTGAAAAAGTCAACTATGAGCATGGACAGAGAACCATTATCATGTCACACATTCAACACCCTATTGAAACTATGCCGAATAGCCTTTGCACCACCAGATACACCTACTCCAAATTAAAAGTCATTAATATAGTTGGCTATATGTTTACTCAGTCATGTAATAGAAACTTTATATGCTAGATGCCTTCAAATAGTACCAACTACGATGGACGTATTCTATTATCAGGATTAAGTAGTGGTGTAAGTGATGTAGAAGCTATGAACTCTGCCAAACTCAAAGGAAACATTCATCCCAACCATATATGAACCTTCCGGTTAATGGAACATAAGAGGTCAGTCGACACAATAGACCCCACACTACACATAAATCAAAAATGTGTTGGGCCATCAAGCCGTCTTTACCTCATGAAGTCCCTTTTGGAAAGGACTTGATACATCAAAGAATATTTTCCACCTCTTCTATCAGGGTAGCTTTAGAAAATAGAGAATCTGCACAGAAGGATGTGGCTTGTAAGGGTGTTTAGCCTTCAAAGCTTTTATGGTATCTTCAATGTAAGGAGACACGGACGATGAAGACAACACTTTTACATTTGTTGTAAAATGGTCATCTGCAACCTTGTGGAGGCATTGCCTAATGTCAGGTTTCTATTTGTTGTCTTCTTCCTTAAAGTTACCACTTTCTTGGTCTGTTGCTTCATATCCATGAGAGTTCAGCACATTGTCCACTAACTTTGCAATACCATCAACTTATCCCAAATAGTAGTGAGCTCAAAATATAAAGTTGTTGCAGTGCATTTCTATTGTCAGACCTTGTATCCAATCTATTCTTAAGGCATAACACCTGTAAAGTACAATGGGGATGAAGCAATAGTCTTACCCAAGCATCTATAGATCCAAGCTTGACAATCACTCTGTGAAGAGTTTTCTTCAAGGATTGACAGAAAGTAAGACCACAACAATGTGGGTTACTCTTCACTATAGTGATAGGGGATTTATAAACATGATCATGAAGCCCAACATCTGCGACCATCCCTTGCATGGAAGTAGAGATATTAAGGCCTTTTTTTAAGATGATTTAAGATCCCTACTATGTGACTTTAAATAATATTTAATGATAAATCAATCTCAAGATATTTGTAAGATTAGGATATAATGAAAATATATGTGGTTATCTTATGATTAATCTTTCATATAGTTTTACTATGTTGTATGGATGTTTTCCTAAAATTTAATCATATGATTATTTTGGATAAGGTAAAATATCAATAATCACCAAAAAGACGTATAAGGGAAAAACAAAATCCCATATACTATACAAGATCTAAGCTAGATCCCATATATGTGCTATCTGAGTGTTGAACCCTAACAAAAGATCGGGCTTGGCTCTAACCAGCCACCTCATCCTATTTGCAATGGTGTCAAAAGACGAAAGAGTATTGGAGAGTCCCTTTCCAAGAAGCCTGCTATTTCTTTCAGCCCAAATAACATAGATGAGGTTAGTGAAAATAACACCCACGAAGGCTCTTTCTTTAGTATTCCTTTGAGTCTTCTCAAACATCCAGGGAATCACATCATCCAAATTATCGGGAGGTGATCGCCCCCAGCCACATTTAAGTGTTGTTCTGCTCCAAATATACTTGGAGTATGTACACCCAAAAAATAGGTGGCCATGGGATTCATTTTCCTCTAAGCACAGTAGACAGCCAGGCTCACAATTAAGGCCCCAACTTGCAAGTCTATCCTTAGTAGGAAGCCTCTTCAAAATTTCTCTATAAGAGTAGAAGCTCCACTTTGGGCATCTTCGTTTATGCCACAAGAAAGGGTCCCAAGGTACCCGGGGACTGAAGCAAATGGGGGGCAAGGTTTATGGTTACTAGTCAGCTCCTAGGTCCCACTGAATCTGTAATAGTCAGCCTTAACCTCCGGCCAGATCCTCCTCATTTCTCTCCAGCTTCTTGAGTATAGTTTCCCACTATACTCCTCATCTAGTCTAATGTACCTCTCAGTCATCCAATCAAACAAAAGATAATTAGGCTTGGTGAGGAGGTCATTGATCCTATAGGCTACCGCACCCTGAGCAATCCAAATAGGGTCTATCAGATTTAGACGACCACAGAAAAAGGGTTGCGCCACAGTTCCCCAAGAGATGTTATGAACATTGCCGCTCCAAAGAAACCCAACCATAATAGATTTGAACTTCTCCAGAATAAACACAGGAATCTCCACCAATCTGCACCAAATTCTCACCTTATTGGTGAGGACGAAGTTGATCAGCATAGCCCTCCCCGCCATAGAAATGCAGATGCTAGACCATTTTTCCACCCCATTGTGCAGGTTGTCCACATAGCTTTTGTAATTATCTCCTTTCCCATCCCCACCAGATATAGGAATACCTAAATATCTAGTGGGAAAGCTTCCCTCAGGAATACTCACTGCCTCTTTGAGCATGCTTCTCCTAGAGTCACATGATCTCAAGACAAAAGAACATGACTTGATGTCACAGATGTATAGACTAGATATTTTTTCAAACTTGTGTAGCACCTTCCTCAGACCCCTTAGATATTTAACATGTCCCGCTATGAAGAATAGGACATCATCGGAGAAAACCATGTGACTGAGCACTTTAGTTCCATGAACCTTGAAAGAACGAATGGTCCCAGACTCCTTAGCTTGTAAAGTCAAGCAAGATAGGTTTTCCATGATGAGTGAGAAGAGGAGGGGGGGATAAAGGATCCCCTTGCCTAAGGCCATTGGATGCTTGGAACAAACCCTTAGGCACCCCATTAAATAAGATAGAAAAGGAGTTGGTCTCAACACATTGTTTAGTGATGTCGATAAATCAATTGTCAAACCCCAATGCCTTCATCGTGCTCCAGAGGCCTGACCAGCTTACATGATCATAATCCTGGAATATATCCACCTTAACACACACCTTCCTAGAATGGTTTTTGACTTGAAACTCCAACATAAATTCAGATGCCAGAAGGGCATTATCCACAATGGATCGACCCTTAACAAAGGTTGATTGATATTTGGACACAATAGATGGCATAATGTTCTCGAGTCTGCCCGCAATCACCTTGGCCACTATCTTGTAAATGACCGAGCAGCACGCAATGGGGCGGAACTCATTCATGTAAGTAGCAGCATCGTGCTTCATAACGAGTCTTATGAAGGCATTGTTCACCTATCTGACCATCCTGCCTCCCACTAGGAACCAAGGGACCGTGCGGAAAACATCTTCACTGACAATAGGTCAACATGCTTGGATGAACTTGGCATTAAAACCATCTGGACCAGGTGCTTTGGATGCACCAATGGATAAGGAAGCCTGTTTGATTTCCTCATTCGTTGCAAGCTTCAGCAAATCCATGTTCATGTTATCAATAATCTTTGGCGTAAGGGGGTTGTCCACATTTCTACAATGATGGTCCTGATTATAAAGTCTCTGAAAGAAGTCCACCGCCAGATTCCCAATTTTTTACTCCTCATCCACCAACCTTCCATCTTCATCAATGAGGTTATGGATGTTGTCTCTCATATTGTTCTTTTTAATAGAAGCATGATACACCTTCGAGTTGCAGTCGCCATCACATATCCATTTTAATCTACTCCTCTGCCAGTAGCTGACCTCCTCTACCTTTTCCAGTTGTAGAAGATGCCACATAGCAGCTTGTTCTAGTTCCATCAACTCCACAGAGGTTGGATTGTGCCTGAGATTAGTCGCCATGAGCTCAAAGTGTTATCTAGCCTCATTTATAACATTAGGCAGGTCCCTCAGAGATTTTGACCATATCTTCAAAGCCTCCTTGGTATATTTGAGTTTGCTGATGACTCTAAACATCGGGTTACCTTCCACCTTCTTACCCCACGTTTCTCTGACCACACCCTCAATGCTCAGCCAGCCAATCCAGTATTTCATGAAACAAAAAGGCCTATTTGGTGAAGAGCAATTGGACAGCTGAAGTTCCATTCAGCAGTGCTCACTATTAGGATGGGCTCCCAAATTCATAGCAGCATTGGACAACTGATCCAACCATCTCTCATTAACCAACACTCTATCAAGATTGATGGATATTATCCGCACAAGATTCCTTTTGTTATGCCACATAATGATGCCACCCTTGGTGTTGATTTCCATGAGTTTAGTTGCATCAACTACGATGTTGAACCTACAGAGGATAGAATCCTAGATAGGCAGCCCTCCTCTCTTCTCTCTGCCCTGCTGAACTTGGTTGAAGTCCCCTACAACTGAAATGACTGTCATCAAACCGACAAACAAATCATTACTAATTAAGAGGAATAAACATATTTAGCGGATTAACAAAAATCATTAAAAATTAAAACCATTTTGCAAGGAGATCCTTTTCCAGAAAACACTAATTGAAAGATCCAAAACTCATACATATCATGATTACATTGTAAAACATCTCATCTTGAGGACAGCATTTAACAGTTTCTTTATCAAAACACATATTGGAGCAACATAAAACCTTGAGGCATTCAAGCCAAAATCTCAGATCATTCATGAAACCAGTACCAACCAAATCCAAGGACATGAGAGTATAGAGACGACACATAGGACTTTTATATGCAAGACACGACAGACAGTACACTCAACATGAGTTGTCACTGCTGCCTCAACTGTTGGTCCTCCTCTACAGTAAGATCTTCGCCACCTCGTGCATGTCCACCTAAAAAAATGTGGATCCCACGGGGTGAGACAATTGTCCCAGTGAGAGATATAACTCTCCGCCGACCATATTATTATCATAGATTAAGCATTTAAAAACTGAGCAGAGATTCTTTTTATATTAACAGGCAGGATAATTCACTGTATGAACAGAATGAAGTAATCTCCTTTCTTAAGGAGAACATTGCATCTACCCATGGTAGAGTTATAAATCATCTATCTGCTTTGCAAGGAAGGTAAAGAAACATAAATATCATCTATCAACTAAGATGTATAACTAAATTGTGCATCAAACAATATTTCTCATATTCAATACTTAAGCACATATGCTACATGGCTAAACATATTTTAACAATCACACTTATGCCCTGAGGAGATGAAGCATACCCCGTTCATTTCTAACCGACCACAAGCTTCTCACAATTCGGTACCATACAAGGTCAATGGGAGAGTTGGTTTCCATGACCTCACTTGTCTCGGTCAGTACGAGACCACTTAAACTTAGCAGGACATCTTGTGTCGGCTGCAAATAGTTGTGCCAGGGTACGTAGTCATCCTCGCTTAGAGCTACAACATCAATTTCACTCTCTTAAGGGAAACATCTACTAACAACCGTCCCCAGTTATGAAATTACAGATTCATGGCGACACAAGCACCATATTCTGAGCCACGGGCCAGTTCACTGTACTCAACATAGAGTCTACGAATGAAGTTGCACTTGATCCAGGATATGACATATAGCCAAATCCCCATTCATTTTGGGCTCGTAACGGGATCATCTCAAACACGGCCATCCATAATTATGCCCCCACATACTCAAAAGTATGCATTCCAGGTTATGTCGTGGGAAACCCATTTTACCATTCAGCAAATCCTGACACTGATGGATCTATAGTCAGGGCAATATTTTATAGTTCCTAATGATATATTACATATATTACATCATTCTTTTAGCATCAAACAAGTTATCATTATTAATCACAATAAATGCTACAAAGAAAAGTGTAATACATCTATCACGCACTTTTCATATCTTTAAAACACATGATACTTGGGATCTCAATCCCTCACCACATTACTGGGAATTCTCATCCCTTCACATCATTATCACGATTACTGGTTCTGGGTATTCAAACCCTTGGATCGTCACACAACATTGTTATCTCTATAACAGATAAACATTACCTCTAGGTCTGTAGACCTAGGTATTCATTTTACTTGTTGTACAAGTATTCCATATGGCTCACAAGGCCATTACACATATTCTCACCTCTCACTAGGAAAAAACTTATTCATATGGATCACAAGTCCATTACATATCTTGTCCCCTCTCACTAGGCAACAACTTATTCATATGTCTCACAAGGCCATTAATCATTATACTTGTTATACAAGTATTTAACATGCCTCACAAGGCTTATGTAATAAGAGAAATACAACTTTCCCATTATTAGGGTTAGGGTTTCCCTTTATAACCGAATAGGGTTTCAAATCCATATTATTAATTCAAACCCTAATTCATTGCTCCACACATCTACGATCATACATTAATATGATAAGTATTCAATCATACTTATTTATGCTCATCTTTTATCATTAAATGATAATCAACACAAAGGATGAGTTTCTCTCTCTCTTCCTCTCTAGGATATTGATTACATCATACTTTATTATCTTGTCTTAACCCTTTCTCAACGTATGTTATCCTACACTTATCAAAGTGCATTACATCTCAAAGTAACAATTGACATGACATTTCATGTGTTACTCATCCAAGTATATTGGATTTAAGGTGCATCAAGGTGCATCAACCTAGAGATGTTGGATGTGGTATTTATCATGCCTTGATGTATCACTTCCCTTATTGCTTTTAACTTACTTAAGTTCATCAACTTATCTTGTATTAGGGTATATCCCATCCCAATACTTTATGCACTAACACATCACATTTATCATGTAGTGCATTGGCCATAAGTCACACATTTGAATTACTCAACTATCATCAAGTGATATAGACTCATCTCGAATTAAGGCATTGTTGATATACCATTATCAACCACTTTAGGTGTTCTACCTATCAAGGTATTAACCAAACCACATCATTACTTGGTGTTACACTCATCACTCCTAAGAGTGTTTTACCCTCACCTTTACAAAGTGCATTATATTGAATCATGTATGTCAAGTTGAACACATGTATTGGGTTAGGTGTATATTTAGCTAGACATCATCATATCCTTCATACCCTTCCCCATCTAGGTATCATCCTTACCAATCATATGTGCATCATCTTCACCATACATGAGTGTAACGTCCTCACCTCACATGAAGATATTGGCCACACCATACTTTAGTGTATTGGCCATCACATGTTCTAGGGTAAAAACCACCTTACCACTTTTGTCATCTAAAGTATTGGGTTACCCACAATATCATTTTAGAGAAATATGCTCAACACCATATCGTCCAAGAGGTGTATGCTTAACCCAATATCAGTTTAGAGGTATGTGCTTGCTACCCATATCACTTTAGAGGTGTATGTATGATTACCATATCGGGCAAGAGGTGTATTCTTGCTTCACACCATATCAGGCAGAGAGGTGTGTGTGTGCTTCACACCATATCGGGCAGAGAGGTGTGTGTATGCTTCATGCCATATCGGGCAGAGAGGTCTGTGTGTGCTTCACACCATATCGGGCAGGAAGGTGTGTGCTTGTTTCACACCATATCGGGAAAAGAGGTGTGTTCTTGCTCACCATATCACTTTATAGGTGTATGTGTGCTTCACACCATATCGGGCAAAGAGGTGTGTGTGTGCTTCACACCATATCGGGAAAAGAGGTGTGTGCTTAGCCCAATATTGTTTTTGAGGTGTTTTCTTGACCTCATATCGTGCAAGAGGTGTATACTACACCACCATTTCGTGCAAGAAAGTATTAAATCATATTCATATCGGGAAAAGAGGTGTGTTCTTGCTCACCATATCACTTTATAGGTGTATGTGTGCTTCACACCATATCGGGCAAAGAGGTGTGTGTGTGCTTCACACCATATCGGGCAAAGAGGTGTGTGCTTAGCCCAATATTGTTTTTGAGGTATTTTATTGACCTCATATCGTGCAAAAGGTGTATACTACACCACCATTTCGTGCAAGAAAGTATTAAATCATATCCATATTGTTTTAGTGAAGTAGGTGTGTCACCATATCCGGTTAGAGGTGCTTGCTTGTGTGCTTGAAGTTGATATCACTTTAGAAGATGATACCATCTTCTTAAAGCTCCATACCTTTGTTCTAACTGTTATAGTTCATGGAAATAGGTCTAAGGAATTACTAGAACTCATAATGTCATCAACTATTTAAGAAAATTTCAGAATTAAAAGTAGATCATTAAGTATAGCAATTTAGGTGATGAATAATAACATGATAGAGTTCAAGTTATATAACCCGCCTTTAGAACAACTTCAAAGCTCCAAGATCCAAAGCTCCACGTTCCTAAGGTTGAAGATGACTTATCAAAATTCCAAGGCTCGTTCACAACTCCTTCATATACAAGGAATCACCATGTATAAGCAATTAGTGAAGAAGAAAAGAAAGGAAGATCATAACCCTAGATTCATGCTTCAATCCAAGGTTGAAGATGATCATGGCCTCACCTTAGGGTTAAGACTTGAGCTCCTTCTTGATCCTTATCACCTTGCACGATACCTCACTACTCATACATGATATGCCATCACTTTTGACCGATTTCCGCCTCACTTGTGACCAAAAACACTCCACTTGGCCGATATCAACATGCTATGGCCAATATCAACATGCTATGGCCGATACCACTTGCTATGGTCGATACCCAAGCTCTATGCATGATACCACATCACCTATGCACGATACCAAGACTCTATGCACGAAATCTAAGAGAAAGGAGGTGGTAGTATTCGAAAAAGTTCACTAAGGGGTGAAAGGAAGGTTATATATACTTGAGGTTCATGAAAAAGTGTGTATATGAGGTGTCATCAATTTACTACTAGTAGGTGAGACATGTCCATGCATGGGTGACACGTGTACATGCATTCATTAACATTTATCGTGACATGCAAAACTTGAGGATAATCTAGGGATGAAATTTCATCCATTACTTTTCTCTTTGAATATAATATATCAACAAAATCACCACTTTATTCTCAACCCGATACAACTTTTCTAAGGAAGTTGTAAACCGATACCCTTCACCTCCTTGAGGTTCTTTTCATGTCATGGCCTTTTACAAGAGTCTAAGAACCGATATGAGGCTCCTCTTATGGCTCCTTGGCCGATAGCCACTCATATATAAGGTTTTCAACTTGATACAACTCAAGTTAAGGTTTCATATTCAACCCTTTTCTTGGTCATTTCATCACCAAGATTACCATCACTCATAATTGATTCAAACATGGTGTATAATTCATTTTCTCTCCTCTCAATGATACATAGAGGAAGTAGGGACACTCTATAGGTGATAATTTCCATATCAACCCCACATTTTGGGTAAATTACAAATTGTACCAAAATTGGTGCACAAGGTACTAACATTATTCAAACAAGTTCAAACTTGGCTTTTACACTTTCCAAAAGCCACCAATTAGCATCATTCTCTCTCTTATGATACTAAAGAACATAATGCCCATTAAACATGCGACATATTGCAATATAACCCCTCATCTTGGGTAAATTGCACTTTGGTCTAAAACAAAGGAACATTGCTCAAACAACATTCAATCGGGACCAAACTTGGAACATAAGTGTGTCACATAATAAAAAAACACCTTAGAGGATTATATTAAAGTTCTAAGCAACTTAATTATCCAAAACAAACAAGGTTACCACATATCCAAGGTTAGGGTCATTACAAGTTATAAACCCCTAACAAGGATTTTGTCCCCGAAATCCCAGGTAAAGGGAGACAAATATTATTCATTCATTATATAATCAATTCTCCACATAACATCTTGATGTTATGGAGATACCATAGAACTCTGATCAACACAAAGTTCTTCCACATAGGGTTATCATAGAATCTATCACACAAGACACATACTCCAATGTCTTTTTCATTATGGATAGTAGAGTCAACTTTGTGTCAGGTAACACTTTTCTTAGTCAGAGAAACATTATACATACCCTATTTAACTCAGGTGTCAAACCTCACTGATTTTTCAACTTTCTCAAATTACAACTTTATGTGACAAGATTCTTGATTCTGGGGAGTCTTCCATACTCCACATTCAGTTTAGCATTTCACTTCCAAGGAAAGACTAGAGTTACGTCCTGTCACCCACTTGGGACTACAAGTCTTATCATACATCTACTGTGCCATCTAACCTATTGACACAACATGAAACTTTTGTACTACTTGTACAAACTATCTCATTAGTTGTACATTATCTTGTCATAAGGGGAGGTTACTTATCAATTAAGAACTTATCTTGGAGGTATCTTTAGATGTTATGTATAAGTTACCTTAACAGATCTAGATAAGGGTATTCTAAGGAATTATTTTTAGCTTGATATGCTTTTCCCACAATGATTTTAAAATTGTTCCTTCAATTAGTACATTCTTATCGATGTTATGTTTATGCAGAGCATAAACCCCTAACATATGATGTCCATACTATTTTATGTAACTAGACTGATTTCACAGTTGGCCATCCCAGGTAACCAACATAAATCATCTGATTAGGAGTTATATTTTTACTTTACCATACCACCTGATATTGTTAAGATACCAGAATTCCTTACTTTGGTATCTATCACATGTTTCAAAAACACATCACATCCTCATCATTTCCATCTTTCTGTTGTTATTACCAAAGCCACCCATATAAAAGGATCTTTCTTGCATCTTTGGGACATTATTTGTTACACATATCTTTATCTTGGAACCAAACTCCAAGACGAACTAATACTTTTCTAAGTATCCATCAATGGATTATTTCTAATCCATGCACATCAAGTGTCATCGGACTCACTTGATTACCATGACCTTGAAAGGAAAGAACACAAAGAAACATATTCCTCTTATCACCCCATCATTACCAGGGTTATTTATCTAAGAGAAGTGATTATCATCTCCTCTAATTATTGCATGAACTTTCAACTATTCATGAGACTTTTACTCTTGTTTTATCCTAGTTCCCTTGCCATCAACATAGGAATTATAAGGTTGATTACATGTCATCATTCCTTTCTTTGTTATTGTCTAACATGTTTATGAACATTTTGTGATTTTATCACATTTCCCATTTCCACATCATGGGAAAATATCTTTACTATTCACACAGGCTTTATTAGACAGGGATCATCTCCCTTGTCCTCATTCTCTTTATCAGGAGGATTATACTTTAACTTCCTGATACACACAGATTGATCTGAGATCATCTCAAATTCCATTTTTTTTGCACTTAGTATGTGATACACATGTCCATGCCATATTTCTACTTTCATTATACTCACTAGATTGTCTCAAAATGACTATTTCATCAGAGTAATCAGAAAGATAACAATCTAAGAGTTCCATGTGCACCTTATCTTCAATAGTTGAATACCTGGCCAGGGTATACAAGTACTGAAATTAGGAAGTATGCACTTTGTTTACTATCATATTCCTTACTTTTCATGTCATAAAAAACATAGGATTTAGCATCCCTGGATTTTCTCCAGGTATCACCTCTACACCTCAACCTCTTTCACACAGATAAGAGCAATTATAAAGCATTTAAAAGAATACTGAATAGAATATAAATTCTAGTTCTCATCATTTCTTCCCTACGTTCCCATAAGGAAACCAAAGGGAAGTCAACAACATCAATCCTTCTTATGATTATCAGATAAAATCAAGAGAAGGTATATCAAAATAAAAGAGCTCTATCTGACTATTACCCCTTGCGGTCATGTACGACTCCAGGTTGACTCAACACATAAAGTCTAGTTGTTTCATGTTGTTACTCTTGCCTTTTTAAGTTATTGGGCTATGACTTTCGTAAGCCCTACCAAGTCTACCTCGGTTGTTGAGTCATTTCCTCCCTTATTTTCAAAGAAAAGAGTTTATTATGCTCAACATGTCCATATCTATAACATGGCTTGTCTCGTACCATGGTCTTATCGGTCTTATTACGGATGTAGATACTAAGCCATGGGTTCTTACAGGTGGAAAGTTAGGACTTTTTCCTTTACATAGGGATTACTACCCTAGTGCACTAGACGTTTATTGCACTGGTGGCACGGAAAACATTGGCTTACTCGAACAGCTATGCAAATGTCTCTAGAATTATAGTGATATTTCCTTAATTCTCAACTTATTTCTCCTCCTTGGGCATTACCATCACAAATGTACTATCTTTCTATACTTATGGTAGAGTCTATTTTCTTGCCATATGTTAATCCTTCCCACATTTTCCACTATTCCAACATGACTATATGATTCAGGACCCCTTTTAGATCCCAAAGTTTCTATATTGAGGATTGGTAACCTTAGTTGTAATGCTAGTATCCAGTCTACTATATGCATCACTATTGTCCCTACTTGCCTCTCAAGAGCATAAAAAGTAGGATTCTCTATCCTGATTGGGTCAAAATGGGAATTTTTAGGCACTTCTTCTTCTCTTGCCTGATCCCTTGCACCCTCTTTTGGTGCAACAACATTGCTCTCAGCAATGTGTTCCTCGTGTTATCTAGTCATTTTTAAACTTCACCCTTTCTTCTGCATAAACAGAAGTCACTATAGGGTGTACTAGAGGACACTAGAACATACTCAACACCTTAGTCCTATGTCTCTGTAGACTCAGTGAATCTTAAGCTCTGATACCAAAATTGAAACGACCGTCATCAAACTGACAAACAAATCATTACTAATTAAGCAGAATAAACATAATCAACAGATTAACAAAAAGTACGAAAAATTAAAACCATTTTGCAAGGAGATCCTTTTCTAGAAAACTCTTACTGAGAGATCCAAAACTCATACATATCATGATTACATTGTACAACATCTCATCTTGAGGACAACATTTAATAGTTGCTTTATCAAAACACATACTAGAGCAACATAAAACCTTGAGGCATTCAAGCCAAAATCTCAAATCATTCATGAAACCAATACGACCCAACTCCAAGGACCTGAGAGTACATAGACGACACATAGGACTTCTATCTACAAGACACGACAAATAGTACACTCAACCTGAACTGTCACTACTGCCTCAACTATTGTTCCTCCTCTGTAGAAAGATCTTTGCCACCTCGTGCATGTCAACCTAAAAAAAATGTGGATCCCACGGGGTGAGATAATTGTCCCAGTGAGAGATATAACTCTCTGCTGGCCATAGTATTATCATATATTAAGCATTTATAAACTAGGCAGAGATTCTTTTTATATTAACAGGCAGGATAATTCACTGTATGAACAAAATGACGTAATCTCCTTTCTTAAGGAGAACATTGCATCTGCCCATGGTAGAGTTATAAATCACCTATCTTCTTTGCAAGGAATGTAAAGAAACATATATATCATCTATCAACTAAGATGTATAACTAATTGTGCATCAAACAATATTTCTCGTATTCGATCCTTAAACAGATATGCTACACAGATGAACATATTTTAACAATAACGCTTATGCCTTGAGGAGATGAAGCATACCCCGTTCATCTCCAACTGACCACAAACTTATCACAAGTTGGTACCATACAAGGTCAATGGGAGAGTCGGTTTCCTGATCTCACTTGTCTCAGTCAGTACAAGACCACTTAAGCTTAGCAGGACATCTTGTATCGGTTGCAAATAGCTGTGCTAGGGTACGTAGGCATCCTCACTTAGAGCTACAACATCAACTACACTCTCTTAGGGGAAACATCTACTAACAACCGTTCGCAGTTATGAAATTACTGAGTTATGGCGACACAAGCACCATACTCTGAGCCACGGGCCAGTTCACCATGCTCAACATAGAGTCTATGAATGAATTCGCACTCGATCTAGGATATGACATATAGCCAAATCCCCATTCATTTCGGGATCATAAGGGGATCGGCTCAAACATGGCCATCCGTACTTATGCCCCCACATACTCAAAAGTATGCATTCCGGGTTATGTCGCGGGGAACCCGTTTCACCATTCAGCAAATCCTGACACTGATGGATCAATAGTCAGGGCAATGTTTTATAGTTCCTAATGATGTATTACATATATTACATCATTCTTTTTGCATCAAACAAGTTATCATTATTAATCACAACAAATGCTACAAAAAAAAGTGTAATACATCTATCACGTACTTTTCATATCTTTAAAACACATGATACTTGGTATTCATAAGTATTCAATCATACTTATTTATTCTCATCTTTTATCATTAAATGATAATCAACACAAAGCATGGGTTTCTCTCTCATCCTCTTTAGGATATTGATTACATCATACTTTATTATCTTGGCTTAACCTTTTCTCAAGGTATGCTATCCTACACTTATCAAAGTGTATTACATCTTAATTTAACAATTGACATGGCACACTTCATGTGTTACTAATCCAAGTATATTGGATTTAAGGTACATCAAGGTGCATCAACCTTGTGATGCTGGATGTGGTATTTATCATGACTTGATGTATCACTTCCCTTATTGCTTTTAACTTACTTAAGTTCATCAACTTATCTTTTATTAGGGTATATCCTATCCTAATACTTTATGCACTAACACATCACATTTATCATGTAGTGTATTGGCCATAAGTCACACATTTGAATTACTCAACTATCATCAAGTGATATAGACTCATCTCGAGTTAAGGCATTGTTGATATACCATTATCAACCACTTTAGGTGTTCTACCTATCAAGGTATTAACGAAACCACATTATTTGGTGTTACACTCATCACTCCTAAGAGTGTTTTACCCTCACCTTTACAAGGTGCATCAGATTGAATAATGTATGTCAAGTTGAACACATGTATTGGGTTAGGTGTATATTGAGCTAGACATAATCATATCCCTCATACCCTTACCCATCAAGGTATCATCCTTACCAATCATATGGTGTATCATCGTCACCATACATGCGTGTAACGTCCTCACCTCACATGAAGATATTAGCCACACCATACTTTAGTGTATTGGCCATCACATGTTATAGGGTATTAACTCCCTTACGACTTTTGTAATCTAATGTATTGGGTTACCCACAATATCATTTTAGAGATATGTTCTCAACACATATCATCCAAGAGGTGTATGCTTAACCCAATATCAGTTTAGAGGTGTATGCTTCCTACCCATATCACTTTAGAGGTGTATGTATGATTACCATATCGGGCAAGAGGTGTATGCTTGCTTCACACCATATAAGGCAGAGAGGTGTGTTTGTGCTTCACACCATATCGGGCAGAGAGGTGTGTGTGTGCTTCACACCATATCGGGCGGAGAGGTGTGTGTGTACTTCACACCATATCGGGCAGAGAGGTGTGTGTGTGCTTCACACCATATCGGGTAGGGAGGTGTGTGCGCGCTTCACACCATATCGGGCAGAGAGGTGTGTGCTTGCTTCACACCATATCGGGAAAAAAGGTGTGTTCTTGCTCACCATATCACTTTAGAAGTGTATGTGTGGTTCACACCATATTGGGCAAAGAGGTGTGTGTGTGCTTCACACCATATCGGGGAAAGAGGTGTGTGCTTAGCCCAATATAATTTTTGAGGTGTTTGCATGACCTCATATCATGCAATAGGCATATACTACACCACATATCGTGCAAGAAAGTATTAAATCATATCCATATCATTTTAGTGAAGTAGGTGCATCACCATATTGTGTTAGAGGTGCTTTCTTGTGTGCTTGAACCCGATATCACTTTATAAGTTGATACCATCTTATTCAAGCTCTAGACCTTTGTTCTAACTATTATAGTTCATGGAAATAGGTCTAAGCAACTGCTAGACCTCATAATGTCATCAACTATTTCATAAAATTTCGGAATTAAAGTAGATCATTAAGTATAGCAATTTACGTGATGAATAATAACATGATACAGTTCAAGTTATATAACCCACCTTAAGAACAACTTCAAAGCCCCAAGCTCCAAAGATCCACGTTCCTAAGGTTTAAGATGACTTATCAAAATTCCAAGGCTCGTTCGCAACTCCTTCATATACAAGGAATCACCATGAAAAGCAATTGGTGAAGAAGAAAAGAAAGGAAGAGCATAACCCTAGATTCATGCTTTAATCCAAGGTTGAAGATGATCATGGCCTCTTCTTAGGGTTAAGACTTGAGCTCCTTCTTGCTACTTAGAACCTTGCACGATACCTCACTACTCATGCATGATATGCCATCACTTTTGGCTGATATCCCCCTCACTTGTGACCAAAAACACTCCACTTGGCCAAATATCAACATGTTATGGCCAATCAACATGCTATGGTTGATACCACTTGCTATGGCCAGCCCCTCCCGGCGTGTTCCCTCCGCCTCAAGTTTTTGCTCGGCCCAATTGTCGGCGACGATCATCCTCACTCTGCCGGCATCTGACTCTCCCCATCCAGGTATCAAAAACCTTTTTCAGGTTTTCTTCTTTCCTCGGGCATCTCTCTGCATGTTGGCGGTGGTTGCCATCTTACAACCTTGCGATCCATTTTCCCTCACTTGAGCGCTTCCACACTTCCAGACTTTAGTGCTTTCCAGCATGCACTAGATAGGGATTCTCAGGTTCGAAAACAAAAATCGCCTCAGCTTTTACTGTTTTTGCTTTCCTGTGATCCTGAATCGAGTGATTCATCTCCTACCTCCACCAAGTTCCGCCTAATCTTCGCCTTCGGATACCTGTTTAAACGGTGCCTCTTTTCCTGAAAAGGCTCCTTCATTCTTTCCACAACAGTCTGCAATAAATTCCGAGGATAACCACACCCTTTGCAACTCACCTTGGGTATCACAAACGGCTTACAGTTACATGCAGATGATATTTCATTGATTATGCCTTTTACATCTTCAACGATCGAGCATACCCTCGAGCTTCATACCATCTCAGCAAAAATCTCCACCCTCATACAAAAATCTCGCATCAAAAATCCAAAATTCTATTCTCTCTACCGGTTACAACTCTCCTTCCCAAGAACACCTTTGGCAGTCAGATCAAATCAGCACAAAAGTTGGCTCAGAGAACAACAATAAAGACCCATGAAACAATCTGATAACACCATGCGAACAAGAGGGGTGCTCACCCTCGCCTCATGCATAAATTCACCTTGCATGCATAGAAATGGTAAGACTTCAACCTTCCATCGTGCTTTAAGGAAAAAACCCTTGGTGACAAATGGAAACACAAAAACTCCATCATCTCTTGCCAACATGAACTCTCGTTTCTCCTTCATAGAAATCCCTCTTGCAGACCCCTCCTATTATGCGAGCATTCCATTGCCACGAGCTTGGATATAACACAAGTTCGACATCTTGCCTGGCACTTGCATGATAAACATCTGTGATGGAGTGGATTTTTTTGAAATCCATAAATCTCTAATAACATATTAGAATCCATATCTTGAGTTACAATGAGAGTTCCAAGTGTTTTAGTAAAGTGGAAATGTTGAATGAGATTTATATAATGATTAAGATCTCTCTTTATATGCCCTTTTGATGAATTTAATTAAATAGTCTAATAGATGAGTTTGGTCACCAAATTGGAGTAGAATGTACCTTGTGAGGTAGAGAAGCTATGGTTGAAATTTGGTGGCATTTGGAGGTTCCTAGAAGAAGTTATTGAGGTTTGATTTTGGGGAAATAATGTGCATGGTTGAGGATTTATGGACCTAAGTTAGGCTTAATATGTTGTGTCACGCGCCCTTGGTTTGGGCTGCGTCTGCGTGGACAAATCTGGGCCGTTCATATCTGATCTGGCGTCTGGGATCATTAGTCCGAATGGGTCGCGAATGGGCTCAAGTAAGGGACCCACCCAGACCATTGGATTGAAGATCAAGGGCAGTGGGGTTGTCTGGTACCTTGCGGTTATATCTTTGACCCCAGGTAGCAACCACGATGTCGAGGTACTCGCTGATCGTGGGTATGTATGGGGGAGTCCAACAAGGTAGTTGGCTTCAACGTGAGGAGAGGAGTCGGGCGACCCCTTATTTGGGCTTGATAGAGCTCAGACGAGGGAGTTCCACCCTCCCCATCTCTGTTACCTCTCCATCACAACCTACAGGTAGGAGAGCAGGTTGTCGGAGAAGGAAGAAGTAAAGCTAGAGAGGTTTCTGGAAGAGGAAAAGAAGGGTAAAATGAAGCTCGTGGTTAGAGGAGTTGAATGCCAATCTCACATCAGGTTTCGGCGGAAGTGAGGTAGCTGACGACCTCAGTTAGCCGGCGACGATGTTGGGGATCGGCGGTGGTTACAGGGAGTCTTCCATCGCGATTGGGCCTCTCAGGAGAATTCCTTCTAGCCTTGCGATGCTTCTCAATGCAGCTTCTTGTCCCGAACATGAGATGAGGCGATATGCCTCTTTTGCTCCACCTTGCCAGGAGCAGGCGCCGGCGAGCTCTAGGGCACCGGGGTTTGGAGCTGTGGACGTGAAGCCATGAAACCGTGGAGGTCTGGGAGGGGATCTCGGAGCTGTGCGAACTGTGGGGAGCTCGCGAAAAAGACCTGGAGTCAACAGATCGCTCCCCGGAGCTGAGCATCATGGCGGCGCCCGCGCGAAACAGAGTCATGCTGGGACTCAACGAGCGCGTGAGAAGAGAAGGGAGGAAAAGAGAGCCCGACCGGTTGAAAGAGACGTGAACCGGGTCCAGGGGACGAGAACCAACCGAGTCAATACTAAACCGCCCGAGAACTAGGCAGCTCAAGCCAGGCCACGTGGCTTCTCGCGATAGGCCCAGATAAGGTAATTAACTCATAATTACTCAGAATTTGTAAAATTCATAGAAATTAGCCTGTTCATTAGAAAAATACAAACCAGGTACCAAAATTCTCAGAAAAATGAGTAGCTCACAACTAAAGCATAATATTAGGCTTTTGATGCACGAATATCAGTGATATCGTGTTAGTGGTGAAATGCTCTAATAATGGATAATAAATATCAAATGATGTTCTAAAATTGTGGAAAAATACCAATAAGTCTATAATAATGCTTATAGTGCACCTGATGTCAAGGATGATCATGATGATGTACTAAATCATGTAATTTGCTTAATATGTCTAATTCGGGCTAATAACCCTAATTAAAATGTAATAAATGCACACATGCTCAATAAATGATGAAATTTACAGAGTAAGCTCATATCAGTAATTAGAAGATAATATGTAACTCTGAGATCAGTTATATATATGGAATTAATAGAAACATGATAATGACTCTTCATGTGATATAAAACCATAATATGCTAAATGAATATGATCTAGAGTTAATATGTACACATAATCATATGTAATCAAATAATCATATTATTGATCATAATTAGGAATACAACATCAGTAATGTCAATCCTAGATAACAAGAAGAGATAGATAAGAAGTAATCATGAGAATATCTTCATGAGATAAGCAAACCCTAATATGAACACGATTAGGGTTAAGATGAGATATAATAGGATGAGAACCTGATGATAGTATATGATCTTGTCTTAACCAGGGGTTTGACCAAGATGTAGTTGATATGAGGATATGATGATTAGGATGTCTCTTTGGAAGGTACACCATTACCTCTTACTTGGCTTATTATACAATATGCTTGTGTTATATGTGTAGTAAAATACTTGGCATATGTTATTGGTTGAAATGATTGTTCTTGTATGATATGTTACATGACTATCCATAATTACTGCTATGAACATATCAAACATAATATATCTGTTCCATTATATGAAAGCACTAACTCTTTGGTAGTGTGCTTGGAAGTGACCTAACTCTTTGGTAGTGGTCACATTGTACATAAGACCTAACTCTTTGGTAGTGGTCTGACCTAACTCTTTGGTAGTGGTCACCTTGTACAAATGATCTAACTCTTTGGTAGTGATCATAAAGGCCTTGATATATAATGGAAAATGAGCTTAAAATATGTGTTCTCTTTTGTTAATGAATATCCTGGTGCAAGTATACGCTTTTCTTATATTCTTCTGTTACTGCCAAGTATTAGTTTTATCTTATTGCCAAGATATGATGAGAGGTATATAAAAGACACGTAGGCGTACTCAGTACAATATTCATGAAATATTGTGCTGACGTGTACCGCATGTAATCTTTTGTTTAGGTTGTGGTTATGCTCTTGAAGATCCAGGATAGAGAGAGTTGTGTAGCGAGCTGATGTACAGGTGGACCTGTTGTCTTAAGATCCTGTAGTTTAGTGGTAGTACATGTATATGTAGAAGTTTGCTGTTCAATATGTAATATCAAAGGTTGTAACAATTCATGTTGTAATTATATGTTGAATGGTGAACAGGTGTTGTGGTTTTATTATTGTTCATGTACATGTGCTACTGATGTATGTTCCTTCTGACTCCCTTGAGTTTCTTCTTCTTAGCCTTGTGTGGGGTGTTTAAATTAGAATTCTCACTGAGGTGAGGGTTTCAATTTGGGCGTCACACATCAGATTAAGTTTTAGAAAATCCGGGGACGTCACAGGTGGTATCAGAGCATGAACAATAGCAAAGCCTGACATTTGCTCATCATGCAACTCAAAACTAAAGAACCTTGAACCTTAATAATCTTTTAGGGTTAGATTAGTCGTCTTTTAGAGACTAGATCTGACCTAGCCTCTAGGTTAGCACCTAGATGTCCGAGAACTAGGTCTAGACTGGTGCTTGTTGAGTAGCAAGTCCTTAGATGTCGTTCTTTCCTTGTAGTGCAGCGGTATGGGACGTTGCACTATTTGGAAATGACGTGCATAAAAGGAAGAGAAACCCTATACATATTGCGCACGTTGTCTAGAGTAGCTACACTAGTCTACCCCTTGTTCTCACCCTTTTCACTAGTTTTCATGACACTGGACTCTCTACTATGTGTGGGACACTCGTTTCTGGATTTAGTTTTTTATTCTAATTGGATCGAACCTCGATAATTTTCTCTGACGTTTGTTTTATCGGAGAAAAACTATATAATATTTTAATATGTATATGTATTACAAAAATGTGTCCCCACACATGTACGAGTAGGAGGGGGTCATGAAACCTAAGTGAAAGTGAATGACATCAGTCTAGAAGAGAGAGTAGTTCTAGAATAGATGTCTAGAGCCTTGTTGGGAATATGTGATAGATGGAGTAGATGAAATAAGTTTTGATATGATGTAAGTCTTATATAGAAGACATAAGATGTTTATGATGCTTTATGTTTGTCTTTGAGGACTTAAGTTCATTTTGAGGATTTGAGATAAGTTTTGATGATGTAAGTGATTAGGCTTTTATGAGATAAGATGTCTTAAGTTAAGACAGGTTGTGAGTCAGCATGAGCCTCAATCTCTTTTACGAAGGAGGACATCTAGTGTTAGGACCAGTTTTGGGGTTAACTCCAGAGAGAGTGAGACCCATTGGGAGAAGGTCAGAGAACCTAAACTCCAAGATATGAAATTATGAGATATGTGATATGATATGTCCTAAACTAGACTACTCCTGAGTGATTGAGTTGAGTATCTTTATGCATGATTTCCATAGCCTTCTTGAACCCTAGATGTCCTTGGGAGGACCAAACCCTAGATACAGAGAGAGGCTAACTATATATACACATGTGAATAAGGGAACATGAGAACCTGCCATCTGGGTGAGGGAGAGAGCCCAAGACCCTGGAGGAGGTAGCTATGTTAGTTTCTGTGGAGCCTCATGCTCGGGTTGGTAGTTTCCCGTATAGGAATCTAGTGGTTGCATGTATAAGAGAGTTTTGGGTAAGCATGTTTCATGGATAGAGACCTATGAAGAGTATGTCATGTCATGTTTTTGTTTGTGCTTGTGGCTAGATCTTATGAAGTTGATCACCAGTGCCAATGAGGTTATCCAAGAACCCTAGACTAAGAGAGGAAAGAATAAAGTTTATGCATGTGAGATACTCATAGAGTTGAGTGAGCTCAGAGAGACTGAGCATGGCACTACCCTCATGATATGGGTTAGAGGAACCTCTTTTGGCCTTAGTAAAGTTTTGATATAATATTAGGTTGCCTAGCACAACCATGATAGAATATATGTAAGGATGTAATCTAATCTTGATATATGATATATAGACATGATATGATGAAAACCTAGGGATGGTTAATAGATAATTATGCATAAATGGTTAACCATATACAGGAATAATAATGATAATGTGATATTGTTGGCTAATCTTGTGAAGAAATCACTAGTAAATGTTGTAAATTATTATGAGCTATGAAATAAGATCATATGAATGAATCAAGTTACATGAGGTATTAATCTTAGTGCTTAATAAAGATGAAAAATGTAATTATAATGTTAGCACAACATAAAGATTGTGACACCTCGATACGATCTGGATGGATAAGGAGGGTTAACTTTAGTAAATGCCCTCCTAAAAGGCATATGTTCATGTTGAACATGTTCTAATATTTATCTCAATAAAATGTAGATGACACCTTGATGTACGAGTTAACCTTAGTTAACTCCTTTAGAACATGGAAATATGAAGTTGAATAATAATGCATGGATAAAGATAAGGATACAATCCTAACATATGGGATATGTCATGATGTAACCTAAGTTTCTAAACCTTGAGTTTAACCTTGTATGGAGTGTTTGTGTACCAAGATGGTTGTAAAACCCCCAGATAGTGCTTTGGATACATGGTTCAAGGTAACTTTTGTGGATATGTTACACATAGAATAATGCCTACATGTGGATGAAGACATGATAGTTTTCCTTGGAGTATGAGTATGGTTTACTTTCGAGGACGAAAGTTCTTTTAAGATGTATATGATGTGATAAAGTGGGTTTTTTTTGGCTTAATTTCGAGGACGAAATATCTTTTAAGGTGTGTAGGATGTGATGGAGTGGATTTTTTTGAAATCCATAAATCTCTAATAACATATTAGAATCCATATCTTGAGTTACAATGAGAGTTCCAAGTGTTTTAGTAAAGTGGAAATGTTGAATGAGATTTATATAATGATTAAGATCTCTCTTTATATGCCCTTTTGAAGAATTTAATTAAATAGTCTAATAGATGATTTTGGTCACCAAATTGGAGTATAATGTACCTTGTGAGGTAGAGAAGCTATGGTTGAAATTTGGTTGCATTTGGAGGTTCCTAGAAGAAGTTATTGAGGTTTGATTTTGGGGAAATAATGTGCATGGTTGAGGATTTATGGACCTAAGTTAGGCTTAATATGTTGTGTCACGCGCCCTTGGTTTGGGCTGCGTCTGCGTGGACAAATCTGGGCCGTTCATATCTGATCTGGCGTCTGGGATCATTAGTCCGAATGGGTCGCGGATGGGCTCAAGTAAGGGACCCACCCAGACCATTGGATTGAAGATCAAGGGCAGTGGGGTTGTCTGGTACCTTGCGGTTATATCTTTGACCCCAGGTAGCAACCACGATGTCGAGGTACTCGCTGATCGTGGGTATGTATGGGGGAGTCCAACAAGGTAGTTGGCTTCAACGTGAGGAGAGGAGTCGGGCGACCCCTTATTTGGGCTTGATAGAGCTCAGACGAGGGAGTTCCACCCTCCCCATCTCTGTTACCTCTCCATCGCAACCTACAGGTAGGAGAGCAGGTTGTCGGAGAAGGAAGAAGTAAAGCTAGAGAGGTTTCTGGAAGAGGAAAAGAAGGGTAAAATGAAGCTCGTGGTTAGAGGAGTTGAATGCCGATCTCACATCAGGTTTCGGCGGAAGTGAGGTAGCTGACGACCTCAGTTAGCCGACGACGATGTTGGGGATCGGCGGTGGTTACAGGGAGTCTTCCATCGCGATTGGGCCTCTCAGGAGAATTCCTTCTAGCCTTGCGATGCTTCTCAATGCAGCTTCTTGTCTCGAACATGAGATGAGGCGATATGCCTCTTTTGCTCCACCTTGCCAGGAGCAGGCGCCGGCGAGCTCTAGGGCACCGGGGTTTGGAGCTGTGGACGTGAAGCCATGAAACCGTGGAGGTCTGGGAGGGGATCTCGGAGCTGTGCGAACTGTGGGGAGCTCGCGAAAAAGACCTGGAGTCAACAGATCGCTCGCCGGAGCTGAGCATCACGGCGGCGCCCGCACGAAACAGAGTCCTGCTGGGACTCAACGAGCGCGTGAGAAGAGAAGGGAGGAAAAGAGAGCCCGACCGGTTGAAAGAGACGTGAACCGGGTCCAGGGGACGAGAACCAACCGAGTCAACGCTAAACCGCCCGAGAACCATGCAGCTCAAGCCAGGCCACGTGGCTTCTCGCGATTGGCCCAGATAAGGTAATTAACTCATAATTACTCAGAATTTGTAAAATTCATAGAAATTAGCCTGTTCATCAGAAAAATACAAACCAGGTACCAAAATTCTCAGAAAAATGAGTAGAGCACAACTAAAGCATAATATTAGGCTTTTGATGCACGAATATCAGTGATATCTTGTTAGTGGTGAAATGCTCTAATAATGGATAATAAATATCAAATGATGTTCTAAAATTGTGGAAAAATACCAATAAGTCTATAATAATGCTTATAGTGCACCTGATGTCAAGGATGATCATGATGATGTAATAAATCATGTAATTTGCTTAATATGTCTAATTCGGGCTAATAACCCTAATTAAAATGTAATAAATGCACACATGCTCAATAAATGATGAAATTTACAGAGTAAGCTCATATCAGTAATTAGAAGATAATATGTAACTCTGAGATCAGTTATATATATGGAATTAATAGAAACATGATAATGACTCTTCATGTGATATAAAACCATAATATGCTAAATGAATATGATCTAGAGTTAATATGTACACATAATCATATGTAATCAAATAATCATATTATTGATCATAATTAGGAATACAACATCAGTAATGTCAATCCTAGATAACAAGAAGAGATAGATAAGAAGTAATCATGAGAATATCTTCATGAGATAAGCAAACCCTAATATGAACACGATTAGGGTTAAGATGAGATATAATAGGATGAGAACCTGATGATAGTATATGATCTTGTCTTAACCAGGGGTTTGACCAAGATGTAGTTGATATGAGGATATGATGATTAGGATGTCTCTTTGGAAGGTACGCCATTACCTCTTACTTGTCTTATTATACAATATGCTTGTGTTATATGTGTAGTAAAATACTTGGCATATGTTATTGGTTGAAATGATTGTTCTTGTATGATATGTTGCATGACTATCCATAATTACTGCTATGAACACATCAAACATAATATATCTGTTCCATTATATGAAAGCACTAACTCTTTGGTAGTGTGCTTGGAAGTGACCTAACTCTTTGGTAGTGGTCACATTGTACATAAGACCTAACTCTTTGGTAGTGGTCTGACCTAACTCTTTGGTAGTGGTCACCTTGTACAAATGATCTAACTCTTTGGTAGTGATCATAAAGGCCTTGATATATAATGGAAAATGAGCTTAAAATATGTGTTCTCTTTTGTTAATGAATATCCTGGTGCAAGTATACGCTTTTCTTATATTCTTCTGTTACTTCCAAGTATTAGTTTTATCTTATTGCCAAGATATGATGAGAGGTATATAAAAGACACGTAGGTGTACTCAGTACAATATTCATGAAATATTGTGCTGATGTGTACCGCATGTAATCTTTTGTTTAGGTTGTGGTTATGCTCTTGAAGATCCAGGATAGAGAGAGTTGTGTAGCGAGCTGATGTACAGGTGGACCTGTTGTCTTAAGATCCTGTAGTTTAGTGGTAGTACATGTATATGTAGAAGTTTGCTGTTCAATATGTAATATCAAAGGTTGTAACAATTCATGTTGTAATTATATGTTGAATGGTGAACAGGTGTTGTGGTTTTATTATTGTTCATGTACATGTGCTACTGATGTATGTTCCTTCTGACTCCCTTGAGTTTCTTCTTCTTAGCCTTGTGTGGGGTGTTTAAATTGGAATTCTCGCTGAGGTGAGGGTTTCAATTTGGGCGTCACACATCAGATTAAGTTTTAGAAAATCTGGGGACGTCACAACATCGGTCATCCCTCCTTCCAGGTGAAGGTCTCATGGTCCATCCCCACCAATCCAACCTGGGGCAAAAAATCTCCCATCCTCCTCATATCGGAAGGCTGGAGCGACATGCGCGACGAGCTGAAGCTCAAGCCAGAGTGGTCGATTTTCATACAACCGATGGAAAATCACACTTTTCGTTCTTGGGTGCGTGACTTCATCCACGACACTCCTCCAGAGTTAGCCTATCTTTACAAAAAACATGATCAAGCTAGCTCTTCATCATCCAACTTGACGGACCAACTCTTCGTCAGAGATGAGTACCAACCCCCCATGGGTGCAAAATCTTGGCCTATCTCCATCTCCTCAGGCTCTGAGGATGACGATGATGCAGTCACATCCCCTATGGAACAACAACAAAGTTCAATCGCTGAAAGGTACAAACTTTTCCCCTCTCCATCGTTTAAGGAAACAATAAGCCCAATTTGTCATCTTTACATAAAGCCCTAATCCCTCGACCCTCCCAGGTTGAGGATGTCATCCCAAATGACTTATTTCGCCTAAAATCTAATTTTCCTATTCTTGGACATGCAAAATCATACCTCCTCATAAACAATCTCCTAGATAAAAACCCCACCGCCTAAATCTGGACTTCGGTCCCTCCAAAAAAAAAACCTTTTAGAGCTCTGCACTATTCTCTTTGCCACCGTAACAACCACTCGACATCCAGATGCTTTTCTCGCCGCATATGTTTTGGATGCCACCAGATAGGTCACATAAAAAGATAATGCAAAGCTCGCCTCCTCCCAAACCAGGACTAAAACCATGCAGATCCCACCTCCTCCTCCATGCATTCTCACTCGATTAGATTCTCGCCTTTTCACAAAACCTCCACAGTCCCAAAAAAGCCCTTTTTAGATCTCCGGCACAACACACACCTCCCCCAACATCATTATCTTTCAGAAAAACTCTTTGCATGCCTCGCAAATCTCCCGCCTGATCATGCAGATGCTACCCCTTCACGCCATCTGATCACAAACTCCTGGACTCCTCTTATATCTAAACCCTTTCACAAGCCAAAGAACCATACAGATACAACACTCAAACCAAAATCCAAAAACCCTCCTCCTCCAACCCCATCACAAACTCACAACTCAAACTATCAAACTTCCTCACCAAACATGAAAGTCCCTGACCACCTGGAATATGCGATCGCTCTTGACCTTCCATCCAACTCAATGCATCTTCTCAAGGTTCTCACCCTAAGAAGCATTCTCGTTTCAGTTGAAAACAACCTTGAAAACAACCCCATCAATGTCCTGGATATTACCCGCGCCTTATCCCTTCTCCTTCCTGGTCATACCATCCTTAAACCATAAAATTTCTCTCCCGCCCAGCTCATCTATACCGTCCCAGAAGGTACAAAGATAAATCACCTCTTCAATCAAGTTCTCACCATACCATGTGGATCAAGCTTCATCATGGCCAGACTATCTAAATGGTGTGCCAACTTAGGATCATATCCTGCCCCGCAGGTGGCTCCGACTAGGTCACCATTTCTAATCTCCCTCCTCATCTTTGGGAAATTGAGATCTTCAGAGGCATTGCACACTCAATCGGGGAAACTCTACAATACATCAGTCTTGAAACCTTACACCCATCACAATACATCAAAGCATATTGTCTTTTTTCTGTCAAAACTGCCATCTCCCTTCCTCCAACTATCAATATAAGAATTGGCGAATCCATCTACCATTTAAAACTTTCTGCTGAACATCCTACCATAAACAACACCACCTTTTCTGACCTCACAACACATCCACCATCTTGGTTTAGCCCAAACAAAGATAAAATGTCTTCCTTGCATTCCAGGGCATCAAATGACCGAAACCATATTTGGATCCGGAAAAACTCAAACCACTCCAAAAACTCTTACCTCCATCCATGCAAGAAAAGAACCAGATCACTCGAACCTACTCTCCATGGTAACAAATACAAACCTAGAGGCTCCACTTTCCCATCTCCTTCCTCTACTAGGGAAAGATGCTCATCTCTAAATGAAAACCATCAAGCTACAAAGAACCAAGCCTCATCTGAGCTTAAGGATGAAAATTCTTTGCAGAGTTCGGAGCAGGAGAGCCCACAACAAAGGCACACTTCCAGCTACCTCCAGAAGATCATGCAGCCAAATCACAAAGACCCAAAAGGTTCTATCATCATCAACTGAGTAAAGAAAGGTACTACTCCTATTATCTCTCCCCGCTCTTTTAGTGACTTTACTTCTGCTTCTTCATTATCATCTACTCCCTCTTATAAAGACAAAAATAAAGACTTAGATTCTATCGATGATTTAGCATCTTAGTCAAACATAAACAGCTTCACTTCCTTTTCTAATAAGATTGGCATTCAACTAGACGATGAAGATGACGCTCATAAAGTTCTAGATAACCTAGAAACCTTTATGGGTTGGAGAAAAAAAAGACTCGCTCCTGCTGTCACCAAAACAGCAACCTTCTAAATAGCCTTTTAAGCACACATCATCCCTAGTTTTAAATATGAAAATCTCTTCTTGGAACATATGTGGAGCTGCAAACCTCCAAAGAAGAAAAAAATACGCTCTCACATATACAAAAACAAAATCGACCTAATTACTATTCAAGAAACAAAAACCTTTCTTACCCCTTTTGCTCTCAAAACAATAGGGGGTAATAGAATCACAAATTGGATCCAATTACCTCCTGAGGGATTCAAAGGGGGCCTCTTAGTTGGTTTTAACATCCAGTCTCTAGATTCACATAACGCATCAATCCTTAACTTCTCAATAACCATTGAATTCAAAAACCTTTCCGATGGATATCTTTGGTCTTTCTCTGGTATCTTTGGGGAACCTGGACACAACAAATCCATTTACCTTGCGGAACTTAATCACCTCTTTACAAAATTTCACTTGACTCCCTGGGTTTTGGGTGGATATTTTAATCTGATCACTCAAATCTCAGATAGGATCAACTCCAATCACTCCCCACAAACGATGTCTGCTGCTGATAAAAAATTCATTCAGATGCTTACAAACCACTCCTTGATCGACATCAAACCCTCAAACACTTTATACACCTGGTCTAGAAACCAGACATATGCCATACTAGACCATTTCATTTGCACAAACATATGGGAAGATAAACACCCTCTCTCATCTGTTCATATCTCCCACCGAACCATATCCGATCACTTCCCTCTAATCCTTGACACATCTTCTACCTCGTGGGGCACACGACCTTTCAAATTTGAAAATTGTTGGCTCTCCATAAACAACTTCTCCAGATCCTGTCTAGAATCATGGAAACATGCCGACTCACAAACCGTAAACATTGGTGTACATATCCAAAACAACACAAAAAATATTAAAACTCACATCAAAAAATGGAAACACCAAAACCCAAAAAACTTATTCGAATTACAAAAAAATCTTGAAGATCAGTTCCTTTTTGCGGACAAGGACCCAAACGCCGACCCTGCTCTTGTCCTTACCATCAAAGCCGAACTTGACCACATAAATAATTGTATTGACACCAAATGGAGGCAAAGGGCTAAAATCACGTGGGCTAAAGAAGGGGATAAAAATACAAAATTTTATCACAAAATTTGTAACCAAAACTTTCGACATAATGCCATAACCCATCTAACAATAAATGGCAGACTCACATCACACAAACAAACCATCATAACTCACATAAATAACCATTTTAAAAATATCTTCAATAACAACCACAATCCCACTTGTCTAAATAACTTATCATGGAATACCATTTGTCAAAAAACATAAAAAATCCACAAGAACTCATCAAATCCTTCTCCCTCGAAGAATTGCATACTGCTATCTCATACCTTGGAAAAAATAAATCTCCCGGACCTAATGGACTTAACTCTGAATTCTACCTGGAAATTGGGACCACTATAAAAATGATTTCATAGCTTTTCTGTCTGCTTTCCATGCGAGTACAAATCCACATAACATCATCAAATTCAAAAATAAAACTTTTATCACTCTAATTAAAAAAAATCGTCAACCTGACCACATATCCCACTTCTGACCCATCAGCCTTTTAAATACCTCATATAAAATCATTGCAAAAACTCTAGCAAACAGGATTAAACCGCACTTGGAGGACATCATCCCACTTAATCAAACTGCCTTCCTAAAAAATAGAAGTATTCAAGATGCCTTCCTGATGGTCAATGAAACGATACATCTTTTCCATAAAAACAAAACCCCCCTTCTAGCTATCAAACTAGATTTTAAAAAAGCCTTTGACTTTGTTAATTGGCGATGTCTTATAAAAACTCTAAAGGGTTTTGTCTTTCCCGACATTTGGGTAAATTGGATCCATGCTTTCATATCTACAAACCATTTCTCTACTTTCATTAATGGTGTTCCATTTTGTTATTTTCATAACACAAATGGACTTAGACAAGGAGACCCTCTCTCTCCTTATCTGTTCATCATCATTACAACTATTCTTTCCCGTATGATCCAATTGGGCAAACAAAATGGTCTTATCATATCTTCTGGTGAATGCAAGGAGAATATCATTCAATTTGCGGATGATACCATTATCTTCTCCTCCCCAGATGAATCCTCCCTTCTTAATATCTTCATAATCAGTGGCATCTTCTCATATATCTCTGGGCTTAAAATAAATATGCAAAAATCTTCCATCTTTGGGGTAAACATAAATATACCTACTTTGGATCGCTTTAGAGACCTCTTAAAATGCAAGACTGAAGATTTTCCAATCAAATATCTGGGTCTTCCCATTACTCCATACAACATAACAAATGCTATCTGGACCCCTGTCATATAAAAAATAAACACAAAACTCACAAATTGGACAAATAACTTCCTTAACCTCTCAAGAAGACTTACCCTTCTAAATAGTGTCATCACTCCTATCACTACCCACTTCCTAAGCTGTGTTCCCCTGCCCTCAAAAACAAAATCCATTCTAGAAAAAATCAGAAGAAATTTTTTGTGGAACAACTCTCACAAACTGAATAAATCAGGGAAACATTATCATCTTGTAAATTGGAAAACCATATCAGCTCCTCTCGATCAAGGTGGTTGGGGCATCATCAACATTGAAACACACTCACTCTGCCTTATAGCAAAAATCATTGATAGTCTGCTCCAAAACAAACAAAAAATCTGGACCCAACTCATCAAATACAAATATTACCAATGCTCACCACCCTGGCACCAAATCCCAAAGAAACCAGCTTCCCCACATTGGAAATTCATCAACAAAAACATCCACACGATAACTCAAATCATTAACACTCCCCCGCACTTGCACCAAAATATCTCCTTTTGGTTTGATCCTTGGTTCGAAAACAACTCAGTCATAAATCTTCGACCAAATTGGACTATTCCAAATAAACTACTCAACATAAAGATTGACAAAGCTCTACCTCTTATCACCAGCAATAGATCAAATTCCCTTAAAAGATGCATTCTATCTCAGATCAGTCAAAACGACTTCAGATATCTAGCTCTCCCTGGAAAATAACGCCTCAAATACTATCACTTGGAAATGGGGCAGCAAATATTCGGTTAAACAAGCCTACACCTACGTTTCTTACAAAGGTCTTTCCCCATCTACATCAAAAATCTAGAAACAGAAATGGCCACAAAAATATAAAACATTCCTTTGGCTTCTACTACATAACAAACTTCTCTCAGGTGAAAATATAACAAAAAAGGGTTTTATTGGCCCTTTCAGATGCTCACTTTGTGAAAAAAATAGTGACTCGGTTGATCACATCTTCTTCAAGTGTATCTTCTCACAAAATATCTTCTCACATTTTGCACGAAACTGCCTTCCTGACCTCAAGGAAGCAACTTTTCCCTTACAAACAACACCAAATAGACTTTACAAAAAATTCAAAAGTAGTGATATTTTCACCACAATCAGTTGGAATCTACGGAAAGAAAGAAACAACAGAATTTTCAACAACAAAAAGAATATGGCACAAAATATTATATCACAAATAGATGTAGATCTTTACATTCTAACAAAATGCAGGTAACCTAGATGATGGTGGACAGGATGAATCTGAGGAAGGAGAATCTGAAGCAGCTTTTCTATGTGATCTCAAAGCCATGGTAGATGATGAAACCGGTGTCAGTTTAGTTCAGCAACAACTGTGATTCCTTGCTCAGGCGGATATTTTTTAACAATCTAGGGTTTATCATCTTTATAACATCTAGAGGCTTGTTATGGGGTGCCTCCCTTACATTAACAAAACATTGCTTTATCTTTTTAGGCTTGCATGCTTTCAGTTTTTTAGTTTCTGAACATTTTCAACATCCTCTAAGGCTCTCAAATAAGCAGGTTTTGCTTGCTTGATGTGCTTTCAATATATGACATAACCTTTCCTCAAAAAAAAACCACTTGCTATGGTCGATACCCAAGCCCTATGCACAATACCACATCACCTAAGCACGATACCAAGACTCTATTCACAATATCTAAGAGCAAGGAAGTGGTAGGATTCGAAAAAGTTCACTAAGGGGTGAAAGGAAGGGTATATATACTTGAGGTTCATGAAAAAGTGTGTATATGAGGTGTCATCAATTTACTACTAGTAGGTGAGACATGTCCATGCATGGGTGACACGTGTACATGCATTCATTAACATTTATCGTGACATGCAAAACACTTGAGGATACTCTGGGGATGAAATTTCTTCCATTACTTATCTCTTTGAATAAAATATAACAACAAAATCACCACTTTATTCACAACCTAATACAACTTTTCTAAGGAAGTTGTAAACTGATACCCTTCACCTCCTTGAGGTGCTTTGCACATCATGGCCTTTTTGAAGAGTCTAAAACCTGATATGAGGCTCCTCCTATGGCTCCTTGGCCGATAGCCACTCATATATAAGCTTTTCAACTTGATACAACTCAAGTTAAGGTTTCATATTCAACCCTTTTCATGGTGATTTCATCACCAAGATTATCATCACTCATAATTGATTCAAACATGGTGTATCATTCATTCTATCTCCTCTAAATGATACATAGAGGAAGTAGGGACACTCTAGAGGTGATAATTTGCATATCAACCCCACATTTTGGGTAAATTACAAATTGTACCAAAATTGGTGCACAAGGTACTAACATTATTCAAACAAGTTCAAATGTGGCTTTTACGTTTTTCACAAGCCACTACTTAGCATCATTCTCTCTCTTATGATGTTAAATAACTTAATGGCCGTTAAACATGTGACATATTGCAATATAACCCCTCATATTGGGTAAATTGCACTTTGGTCCAAAACAAAGGAACATTGCTCAAACAATATTCAATCACGACTAAACTTGGAACATAAGTGTGTCACATGATAACAAAAAACCTTAGAGGATTATATTAAAGTTCTAAGAAACTTACTTAGCCAAAACAAATAGGGTTACCTCATAACCCAGGTCAGGGTCATTACAATGACCAGGTGCGAAAGATCATATTGTGTAGTAGCAATGATGGTATCTCATAGGTTCTTTCTTTCAGTCTCCAAATTAGAACCGTACATAGCAGAGATTACACAATGCCATCCACCCATATGCAGCTAAGCACCACCAATTGTGTCATGTGTGTATCATCTGTATATCCCACATCTTGGGATTCCATCCAATAGTAATTCAACCTCCCCCAATCGACTCTAGATTGGATGTTGACTCCCATCCATTAAGGAACATAGTCTGAACTCTCTATGTGTCTGCTCTTTTGATTATGTTCTATAGGAAAATGACAAAACTAGCCTTCCTCTCCTCAATGACTTGTCGTAGCTTCCTCTGCTTGCCCGGACGAGAAGCGCCATGAACATTCCATGCTAGGATCTTCATCTGGTCAGGATTGTTTAAGCACCCCTTCCACGGGTGCTTCTACCCCTCCCACTTCCTCAACTAACATTGCTATCTATTTCTCCCGTAATAGGCATTTGGGACCTAGTATTTACCCTTCTAGGTGTGGGCAAGATGATGTCATTTGTCTTGTGATCCGCCAGTAAATGGAACAGGTTGTCTATGGGCTCAATCCCTTATTGTTCAATCGCATCCCCCTGGATCATTGGCGTCATTTCCCACCCCGGGAGGAGTCCTATTAAGGTTGGCCTCATACTCCCTATTAGGCAGATCGCTCTCAACATCAACAGCCTGATTAACATCTACAACTGGCTCCTCATCAACAGCTCTTTCTAGGTTCTCTGTGGCATTGACCTTCCCCCTCAGCTCGTCAGGATTGACATCACTTTCAAGCCCTGGGATAGTAGACTCTTATGCATTTGCAACATCTTCTCTTCTCCTGCTCCTTCTTATTGGTCTTTTGCATTTAGACTTGCCCTTGATGACTGGTATTTGGTGTAAACCATCCTCTCCCCAGGACAAGCCCCGGGCATATGACAAAAAACCTTGCAATCATGGTAGCATTCTGGTAGAGCATCATAAACCACTTTGAACTCTAGCTTCTCACCCTCAGGAATCTCCACCATCACCACCTTATAAGGAGTCCTCTCAGCTCCGACTTCAATGCATAGATGGGGGGCACCGACATACTTACCTTCCAACTAGAAGTCCATGACTTTCGGGACACCCAGTGCATACCCGATGACGGTCAGTGCCTGCCTAGTCCAGTGTCTCCCCAGATCCAGGAAAGTTAGCCAGACTGGCACCGAAGTGAGAACTGCTCATCGCACATCCACTTGAGGTGACCACTTTTTTGTAAGGACCAGTTGGTTGTCGAAGAACTAGGGTCCTTGCTCGAGGGAGATCAGCATGTCAGTCTCATTGGCAAAGCACACAAGGAAAGGACCATCTTCGAGAGGTGAAACTTCGAGCTCCCCTTTTGGCTTCCACATCTGAAGCATCCACCCATATATCTGATGGATGAAAACCTTCTTTCCCATCACCTAGATGATGATAGAACACTTATGGAAATCATTCATGTCTTTGACTACCGGTGGAGAGAACTTCGTCCAGGGGTGATCGTCTTCCGGCCGAAAAAAAGGAGCTTTGGGGTCTTCTGGCAGGGAAACCGGTCGACAGTTCTATTGAACGGACATCGGCCTAGCGAGAGTGTCTGCCCAAGCTCTACCTTCTGTGACATCAGTTCTGGGATCCGATCACCCTAGCGACAAATACAGAGTGTCGCCAGGGGATGGACCGGGGGAGGGGAGGAAGGAGGAATGGGTAGAGAGTAAGAGGAGGAGGAAATTTTGGTGGCAGAGGTGGTGACGGTGGTGGTGGATGTTACAACGACTCTCCTCAAGGGCTTGGCCTGGCCAGATCTATCCATGGTGAGCTCCGCCCCACACTAGAGATGGAACGGAGCCATCCTAGATAGAGAGTCCTAAAATCAATCTTATTATGTACTAAATGATTGATCATATGATTAAACTTCTTGGATGTTTGTTTCAATTTGAATTCATCTATATTACCTTGTGTATTACACATAAGAAGTAATATTACATTGTGAACCCAATATTAAGCCTGCCAAGAGTAATTCATGTAAGTCTATAGATAGAGGAATGAATACACCTGAGAGGGAATGACAAATGTGGGTTACAATAGTAAATTTTAAGTGCAAGTTCAATAAGTGCATTCAATAGATTTGTATGTAATATATGTTGTTGTTCGTATATGTATATCGTGTTGTTGACACCTACATACACAACACTATATATATTTATTGGCATTTTAGTTAATCTGACTCACTTATAAATTGACGATATATAGATCCAAATGAATACATCACAAACCATTAAGATAAAATCAATAGGAGGATTCAATATAATGTTAATATTAATGTTTCCCCTCATATAGTACTTTCAATCTGAGAATTAATGCAACTCCTTTTAGGAGCATTTGTATTTATTTTATTGCCAAACATTTTTCTATTTCAAAATCATGAATTATTGTTGGTAATTTCTAAAATATTTATCCTAGAAATTTGAATGATGATCCTTTCCCATTCCGTTCAATTTCTTTGGGAGATAATATAGGGAGAGATTTGTCACAGAATACATTGAACTAATAATCATAGTTGTCCTTCTAACAGTAGTGGAACAATTGTATCATTAAGGATTATTTCTTATTCTATGTTTCCATCCTCAAAATCCTTGACACTGATATTTATTTGGTTTGATCAATGGAAGGCCTTAAAACGTAGTCATCCTCAATGTTTCAGTTACTATTCCAGACAATAGAAATCCATTATCTTAAGTTATATCCTAGTGGAATGAATGGGAATCCATGTATATTACTAAAAAAATTGTTTTGATAAGTGATCAGATTGTGAAATAGAAGGTAAAATATAAGAGAGAAGAAATAATAAAGAAGTTCCAGCAAATGTGGGATTGGGAATGCTTATTTGTGGAGTTCTAGTTTCGACCCTTTTTGATTACCTATCCATATTTTTTTGTTAACAATTGATTCGTCAATCACGACATGACCATATCGTCATAATGGCATTTCTTTCAAACCTAAAAAAGATGGAATAGACTACAACTGTTGTCATCATAAAGGAAAAAAAAGAATTTTCTATTGGCAGAGCCAAGGGGGATGGCCAGCCCCCTCCCCCCACACCATGAAATACAACATAATGTATTGATTTATGTATAAGAACATATATATCTATAGTTTCTCTATATAATAGATGTCCGTTCCCTTACATAGGTCTGTCATTGGGGAGGGTATGGGTAGGGTAAGGTCTTACCCTTACCCTTACCCACCAAGTGTAGCGGGTAAGGGTATGGGTAATTACCCACTCCACCAATATCCTTACCCTCCCCTTACCCTTACTCTCTTACCCACAGGGTAAACGGGGAGGGTAAGGGTGAAGCGGGGAATTTATATGTCTTCTTCAAATTTTTATTAATATCAATAATAATGTTCTAGCTAATACATTTATATATTTTACTAAAATATCAAGATTCTCTAGAATGGATTTTAAAGATCCAAGATGATTCTAAGTAATCTTATACAACATTATATATATGATTTGTGTTGTATTAAATGCACATACAAATGGTAGTATCCTAGCATTGGTGTGTGAACAAATAAATTATTCCCAAAAGATAAAGATTGCTACATTAAAATGATATTAAATGACAATATGTCTCAAAGAGTTATTGTCAGAAACATACATATCTTATATCCTCTTCCATCCAGAAAATAAAGAAAAAATAAAGTAGATAACATCACCTCACATATGTATCAAATGGTACATTAAATATTAAATTTTATTATTATATACATATTTGTTTTACACCACATAAGTATTTAATGGAACATTGTCTATTTTTATACATGTATCTTACACCTCCAAAAGGATGTTGCATACACAACCAAGTTAACTACATATGAAGTAGATAAGAATATCATGTATTGTCTAAAATGAATACCGCATAATATTGAATAATCAATAGATTCAAACAACACAATGACTATACATTTATCATATTATACATACATGTTGTCGGGTAGCAGGTTAAGGGGTATGGGTAATTTCTTACTCTTACCCTTACCCACTAAGATAACGGGTTAGAGGGTAGGGGTAGGTGGGTAAAGGGTAAGAAAATCCTTTACCCTTACCCTTCCTCTATAGGTTAACGATAAAGGGTAAACGGGTTTACCCTTACCCATTAACAACCCTACCCTTACAGAACAAAGTCAATGCAGTAGTCCAGTGGGCCTTCAGCTCGTGTCTTGTAGGTTAGTCATCGGTTTGAATCACCCTGTGACCATTTTTTAGTAAATTTTCTTGTTGGAACTTTGTTTTTCTAGAATGGATTCATATTTTAATTAAACACCTACAAGAAAAAGTTGATGGAGTAGCTCAACAACCATGGATGTCGTGTTGTATATGTATGATCTTGTTTCATACAAATTTTCTTGTTGACATATGGTAGTTCAAAATGGCTTGATATTTACAATTATTAAACCCAAACTCCTATAAGTAAATGGTTTGATAACAAACCATGTAGTTGAAAAACTATCAAATATATTTGTTGGTACGTGTGACATAAAATTTATAATGTCTTCATATATTCAAATAAAACACTATAGCGCACTTGAAAATTTATCAAAAATACATAATTAATTTCTTATGCAATTGGAGTGAAGCTTTATTAGAATTGGGGGTTTACATCAAAGTAGAAGACAAGAGGGCAAAAAGTTGGGCCGCTAGTCCATTTTGGATTGCAAAACCTACCCTTTGAAACACCACATCCATACACATGGGAGTCATGTCATTACTATTCATTACTTTTTAGTCCCTCTTCAGGAGCTCCACATCCTCTGGTGCTATGAAACCAAAGGTAACAAATACAAAGGGGATAAAGGCAGTTTTATTATCAATATATGCTTTGTCATGCTTGACCACATTGGTTGAGACAGCTTAAGGGCAGCATATCCTGCTATAAAGACACTACTCCTCAGTTCAACCAATGGAGAAACTATTTTCAAATCTACAGACACATGTTTCCCTCCCATCCATCCAAAAATCAAAACTTTGGAAGGTGTAAGTGTCAATCTCCCCTCTTGTGGACCTATTAGAAAGTTCACAGGTGCCTCTTTCTTAGCAGAAAAATCTTCATGTCTGATTACATCATTGAGAACATCCCTAGAAAGATCATACTTATATTTAAAACTTGGAAGCTCCCTACAATGAACTGCATGCTCCTCAAAAGTGACCAAACATGCCTTATGACTGAATGGACATATCTCATCAACTGGAAACAAAGAAATCATTAGATGATATTTGAGGATGATGTGATACTCCATTGGTGACATATGCAGGTGAAGGCCATCAATATGAATAGCATGGAGAAAATCGTAAGCATGATCAACTTGTAGACATCAAAAAGTTACCTTTTGCCTAAATTTCATGTCAAATATAATGAAATATCAAGAGGGGGGTTAATATATCTTTTGGTACTTTAAAATATAATAAAAACTTAATGTAATGAAGGAGGAGGTAACAAGGAAGACACTTTGATTCATAGTGGGTCCAACCTTTGAATCAAAGGTTGTTAGTTCACTACCCAATTGTCTCTAGTTGGGATTTAGAAAGTGATTTATTTTATTTACATCACAAGGATGTTATAATAAAATACAATCATCTTCCTTGAGATAGACTTCACCTAGAAGTAGCTTCAACCTCCCTTTGAAGAAACCTTCTTGAAGTAACCTCAAGCACACCTTGGAGCAGCCTTCACCTCCTTGAAGTAGCTCCAAGCAATCTCCTTTCAATATCGTCCAACCCTAGGAGTAGTTAAGGAGAATAAAGTACAATACAAAGGAAATAGTTTGGAAGAAACAAATACTTAACCAATGAAGTACAAATACTTGTTTCCTATATCAAGTGTTTAGACCTTCCTAGTGGATGGTAATGGAAATTGAAGAACTTCACTAGAAGGTTGAAGCTAAGAGAATGAAGATTGCAAGTGAGTTCAGGCTTGTACTTCTCTCTCAATTGATAGCTCAAGTGTAGAAAGTGTGTATTGTGTGTCCTAAGGTCTCTCCTATATATAGGAATGGTTTACAAGTAATTAGGGACGTTTCAGGAAAAGTCTAGAGTGCTCTTAGTGCTTCACTAGTAGTTAGGTAGAAAGTAGTTAGGTGTAATGTCTAGAATGTTTGAGTTTAGAAGAATAATCCAGAATCCAATTCGGTCGACAAGTTAGTCGACCAACCATGTCTCGGTTGAGCATTACTTTGACCGAGCATGGGTTGAATGCAAGTGTATACCGAAATCTATTTCCAACTCCCAACTCTCAACTACTTGGTCTAACAGTCATATGCTTTGGACCGAGGTTGAGTCAGTCGACCATATGCTTGACCAAATATTACTTTAGAGCACAAATGTGCAAAATTTTGACCACTTCTCTGAGTCCTCAACCGAGGTGGTTCTCGATCGACAGTGTCTTTAACCGAGATACTTTTTTTCAATTAGTTTCTCAGCGGAAAGGCTTACTCGAGTCAACTTTACATCTATTTAGAAGACCTGCCAAATGATTTTCAAATGACTCTAGTCTCTAAGGGGGATCCTAACTTAGGGTTTTGGGTGGATAGGGAAAATATAATGATTTATTTACATGATATCTAAGTACTTGTACATTATATACTAGTACAAGTTTTTACATTGAGTATAATCATGAAAATATTAACATTTAATTGCATTGATCTTCAATTATCCACTTAGTCTGATCTCCTCATTTTCTTGAACCCTAATAATACTCAAGTAGCATGTTAGATCCACAAGAACAAAATGTTTATCATCATAAAAAAAAGGGTATGCTAATGTCCAATTTAGCAAACACATAACTTCCATGTCCTCAATTATTTTGCTAAAAAGGGAACACACCAAGACATTTTAGGCCTTTGGGGATATTCTTGTTAGAAAAGCAACTAAGGTCAAAAGAAGGAATCGTGACATGAAAACAATATAGGGCATAATTAAAGTTAAGATCCCATATCATGAATTTTTCTGCCACACATGATACAATCCTAAAGCAACCATGATTGGACTCTAGATCCCAAAAAACTATATGAGAAAGCCTCAACTAATGAATATAGTCCCAAGACACCAAGTCAAATGGGCAATAAAGCCACCCTTCATTGGAAGTGCCCCAAAAAAAACCTTTACATACTATAATATCTTAAATAGATCCTTGAAACCTCTATCGAACCACACTATTGCATCCTCCTTCTGTATTTCTGAAAAGTCCTCAAGCCAAACAAACTTTTGGCAATACCCGTACAAGATTAGAGAAGAAAAGTTGACTTGGAGGATCACCCAATTGAGGAAGAAGATTCATAATATCAATAGCTTTGGTAGCCCTTTCCATAGACAATCTTTTAATAAAACTTTGGTCTTTACTAACAACTCATCCAAGCAACTTCACTCCTTATAAAGGCCTCCTAATGTCTATCGAAAACAACTCCTTATGAAATTTTCTACCATCGCATGTAGGCTAGAAAAGCTCAATTTTGTAAATATTTAACATAAGATCCAAAGTTGGCCCATACCATTGAATGATATCCAGAACCTTGGTCTCCCCCTCTATGTCCCCAATGATAGTTCCGTCATCAAGGTACCAGGCATGAGGAAGAATCTTGTAGTTGTCTCTAATCTTATGGATAAGTGAATGCAATACAAGGGAAAAAAGAAGTGGACCCTAAGGGTCCCCCTATTGCATCTAACTGGCTGCAAAAAAAACCCATCTCTAAGGTATGGTCTTGCTTCCTGACCATACAAGAATTCCACCACCAAAGAAATAGATGGGCACCTTACCTTCACCTCATAGAGTAACACCGACCAATCCACTAAATTGAAGGAATTGATAAATTCCATTATAAGCATGGACAGATAACCATTGTCATGTCGCATGTTCAAATTGAAAGCCTCTACACCACCAGATAGACCTACTCCAAATTGCAAGTCATAAAGATACTTGGCCATATCATTACTCACTCATATAATAGAAATGTTGGATACTAGACGCCTCCAAATAGTACCAACTATGTTGGGACATATTTTGTTGTTAGGATTAAGTAGCGGTGTAAGCGGTGCAGAAGCTATGAACTCTGCCAATTTCAAGGAAACCTTCCTCCCAACCATAGACTAACCACCAGTGTAATGTAACATAAGAGGTCTCACTGGGTACAACAGACCCCTCTCCACACATAACATCAAAAATGTGTTGGGCCCTCAAGCAAACTTTTCCACATGAAGTCCCTTTTAGAAAGGACTTGATACATCAAAGAATAGTGTCCACCTTTGCTACCAGGGGAGATTCAGAAAATGGAGAATATAGCATGGAAGGAAGTAGCTAGTATAGGTGTTTACCCTTCTAAGATTTTATGGTTTCTTCATTGTTAGGAGCTATGCCTGATGTAGACAACACTTTCACAGTTGTCGTAAAATGACCATATGCAACCTTGTAGAGGCATTGAATGATGTTGAGTTCACTTTTTTTTCTTCTTCCTTAAAGTTACCACTTTCTTGGTGTGTCACTTCATATCCAAGAGAGTTCAGCTCATTGTCCACTATTTTTGCAACACCATCAACTTCTACCCATGTAGCAAGTGGACTCAAAATATAACGTTGTTGCAGAGCATTTCTATTTCGGACTTGCTATCCCAACAATTTTGAGGGAAGAACACCTATAACTACAATAGGGAAGAAGCAATTGTCTTACCCAAGAAATTACGAATCCAGGATCGGCAATCCCACTGTGAAGAGTTGACTTCAAGGATTGAGAGAAAGCAAGTCGACAACAATGTGGGACACTCTTCATTGTGGTGATAGGGGCTTTAAAAACATGATCATGAAGCCAAACATCTAGGACCAGACCCTGCATAGAAGTAGATATCTTAAGGCATTTTTGAAGGGGTTTTAATATGCTTACTATGTGTCTTTCAATGTTATTCAATGATCGTTAAATCTCAAGATATTTGTAAGGTTAGGGTATTTTGGATGTGCATCTAGGTTTACTAATCAATGGATCCTTAATTTAAGAAAATTAGGGTTTTGGTAACCCAACCCTAATGTCACCTCAAACCAATACACATAAGTTTAAGACTAGACCCTGATTGGAACCATATGAATACAATATCAACATCTAACTATTATGAAAAAATTTATATTGATTGATTTCTTTTATTTCCATTATGATTTTTTGGATTATAATTATATGGATTATTCTTTAAAAATATATGTGGTTATCTTATGATTAATCTGTTATACCATTCACCTGTGGATTTTGGATGTTTTCCTAATATTTAATCATATGATTAAATTGGTTTTATATTTATTTCAATTAGAATTCATCTATATTGTCGTGTCTATATCACATAAGAAGTATTATTATATTATGAACCTAGTATTAACCCAGCAAGACTAATTCATGTAATTCTAATAACGGACAGAGGAATGAATACACCTAAAGGGGAATGATAAATGTGGGTTACAAAAGTAAATTGTAAGTGCAAGTTCATAGGTGCAATTAACTGATTTTTATGTAATATATGTCGTCATTCATATATGTAAACCTTAACTGTTGATGCCTACATAAACAACACTAAAATATATTGAACGCATATATGTTTGTTGGAATTTTAGGTAATCAGACTCACTTAAAGGTTCACAATATAGAGATCCAACTGAATGCATCCAATATCATTAGGATAAAATCACTAGGAGGATTGAACAAAATGTTAGTATCAATGTTTCCTCTCATGTAGTACTTTCAATTTGAGAATTATGCAACTCCTTCTAGGATCATTTGTATCTCTTTTATTATCAAACATTGTTCTATTCCAAAATTATGAATTATTGTTGGTATTTTCTAAACTATGGATCCTAGAAATTTTAATGATGAAATTTCCCTTCCTATCCACCTTCAAAGGGTGCCAACATGGGGAGAGGGTCATCATAGAATACATTGAATTGATAGTCACAGTCTTCCTTTTATCATAAATGAAACATTTGTCTCATTAAGGAGTACTGCTCATTATATGTTTCCATCAAAAAATTCCTTGACACTAGTATCTTTATGATTTGATCAATGGATGGCCTTAAAACACATTCGGTCTTGATGTTTTAGTTACTATGCTTGACAATAGCAATCCATTAGCTTAAGTTATCTTGTGGTGAAAAGAATGGGAATCCATGCATATTACTAAAAAAAATTGTTTGATAAGTGATCATATTGCAAACTAGAAGGTAAAATATAAGAGAGGAGATATAATCAAGAAGTTCTAGCCAATGTGGGATTTGAAATGTTTATTTGTGGAATTCTAGTTTTGTCCCTTTTCTGATGACCTACCCATCACTTTTTTGTAAGCAATTGATTCTTCCATCACGACATAACCATACCAATCATAATGGCATTTTTTCATACCTAAACCAGCTGGAAAAGACCACAATTGTTGTCATCATAATTGAAATAAAAAAAAATTCTATTGGTAGAGCCAAGGGGTAGGAAGCCCCCTTCCCCCATACACCATGAAATACAACATCATGTATTGATTTATGTATAAGTACATATGTATCTATAGGTTCTCTATACAATAGATGTTGTTACCATACAGATCAAAGTCAGTGCAGTAGTCCACTGGGCCTTCGGGTCATGTTTTGCAGGGTAGTCACAGGTTTGAATCACCCTTTGCCATTTTTTAGTAAATTTTCGTGCTGAAACTTGGTTGTTCTAGAATGTCTTCATATTTTAATTAAACACCTACAAGAAAAAGTTGATGCAGTATCTAAACAACCATGCATGTCGTATTGTATGTGTATGATCTTGTTTCTTACAAATTTTCTTGTCGACATATGGCAGTTCAAAATGTCTTTATATTTACATTATTATTAAACCCAAACCCCAACAAGTAAAAGTTTTGATACCAAACATTGTAGTTGACAAAAGAATTTATAATATCTTCATATCTTCAAATAAAACACTATAATTCATTTGAAAAATATCAAAAATACATGTTTCATTGCTTATGAAATTGGAGTGAAGGTATATAAGAATTAGGGACTTACATCAAAGTAGGAGACAAGCAATCACCAATCTGCACTGCTAGTCCATTTTGGATTACAAGACCAACCCTTTGAAACACTATATCCATACTCTTGGGAGTTGTGAAATTACTATTTATCACTTTTTGGACCCTCTTCAGGATCTCCACAACCTCTGGAGCTATGAAACCAAAAGTATCAAATCCAAAGGGGATAAATGCATGTTGATTTCCAAGACATGATTTCTCATGTTTGACTATTGTAGTTGAGGCATCTTTAAGGGTAGCATGTCCTGCTATAAAGACACTACTCCTAAATCCAACCAATGGAGAAACTATTTTCAGATCTACACATACATGTTCCCCTCTCACCCATCCAAAAATCAAAACATTATCAAGTCTGAGTGTCGATATCCCCACTTTTTGATCAATGAAAAAGTTCACAGTTTCCTCCTTCTTAGGAGTAACACTGCATGTCTGAGTACATCAAAGAGAACATACCTAACAAGATCATGCATATATTTAAATTTTGGAAGCTCCCTGCAATGAAACACATGCTCCTTAAAAGTGTCCATACATGCCAGATGATAGAGTGGACATATCTCATCAACTGAAAGAAAAAGAATCATAAGATGATATCTGAGGATAGTGTGATACTCTATTGGTGACATATGTATGCCAAGGCTATAAATAGGAATTTCAAGGAGAAAATCTACAGCATGCTCAGCTTGTAAACATCCAAAAGCTACCTTCTACATAACCATCATGTCAAACTTAACATCCATGTTCTCAATTATTTTGCTAAAAAGGGCATTCAACAAGACATTTTGGGCCTTTCGGGGGACAACATCCTTGCTAAAAAAGAAACTAAGGTAAAACGTACTTGTGACACGAAGACAATCTAGGGCATAATTAAAGTCAGAGTCCATATCATGACTTCTGAGACCACACAAGATATGCTTCTGAAGAAACCAAGATTGTAGTCTAGATTCCATAAAAGTGTATGAGAAACCCTCAACTGATGAACATAGTACCAAGCCACAAATTCAAATTGCAAATGAATCCACCCTCCATCAGAAGTACCCAAAAAAGGATGCAAAGTACAATATCTTAAATAGATCCTCGTAAACTTCTATCAAACCACATTGTTGCATCATCCATGTGAATCACTGAGACGTCCCGAAGCCAAACAAAAGTTTGATAATACCCATACATGATCGGAGAAAAAGAAGCTGACATTTGAGGATCACCCAACTGAGGAAGAAGATTCATAAGATCAATAGATTTGGTATCCCTTCCCATAGACAATCCTATTAAAAACTTTGGTCTCTAGTAACAACTCCTCCAAGCAACTTCACTCCTTGTAAAGACCTCCCACTGTCTGTTAAAAACAACTCCTTCTGAAACTTTCTACCATCACATGTAGGCCAGAAAAGCTCAGTTTTGTTAATATTTAAGTTAAAACCCAATTCTGGTCCATACCACTAAATGATATCCAGAACCTTGGTCACCTCCTTTATGTCCCCAACTAACAGTTATGTCGTCAACTTTACCAGGTATGCAGAAGAAGCTTGCAATTGTCTCAGATCTGATGGATAAGTAGATGCAATACAAGTGAAAAAACAAGTGGGCCCAAAGGGCCCCCCTGTTGCGCCCCAGTGGCTGACCAAATATATCCATTTATAAGGTATGACCTTGTTGCTAAACCATACAAGAATTCCATTCCAAAGAAATAGCCGCCTTCATAAAAAGAGATCCCCCCTATTGATCGCACCTTTGATCTTCCAGCTACTCACTCATGTCAAAATCAGAACCTCCTCCTCCTACAAAAGAAAATGTTAAGATTTCGCTCAGCACGCAGGACTCACTGGCACTTCGGTCGCATTGGAAAAATAGACTCTTTCTTGTCTATGATGTGAGAGGGAGGGTAATGGCAACCTATCCTTTAAATTGAAGGCATTAAAAAAGTCCAATATAAGCATGGACAGATAACCATCGTCATGTCGCACGTTCAACACCCTGTTGACACTATGCAAAATAGCCTCTGAACACATTCAACACTCTGTTGACACTATGCAAAATAGCCTCTGAACCACCAGATACACCTAATCCAAATTGAAAGTCATTAAGATACTTGGCCATATCTTTACTCACTCATTTAATAGTAACTTTGGATATTAGACACCTCCAAATAGTACCAAATGCGATGGGACATATTTTGTTGTCATGATTAAGTAGCAGTGTAAGTGGTGCCAAAGGTATGAGCTCAGCCAAAATCAAAGGAAACCTTCCTTCCAACCATAGATTAACCACCAGGATAATAGAACATAAGAGGTCAGTGGCCACAACAGACCCCGCTCCACACATAACATCAAAAATATGTTGGTCCCTCAAGCCGTTTTTTGCCACATGAAGTACATTTTGGAAAAAAAACTTGATACATCCAAGAATAGTATCCACCCCCGCTACCAAGGGAGCTTCAAAAAATAGAGAATTTGGCATGGAAGGAGGCGGCTTGTATGAGTGTTTATCCTTCGCTTTTATAGCTATCATAAAATGACTATATGCAACTTTGTGGAGGCATTGACTAATTTTGGGGTCACCTTTTTGTCTTATTCTGTAAAGTTACTACTTTCTTGGTCCTTCGCTTCATATCCAGGAGAGTTCAGCACATTATCCACTAACTTTGCAAAACCATCAACTTTTCCCACGTAGCAAGTGAACTCAAAATATAACGTTGTACAACACATTTCTATTTTCATACATGCTATCCTGTCTATTCTTAAGGCAAAACACATGCAAAGTACAACGAGGAAGAAGTAACAGTCTTACCTAAGATGCTACAGATCCATGCTCGACAATCACACTGTGAAGAGTTGTCTTCAAGGCTTGAGAGAAAGAAAGTCAACAATATTGTGAGATACTCTACACTGTGGTGATAGGAACTTTAAAAACATGATCAAGAAGCCCAACATCTAGGACCAGCCCCTTGATGGAAGTAGAGATCTTAAGGTAATTTTGAAGAGGATTTGATGTGTCTACTATGTGAATTTCAATCTCTCATGTCTCATTAGTAACCCAAACTACACCATCAACATCATGGCATGCATGGCTCACGGCTTGTATTTTCATGCACTTCCTGCCTAGCCATAGTTCAAGGACCCTTAACGTCTTGTCCATAGCAAGAAACAAATTGTATTCATCTTGGATGGCTTCCAACAACCTACTACTATGCTCGACACTGGATAAATATGCCTTCTTGAGATGAGAGATCATACATGTGAAACATTTTTTTCCCTCTCTTCCATCCGAACAACAATGAAAATTATGAAACGGTGAGTATAATGTCCATGTCCCTCTTGGGTATCCTATACTGGGCATGGGACATGGTTTCCAAAGTGGTACATCTGACGAGATTTTCTACAGTGCACTTGGATCCTTGTTGCTGACTGGACAAATAATTCACACTCAAAATATCTCCTTCTTCAAAATCAGACATTGCCCATATCTCAGATCTAGATCTGGCTATTGCCGATCTAAGTGTTGGTGACACCTCAGATCAAGAGCAATGTGCTCATGTCCATCCCTCCAGAAGAGGGCTGGTCGGTTGATAGGGAACCGAAAAGCGAGCAGTTTTTCATGAGATCTTCTGTCTCGACTAGATCAAGTGAATAAGTCTCCTTTCTCTTTGTTCCCTTGGGTTTCTTCATTGAAACCCCTTTCAAGAATCCCCTTTTGTGCTATTAGCAAGGGATTTTTAGGCCATCAGTGAGGGTGGTTCTTGTTATGGGCTGCATGATTGTCTGAGAGAATGGGAAGAAGACGACAACTACTAGGTCTAGAGTTGTGGGTGCTACTGGCGACGCCTCAAATCTACTCCGGCCTGGGCAAAAGAGGACCGTTACGGATTTGTGGAGGAGATGATGATGCTCATGGTGAGTACTAAGTGGGGAGAGAAAACTCATACCCTAAGTGGTCTATGGGAACACTACATCAGGTTTGGCCTCAATGTAATCTACAAATTATATGATTACAAATAAAATTTAAAAAATCGACATCACTACAACAAAATCCCTTATAAGTTAGGGTTAACTGGTCTAGGATAAAAGTCCTGACCAACTAATGTTTGATCCCCAAGGTCGGTCCTTGGCCAATTTAATTTAAGCCCTAACCAAATATATTCTTTTTTTAATATTTCTCTCCCTGCGGTTTATCTAGCAGACCTTTTAACGCTGATCCACCACAGCGACGGTTGGTTTCTCGGTTCCACGCTTTGTGCCCCCGACTCTTCCGTCCTCGACCGTTCCTCTTCGCTGGCGCTGCCCTACTGCGTTTGACCTGGCTTCCCCCCTGTGGCAGATTTGCAGTACTGTTGGTCGTCGGTTGTCGGTCGCCCAGGAGCCATCGATAATTTTGGCTGCTCCGCCGATCTGCTCTCTGTTCAGCGCCTGGTCTGCACTCCACTCAGCACTGGTAGGTTTTTCTTCCTTCTCCTTTCTCGTTTGTTTCTCCTCTTTCACCTTCCTTCTCCCTTCTACAACCAAGCTTCCTCATCTATGACTGTGAGTGTTATTCCTACTCTATATTGTCAGGGGTTACAACTCAAAATCTGCTGCTACAATGTCTTCTTCGTTGGTAAATGCTAATTAGACTTGTACGTAAGAGATCTTGAGGTCATCTACGAACAGCAAGGACCGACTTTTTTGGGAACAAGGAGCTGCTGGAGGCACACATTACTAAATATCTCCAATTTTGTCGTATATTCATGCTTATCCTTCAAGCAGGCACAGGTGATGAAAAAAGTAGTTGGGTAATGGTTGACTTTCCATTAAGTCAATGCCTTAATAATTACATTGAGTTCCTTTCTTTATATATACAAATTGTATTTATCTAGTGCTTCTTAACCAAAGTTTAGTATATATTATTTTCATGAAAATTTTGTATGATTATCCGGCCAGTGCAACACAGATGATTTGGCCTAGTCTGTCCTTTCTAGGAGATCCAGATTCCAAACCTCCTGTTTTGTATTATATTTATAATCCCTTATGTCATTTGGGCTCTGACACCAGTTTGAGAGAGGGGTAACTAATGTCTATTCAAATGAAAAAAAAATATGTGATTTGTAGTACTTATTCTTTATAATTTTGGTGATGTCATCTGTTTTACTCTGCTTATGCTACACCAATCTAATAGAAATTAAAAGACAAAATTATTTATAGAACTGTCCATAATGTCAAATATTAATATTTTATTACATCATGTTTATTTAGTATTTTTATATGATATCAGACCACGGACTTGATCGTTTGCTGTTGTCCGACGTGTAAAGTAGTTCTGTTCTCCGGTAAGTTTACTGTTCTGATCATTTACTGTTTATCAGTTCTGTTCTCCAGTAAGTTCTAGCCTCACCCGACTTCTGAAAAATCTATAGAATTGCCTTCATATCTTAAATGTTGCTCTCTTACGGCGTCAAAATGAAAATAGAACAAAGGCCAGAAAATGATAATGGCTCGTGTACTAGTTTCTAAATAATCTTTGAAATGCATTCATATCTCCATGATTTCTCTGGTTACGGTGTGAAAAAGGACTGAATCAAGAGGGAAATGAATGATGAAAAGAAAGAACGTGATGGAAAAAACACGATGGAAAAGGAAAGGTTGGAAGCAATGGTAATATGGTGAGACAGAAAAAGTAATTTAGAAACTATTAATTGATTGAGGGATCACTCATCGGGAGTGATTATGGTAGCATTGTGACAAGAACAACAAATAGAATATGAAGTAAGAGGAGAACAAATTAGAGAGGAAAGGACGACGGAGAGAGAGAGCATTCTCATTTCCCATAAAAGACAACAATTCACTAGATAAAAAATTGATTGATAAGTATGCTCAGTAGGCATGTAATTTGATATTGTGATAAAATAAAAAGAAAGTTAATTATGCTTCGTTTCTACTTTAATTGGCAGCTTATTATTTATTTTTTTATTTCTTTACTTTGCAATTTAAACTACACTCTCTAGTAATCCAATTATGTGTAAATCTACTTTGCTTCCTTGTTTCCTTGTACTTTAGTTTTGGTCAAACTTTCTTACAAGTAAATACATGTCCTCATCATATCAATTATTAACCATTTGCCTTATATAATAATCATTTATTGCTTTATACTATTTTATAAATTTAACTTTTTCTTCTTTATGTAGATTTTTTTTTGACTTAGAAACCCATCCAAAATTTACTCTTTAGGAGTAAATATTGGATAGTCCCCAATTTGGGACTGTTCTCGAACACTTAATCTCACTTAGGACGTGAGTGTATAATATTGTGTCTGGTTTTAAAGATATTTTGGTAGTCATTTCCTCGGTTATTCTCTAGGTACATACTTAGGTGGGTTATTTTCCCATCTATATCGGTGTACTTGGAGAACTAAGAGGAAATGCTGCCGAAATTTCTGTAAAAACCAAACACACATTATATACTTACTAGTGAGATTTAGTGTTCAAGAATGGGATAGGTGGCACATATGAATACATATTACTATCATTGTTCTATTAGAAACAAATATGTTTACTTTTAGTCAAATATATAAGACTTAGAGGTTTGACTATCCATATTTCACTTGTGTAGATGGATTACATAGCAGATAGAAGTTGGATGTATATCGAAAATTGTATCCATAGTAAGGAATTTCAAAATGGTTTGTCTGCCTTCATTGATCACAATCTCCTCAACCAAATCCATGCGAGGAGTGATCAATTATTGTGCCCATGTAAAGTTTGTGGCAACAGATATTTCAAGTCTAAGGAGGAGGTTTTTGAACATGTAATGATCAAAGGGTTCACACCTAATTATTACATATGGACTGACCATGGAGAAATTCCTAGAAGAGAAAGACAATCTTCATCCACAACTACTCTTCTTGGTGACAATGTTGATGGAGACAACATCGGAGGCTTGTTGCATGATGTCTTTGGTGTGCCGAATCCTGAGACATCTCCAGTAGATGATATTGATGCAGATATTCCAGTCAATCTTGATGTTGAAAAATTTTATAAACTTCTAGATAAAGATGGGGAACCATTATACCATGGTTGTACGAGCCATTCCAAACTATCTTATCTAGTAAAAATGTTGAATCTCAAAGTTGAATCTCAATGGACCAATAAGTCTTTTACATCACAATTGAGATTAACAAAAGTGGCTCTTCCTAGTGGGGAAGAATCATTTCCTAATAGTTTTTATGAAGCCAAGAAATTATTAAGAGACTTAGGTATTGAGTATGTGAAGATTGATGCATGCCCAAATGATTGCATGATTTATTATAAAGATCGTGCAACACTTGAAGTGTGCACTCGGTGTGGGACATCTAGATGGAAAATAGAAACACTCTCGCAAAAGAAACCATCAAAGATCTTTGTAAAGAAATTCTTTCATTTTCCTTTGACTCCTAGGTTGCAAAGGCTTTTCATGTGTCCAACTGTGGCAGAGGATATGCAATGGAATCACAAGAAACGGGTGACAGATGGAAAGTTGCGACATCCTGCAGATTCTGCTGCATGGAAAGCATTGGATGCTAAGTTTCCTGAATTTGGCAGTGAGCCACGTAATGTCCGTCTCGGTCTAGCAAGTGATGGTTTCAATCCCTTTGACATCCTACATATTTCTCATAGTACTTGGCCTATTGTGTTGATCCCATACAACTTGCCCCCGTGGTTGTGCATGAAGCAACCAAACTTCATCATGTCTTTGTTGATTCCTAGTCCAAAAGAACCTGGAAATGATATTGACATTATTCTTGAACCTTTAATTGATGAACTTCAAGGGTTATGGACAACATGAGTTACTACCTATGATGCATCTTCCAAGAAAAATTTCACATTGAGAGCTGCTATTTTGTAGACCATAAGTGACTTTCCTGCGTATGCCAACCTTTCTGGTCATAGCACAAGAGGACAGTTTGCTTGCCCTTGTTGTCACAGAGATACTGGATGGTATAGGCTTAAACATGGAAAAAAAGATTGCTATCTGGACCATCGACGTTTCCTTAGTGACAATCATCCTTATCGACGAGACAAGAAGAACTTTAATGGAAAGACTGAATACAGACATGCACCAAAGTCTCTTGTTGGTGAGGATATTTGGAATGAGTTTCAAGGATATGATAATGTGACATTCGGCAAGGAATTGAGAGATTCAGAAACTGGGAAAAGAAGGAGGAGTTCTGAAATGGAAGATAAAATTCCTCTACCAAAGCCATGGAAGAAGATTAGTATATTTTTTCGCCTACCATACTGGAAGCACCTATTGATAAGACATAATTTAGATACCATGCACATCGAGAAAAATGTTTGTGAGAATATATTAGGAACACTTCTTGGTGTTGAAGGTAAGTCCAAGGATAATGTGCAATCTCGCTTGGACTTATCTGAATTAGGTATCCGGAAAGACTTGTGGGAAATCGAACTTGAGAGTGGAAAATATTATGTGCCACCTGCTTGTTACACAATGAGCACAAAAGAGAAAGATATATTTCTATCAGTATTGAGTTCGATGAAAGTTCCAGATGGTTATTCTTCAACTATCTCTAACCGAATTAACATGCTTGAGCGGAAAGTGTTTCCCTTAAAAAGTCATGACTACCATGTGTTGATGCAAAGGTTATTGGTTGTTGCATTAAGGAATTCATCTTCTCCAGAAGTTTGTGGGCCAATTTCTAGAATATGTACCTACTACAATCACATTTGCACTAAGGTAATTGATTTGGAGGAATTTGACAAAATTGAGAAAGATATTGTGATTACACTTTGCCAATTGGAGCGCATCTTCCCACCCTCATTTTTCACTATCATGGTGCACTTGACTATCCATTTAGTCACAGAGGCCAAGATTGCAGGTCCAGTTCATTATCGATGGATGTATCCTATTCAGAGATATTTAAAAACATTAAAAGGATATGTTTGTAACAAGGCACGTCCTGAAGGATTTATTGATGAGGGTTACTGGGTTGATGAATGTATGACATTTTGCTCAAGATATCTAAAAGGGATAGATACAAGATGGGATCTTTCGTCACGTCACCATGATGATGCATCTATTGGAGCAGAAGTAAGAAAGATATTTGATCAGGTGACATTAGAGCAAGCACATCGTTATGTTCTTTTCAACACAAGGAGTATCGACTCTTATAGAAGGTAACCATTATAATTTATTTTTTGAGAAGCATGTTTTCTTTTTTATATAACATAACATTCCTTTTGTTTTACAATTATAGGAAACACCTGGATGATATACAACTAAATCATCCAAGGATGACTCTTCGTAATGTCGAATTAAGGCATCATCGTGATTTTCCTTCTTGGTTTAAAAATCATGTGAGCAACTAGATTTCATGTTGTTTAATTTTCTAGTAATGCTAATAGAATTTGAAAAAGAAACTAATTCCATTCAAACATAGATTTTTTATGCTAGAAACAATGGATAAGATGTTACGGAAGAGATTTGTTGGCTTGCACAAGGTCCTTCTTGTGAAGGAGACAGTTACGATGGATACTTCATTAATGGCTGCAAATTTCAGTCAAAAATGTTGGATTCTCGTCGTAAGTCACAAAATAGTGGAGTTTATCTATCTGCAGAGACATCAAGCTACTCCAGCTCTAGGGACCAAAACCCAATTACATCATATGTTACTTATTATGGTCAACTAGAGGAGGTCATCAAGCTAGAGTATGGCCCCAATATTCACATTACATTATTCAGATGCACATGGTTTGATGAGAGCACTGCAACTGGCTTTAGAGTTGATGATTATGGATTCACTTTATTAAATTTCTTGAAAGTAGCACATAAAGATGAGCCTTTTATATTTGCTTCTCAGGCTCAACAGTGCTTCTATGTTCGGGATCCAGTGGACACAAATTGGCATGTAGTGTTGAAGGTCCTACCAAGGGAATTGTTTGATTTTCCTCAAACTATAGAATTTCATGTTGAGGCACCATTCAATCAATCAAGTCATGATGATAGTGAAAATATATCCTGGACAAGAATGGATATGGAGGGTTCAACTATTGAATATCACAATCCTGCTTAGTTATGAACATTATAATGCATGATAGTTGAAAGTTGATGTTGTTTTTCATTATATGAATATTTTGTATGCATTTGAACATGTGGAAGAGAGAATTTTCTATGGTGTTCACTTGTTTAAATCTATCTTGTGTTTGGAGAAATATATGATGTTTTTATGCATGCCCAAGAACATTTTATGTTATGCAATGCATGTGTTTTTATAGGTCTTTGAACATGTGGAAGTAAGACATACATATCTTACAATATTAACTTATTCTATAAATAAATGTATCTTGTGTTGCATTTATTGAAGGATGGCCATTAGGTTCCTCTTTTTCTGAAATGTGTATACCTTGTCATCTACTTAACGTGCATGCAAATAAAAAAAAACATATCAAGGTGTGTCAATTGATTTTCTATAGTATGTGCGTTGTTGTTTTATATGTTATTTTGAACCATTTCTACTTATTTTTACTTTGATCATATTCTTTGTTAATATTAACATGAATGATTTTTATATTCTATATTATAATTAGATGTCCAGGAAATCAGCAAGGTTGGCACAAAGGACTGAAGTTGAAGAAGATGATATAACTATTACTCCTGCAGCCTCACCTCCAACTATAAATACAGATGTTGAAGAAGAAAATGATCAAAGAAGAAACATTGAACTCCAGTCAATTGAAAAGCGTGGGAGAGGCCCTACAATTATCTCAAAGCTTAAGCCACCTCACGGTGAGAGGCACCATTTAGTTTTTGATGACAATGGCTTTGAAATTGGAGAAGTGGGAAAACAATTAAGCCTATTGTGTGGGATTTTAGCTAGAAGACCATCTTTGTGGCCCGTTGATAAGTATTGGCCACAAATGCCAATATAATCATTCAACGACACAAGAGATATTGTAAAGGTAATAATACATTTTCATGATAACTTCACTCTGACATGTTATATATATTTACTTTTCGTTATACACTATTTCATATGGATCAGACTTATTTTGACTTGGATGATCATCCAAATGGTTGGGAGAGGGTATGGACGCATATAAGTTCTAGTCTAACTGATTGGAGGGAAGAATTGAAAGTCAAATATTGGTTAAAGTATCAAGATGACATGGATGCAATGCTGGAAGCAATTTCAAATGATTCTCGAATTGATCGTGAGCCGTTTTTAAGATTGGTTGAAAAATGGAAACAACCCAAAACACAGGTAAAAAAATATCATATTTTATGTGCATCACTATTATTTGATTAATATAAGTACATGGTATCACAATAATATCATAAATATTTTTCTAAAATGCTACAGTCCAGAAATCCGCCCTCCTTCACTCTAGCAACAAGTGTCGATCTTGTTTTTGATGGACAAAAACGTTTATGTGGTGTACAAAATATTTTTATATTCTTTGTTACAACTTATTTAATGTGTGTTAAATATAAAACTGTAGGAATCTTATAAACATTTCTTTGAGGTTGCTACTATGTAATTAAAATTTATTTTCTATCTTTTGTCTATGTCATATTAGGCAATTGCAGAGAAGAATAAGATTAATAGATCAAAGAAGCAGATGAATCATTGTACTGGGGCTAAAACATTTGCAAGAAAACGTCATGAGTTGGTAAGAGCATAAAAATTTTGTATTATAGTTATATATACTGATTTGTGCTCTAAGTGTAATACTTTGAAGTCTATGTGTGTATGCAATAATAATATTTTTCAATACAGGAAAAGGAACTTGGGCATGCTCCAAGTAAAATGGATTTGTTAAAAGTTTCTTATACCAAAGACAAGGATATAGTGGTGAGCAATCTACATTATTTCTTTATTTCCTCATTAAATTTGATTATATCATCAATGCATATACAATTTATTAGGAAAAAATTGTGGAGCACCACAAGTCCCAACAAAGTGTATTGTCATGTGATGATTCTAATCAAAGTAATGAACTTCAAGAAGATGAATCCATTTGTCAAATCATTAAACCCATGAAATCTAATCGGAAACGATTAGTTGGTAGTGGCCATGATAAGATAGGTGCTCGTGGAGCTTCTATACGAGCAGCCAATGTGATTTTACTAAATGAAAATAAGAAATACAAGGTGATTAACTTATTATGATAAATTTTATTATGTTAGTTAAATAATAACTTAAATTGTGTAAATCATTGTGCATTTATAGGAAACTGTTGATGTTACAACCCCAGTTTTGGGTTCTTTTGGTGAGAAATGTAATTTCTCATATTAAAGATATTCGAACAAATAATGATATAATTTGCTTCAAATAAATGGATTTCGTTTACAATAGCCTTGATGTTGTATTGTGGGCTTTATTGGCTATTGGGCCCAATAACAAGGAAATTCAAATAGTAAATGGATAATTGAATTTTTGAGAAAAGGAATATATACAAACCTCTAGAAGGCAAATCCAAAGAGGATTTCGTGCCTCTTGGGTTCCTTGGGTACCAAGGAGACCAAGTTGCAAAAAGAAGGTAATTAGAAAAGAAAAGGGTGATTAAGTATTTCTTTATAAAGAAAGAAATTGAAAATGATAATAAAATGTGGAAAATGAGTGGAAAGAGGCATAAATGAGTTTTCTTGGTGATAATTCGTATCCATGAGGTTTCTAATGATAAAAGGAATACCCATAAAGAGAAATCCTCAAAAAGAAATAATTTAATGAGAAATAAATAAGATAATGTGAAATATTGCATTTAGATGCATCTAGAAGGATAATGAGTATCCAATAAAAAGGGATTTAGAAATAATAGAGTGTCTTGGGATCCAAGGAGTCCCAATGAAGAAAGAGGTAAGAAGAAAATACCAATAAACTCAAATAAGAGGATAATGTGATGTTTAATAAATGAATTTCATGATATTATTTAAAGGGTGACATTTTCTTCAAAAGGAAACTATAATTTCGTGCTTATGGAGTAAAAGTAAAGCATAAGAGAGACTAAGAGAAGGGAATTTCGAAATCCTAATACTTGAAGAAAAAGGAATAATAAAAAGATAAAGAAGAGAGAGAAGGTTCTTCTCATGGAAGGTTTTGGTTTCATTTTTGTAAAAGGACTCTTTGATTCGTGAAAAGCCAGCTCAGGGCTTCTTTCCTCACCCCTTTATAAAGGATAGAATCGTGGTTTGAGTCCGAGAGAGGGAGAGAGATCCAACGTTCTCTTCCTTGTTGTTCTTCATTCAAACCCTAGTTGGGGAAAGTATGTCTAACCCTGAGGCAGAGAGGACTCATGAGGTCGTCTCGATCGATGGGAGAGCTTCCATGAAGACCTGGGATGATCGAACATCATCCACATGCCCTCAGCCGCCGTGAAGCGCCTGCAAAAGGCCATCAATAGGTCTGCAGTCGCACGCCTGCCCCGCATAAGACAACCACCTAGGACGCGCGATGGGTGGCGCTCTGATACCAAATGTTACGACCACATCTCCCGATAAACCCCAATTAAGGGAGACCAAGAGGTTGAAGCCGCAGCCATTAATCCCGGATCAAAGGTTCGACATATAACCATAAACAATTATTAAATTCTAACAGACTATACTGAAAATGGTAATAAAATTTTTCTTTGCATACCTGTGAAAAGTTTGGAACAAACTAAACTTCTAACCTCAGCTGGACTGTTCTAACTAGTTCCTCCTTGTTCTTTAATTCTCTTTTAGTATCACATGTGCCACTTTACTGTTTGTTCTTTTCATTGTACCTAAAATGCCGACAAAAAAAACGTCGGTCAGCCGAAGCTGGTATGTGGGGGAAACAGATAATCATGCAACTATGATAACCATGTAATCATTCAATTAATCATTTAACAACTAAGATTATGTTTTAAGCCAAACTACTCAATCCATACCTATCCACAACTCTGTGTTGTCCCTGTAAGGACTTATATGGTACCTCTATAAAGGTGACTTGATGGACCTACCCTCTAGGCAGCCAAAGTCTTTCATGACCTGATGGACCTACCCTCTAGGTAGCCATGTACTAGGTCAGCCATTACGACACAGAGGGGGACCAGGATCTGAGCTAGTAGGCACATATCTTATGTGATAATCGTAGTCACTTTATAGTTGCAAGAAATAAATAAACATCCAACAGTTTAGTTGCATTCGATGTGATTAAACATCCAGGAAACCATCGGGAAACTAAAGCGGTTATTCATAATCGTAACCACATACCTGATTCAGTAGTTTTCTCAAGCTAATATCAATTCCAACCAAGGAAACAATCCAAGGAAGTAATTCAACCACATAATCAAGAATCCTGAAAATAGGGCTGTCAATGGGGAGGGTATTATTCGTTTACCCTTATCCATACCCTGGAGGGTAAGGGTAAGGGTAGAGATTTTTATTACCCTTTACCCGTTTACCTGTTCCCCATTTCCCCGCTATACTATAAGGGGAGGGTAAGGTATAGACATTATGCATACCCTTTTACCCTTTTACCCGCACATGATATAAGGGTTACATAAAAATGCATTCTAAAGGGAATTGTATGTAAATGTTTAACCTAATAGACTAGTTATAAAAGAGCAATGTTGGATGCCTCTTAGGGCACGATGCGTCGATACGTGAAGCCCAGTTCCGGTTCGGGGGAATAGCACGCTGCACGCAATGCAGTGGCGGCCGCACTGTCGCAGACTGCGGAGGCCGGAGAGTCACAGTCGACCGCGGGACAGCCAGACAGGCTTCTGCCATTCTGCGGTTCTTCCTTCTGGCCAGCCTTCAGGCTTTACTTCAGCCGTTCGTCCCCCCCCCTCTCGCGCGGTATGTATCTGCGCTCTCTTTTAATCGATCGTGGTCACTATCTGCGCTCTCTTTTAATCGACCGTCGTCAGTATCTACTGAGTGCTGACTCTCTTTTCCGGTCACAGCAGCACACAACCAGCCAGCGGAGCCGGTGCTGCCACTATTCCAGATCAAATCAAGAGCCACACGGCTTACACAGGTACTCACGCACCGCAATAGAAGTATCAAACACATGCACCGCAATAGAAATATCAAGCACACGCACGACGCACCGCAACAGATTTATCAAACACATACTAGTTTGTTGTGTGGTGGTTGTTAACTATTTATGATGATTATTGTGCAGCTATGCGTAATTAATGTTGAGCATAATATGTCTTTATTATGTTAATGTCTTGTTTGTAGTCAAGTATTAACATTCTTAGTAATAAAGCTCATTCTTATTTGTATAGATTCAATGGACAAAAGCGGGGAAGAAAATGCAAGCAATCCTAATCCTAGCGGCAATTTGACAGATTCTGTGTCTGGTTCTGCAATTAGTGATAAGCAAGATAAACCTAAAACTAAGCAAACTACCTCAGATGTGTGGCCTCATTTTGATAAAGTAGTGGTTAATGGTGTTTGTAAAGACAAGTGCAAACATTGTTCACAACTTCTCACTAATAGGCCAAAAGATGGATCTTCTCACCTAACCTATCATCTTACTAACAAACATTTTACTCAATATAAGGGAAAAGGGCAGGCAATCTTAAATCTAATGCCTAATAGGAAAGATGATGCAATGGAGGTGAAAACTCACAAGTTTAATCAAGCTTATGTCGACAAGTTTTGGCTAGGATGATTGTATTGCATGAATATCCATTTTCAATGGTTAGTCATGTTGGGTTTCGTGATTTTGTTAACAATATCCAACCTCAATTCAAAATGGTGACAAGAAATACCATAAAGAGTGATTGTATGCAGTTGTATGAACAAAAAAGGGTCGAATTCTATAATGTTCTAGATGGTTTGTCTTGCCGTATCTCACTTACAAGTGATATGTGGACATCAAATACAAACAAGGGGTATATGGCTCTAACTTCTCACTACATTGATGATTCTTGGAAATTACAAAGAAGGATTCTCAATTTTTCCTTTGTACCTTCTCCTCACACCCATGATAAGCTCTTACAGGCATTGATGGAGAAACTTTATAGTTGGAACATTGATCGTAAATTGATGTGCCTTGTCCTTGACAATTGTACTACTAATGATGCCATGGTTAGAGTTTTGAAATCTAAACTTGTATCCAAAGGTGATTTATTGTCAAATGGTACAATGTTTCATGTTCGTTGTTGTGCACATATTTTGAATTTAATTGTGCAAGAAGGTGTTAATGTCATATCCAAAGTGACTGGTAAAATTCGTGATGCTGTGAAATATGTTAGGTCATCCACACTTAGACTTCAAACTTTTAATCAAGCTGTTTTGCAAGTAAAGGGTCCTACAAACAAGTCCCTTAACTTAGATGTATCTACTCATTGGAATTCAACTTAATTGATGTTGAAGACTGCCCTAGAATTCAAAGATGCATTGATGTGATATTCTGATTTGGATCTGAATTTCAAACATATTCCTAGTGATGATGAGTGGGATAACACTAGAATAGTATGTGATGTCTTGGAGAATTTCTATGAAGTAACTAATATGCTTTCTTGCACTTTGTATCCTTCCTCCAATTACTATTTCACCCATATATGTGCAATTCTCATTTGTTTGAGGGAACTCAAAGCCGCTTCAAATGATTTCTTAAAGAAAATGGTTGATGAAATGGTTTCCAAGTTTGATAAGTATTGGGATGATGATTGCCCTATTTTGGCTATAGCTTCCACTCTTGACCCATGCATGAAGATGAAGGCTCTTGAATTAAACTTGTTTGAGGTTTATGGTGAAAAAAGTGGTGTTGAAGTTGAGAAGATTAAAGATTTTCTACTTGATCTATACAATGAGTATCGATGTAGTATTGGAGATGTTTATATTTTAGATGGTCTTGATGAAGAAGAATCCATCTCATTATCTAGAGGGCACAATATCTGAAGTGGTAGTAGTAGGGCTGTCAATATTTTTAGCAAAGTTTCAAGCTACACAGCTAGGGTGAATCAGGGATTATCTATTGAATCTTGTACACGACTCATTCAAAATGACTTGAAAACTTATTTATCTGATGCCATCCACCCAATGAGAGGGAAAGAGACTCAATTTGATATATTGGGACAGTGGAAACTCAATGAGCCAAAGTATCCTATAACAACAAAGATGGCATGTGATGTTTTAGCTATTCCTATTACCACTGTCGCTTCTGAAGCAGCATTTAGTACAGGAGGGAGAGTACTTGATCAATATAGGAGCTCTATGAAGCCAACTACAGTTGAGGGAATCATATGTTCTCAGGATTGGATAAGAAGCTCACTTCGTGGTAATTTGGCACCAACTTTTTCATTATCTTTTACTTATATTGTGAAATACTTGGTAATTATTTACTTGTTACTTATTTCTTTTTTGGTCACAGAACAATATGTTGGCAAGGAGGAAACACTTGATACTATTAAAGAATCTATTGATGAGGTTCCTAGTGTGGATGATGATATGGAAGTGGAATTTGAGACTTGAAGGTATACACACTTACTTTATGTTTTATTTTTAAGTCTAGATTAGCAAATTTTTAGTTATATGATCTTTTTGAATGCTTGTTCTTTCAGGGTAACAGAATGATCACCATTTTTGGAGGGACAAGAAGCTCATTATTCCTATTATGATTCTATATTACGTAATGACTCTCATTTAATATGTTCTAATAGATTTTTATAATCTATGAACTTGGTAGCCTATTTTGTAATAGTATTTGAACTTGAGAGTTACTTTATTCTATCATTAGAAAATGACTTGTTGTTGTGCTTGTAATACTTTCTTGTTGAGGGAAAAACATATATCTATCTTGTGTAAAATGAGGTGTTGGTGAAACACTTATTTGTTATGCATACTTATACAAAGGAAAAAAATGATTTATGCATAAAAATTTGTTATTGTGTGAATTGACTTAACTTTACACGGAGAAACATATGATTTTGAATTGGATATAATGTTTTATATGTTGTTATAAATAGATTAGTTATAAAACTATTAAAAATCAACACACAATGTGTATAAAATTCGTTTTTGTCAAAATTACCCGCTTACCCTTTACCCTCCCCGTTTACCCTGTGGAGAAGAGGGTAAGGGTAAGGGGAGGGTAAGGGGATTGCTGAGAAGGATAATTATCCTTACCCTTACCCTCTACCCAAAGAGAGTAAGGGTAAGGGTAAGACCTGACCCTCCCCATACCCTCCCCATTGACAGCCCTACCTGAAAAACACATGTATTCCATTTTATTACACACTTTATCAAGATCCTACTTTATTAACTTGGATTCACTTTCTATGGTTTCTTGCATCCATTTTAGGGTTTTATTTTGCAATTAGGGTTTCCCTTCATCTTTTACCATATTAAACCCTAATTTTATGCCATTACTCAAAAACCCTAGTTATCTTATCTATTCTTCAGTATTAAGGTTATCTCAACAACATATAACCCTATTTCCATATTTAAAGGCACATTACTCATCAATTAATTTCATTAAACTTCTTTTACATTGAAGCTACTATTTTTATCCCTTTTAATTCATGAAAAGATCATTATGTGCATCTATCATTAATTCAAAGCTCATTAGGGTCTAATTAACATATGAACACATTTTGCCATCATTTCTACCTTTTATTCATAAAAAGACCCTTATTTCTACTTTTAGGGTATTTATCCAGAATTAAGGACTTTCATATACCAAAAACTTATAACTATCATTTAACAACATATTCTCATGATATCTTCCCCTTTTCTCTAAGTTAGGGTTTCTAAATGCATTATCATGTAATCTTGGTTTAAAACCTTAAAACATGCAATTTCTCATCTAGATTAGATTCACATCTGATATTATCTTTCAACAAGGCATCATTATTCAAACTAACCCATTAAGAATCAAAGATTCAACCTTTAATTCACAAATAGGGTTTTTATCTTTACTTTAATGCACTTTTCATTAACTTATAGTACTTTTGCAATTAGGAACAAAATCTATATTTAATACCATTTTTATTGGATTCCTCTCGTTTTTCTGAGCAATTTGATATATAGTTTTGCTATTTTCCGAGTTACCATTCAAGAGATACAAATTTTACAAAATATTACTTACTTGGCCAATAAGGAAGTGCCACGTAGGCGCCTTCCAAGCAACGCGGGGCAGCTTGCTTAAAACATTTCGAAATGACTGTCTTGCCTTTACTTAAGCGGCTCACTCTTCAACGCGCAAGGGGGGGTAGAAACGTCAAAAGGAGGCCCGATCATCTTCCTCCTTGCGACACCCTAACTGTCGTCATTTTACAGATCTTTGGGGGTCCGCCCCCTCCCATTTAGAGCTCAAAACCCTCCGCCCGATGCAGCTCTTGCTCCGTCGCCTTCTGCCGCACTTGGAGCGCCACCCATCGCACATCCTAGGTGGTTGTCTTATGCGGGGAAGGCGTGCGACTGCAGACCTGTCGTTGGCCTTTTGCAGGCGCTGCACGGCGGCCGAGGGCATGTGGATGATGGTCGATCATCCCAGGTCATCGTGGAAGCTCTCCCATCGATCGAGACGACCTCATGAGTCCTCTCTGCCTCAGGGTCAGACATACTTTCCCAACTAGGGTTTGAATGAAGAACAACAAGGAAGAGAATGTTGGATCTCTCTCCCTCTCTCTCGGACCCAAACCACGATTCTATCCTTTAAAAAGGGGTGAGGAAAGAAGACCTAAGCTGGCTTTTCACGAATCAAAGAGTCCTTTTACAAAAATGAAACCAAAACCTTCCATGAGAAGAACCTTCTCTCTCTTCTTTATCTTTTTATTATTCCTTTTTCTTCAATTATTAGGATTTCGAAAATCCCTTCTCTTAGTCTCTCTTATGCTTTACTTTTACTCCATAAGCACGAAATAATAGTTTCCTTTTGAAGAAAATATCACCCTTTAAATAATATCATGAAATTCATTCATTAAACATCACATTATCCTCTTATTTGAGTTTATTGGTATTTTCTTCTTACCTCTTTCTTCATTGGGACTCCTTAGATCTCAAGGCACTCAATTATTTCTAAATACCTTTTTATTGGATACTCATTATCCTTCTAGATGCATCTAAATGCAATATTTCACATTATCTTATTTATTTCTCATTAATTTTTTTTTAGGATTTCTCTTTATGGGTATTCCTTTTGTCATTAGAAACCTCATGGATACGAATTATCACCAAGAAAACTCATTTATGCCTCTTTCCACTCATTTTCCACATTTTATTATCATTTTCAACTTCTTTCTTAATAAAGAAATACTTAATCACCCTTTTCTTTTCTAATTACCTTCTTTTTGCAACCTTGGTCTCCTTGGTACCCAAGGAACCAAAGAGGCACGAAATCCTCTTTGGATTTGCCTTCTAGAGGTTTCTATATATTCCTTTTCTCAAAAATTCAATTATCCATTTACTATTTGAATTTCCTTGTTATTGGGCCCAATAGCCAATAAAGCCCACAATACAACATCAAGGCTATTGTAAACGAAATCCATTTATTTAAAGCAAATTATATCATTATTTGTTCAAATATCTTTAATATGAGAAATTCCATTTCTCACCAAAAGAACCCAAAACTGGGGTTGTAACATCCTTCCCCTCTTATAAGAATTTTGTCCTCAAAATTCCATCAAGCAAGCAAACAAACAGGATAAGCCTTTCATATGTCCATCATGGATCCCATGTGGCTTCACCCTTTCCATGGTGCTTCCCAAGAACCTTCATCGTCTCATATTCTTCCATCTGAGTTCTTTCTTACCTTGGTATATCGTACCCTCATAGGTGACTCAGGACATTTCAGCCTCTCAAAAGCTGAATAGGTTCAGGGCTCAACACATGGTTGGGGTACATCACATAGTTCTCTAGATCGGACTCATGGCACTCATTACACATCACATTATCCTGAGGGACAAGGCTAGACACAATCATCTCCACCATTCCATCTCAAATGGACACATATATCGGGGACTCAACTTTCTCAGTTGTATCTTAGAGGGGTCGGATTTTCACATCACATATTCTCCCACAGTGAACTGCATGTCAGTCTACCTTGCATCCGCTCACGAATCTCGTCGTCTCTAGGCCCCTTTCATCCCTTGGATGATCAAAGCGACTTCATCTATACACACTGTGGTCCTTTTCTAACCATCACGTGGTCCTTTCACCAACATCACCTTACTGAAGTGGTGATCGACACAACCTCCCTTATAGAGCTTCTTTAAAACCCGATACTGGCTATGGTGATTATCATCACATCTTTCATAGGATAAGAACTGTCTCTAAATATCACCCTGAACAAGCACACATGCTCTCATCAGACCCTTTAGTCAGGATCATACTAACCATTAGTAAGGGGTGATAAACTGTACCAACACCGAGTTCTGCATGTTTCTACTTCCACCCTTTTTGGAAGGGAACCTTTAGGTCAAACTCGCATCATGGTGTAGTTGAACCATCTCTCTCTCTTATGTAGTTCAACAGAATCTATCTCTTGACAAAACCCCTTTCTTTCTCATGTTGTCTAGGTAAGGCGATCTACCATAACCCATATTGCATCTTGACCTTCTGGGTCAAAGGGAGACTTACCAAAACATTCATAATGATGAACTCCTATTCCCTCACAGGAACTCTTTTATCCTCTATATTGATACACTGGGTTACTGGTATTCGTCCTTCACCTCCTAGCTTGCATGGCCACATGCTACATGCAACTTTGTTTTAAGCATCCAGAGTGCTACCATCACTTACTATCTTTGTGGTACCAAGGTATATCATAACCTCCTGTATTGTTATGATTCCTTAAGCTTGACACCTCGGAAACCCTAAACCACTCTCAAAAGGGTTTTATTACCTTCCTATCCAAAGAAGTGTATCTGAGGTTCTATCACCATCCTTTAACTACATCAAGGACTAAACTGGCTAACTAAACACCCATTAACTTGCTCAACATATCTTGTTACATCTGTGTGTTAGCCAAAGCACATCCTCTTTCCAAACATAGGGTTAGTCGAACAACCTCAACTTCTTCTGACTTCCAGCTAACTAAGCAGCTATATCTCAACCAGAGCATTCATTACCACTTCTTATCCTTAGGTGTTATGTAATGTCGAAGACATACACCTCTGTGCATAATACTTATCATCTCATCTCAAATTCTAAGTTTGTCTTCATCAAGAAACTCTGAGCTCATCCTCACGGTGATCAAACTCAACCTTGGTTACCTTTCAAATTCCACATAGCTCTTGATAAAACATCCTCATAAGATGACTATACTATTCCTCTTAGTGTTTTTAAACCATCCATGTATCATCCACTTCACAAGGGTATGTTATCATCTCTATCCTCATACCTTGTAGCAACGTTCCAACTTACATCATCTTTATCCTTGGTGTAAGGCATGTGTACTGTCCTATCTCTCACCCTCATAACAAGAAGAAATAAGCATTTGGCGGTTGTCCAAATACAGAGTTCTTCCCATTCCAAGATTAGAGATGGTACAGCCCACCTTGTGAGTACACCTTCAAATCTAAGTTGAAACGTGCAACTCATGTCTCCACATCACAAACATCATGATATCAAAAATTACTTTCATGGAAAATTGGTCTCTAACCTACTGGGCTTACACGCAATCCTTGGTCACCTCCTTTGAATCTATAGGGTGCCGACACTTTTGGGGTCATCCCTCTTCCCTCATGCATCCAGAGAGTGCCCTACTAATCTGCCCTTTGGGTCCCATGAGTTCATGAAGGTGATCAATCTCCTAACCCATGGCCCTCAGACAATGATAGTTGTTACCTCCCGACCCTATGGTCATGTGCAATTAGGGAGTTAGGCAACTCCTTCTTCCATCGGTCTTATCCCTACCTGACCCTAGGATAGACTTAGGATACTAACATAGTACATGTCCAACCCAGAACCTTACCCAATCATTCCTCATCTCCCTTCCTGCATTCATGGGCTGACTTTCATCCTTTCATAAGGATCATGGCAACCTACCTGCCTTGGTCAAGCCCCATACTGGTTACCTCTATGGTAACACATCCACATGCACATAGAGATGGTTATCTATGGGTCTAGAGGTTCATTCCCATGCCATGTACTCTTCACTTAGCTTCCTCAAGATCATATGAAACCTCTTTAGGTTACACTAAAACCGACAAAACTGGTAAACACCCTACCAAAGGGTCCCTCTCCCAGGATGGGAGGAAACTACAACTTCATAACAAAGATCACAAGCGTCCTTATGTTTAGGGTATGCGTCCACATGAACACTCCTAACCCAACAGCTACTAGGGCACAAGCAGACCACCTATTAAACAATTGTAGGTCATACTTGTTCCCTTTCCTCATTACTGGATCAACTTTGTTGTAAGGGGTTCATCAAACATACCCTCATCTTAAGGGATTTCCTTTTCCTCTACACATGAGGAGTACCATGCTCAAAACTATAGAGACTCAAATCTCATTATGAGCATTGAGTACACTGCTTCCCCTCTTAGGCCTAGGAGTCCTAGGTCCACCGTTGAGTATCCATCTGCATGTTCAATCTCTTACCCACAAATCAAGCATTTCCAAGGCATGTCATGTACTTCCACGATCCTTTTATATGAGTAACATCTCAGGGTTGAGTCCTCTCAAGGACAACCAACTAGGTACAAGGCCTCACAACCTACTACCAAACCTCTCCAGGTCTAAGGAACTCTTCTTCCTATCTCATAAGGTAAACTCCTATACCACAAACACATAGGTACCAGAAGCATCATTCTCTTTTTAGGGTTTGGTTCCTCTAAAGGCAACCAAGATATCATCAGCCTTCAGGAATCAAACATAAGGCAACCACTATCGTCCACTTAGGTCTCATCATCCTCAACTACTCACTATTTCTTATGTCTCAGAGTCTAAGCTTCGAACCCCCTTGCTTGAGTCATGCCTTCTCTCTCTTACTACCCGAGGTCCTTTATCCATGATGAATCAAGCTCACTAGCCTACATCCACATGGGTGAAGCCTATGCTTGAACTTACGTTTGGCTCAAGAGCATCCATACCCCTTTCATAAGCCATCCATCATGATCTCTTAGCCAGGATTTCATCAAGCTATACCCTACTTGCCTAATCCCATAGGATAACTATAGGTTCTTCTATAACCTCAACGATGAAGGGGCTATCCTTCACTCTCATATGCATGACCCTCTCCAGGGTTGGGTTGCCATAGGTACTTGATCATCCATGGATCCTATGGCATCCCAAAGGCATTTCCTTTCAAACACCTGGTCCAACTCATCTCTTTCTAACCTTCACTTAGGGTTAGGGTTAGCATCATCCTTAGAGGATGTGCTAGGTCTCTACTTGCAATGGAGAGCTTTATCTCCAAGACTAACTTATCCTCTTGACAAGAAGATCTAGCCTCAGGTCTCTTATGAGGACATGACAACTTATGTCATACGACCTAAGCATGTATCTATTATTTATTTTGCGCTTAATCTATTAAGCTTATGTCCATGACATCTTTTTTTACATGCCTTTCATTAATTTAGTGGAGGATTCCTTAAACCTTATTAACCTTACCCATACCTCAGGAGGGTGGGGAGAAGAAAGGAAACCCTAATCCTTTATGTCCTTATCAGAATTTTGTGATGAGAAGGGATGAATAAGATGAGAAGTCCTAAAGGTATCTTATTTTGATTCATACCCTAATACTTTGTCCAGGCGGTCACACGGGTCCGGGAGTCCTCGTATTCCGACTAGCGGTGCGGAGGAAAATCTTGCCAGCCCCCGGTCGTGATCCCTTTCTAGACACCTCCGTCTTTCGGATACTCCTCTAATAACTCCCTTGGGTTCTATGGAGTTTGTAAAATTTAACAGGAGGAGGGGGAGGATAGCATGGAGGACGGACACTGTGTCCAATATTTCATAAAGCACGCGGAAGGAGCATGGGACGAGGAGCGAGTTCGTAGGCTGCTGCCGGTTACACTCCATACCAGAATTCTCAGCATACCACTCAGTAACATGGAGGAGGAGGACCAGCTCGGGTGGGAGCCCGACCCGAAGGGGGAGTTCACAACCCGATCGGCCTACCGGTATCTCACTGAAGGCTACGGTGGTGCACCAATGGCAGAAGGGAGCGTGTGGGATAAACTGTGGAGGAAGCAATGGCCACCTAAGCTTCGACATTTTGTTTGGAGACTCTGCAAGCAAGCACTCCCAACGATGTGTAGGCTACATAGAAGGCAGGTCACAGAGACAAACCTATGCCAAAGATGCAAACAGGAGGAGGAAGATGACCTACATGCGGTCCTCCGGTGCGACTATGCAAAGAGAGTGTGGGCTTGCGGTGGATCGGAACTGAAGGACACCACCAATATGGTGGGTAACACCGACGACCTGCTGCATATCCTGGTTAATCACACAGAGGAGGAGGTGGCTGCGGAGCTGGCGACGATGGTATGGATTGCGTGGATGGCGAGGAACAAGGCTATCTTTGACGAGAAACCACTTTATGAGGCAACGCTGGTAGCTAGCTTTACCAACATGGTCCGTGACTACCAGCACCACCAAGATAGGAAGAGGCGGACGGCGGGACAGGAGGCCACGGCACCGAGAACCAGACCGTGGAAGCCGCCGGAACGAGGCCTGATCAAGATGAACGTCGACGCGTGCTGGCAGCAAGGTGCAACAGCTACAGGTGGCGCTATAGTCCGGGACGAGCAAGGAGCGATCAGGGCAACTCTCCAGTTGCAGCTTGGCCATGCTACATCAGCCCTCATGGCAGAAGCTTTGGCGATGAGAGGAGCTTTGACGGAGGCTCGCGGAATGAGATTCACTGAACTGGTGGTCGAGACAGACAGTCTACTCCTGGTCCAAGCCATCAAGGTTGGACACCACGGGCGAGGCTACGAGGATCGCGTTGTCAAGCAGATCGTTGCAACGTCCTTAGATTTCCATGCTATAAACTTTTGTCATGTGTACCGTGAGGCAAATAGAGTCAGTCATCTATTAGCCAACAAGGCACGCATGCTAGAGTTTTCCTTGTTTAGCATAGATAATTTCGATTTTGAAGTCATTGTGCTAGCACAAAACGATTTGGGTTAATAAATGACTTCGGTCCCACTTTCAAAAAAAAAATGAGGAACCTAGGCTCTGATACCAATTGTAACGACCCCGCCTCCCGGTAACCCCCAATTAAGGGACACCTGAAGGTCAGAGCCGTTATTCTATTAAGAGGATCAAAGGTTCGACAAATAATCAATAACAATTAATAAACTTTACCAACTAAACTGAAAACTGGTATAAAATAAAACTTTGTTTACCTTTTAAAACCTGGGATTAGTATCTTCATGGATAGAAGATTAGAAATCTCATGTTTTAAAAGGTAAACAAAGTTTTATTTTATACCAGTTTTCAGTTTAGTTGGTAAAGTTTATTAATTGTTATTGATTATTTGTCGAACCTTTGATCCTGTTAATAGAATAACGGCTCTGACCTTCAGGTCTCCCTTAATTGGGGGTTAGCGGGAGGCGGGGTCGTTACAGTCGAAGTACTGCAGAGAAAAATGGAAGAATATACCAAAAATATGATTGAAGTGAAAAATACATTAAGTGCATTAAGTCATTTGACTTCTCTAATACATGTTTTTATACTATTTATTACATCTTTCATTCTATTTATAAACATTTTTAAATACACGTTCTTATACTATTTGTTACATCTTTCATTTTATTTATAAACATTTTTAAGATTCTCGTCAAACAAATGATTTTTGAAACATAATTGTATACTTGCACAGGGTCAACATTCATATGGTACTACTTTTTTTCCTGGATATCAATTTTCAGGCCCATGGCAACCATCCACACATCAACAAGTAAGAAATGTATATAACGTTAATTCTGAAATTTTTTAAATGAATTAGTTACATACTAAATTTTCTCAATACATTGTCTTTCTCTAGCATGGAAATAATATGCAAAGTTCTCAAGTTCCATTTCCATACCCGTACAATGGATACCCATTCTCACAAGCGGGATACATACCTCCTTTCAATCAAGTATTATAACATTCTATTGTAAACATATGTTGCAGTAGAATGTAAATTACGAAATTAGAATCTGCACATGGTATCAGAATTACAAAATAAAAAAAATTTGGGCGGCTACAACCCAAGCAGCCGGCGTGTTGTACCCACCATCCACAATAAGAGAACATATTCTTTATAGAAAGAAACATCTATTTAAAACACAACATGGCTGCTATTTATACTTTTGATGCAGTCCTCCGTCACAACTGAAACTAGTCGGCCAACCAACTGGAGTCTCGACCACACGTAGTAACTGAGAGGTGATTTGTTTGTGTACCGATCGTGGAAACTGTGAGTAGTAGGAAACAACTTTTTCTTCATCGGCCTCCTCCTCCCTCGAGAAAGTTTTTTATAACAGCGATTTTACATACTAACTTCGTCTCCTCGGACATGTTGGATAACAGCGATTTTACAAGTAAGTACGTCTGCGTTACATACATCCATGTACCATAATAAACAATAAAACGTGAGTTCGTTGCACTGTTATTTGATGGTTGACCTCGGAGTTGCTACAAAGTACGAATTAGTGCCATCGAAAAGATTATTGCCATAGAAAGAAACATCTATTTAAAACACAACATGGCTGCTATTTATACTTTTGATGCAGTCTATTTATGTGCTTGTTGAAAAGAACTACATGACTACTATATATGATGATGATATTTTTTATCCTTTTCAGCCCAATATATTTGATTACTTTTGTTACATACATTCTACGAATATTTTTTATTGTCCCTTATGAACTTGTATATTGTTGTAAAAAGTTGATATATTTGTAAAATGCAGGATATTGGAAACACTCCACAAAGTAGAAGGACCGAAGCAAATCTTGGAGAAAGCCCTCATGGTGGAAGTTGTGGAAGTGATGCTAGGGAGAATGAATGAAGTAATTATATCCGGATGGCGATATGCAAGTTTATTTTTGTTTGAAAGAATGTGATATGTAGTACAATGCACATGAATGCTATAACAATGTGATTTATTAGAGGATATGAGTTATCTTTTTGGGAAAAAACATGATGCTTCAATCATATTTTTTGGATGTAGACATCACAATTACAAATTCAATGCAATGATCTTTTTTGTTATAATCAAAGTGTTGTCATCTGATGTGTGATAATCTACTTCTAATGTGTAATATTTTGGATGTTATGTGTGTTCATATATGGATATATAACAAAATAACATACCTTCCTATTGGTCAAGGATGTGCCTTGGATACAATATATTGTCCCAAAAGATTCTTTTTAATTCCTGTAATGGTTGCCTAGGGATTCCGCCCCTATTGGTCAGGGATAGGTCCGAGCCAATCACTATTGGTCACCAAGCTTTTGGCGAGGGTACGTTGGTCAGGGATTGGCCCTGACCAAGACCTATTGGTCAAGGATTCACATGTATTGGTCAAGGAATTGGCCTTCGGCTTTGACAAGATTTCCATACAAAAATTCCTAAAAAGACATGTATTCATCTTTTATCAAATTTTTGTTTGTTGGCACAAGTCTATGATTTATAATTTTACTCTTCTAAACGCCTCAACTCATTTCAGTCCTCCTATTCCCATAAAAAATTAGACTAATGGTCTGTGATTTCCAATCCTTCTTCTGCTTCCTTCTTATTTAACCCGCTATCTACAATCTTGTTTCTCCACAATGATATTTTTCTTTCCCTACCTAATTTTGCGTCCATCAAACACATGCTTCCCTATCCACCGATGTGGCATCGGTTCTTGTTAGTTGATGTGTGATTACATAACAACGAAATCTCAACATTCCACCATCATTAGAGGCTATGCAATAGGAATTACAAGCGCAAAGAGATATCCTTTCTTTTCATATCATCAATACCGCGTATTGAAGGAGTATGATCGGAGCGACTATGCATCCAGGAGAACCATGGAAGAAAACCCAGAAGCTGAAAGAGCAAGCCAATATTTTCTTTCTCATTTATTACTCATACAAAAGTAAGTTATCCGAGATGATCACATAAATTCTATACAATCACTTTCAATTCCAAGCTTAGATCTGAGGTATGGACCCCGCCTAACAATTCACTGTCGGTCGTGTTAACTAACAAATATATCATATATATTAGTGATTTCCTAGAGTGAGCACTTCTAAGCATGCTAACGAACTGTAGCACTGCTGCTCCTTTTACTGTTCCTCTCATTTTCTTCATGCGAGATCACCATTATGAATCCTACAACAATTAGCCACCCACCAGTGTGTGATCCATGGAGCGGCAACAAATCCTCCATCATGTAGGGATTTGATTGGCAATAATAAAGTTAAGCCAATTTTGTGGATTCTTTGCAATGCAAATATGATGCTATGAGATTTTGGATGCCTAATGCGCATCTCTATACTATTTACTTCCTATAATCGGATATATATGATTGTGCTTAACCTCCCTTCAATAAGAACCCCTACAGAAAGACCAATCATGGGAGATCTGGAGACGTGCCTATTAACTAGATTTCAGTACAATTGATGGGTTTCCATGCTGTCCAAGCTTATCTGGTCAATTAATTATCTCAGAGATGCACAAACTACTATGATGTCTAGATGACTTCGTTGTAGAAGGTATGTCGGCTGCTCTACTGGATGAGCACAACCAGTTACCATATGCACAATGCACCTTTAGTACAATTTCTACCACTTACAAATTGAGTATGATATGGATTTGTATACTCTTTGATGATAGATAAAAGAAGGTAGATCACAATTTGTTCTAAAGTAAATTACTTCTCTTGCTTATTTTCTTCAAATAACTGGAGTCATTTACTTTAGCTATACCAGTTAACAACAATGAGAAACTGATTAGCTAACACCCATCAACTTCGTTCTTTCCCTACATATTTCAAGAAATTATTATTAGATTGAGATGTGGTCTGTTGTGCCAACAAAGGTGCTAAATGTTCATATTTATTATTCATATTATTATTAAGTTCCAATTCCACCAATTGCTTCGAATGAGTGGAAAACAACATGCTATTCATTATGACAATTTTTCTGACAAATCCTTAAAATATTACATGTAGTCTTCACCCTTTATTTAAGTAACTCCAATCTCACTTGATGGATATTAAAATTGATCCTTTTCCCATTCTTTGAGGAATTTTCATATAACTATCTAATAATTGTGGAACCGCAAGTAGGAATCTCTCAATGCCTTGCAAAAATCCAAAGATATCAACAATGTAAAGATTCTAAAACAAAAATTATACATGATTAAGAAACTCATAGTTTATAATCAACTTCGTTATAATATACAAAAGTCATAAACGTATATGCATATTTGATAATTATCCTTCATTATTAAAAAATATTTATATGATAAACATGTTTTGTGATTTTGGGTGATTCTCTTAAGAACATGTCTGTCTACAAAATGACAAAAACATATTTTGAATCATTAGTTTTTTATAAATATAATATTTTATTGTCAACTTAAAGAAAAGATTTCTTTTTATATGAATTAGTTGTTGCTTTATAAAATTGATATGGTAGTTAACCATGTGTGTAGAATATGGTTAGTAATCTCAAGAATTTTTGGGTAATGTTGTTGTGAAGGCTTTCGACTCTCCTAATGAGAAGTAAAGTAACGTTAGAGAAAAATAAAGGAGTTAGCTATAACGGAATAATTAGTGATTGTTGTAAGCATTCTAAAAATTAAAAGAGTAATTACAAAAATGTAATTGTCAAAAACATGTAGTTTTACTCTAAAATTATATAATTATTATATAAACATTATCTTACACATTTTCCTAAATAATTTTTGGGAAAGAATGGAAGATTCTATGTATACTAACTATGATTAAGAAGTTCACCTGAGGTATCTTCCCATTATCTTGTATATTTATTCCCTTAAATGTAACCATACAGAAAAGAAAAGAAGTCACCACCACTGTGATGACATGAGAAATACATAGAAGGAGGTATCAGAGGTAACCCTAAGGGTAGCAAAAAAAGAAACAACACTGAGGTGGAGAACCCCTTAGATAAGATCCTAGCATATAGAAGACTAAAAATAAATAGAAAGAAGAACAACTATTCAATATCACATGTCATCCTCAGAACCTTCTAGGTTGAACTCAACTGGAGTTGCACCAAGGGATGCATTTCTAGGGTAGGTCACGAAAGGAAGATGACATCAAAAGACATGGAGTCAAATCTTAATGGACCCCGCATCTGGGTCCATCTCCAATGCAAATTACCATTGGTTGTTTGTCATCGAGCTAAGAAGGATATATACTATGTAGAGACAATTTTCCCACTCCATATCATTGCCTCAAGGGTTCATATTGGTGTCAAGATTTTTTTTTCTGATGTGAAATGTATCCATAAAAGTTATTATATGTGCTATTGTTAAAAGAAACTTCAATTCTATGATATTGGCATCATCATCTTTTCTCACATATCAACAAATTAGGGATATTAATTTTCAACAATATTTGTGAAATGAAATCTATCAATTACAAAAAGTGGTCAGTGAGGACATGATAGATCAAGTTGTTGTATAGCTATCAAAATTTGCTTTGTGAAAATATATGCAATGAATGAAACATTTTTTCCACAACTTTTGCAATAAACTAGCTCAAGTAAAATAAAGGATAAAAATAGAACTCTTGAGATGAATTGTAAATTTGAGGTTTAAACCAAAAGTTGTCTTATAATGATGATTCTATAAGTTATCTAGCTGCAAATAGATTCCTAACATACTTGACATACATCTGTATTAAAAAGAATAAATCAATTTTTAAAGATATGCATTTGTAACTATTTCAAATATTAAATTGTTTGTTCATCAGGGACAATAGTGATGTTAAAAGACATAATCAATAAAGAAAAATATATATGAAAAATAACTCATGTGTTTATTTAGAAAGCAATATAGAAGCAAATCTTTATGTAGTTCAAAAATAAAGTCAACTAGAGTGTGAAACCATGATTGAATCTCCCTCAATAGAGGAGGCACTACATTGTCCAAAATGTTTGAAATTTTAAGCACAAGAGGTTGAAACATTTCAAATCATGTCAAATATTACACTTATTATGAACATAATAACAAAATGTCTTCAATGTGTTTATTATTTTCATAAGATAATATTAATTAAAGATAAATCGTGTATGCTACTACGATATAGATTAAAGTCAAAGTTATGGTGTGGAATATGAGTAGAAACACACGAATAGTAAAAATATTTAAATATATGGGCAATCATATATTAAACTATGTTAAGTTATTTCCATAATTGTTCTTTTTATCATAGTTTCTGGTATAGAGGTACTTACCTTTTGGAAAGTGACAATTATACAATGAGAAACGAGATTTAGATAAAGTTGCATATTATAGAGAATGCAAACAAAAATGTTACTATTACTAAATTTTCAAGGGGTTAGATTTATATTTGTTGATCTTCAAATCAAAACCTTCACGTAGTAATCTTTGAAATCAGTCCCTCACATAAGGGGTTTTACACTATTTTATCATAATTTTTTTACTTTACTTAAGATTTTGAATGAGTTCGTAATATTCTTCAATATCACGATTGTCACATATGTACATTGATAGATAATGTAATAATAATGATAAAATTTTTACAAACTAATACCAATTCCATCAATGGAGCTTCTCTCCAATATAGGGAGAATAAAATTGTTTGTGATCAAGTTTGGTTTATATATACAACATAATGTAGTTAAATACTTTGAAACTTAAACTAACTACACATCTACATCAACATAGTATGTATAACTAGAGATATTGCATCGTGTAAAATAATTTCTAATGAAAATAAGAAACATATGTTGGAGTCATTAGCAATCAAGACAAAAATAATGCTAGAAGATATGGAATATTTTCCATTGGAAAAGGTAAAAATTAATTCACGTTTCTATTGGCATACCAGGAATAAAAATAGTTATGTATACAGTTCTTTGATGTATATTAAGAATAATATAACTAATTATATTTGTTAATATCTTTCAAGATGATATGGCAAATAGTAAAAAAGAGAGGAAATAACCTAAATTTGATGCTTGTGTAGAATAAAAGGCTTTATTAAAAATGGAACAATTAGTCATGAAGTAAGAAGTGGTAGCCTTTGACCATTTTATTTGTAATCTTATTATTGTAAAAAGTAAGGAAGTACACATTACAAAGAGGTTGCTTGTAGAAAATATTTAACAGAGATTGTATTACATGATCAAAGTAACTACGAAAGTCTGACATATAAGAGAAGAAAAGGATTTTCTCTTGACTAACCAATAGTATTTTCATAGAGGAAAATGAAAAATAAGTCTGAGATAAGATAATGAAGCAACCAATTGTAAAGCTCGAAACTTAAAGATGATGATTTATTGTAAATTTTGACATTACACGTGCTATGAAGGGATTATTTCCTTTACATCATCATTTTATTGTATATTCACTATTCTAATTTAAATAATAATTATTTATATTTGAACTTCATGTGCAAAGCACATGCATTTACTAGTATCTTCATATATGCAATTAATCTACAAACAAAAATCCTATTAAAAAGCTATAGACTTAAAAAGGTCATGTATGTATGATGGCATGTGGGATATGAGTCAAGAAAATCTCTAAATTTAGAATTAGAATCTTACAATTTAAATTTTTTATAGAAAATTTTGCACTAAAAAAATAAAAAAATCATGTATATTTCCTTCTATCTTTATAGTTCACAACTTAAAACATAAATTACATGGTTGCAAATATATTCCAATAAAACGCACCAATTCAATTAAAAGTTCATAAAATCTACTACGAACGATAGATGTAGCCATTGCTTATGCAACTACTATCCACTATCATTGTGGATTAATGATCAAAAATAAGTTACAAGGAATACATTGATTAAAATCAATGTCATGACATTTTTCACAAAAATAAATTATTGAGCATTATATGTATTTTTTTAGTTGTCACTTCTTCTCAAAATTTGATGTGATCATAACAGCATGAATACTAATTATTTTGGGAATCACGTTCAAATATTTGTAGAATAGAAATAAAAAAATCCTTTGTATTTGTTAATAATTTAAGTGAGTCTAAATTTTGGATAATCTCCAAGCAACCTCTTAAGAAAAAAAGTGGTTCTTAAAGGCCTCGACTAATACTCATCCAACGAATTGATTTCGTTTTACATAATACAAAAAATAAATACAAGACAAGCAAAACATATAATAAGGAGGAAAATGGAATTTCCCAATTGTATTATTGCAATGTGAGTATTGTTATTTTTTGGTATTTTGATTAATAATGAGTTGTTAAACATTCAACTCGTTATGATGCAATTTCCTTTTACTGTTAGCTAACATCAAAATACTTCTTTATATTTTTTCTCCTATAAGCTCTTACAAGTATAAAGAAACACTTTTGATGAATTTTCATTTAAGAAAATATTTACTTGAGAAAATTAACAATGCTTATCCTTATTTTTAGATAATAGTTTTTTAGATATCACTTGAAAAAAAAAATTATAAAGATACTTATATGTATTGTTGGATGTTAGTCTTTTTCAATCAATTGTTTTATACTTGAAAAATGAAATCCGACACTTGCTTTACAAATAACGAACAACTCCTTATGACTTATGCATATATTCTAAGTAGAACTGATTGCATATCGGTGCCATCGAACTTTAGATTTTTATAAAAACATATATGATAGAACATAATTTGTATTTACTACCTTGTCGAACGCATTATAACCAAATGAAATAGATATAATATTTTATAATAGTTTATAAGTCAATTTTATAATAAAATTTGCATAGCTATATATTTTTCGTTCAATCACAAAATATTACATCTAGATCTATCATGCTATAGAAACATATAAGACCTAAAATGCAATTTACTTAAATTCAACTGTATTCTTATAGGGGTGAGCATTCGTTTAATTCGGTCGGTTACGATTGATTTAGTTCAGTTAAATGATTAATCTATACTTTTAGATTTAAACCGTTAACCTAACGAAATTAGTGTCGATTAATTCAGTTATGGTTAATCGGTTAATGGTTAATTCTGTCAGTTAATTTAGTTAAGTAAACAACACTCTTATAATAATATTTTATGAAAATAATTATAAAATTTTGAACAATTGGAAGAAAAAGCAAATAAAAAGTTGCTCGACGAGCGTTAAGCATCATCAGATAAAGCAGATTATATTATAGTTAAATTAGATATAAACATAGTGATATATAATTCATAAAAGCTGATTAGTTTGTAAACGAGATAATTTTTTGAAATAAAAATAAAATTATATAAGTATATATATGAACAAGATATTTCTTGAATAAATTGTGACTATTCAGTTAACGTTAACCAAACACAATATTTTTTACCGATAAATTAACCGTTTAACCAATTAACCGAAATAAATTAACCACATTAACCGAATTAACCAAATTGTCTAAAAGAAATTAACTATTCAGAATTGACCATTCTGTCGATCGGTTATTAACTACATTTTGTTCACCCCGACATTCTTATAGAATTATTTTGACCCTCATTTTTGCGATAAAATCGGCCCTCCCAACTGTAAAATATTGACTCAGCTCCTTGGAGTGGGCTTAATGCGGCATAGTTGATGGTTTTAGCAGTTTAACGCAAATAGTTTTGTAAAATAGTAGTACTCAAGGAAGAGGGCTTCTTCTAATGCCTCTGTAAACGGGAGAAGGACGTCATAAACCAATGAAAATACATTACAGCTAGTTTTAATATGTTCGGTAGACGACTAAGTTTGCTAGTTTTTCTTATTAGTTGTTTATCCAGAGGCGGGACCTATATCCATGGGCCGCGTGATGGTGCAGTAGACTACGACAGCAGACTAGCGCGAGGCTCCATTCCGCCACGCCACTTTCTTTTCCGTCTCGTCTCTTGGCATCCTCTCTACGCGTCTATCTACTATACTATAAATCCCGATCCACCTTGAAGAATCAATCGCATCTCCATCATCCCGAAACCTAGATCGACCAGCCCCAGAATTAGTCCCTGCTCTCCACGCAGCGCAGTCCTCTTCGATTTGGGGTGTGCGGTTCTTCTGTTATTCTGATCAATGGTGGACATGGCAGAGGTCAACGCTATGGTATCTTCCTTGCCTCCCCTGCTCATGAAGCAGATGAAGCCCACCAAGGTGTCAGCACCGATCCCCATCCCGGCAACACATGTTCAGCGGAGGTTTGGAGCTTCCCAATGGTCGCCAACGACGTCCACTCCTCGGCCTGCACGTCCACTCACCACTGCGACGGAAAGGGCCACATCACCCAGGATTCCTCCTCATCTTTTCCTCGCCGCCCGGCGGACAGCCACGAGATGCCAGAGCATGGCGTTCTCGATGTGCATCGGAAAGGGCCGCACTTTAAAGGGGAGGGATCCGTTGAGGTCCGCAATTTTGTGCTCCGGCTAACCGGATTCTTTGAAGCGGAGAAAGAGATTAGTTGACAACACTGATAAAGAGATTAGTTGACTTACAAGTCCCCTCATTAAGCCCTTTCCCAGTCTCATTGAGGAGTTGCCGTATGTCCTAAAAAATGAATCGTTTGGCAAGACACCGAGAGAAGTTTACAACTACCAGCATTTATGGCGTCGGGCAAGAATACATGTCTCCGTTATCTGGGGGCCGTTTGTGTTCCGTCTAATTGTGCCTGTGGTATTTCGGTTACTTCAATAAATAAGGCAAAAAAATCTAAAGGACACATTTGCCAATTTTAATTACCTAAATGGCACGTTCTTGAACTTATTGTCCAAAATGGCACATTTTTGGACCAATGTGTCCCCTGCTGGGACGCATTGCTCTCACGCGAGGCAATGCGTCCCGGCGGGGGACGCATTGGTCCCACAGGAGGGCAATGCGTCACGGTTCGGGACGCATTACCCTCCCGTGGGACCAATGTGTCCCCCGCCGGGAAGCATTGCCTCGCGTGAGAGCAATGCGTCCCAGCGGGGGACGCATTGACCCCACAGGAGGGCAATGCCCTTTGTGGGACCAATGTGTCGCGCGCCGAGACGCCCCAACGGCTAGAAATTGTCATGCGGGCAATGCGTCCAGGACGGGGACGCATTGCTCCCTGGACAACGACTATTTTGCCGTTGGGGCCGCCGCGCGGCGCGGGGCGGTGCCACGTGGGCGCAATGCGTCTCCAACCGGGACACATTGCTCCCCTATATATATTGGCCGAAATCAACCCCCCAAACTCACACCATTCTTTATTTTCTTACTCTTGCTCTATACTCCCATTGCTCTGGAGCTTTTTCTCGGATTTCTATTGCTTTGAGGTGATTTCTAGCTTATTTCGGGCGATCTTGGAGCTGATATGTTCTACTGTTCGGAGACGATCTTGGAGCTTCTTCTTTCTCTTCTTGTATTCTTCGATTGTCAACACATTACTCTCCATTTGAGGTATTTATTCTACCAAAATTTTAATTTTCAAAACATGAACTTAACATTAGTACGCAATATTACAACTGAAATAATTATATTGTTACTCTTTAATTCCACATTACTGAAATATGAAATAATGATGTAGAAAATGACAATTGAAGGCTAATTAATACCTGAAAAATTATTGTTCGAAATTGCAAAATTGTTGTTCTGAAATGTTAGTGTTACTAGAAAATTAGCGAAATTGTTGTTATGAAATGTTAGTTAATTTTACTGAAAAAAATAGCAGAATTGTTGTTCTTAATTGTTGTTCACTGTTAATGTTATAGAAAAAGCAGTCAAATAAATTTAATTTCAAATTCAAAATTATTGTTCTAAAATCTTAACTATTATTTTAAAAATGATGTCACTGCTCTAAAATATTAATTTATGTTACTATAATGTTATAAAATATGAATTTCTTTCTGATTTTAATATAATATTCTAAAATATAGGAACATGTCATCTAGTTCAAATTCACGAATTGTGAAGATGCGATATGATGGGCAATTTCTCTCTGATGGGTCTTATTCTAGTCGATCTGTTAGACCCATAAACATTTCACTTATTAATATCCTATCTGAACTAAAATCATATATCTATACAACACTTGACATCAATCCCAACCACTTCTCTATCAAAATATCCTATCTTTTCCCTGGAGAAAATCATATGCTCGTACAAGTTGATGATGATGATGCATACAAAACCTTGTTATCACTTTCAACTGATGCCTATATTGATGTGTTTCTTGAAAAAACATCTATCCACCAACAACCTTGTTTAATGAGTGTATTGAATCAATTTCAATCCCAATTCCCTCACAATAATTTATGGAGTCAACCACCTCAATTCTCTCAAAGTCATTTAACTACTGAATGGAGTCAACCACCTCAATTCAGTCTTAGCAATTTAACTGCTGAGTGGAGTTAACCACCTGAATTTTCTCAAAATCTTACTGCTGAGAATATTGGTGTTGAGGTTGAGGAGGGAGATAATGATATTGATCACGAAGGTGATAATGATAGTGATCATGAAGGTGATAACAATAGTGACATTGAAGGTGGTAATAACAGTGAACCACCTGAGGATGAGTCATTGACTGAAACCGATGATGAGCACACACATCCATTCCCTGACTCTATTACAGCATTGAGTTCTATTCCATCCATATTTGACAACCAATGGCCCCAACATGAACACATTGATTCCAACTATGAAGATTTTCAAGATGATGACTGGGTGGAAGATTTTCATCATGAATTTTGTCTCAATTACAATCCTTCCAGTGTTGTTATATATGAGGGTGCTTTATTTGCATCTAAAGTTGTACTGGTTGAGACATTCCAAAAATGGTCGGTACAAAAGAATGTCCAGTATTGTACATTACGCTCAAATAATCGTCATTTTAAACTTGTTTGTATCCATGATCAACGATGTCCTTGGAGATTGACCGCTTGCCAGTCCAAAAGAGCAGGTGGCATGTGGAAGATAAAACGTTGTAAAGCAGGAGACAATTGTGAATCAACTGTTATGAATCATGATCATCACCAAGTCACAACATCTTCTATTGCTCGAATGATAATGTCAATCCTAGTATCACGATTGGATATGTCAACACGAGAAATTCGTGACAAGGTGAATGCTGAACTAAGGCTCAATATATCTTACAAGAAGGCATATCTAGCGAGGAGGAAGGTTGTTTGTAAAATATTTGGAGACTGGGAATCATCATATCATAGTTTGATGTCGTTCCTGATTTCTCTGACACAATATATTCCAAGAACTATATATGCCCACCTTATTGACGATTATACCCTTCAAAATGAAGGCACTCGTAGATTCAAGCAGGTTTTTTGGGCATTTGGTCTAGCTGTGAGGGGTTGGGCCTATTGTAGTCCTGTTCTTACTGTTGATGGCACATTTTTAACAGGAAAATATACTGGCATACTTCTCATTGCATGTGGCATAGATGTTGATAATGGTCTATTTCCACTTGCTTTTGCTGTTGTCGAGAAAGAAAATAAGGACTTCTGGGAGTGGTTCTTTGGTTGTCTACAAACTTGTATTCCAATCATTCCACGACGTACAGACTTGTGTATTATTTCTGGTCGAATGAGTGGGATTTTTCCAGCACTTGAATCAAAATTTCATTGGGCTCAACATCGTTATTGTCTTCGACATCTTCGGGAGAACTTCCATAAACAGTTCAAGTCCAAGGAGTTGAGGGAGCTTTTGTGGAAGGTGGGATCCACAACTGATACACATGAATTTGATCGTCATATGACTGTTATAGAACCATAGAACCAGCAGCGAAGTCGTATTTATTAGGCCAAAATCCATTACATTGGGCTCTCACATATGACATAGGTTGCAGGTATGGGTCATTGACTACCAATCATGTTGAAGGGTGTAATGGAGTATTAAAAGGTGTTAGAGGTTTGCCAATACAAGCGTTAATTGTTGCCACATACTATCGCTCCGTGACCATGTGGCGGCATAGGCGTAATCTGGCAAATAAACGTGCACAAGATGGACTGAAATGGCCCTTTAGGGTTCATGATAAGCTTTATAATGTTTGAGAGGATGCAAAAAAAATGACAATACACATCCGTGTGAACAATGATGAATGGCTTGTTGGTGACATGGATGGATATAGATTTCAAGTAATAGTGCGTCCAAATGGTGGCAGTCAATGCAGTTGTGGTTTTCCACAACAATGGCATTATCCATTCTCTCATGTTTGGGTAGCTGCAGACTGTGTCAATTGGGATCTTGATGCACTTGTGAGTGCATATTATACAAATGAGGCTTATCTAAATGCATACAGAACTGAATTTCATGGTATTCCCGACAAGAGGTATTGGCCTCAATTTGATGAAAGTAGAGGTATGTATCCCTTATTACCCCCTAGGAAACGAAGGCAAGTTGGAAGACAAAGAAAAAGAGAAGGCATTCAACTATGGATGTTGATCCAAATCAGTATACATATCACTGTCATAAGTGTGGCAGAAAGGGCCCTAATAGACGAACTGTTGACCTAGAGGTTATACATTACCTATATTTTGATAATGACTTAACCATTCCATTCATATGTATCTAACATGTGCGTTAAAGATTGTTTGCAGACATTAGGTACATGAAAAGGATCACATATACAAGCCCTAGAATGGGCCAAGTGCAAGCCAAATTGACTACAAGTGTGCATTTTAGGATTTCCATGTAAATCACCTTAGAACATAAATGTAATCACTTGTAATGTGAATATGCTTGTAACTTAGAAGAGAAAAATGTTTGGGACAAAATTCACCAATTGCAAATCACTTTTATTGCAAATTAGAAAATCAATTACAGGCACTTGGTCGGTCGGGTTTCCCACCATGAAACTCGACCGATCATCCTGAGTCGATTTTCTGAAGATTGCAATCGATCGAGTTGTACACTCACAGAACTCAATCGATTGGGTAGTAGGTCATTTCCAGTTAAAATGGTCGGTCGAGTTTCCTCAGAACAAACTCGACCGATCAGTTCAATATCGGATTGCCTGCTACCTGATCGGTCGAGTTACACCCATTGATACTCGACCGATTGCACTGTACGGAGTTTGCAGAAAAAGTAATATGACCGTTGGTGAATTGTTTTGGGCAAAAATATGACCGTTTTCTTGAAGGAAAAACGATCACTTTTGCACTCAAGTGTCCCACAACATAAAGGGCCACCCTCAACTATAAATAGAACCCCTTGGACTTCATTCCAAGCTGCTCTTCCATTGCAAACTTGGTTCTAGCTTAGTTGAGAGTATTCCAAGCCCTTGATCCCCTTTCTCTCTCTACCTTCAAGACAAATTCATGAGTGAGATAGGTTCCTTTGTATGAGAGCTATCCTTTGTGCTATGTAAAGCTCTCTCTTCTTTCTTCCCACCTCCAAATCAAATAGAAGATTAATTGAAGCTTCTTCTCCGAGTGAAAGAGGAGTTGCTGTTGTTCTTCTCCGAGTGAAGGGGAAGATGTGTTGCTGATCTTCTAGAGTGAAGATTGATCGTTGCTCCAGCTCCCTTGGTGAAGGGAAAACGTGGGCAAGCTCTCCAAGTGAAGGAGAGGTGCAAGGCAAGCTCAAGTAAGATAGGTAATTCCTGCAAGGCTGAAGACAAAGGTGAGATTGGGTAAGTCCCTTGTAGAAGGCTAAAGAATCTCGCTTTGTGGGTAAGTCCTTGGATAGGTTGAAGATCTTAGCTTGTGTAATTAAGCCCTTGGTTGTGTGGTTTATGTTTCTTATAATCTTATCATGATAAATAAGAGGACCAAGTTGCAAATCCTAGAGTCTAACCAACTCTAGGTAGTGGACTGACATAGCTCCTAAGTTTAGGACGTGGAACCACTCTAAACCACCTGTCCAAGTGCATGATATTCATTATCTCTTATCCTTGCTTTGTATGCTAGAATAGGATATCAAATTGCTGCTTGCATTAGTTTTTACTCATTTAAATTGGTGGTCTAATCGATTTTGTAAAGTGTGTGTATCTCTATTCACCCCCCCTCTAGAGCCCATCGATCCAACAAGTGGCATCAGAGCAGGTCTTCTCCAAGCTACTTCTACAAGTAGGAGAAGATGGGCGATTCAGCTCTTGGGTCACTCAACCTTGAAGGAAGCTTCTCCATGAGACCCCCGGTCTTCGACGACACAAACTTCTTATATTGGAAGAGGAGAATGCAATTCTATCTTCAAGGGGTGAGTTTTGAAATGTGGAAGATTGTCCATCTCAAGTATGAGGATCCAAAAGGCGACATCACCACATGGATGGAAGCGGAGATGAAGCGTGCTCAACTCAATGCTAAAGCCGTGAGCATCATCTATGTCGCCCTTACACCATCAGAGTTTAACCACATCTCTTCGTGGGACACGACGCATGAGATATGGCACAAGTTGTGTGTCACCTATGAAGGGACTGAGCAAGTCAAGGAGGCCAAGGTCTACATGCTTGGTGGTCTTCTTGAGAGCTTCAAGATGGGGAAGAATGAGAGGGTAGAAGATATGTACATAAGGTTAAATGTCATCTTGAACAGCCTTGCAGCCCTTGGGAGTGTCATGGATAGAGGTACAATCAATGCCAAGATATTGAGATCTCTTCCAAAGAGATGGGAGCCAAAGGTCCCTTCAATTGAAGAAGTCTACAAGCTAAGCGAGTTATCAACTGAGGAGCTGGTTGGTAACGTTCAAGCTCATGAACCTAGGCTCGACAAGCAAGAGGAAGAGGAGAAAAGAGAAGAAAAAGAATCAAAGAAGATAAAGGACACAACCTTCAAATCTCAAATTGAAGAAATGGTCCGACAACAACAACTTGCTATAAAGTCTCCCTGCCCTTCCTCTAGTGAAGATGAAGGTGTCAATGATCATGAAGCCAACTACTCAAAAGGGAAGCACTTCAAGAGCAAGCCCTCCTCCTCGACTCCAAGGTGCTACGAGTGTGGTAAAAAAGGCCACTACAAAAGTGACTGCCCAAAGGCCAAGAAGAGCCATCATAAGAGCAGCCACAAGAAGGATGACAAGTATAAGAGAGAAGCAAAGTACAAAAGAAAAGACAAGAAGGAGAGAAGGTCCAAAGATGCAGCTCATGCGGCATGGGAGTCCTCTTCTTCAAGCTCCTCAAGCTCCGAAGATGGAGAATGTCATCTTGCCCTCATGGCCTCTACAAGTGAAGATGTAATTGAGGTAAATGAGGTAAGCAAAGTAAGTGATATTAGTTTACATGAGCTATCTAAGGAAACTCTTATTGATATGCTTAATGAATGTCAATCTTCTTTTGCTAAATGTAAATCTAAAAGGAAAAGATTAGGCAAAATTGTTGATGATCTCTATGCAAAAATTGACATTCTTGATAAAAATGAGAAATTACATCTTGATAGCATAGATTCCTTGCAAGGGCAATTTCTTGACCTTGAACTTCAATACAATGGAGTAGAGGTTGAGAATGGTACTTATCATAAAACTATTAAAAATCTTAAGATAGAGAACCAAAAATACCTAGATGAGCTTGATATTCTAAAAACTGAAAATGTAGAACTTAAGCTTATTGATGATGCTAGGAGAGATGAAGTCTACTCTTATCAAAGAGAGATTGTTGTTCTTAAATCTGAAAATGCTAAATTGCTTGCTCAAACAAATGATTTCTCTTCTAGACCTATTTTGCCTAGAAATGAAGTTGCTAGCTTAACTCTAGAAAAAGACTCTCTTCTTACTAAAGCCCTCTGTCTTGAGGCCGACCTTTTGCATACTAGAGAAGATCTTGCTAGTTTATCTACTACTGTTGTAAATCTTAGTGATGATAATGCTAAATTAAGATCTACTTTGCAAAGGTTTCTTTCGGGTAAGAAATCCCTAAATGATAGAGCACTCTACCAAACAAGTTGGTACTAGTGGTTTAGGATATAATGGGACTACTCCAAAAGGTAAGAAGAAGAAGGGTAAGAAAAAGAGTGTGGAACCTCCAATTTTCAATGGAGAGTCTTACGGCTCTAAAAACCCCATGGTTTGTATTCATTGCAAATGTGATGACCATTATTCTACCTATTGTCCTTATAAGCCCAAGGGGACCAACCCAAAGATGAAATGGGTCCCCAAGCTAACCCTGGATCCCAAAGTTTGAGTTGGGTTCTGACATCCTCTTTTCTTGCAGGTTAAAAAGAAATGGATTGTTGATAGTGGCTGCTCTAAGCATATGACTGGAGAAATCAGCCATTTCAACAAATTTGTGAAAAACAAAGGAGGATCGGTAACCTTCGGGGATAACAAGAAGGGTAAGGTTATAGGTGAGGGTGATGTAGGAAATGAATTATGCATTAAAAATGTATTGCTTGTTGATGGCCTACATCACAACTTAATTAGTGTTAGCCAATTATGTGATAATGGTTATCTTGTGCTATTTACTTCTTTAGAATGCTTGCTTCTAGATTCCCTGTCCTACAATGTTATATATAAGGGAACTAGAAATGGTAATCTCTATGTGATTGTTCTCGATGCTCTTAAGCCCGTACTAAATAGATGCTTAGTTGCGGATAAAAACGATCTTTCGCTTTGGCATCGTCGTTTGGGTCATGTGAATTTGCATCAAATGAAGAAATTGAACAAAAAGGACTTGGTTCGAGGACTTCCTAAATTGGATTTTGAAAAGGATGAGGAATGCTAACCTTGTACACAAGGGAAACAAACCAAATCCTCCTTCAAATCCAAAGGAGTCCTGAGTACCAAGAGAGTTCTTGAGCTTCTTCATATTTATCTTTTCGGACCAATGAGAACACAAACGCTTCATGGCTCCAAGTATTGTCTTGTTATTGTTGATGATTTTTCTAGATATACTTGGGCTTTCTTTCTCGTTTCTAAAAGCGATACACTTGATGTTTTCTCGAGCTTTTGTAAATGAGTTGAAAACGAAGCTTCTTGCAATGTTGTTTCCATCCGTAGTGATCATGGGGGAGAGTTTGAAAATGATCTTTTTGAACGTTTTTGTGAAAAATCGGGTTACTCGCACAATTTCTCTTCTCCTCGCACACCTCAACAAAATGGAGTTGTTGAGAGGAAGAATAGATCGCTACATGAGATGGCTAGGACCATGCTTCTTGAGTATGACACTCCTAAGAAGTTTTGGGCTGAAGCCGTTAGCACCTCATGTTTTGTGCAAAACTGAGTTTTCACACATCCGACTTTCAAGAAAAACCCCTATGAACTATGGCATGGTAGGAAGCCGTCTATTGACTTCTTTCATGTTTTCGGATGTCCTTGTTTTGTTTTAAACACTAAGGATTCTCTCGACAAGTTTGATCCGAAATCATACAAGGCTTTCTTCCTAGGCTATAGCACTACTAGCAGGGCATATAGTGTGTTTAACATTGAACTATCTAAAATTGAAGAATCTATAAATGTTAAATTTATTGAAACTAACCCTGTTATTGGCAAGCATATTGATGATGATGATGTTGCAGATGAAGTAATTCCTATCTTAAAAGATCTCAACATCAAAGACAAAGGCAAGCATGTTGCAGAAGAAGAAAAAGAAGAAGAAAACAAGGATCTCACTCCCCTCTTTGCAAAGAATCACCCCAAGGAGTTGATCATTGGCAATCTGTTTGAGAGAGTGAGGACACGAGTTGCTCACAACAAAGAACAAGCAGATAGTGCCTTCATCTCCCAACTAGAGCCAAAGAACGTCAAAGAGGCCCTTGGTGATGATGAGAGGATCCTTGCCATGCAAGAAGAGCTTGAGCAATTTGAAAAGAACTGTGTGTGGACTCTAGTGCCAAGACCAAATGATAGAAAGATCATTAGCACCAAATGGGTCTACCGCAACAAGCTTGATGAGCAAGGAAAAGTGGTAAGGAATAAAGCAAGGTTAGTAGCACAAGGTTACAACCAACAGGAAGGTATTGATTTTGATGAAACTTATGCTCCTGTTGCTAGATTAGAATCTATCCGTATGCTACTTGCTTTTGCTAGTTATAAAAATTTCTTGCTTTATCAAATGGATGTTAAAAGTGCGTTTTTGAACGGTACAATCGAGGAGGAAGTATTTGTTTCTCAACCTCCGGGCTTTGAAAATGACAAATTACCCAATCATGTTTACTTGCTACAAAAAGCTCTCTATGGACTCAAACAAGCACCTCGAGCTTGGTATGAGAAATTAAAGAACTTTTTGTTAGATAATGGGTATGTCATGGGCAAAGTTGATTCTACTTTGTTTCTAAAACACACTTCTAACCATTTTCTTATCATACAAATATATGTTGATGATATCATTTTTGGCGGGACTGATCTTGATCTTTGCAAGGAGTTTAGTTCTCTTATGCAGAGTGAATTTGAAATGAGCATGATGGGTGAGTTGACCTTCTTCCTCGGCTTTCAAATCAAGCAAACAAAGGAAGGAAACTTCATCAACCAAGGCAAATACACAACTGAACTACTCAAGCGCTTTGGGATGGAGAACATGAAGCCGATGGATACACCCATGTCAAACACCGCCAAACTTGATAAAGATGAAGAAGGTGAAAAGGTAGATGAGAAGATCTATAGAGGTATGATAGGAAGTTTACTTTACTTAACTGCCTCTAGACCTGACATTATGTTTAGTGTTGGATTGTGCGCTCGCTTTCAATCTTGCCCTAAGAAAGTCGCATCTCACTGCTGTTAAGAGAATTTTGAGGTACTTAGCCAAAACTCAAAATTTTGGTCTATGGTATCCTAAATTAAGGGATTTTACTCTTACGGCATATAGTGATGCGGATTATGTAGGGTGTTTGATTGATAGAAAGTGCACAAGTGGCACTTGCTTCCTTCTAGGACCATGCTTAGTGTCTTGGTTCTCCAAGAAACAAAGCACAGTGGAATTATGAACTACCGAAGCTGAATACATTGTAGCCGGGAGTTGTTGTGCACAGGTCCTATGGATGAAGCAAATGCTCCAAGACTTTAACATATTTTTTGATGCTTCTCCTATCTATTGTGACATTACTAGTGCAATTAACCTCTCTTATAATCCTATATTGCATAGTAGAGCTAAACATATAGAGGTTCGCCATCATTTTCTTCGTGACCACATTGCCGAGAAAGATATCTATATCACACATGTGGACACGGAAAATCAGTTGGCGGACATTTTTACAAAACCCCTAGCTAGAGATCAATTTAACTTTATTCGATCTAAACTGCTCATTATTGATTTAAATGATATTGCTATGTGATCTAGCTAGTGATCTCTAACCTATATGCTTGCTCATGTCATTCTTCACCTTATGTTGCCTATACATGCTTGCTTATGCTTAATTTGTCAATCAATATGCCTAGTTTTTGCTTGTGTTAGGGTTTTTATCGAATTTCGCATTTTATCGCTAAATAGTGCCCAATGATGAGCATAATGTGCCTAGGTATGTTATTTATGCATAATAGAATAGAAAAATAAAATTAATAGGCATGTATGTGGCTAGAATCTAAGATTTAGATTGCTAGGTTAGGTTGACCTTCGGTCGAGTTTCACCCCTAAAAACTCGACCGATCAGGAGCCGAGAGTGGTTCTTCAGTGGACCGATCGGTCGAGTTGTCCTGTCTTAGAACTCGACCGATCGACGGGTTGCGCCAACTTAAAACCTAGGATCGGCTGACTATTTTCCCTTGCAACTTGAAAATAGCCAACCGATTCCTCTTCTCTTGGCCCGTGCTCTCCACCCTAGCCCTAGCCCTTCCCCGTTCCCAGCCCTAGGGTGCCCTAGCAGCTTGCTCCTGACCTTCCCAGGCGACGGTTGTGTGTTCTTGTTGGGTTTCGAGGTTCGTTTTGCTTGTGTATGCATTTTCCTCTTTTGCTTTTGCTTCCATGGCTTCCCACAGGAGAAAACGACCCGCCCCTAGCAATGCCCCAGCTTCTTCCTCGACCCAACGGTTGATTGCCTTTGATAACACCACGTTTGTATCTCTAGAGGCTATCAATAGGTATAAGGATCTCCTTCCTAGGTCTCCTTTTCCTTTCCGCCCCCTAGTTGGTCCAAATCGTTTTCAAAACCATATCAACTCCATAGCACAGCTTCTTGCACATCACAACCTTTCCGCCCTTGCAATCGAGAGTGACTGCTTCAACAATCAGCTATCTAGTACCAAAGCAGTTCACGAGTTCTATGCTAATCTACGCTGGAACTATGATTCGATTGTTCCCCCGCCAAATACCAAAATAGTCCTAACATCGATGATCTCCGATCGTCGGTTTCAACTCTCCGAGGAGACTTTCAATATCTATCTTGCCGGAGATGAAGAAACCACTACTTGGCGCTGGGGCTATGACGAGTATTTTGATCTTTTGGACCCAGAAGCCTTTTACAAACATCATGAATTGACTTTACCGGATATTCATCGATATTTGAAAAAGCATGACGTGGCCTATAAGAAGCGGTCCACCCTTCCCTCCTCCTCCCTTGACCTCCGGAAGCGCATCCTAGCCCTTGTGCTTAACTGCAACATCCATCCGAAGCGAAATCAAACGGATATTGCGGAAAACACAGCGGTTTTGATGTATTGTTTGTTAAACAACATAGGTGTCAAGTGGGCTCGTTACATTCTACATCATATGACCTACTTTGACAAAGGCAAGAACACCAAGGGCACCCATCCTCCCTATCCAGCCATGATCTGTGGTCTCTTCCAGTTCGCCACTAAGAAATCACTCTTTTCCGACTACCATTACCCGGTTGCTCGAAAGGGAGTGTGCATTAGTGAACATTTTAGTAGTTCAAATGTGGCCATTTTATGAACCTCTAGATGAGATATTGAATCAAATGCAATAACTAATTGTTGTAGTATTTCTCTTTTAGTAGTTCATGTTGTATTTTTATATTGTTTGGTGGTTCATGTATTTGAATTAATTTCATCTTATCTAATGAAGAATCTTGACAAACTTAAATGTTGTACATTATTTGCACTTTTTATTTAATGTAATATTTGCACTTTTCATAGATATGGCTCCTAGACAAGAAACCTACCGACTCTCCCAGCACCACATTATGTTGGCACAATGGCCTATTACTGACCAGGATGTTTTAGAAAATATTTTCATAGCTGGTTTTGGGCTTGTTCATAGGCTACCCTGTATCCACCTTGACCCTACTTTAATCACTACATTAGTTAACAGGTGGGACAACTCTAGCAATACTTTTAGGTTTCCCACTTTTGAGATGAGTGTCACTCTTCAGGATGTTGCAGTTCTTTTAGGCCTTAGGATTGATGGCCCACCGGTTATAGCTTCATATCATTTAGGTGTAGATGAGGGGCAATTTTCTTCATGGACTACCCTTTGTGAGAATTTCTTAGGAGATGCACCAGATGGGATGTCTAAGGGGCATATCTCCTTGATTTGGTTGTGTGAGACCTTCAATGATATGGATCTGACCGCGGGTGATGAAGAACAACAATTAGAATTGAGGACAAGGTATACTAGGGCATATATCTTATATTTCTTAGGTAGTTACCTTATCCCAGATAATACAGGGGATATAGTTCATGTTAGGTACCTCCCTCTTGTGTCCGATTTTGCACGTTGTGGCACTCTATCTTGGGGTGCTGCAACTCTAGCTTTCTTATATAGGGAGTTGTATAAGGCAACCACCCGTTCCAGGAGAACTGCCCATCTATCAGGTTGTGTGTGCCTATTACAGCTGTGGTGTTGGGAGAGGTTGGGAATTGGACGCCCAGGTACAATTGCAATGCGGTGAGATGATTGGCCAGAAGATGTTCCCTTGGGTTACAAGTTACAGATCTACACAATTAATTTTTATATTTGTCCAAATATTATGTAGTGTTTATCTAAATTTAGTTTTTCAATTTAATAGGTGGCCTGCCTTTGTCCAAAGGAGTCAAACTATCAGGGGAACAATTCAGTTTTACGATTCAAAATTTGACCAGATTTTGCCCTCACAGGTATAACTTACTTACCTCTGTTGTATGGTATATGTTTTATTTATTTGCAATTTACTCCATTTTATATGATACACGTTGTCTATATGAATAACAGATAGAGTTGACTCCTTACACTATTGATGTTCTCGAGAGATTGCCTGCCATTTGTAGAGATGGTAGTGATATTTGGTTGGCACGAGTGCCTCTGTTGTGCTACACAATAGTGGAGTGGCACTTTCCCGACAGATTACTTGGACAGTTCGGCTTTGTTCAAGTACAACCTACTATTGAGTTGCCGTAGCTTAGCTGGATAGATGGGAGGGGTCATGCAGCTGAGGATTGGATGCTTCATTATAGGCAGGAGGTGCATATGTGGAACAACAGACGTGAGAGATTAGTTCCCGCTCCACCAGCTGATACAGTCTTCAGTCCTCAGGTTCACTATGCATGGTATCATCCACAATACATCGTGCCCCCTCCAGCTATGTCTCCATGCATATACTACCCGCAAAGTTATCGCCAGCAGGAATTTGTGAGTATCATTATTATTTCTTTTACAAATTGTTATTATTTATCTTTGTTATTTGTAATATATGTAATTGGTCTTTATTGTGTGTACATACTTTGTTTTACAGGTACAAACATAGGTGGCAATCTGAGCGGCATTAGAGAACGCCCCTGCACAGATCAGAGACAACATCTATAACATCCAGGGGAGTTACTTTGATAGTCTTCCTGACTATGCTCGGCCGTGGGATCCCATACCCACTATACCACGACCCCAGATCCCACTCCTACTCCTACTCCTACTCCTACTGCTGAGCCCACTCCCACTCCTACTTCGTAGTTTATGTCATGGGGACCGACAGTGCCATATTTTCCAGGAGCTGCTTCATATTCCTAATTCGTCACCCCACCTCAACCACCACCATACTATGGAGCAAGTTCTTCTTCTGTTCCATACACTCCATTCCCACCACCAATTATTCCCAAGAGTCGACCACCATCTTATGTCACATATTCACCTACTTCGTTTGATTTTTCAGGATGCACCCCACCTGATGCATCCTATCCTGATTTTCAGAGACCCCTCACCCCACCTCCACCTTTTCATTTTTTCCCTGATGCTCGCCAGCAGCCTCCTACGCAGTTGTCCCCAGTTCAACCGTCTCCAGATGACATCCGTACACAGGATCCTGATGTAGAGGGAGGTGGGCGAGGACGACACACTTAGTTTTTTATATATTATACAGTTTTGTATGTATGCCTTTGTGAGGACGTCTATTGTATGTGGATCTATCATATTATGATATCACATTGGTTCATTTTGGATCATGTTGTTGTGTATTATTGTACAATTATCTATCATATTGTTCTGTTGTATATTATTTTCTCGTCATGTTGGTTCATGTTTTAACCTTGTTTTTAATTGCTATCTCATTTTTTTTGGATTAAGTTCTTATTATATAATCAATTAGGAACCAACTGATGTTGGTTGCAATACACTTATATATTCCATATGCATGTTACGAGCTATTGAAATTGACAAATTTATAATAATTGGGTATATTATAGACATCCAAATACAAGTAAACGAATTGTAAATGTACAAATATAATAAATATTGTTAATATGCATATCAATAACCATGAAACAATATCAGTGACTGTAAAAATATGATTAAAAAATGCAATGCGTCCTGCATGGGGACACATTGAGCAATGCGTCCCGGCAGGGGACACATTGGTCCCACAGGAGGGCAATGCGTCTCAGTTCGGGACGCATTGCTCTGTTGTGGGACCAATGTGTCCTTCGCTGGGACGTATTGGTACAATGCGTCCCAGCTGGAGACGTATTGGTCCCACAACAGAGCAATGCGTCCCGGTTCCCACAATAGAACAATGTGTCCCGAACCGGGACACATTGCCCTCCTGTGGGACCAATGCGTCCCCCGCTGGGACACATTGCTCAATGCGTCCCAGCAGGGGACGCATTGCTCCAGAAATGTGCCATTTTGGGCAATAAGTTCAAGAACGTGCCATTTAGATAATTAAAATTGGCAAATGTGCCATTTAGGTTTTTTTGCCAATAAACAGCTTATGTTGCAGGGCCAATGCATCAGAGGTCGTCTGCCAAGCCCCGTCACCGCAAAAACGCGGTGATTAGAAAGCATGTCAATTTTGACGTGTTTCGTAAATGCAATTTCTAGTTCTTAAAATTGGACAATATAGTACTTGTTCTTACCAGCAAATTAAATTACAACAACTGCTGCTATATAAGAATGCCGCACTCCGGAAGTTCCTACCTTTTTTCCATGATTTCTGATGGCATTATCACTTCACTTGCGTGTAATATCCTACATGTAATTAGATACAAGGGCGTAGCCAGAGGGGGGCAAGAAGGGGCCACGCCCCCCAAAGAAAAATAAAAAAATGGTTAACATATATGTATATATACATATGTCAATAAGTATGTATTTTAATATATAAAAGGTTCAACACAAAGACAGAAAACCGTCTATAGCTCATTGGTTAGTAGCTTCACACCTTAACTCTGCCATGCGAGTTCGAACTCTCGTGTTGCCACATTTTTGATATATGTGTATGAAATTGAATTTATATACAACAAATACTGCATGGAGTCATCAAGTTTCTTCTAGCTTAGTGGTGGCCTGTATGTAAGAGGATTTATTAGTCACAGGTTCAATCCTGTGTGAACACATTTACTATTTTTTTGGCCCCCCCAAAGATCAAATCCTGGCTCCGCCACTGATTAGATACGATATTGAGTGTATACCACCGCATTTATAGAAACAAGGTAGGCGGAGACGAGGCCTATGGAGATGTAAAGAGACAGGAAATGACCAATGCAATTAGTTTTGTAATTTGTCCATGCAGTTACAAAATGGAAGTGTTGTTGTCCTCACAGTGACTAGAGAAAATACTGAATTATAGATTGGAGTTATATCAAAATTTTATGAAGTGAAAGTTGTTACATATATCAAATATTATGGAAACTTATTTTGTTTCATGACCTTCTCAACACCCTTCCGGATTCCCCCTTACATGCATGTTAATCCTTCACTAGCTTTCCCTAACGTCAACCCTGTCTTTCAACATTGTTCCACACTTCTCTTGTACTTGAAGAAGTCTTACTTAACCATGTGTCATTGTTATCACATTGTGTACAAATAATGATTGTTTTAACCTCTCCATATGCTTACCAAAAATCAAAGGTGCCCCATCACCCAATTTGTTAAAATAATTCATCAATAGCCTAAAAAATCCTTCTTTTGGCCTAGGGTTCATCTTTACCCTCCTATCTTTGAGCACCATGTTTTATTTGCATTTTTAGTCTTGCCTAAGCCTCCTCCATCAATAGGATTACAATGTATCCCCTTCAACATGAATAAAATGTCGAAAATAGTAAACTAAGACTTTAACACCACTCAATGCATAACAATCAGACATTCCAGAAGCTTTTTTTTCATGACCTCCTCAACAACCTTTCCCCTCCATGCACGTTAAACCTTCACTAGCTTTACCTCAAAGGACACTTAACTTTCAACATATCTCTGTAAGTCTCTTGCTCTCAAATCATGTCTTATCGAATCGAAGGGAGACGAACGATGTTTGCGGCTACTAGGTGTAGCTTGCGTGAGAGGGCAATAGTCATCTCTCTTCTTCTAATATATTATGGCAAGATACATTGTGGTACAAAGGAGAAAATAATAGAAAAACAATAAAACAAATAATATAATAAAGATAGAACCAGGGGGCAGATTGTCGATTTCCGCCGTTGTTCGACTGTTCATACCATCGACAGGACTGTCGATGGTATCGGCAGAATGATGTTCTGTTGCTGTGATTCTGTCAATACCATCGACCTCCTGTCGATAGCATTGACGGGGATGCAGGCTGTTTCACACTCCCCCTCAAGCTGGAGAGTACACATCGTGTATGCCCAACTTGCCACATAATCTATGAAAAGCTGCCGGACCCAAAGGCTTTGTCAAGATATCTGCCAGTTTATCTTCAGACTTGACGTATGGCGTCACAATAGTGCCATCTTTGATTTGATCATGAATAAAATTGCAATCAACTTCTATATGCTTTGTACGCTTATGAAAGATAGGATTCCTGGCAATGTGTATAGCAGACTGGTTGTCACACTTTAGCTCCATAGAAGACATAATAGTATTTTTTAACTCAGAAAGAACAGATTTGACCCATTGTAGTTCACAACATGCATGGGCCATAACATGATATTCTACCTCAGTGCTGGATCTAGCTACCACATGCTGCTTTTTGCTTTTCCAAGTAATCAAATGATCAACTAGGAGAGTACAATAGCTTGATGTAGACCTTCTATTAGTACGATCACCAACCCAATCTGCATCTGAATACCATGTGAGAGTCAAAGTAGATGGAGGCACCTTGGGTTTAGAATATGTGATCCCTTTACCAGGAGCACTCTTCAGATATCTCAGAATCCGGCAAACTGTTGTCCAGTGTAACTGTCGTGGTGAGTGCATTGTTGGATCCTAGATGGGTGATTAGATGCTCTAGAGGGGGGGGTGAATAGAGCTGAAAGCACTTAAACAAAACTCATTAAACCTTCAAGATATTTGACAAGATAAGGTTGCTAAATAGGCAATTTGAGTGCAACTAAATCATGCATAGAAACGATAAGAGAGATTGAACATACACCAATAGACAAGCTATTTAGAGTGGTTCCACACTTCAAACTAGAAGTGTGTCAGTCCACTTTCCTAGAGAGGTCAACCTCTAGGACTTCAAACAATTGCACTCTTATATTCACTTATAAGACTTACAATACAATACCAACAAAGGACTTACCTATCCAATACAAAAGAGTCTTCAACCTTACCAAGGACTTACCCACTTTGCAAGGGTCTTCGGCCTTCTCCAAGGACTTACCCACTCTTGCACAAGTCTTCAGCCTTGTAGGAATTACCCACTCTTCTTGGATCTTCCGCCTTTGACTTCACCTTCACTCGGAGAAGCTTTCCACCAAGGTCTTACCCACTTGAGCTTGAGTCTTCTGCCTTCTCCAAGGGCTTACCCACTCTAGCTCCAAGTCTTTAGCCTTGATCTTCACCAAGGGACTCCTTCCCTTGTTCTTCTTCACCTCTCTTGGACAAGAGAGAGAACCTTCATCTTCAATATAGCAAATGAGAGATGGGGAGGTGGTGGAAGTGAGAGCCTCACAAGATATACAAATAAAACTAGCTCTCTTACAAATCTCCTACTCACTCTAATGGATGTAGCAAGTGATTAAGCTTAGAGAGAGAGAGGAGGCTGTAGGAAGCACTCAACTATTGAATAGGAACCTCACAAAGAGTTTGCAATGAATGCTCTCAACCTTGGAATGAAGCCCAAGGGGTCCTATTTATAGCTGGGGATGCCTCTTAACCTTTGGGAACACTTGTGAACGAAAACTACCATTTTGTGGCTTGCAACGGATCTATTTTCACTTGTTGCAAACCCACAACGTCTAGAAACACTTTTCTGCACTTTTCCGTACAGTGCATTCAGTCGAGTTTCTATATGTGTAACTTGACCGATCAAGTAGCAGGCAAACCGATGTTCAAGGGATCGGTCGAGTTTGTTCTGAGGAAACTCGACCGACCACTTCAATAGGAAATGGCCCACTACCCAATCGGTCGAGTTCTGTGAGTGCACAACTCGACCGATGCAATCTCCAGAAAATCGACCAAGGTGGATCGGTCGAGTTTCAGACTGGGGAAACTCGACCGACCAAGTGCCTGTAATGGAATTTCGAAGTTGCATTAAAAGTGCTCTAATAATCATTCTAAGTGCTCCTGGTATTTTTCTAAGCTTAATTACAAGTCATACAATCATTACAAGTGATTTACAACATGATTCTAACGGATATACATCATATTACAAAAGTGTGCACTTGTATGACTTTGACTTGTCTTTTCTCCAATTTGAGATGCGCAAGTTAGGGCAATTGGAGTGTGTCTATACCTAATCTGAAATTACTCAAGTAGAAGCATTAGACACCAATATGTGGAATGGTTAGTCATCACCAAAACACGGGTTTAGTCAATTTAGACATGAGTCAACATTGACCTAATTGACCTTGAGTCAACATTTTTCCCCTTTTTGAAGATGACAAACCATTCCATAAATGTATTGAAAGCATTTAAATAAATTCATACCTTTGGAGAAACCTAGAAGTTTCAATAGAATGGAGTTCATATTCTCCCCCTCAATTGATGCGCATGGAGTTTTCATACTCCCCCTCAATTGATGATATTTCTCCTGCATGGTTAGCTTTCATAACATTTATAGAATACTATGTCTTCTACTCATATATGTCTACACATATATGTCTCCTCCCCCTTACCTTCTCCCCTTTACATGGACATTCTTCTCCTCTTCATGTAAGAAATGCCTTCTTCCTCTTTTTAAAAGAAGACATTACCTTTCTCCCCCTTTGTCATTTCAAAAAGGTGGGGGTTATGAAGAAAAAAGAAACATCACTTGTTAAAGAGAAAGGAGATAACACAAACTATATATGAGGAGAGTAGAAGAGCACAGCTAGGGGCTTGTCCAAGCATAGAAAGAAAAGCAAGTTAAAACATATACTTGAACAACCCGAAATGCAAGATAAAGTGCTGCAGAAAAACAATAAGTTGCAATTTTGACCCTCAAGATGACGGAGTTTGATCAAAAACCATCAGAGCTCATGGCGAAGCGATGGGTCTTGCTTAGAAGGTCGTTTCTGCATGAAAAACACCAGTCTTGCACCAAAAACTGAAATTGGAGCAAAATCTGCATAAAAACCAAAAATACTCCAATTTCTACATATAATGTAGATCTATGTACCCTGCATCACAATGTTATGCAAGCAACTCAAGATAGTAGATATGCAATTCAAAGAACAATCTTGAGCATGTATGAGACAAGCATAGCATATAGATGAGCAAAGATGCCAATTATAAACAAGGTTAGAACAACATGTATATGAACTACTAGTAGATGATATCACAAGTTAGGACTACTAGTAGGATCTAGATCATAGCAAGAGATATCAAAAGATACGCAAGTCAAAGAGCAAGCTATGAGTAGATGTAGAGATATATCCAAACAAAGAGATATGCAATTTTAGAAGCATGAGAGGATATAACTCACTACATATGCATCCTTACCATAAGATGATTACCCCTAAGAACCTCAAGGTTGTATCGAAACAAGATATACACCTAGATAGATGTAGCAAGTTAGAGCACAACGGAAGCAATTTAAGACACAACCAAGAGATCCAAAGAGATCATCATCAAAATCTGCAAAACAACTCAAAGCAAGTAATTACAAGATATAGATATACCAATTTAGAGCAATTAGAGAGATAGAGTTGTAAGAAAGATAGGCAATTTAGAACATGGCAATATGAATATATAAAGATACCAATGGAGTGCCAAAGAATAAGGCTATTGGTTGAGAAAATCTAGTTTAGAGAGAAATTCTCATCCAATAAGCCAATTGTGTATTCTGTGCACAATGTTATCAGTCGAGTTATGAGCATTGACAAATCGACCGATGACAGCTGTTGGCAACACCCATTGGTGCCTATCGGTCGAGTTTCAATAGGGCAAACTTGACCGACAGACCAGCTGTCAAAGAGCACATATATTTCATAAAAACATGTTTAAAGGCATGCTAAAAATACAAACCATATCCAAACATGTCTAACAAGTTAGTAATGCACTATAGAAGCATTAGAAATAGTTTTTGAGAAAGAGTGTGAAGAGAATCACAAAATGCCACTTTTGACTCAAAAACCATATGTATAGTGAACACTAACTTGACAAAAACAAGTTAGGATAAGTTATAAGAAATAAAACATTTACCTTTGTGCTTACCATTGCTTTTCCACTTGTTGTCACCCTCTGCACATCTCACCTTTCTTCTTTTATGTGGATTGAGAAGTCAATTTACAATTTAATAGCTCAAGTCAATCCATTTGCAAGTACCTACAAGAAGAAAGATGAAATGGTCCCCAATAATGTGTTTGGGTCTGGAGGGGTTAGTTTAGCAACCCAAATCCTATTGCTCTTGGGTGCTTTCCTAAAAGGACAACAATTAGAATAATGACCTAATTCATTGCAATAGTTTCATGTGCCCATAGTCTTGGAACTAGAGGATTCTCCATGGAATATTGGAGGTCCTTTATCTTTCTTGTTCCCTTGACTACTATCATACCCTAAACCATGCCTACCAATTTGTTTAGTGGTATGGTCTAGAATTTGATTAAGATTCTTTTTACCAACTAAGAAACTTTGCAAAGAAGATCTCAAACTATCATTATCATGCTTAAGAGAAGCAATAGTAGAAGACAATTAATTAACATTATCTCTAGCATGTAAAAGATCATTTTCTAAGCAAAGAGCTTTAGTTAAATTAGAATCTCTATCAATATGAAGAGCAGCAACAACATTCTCTCCATTAGAAGAACTAGAACAAGATTCATGCCCATTGATTTTAGAAAGCAAGGAGGCATTTTCTAGTTCTAATTCATGCAAAACAAAATCTTTGTCTTTGTTTTCAGATTTAAGAACATCAATGTCATGCATGAGAGAATCAACAATTAAAGTATGTTCTTCATTAGAATTAGGCATGAGAGGTTGAGCTTCTAGAAATTTAATCTTATCAATTAAACTAGCATTTTCAAGTTTAAGAGAGTCTACTTGGCTAAGACAATCATTTTTATCATTAAGCAAGAAAGAATTTGCATGTTCAAGATCATTTAATTCTACATACAAATTATCTACAATTTTAGCAAGCTTTTTCTTTTTCTTTTGAGAAGACTTAAGAGATGCACAAATATCATGAATGAAATCAATCAAGGATTCTTTATCTAAAGAGTCTAGATTTACCTCATTTGAGTATTCACTTGTTGATGCTACAAGAGCAAAATGACATTCTCCTTCATCACTAGAGCTTGAGCTTGATCCTTCACATGAATCTTCACTTGAGCTTGAGTTGGAGGAGCCACTAGATCTTGAGTGCCATTTCTCCTTATGAAGATGGGTCTTTTTGCCTTGTGGGCAATCTTCCTTGTAGTGACCCTTCTTTCCACATGTGAAGCACCGGATGGAGGAGGACTTTCCTTTGTAGAGTCTACCCTTGGAGTACATGGCATCTTCTTTAGCTTGAGAGGATGGAGAGACTTTTTCCATGATAACTTCAATTTGAGCCTTTATTTCAGCCTTCTTCATTCTCTTTAGCTCTTTCTTGTCTTGTCTTTCTATTTCCTCCCTCTTGTCAAGTGTGGCTTCATGTGCTTGTAGATTTCCAAAGAGCTCTTCAATAGGAATATCCCTAAGCGACCTTGCTTCTTCAATGGAAGTCACCTTGGATTCCCACCTCTTTGGGAGAGTTCTAGGGATCTTTGAGTTGATCTCTCCACTAGACATAGGATGTCCTAGTACAGCAAGACCATTCAAGATGGTGTTGAGCCTTGAGTACATGTTGGCTATGCTCTCCTCCTTTCCCATCTTGAAGTTCTCAAGCAACCCTTTGAGCATGTAGACTTTTCTTTCCTTCACTTGATCTGTCCCTTCATAAGTGATGCAAAGCATTCTCCATACCTCATAGGCCGTATCACAAGAAGAAATCCGGTTGAACTCAGTGGGGGTCATGGAGGCATAAAAGATATGCATGGCTCTAGCGTTCAAGGTTGCTTTCATCAAGGTGGCTTCATCCCATTCTTCAATATTTGTCTTTGGTAGAATGTATGAGTTGTTCACCATTTGCCACATCTCGAGACTTGTTCCTTGGATGTAGAATTGAAGTCTTCTTCTCCAATAGAGGAAGTTGCTCCCATCAAAGATTGGAAGACTGGTCGAGAGTCTCCCTCCTAGGTAGTCACCCATCTTCTCCTACTTGTTGAAGTATGCTTGGAGAAGACCTGCTCTGATACTACTTGTTGGATCCTAGATGGGTGATTAGATGCTCTAGAGGGGGGGGTGAATAGAGCTGAAAGCACTTAAACAAAACTCATTAAACCTTCAAGACATTTGACAAGATATGGTTGCTAAATAGGCAATTTGAGTGCAACTAAATCATGCATAGCAAGGATAAGAGAGATTGAACATACACCAATAGACAAGCTATTTAGAGTGGTTCCACACTTCAAACTAGAAGTGTGTCAGTCCACTTGCCTAGAGAGGTCAACCTCTAGGACTTCAAACAATTGCACTCTTATATTCATTTATAAGACTTACAATACAAGACCAACAAAGGACTTACCTATCCAATACAAAAGAGTCTTCAACCTTACCAAGGACTTACCCACTTTGCAAGAGTCTTCGGCCTTCTCCAAGGACTTACCCACTCTTGCACAAGTCTTCGGCCTTGTAGGAATTACCCACTCTTCTTGGATCTTCCGCCTTTGACTTCACCTTCACTCGGAGAAGCTTTCCACCAAGGTCTTACCCACTTGAGCTTGAGTCTTCTGCCTTCTCCAAGGGCTTACCCACTCTAGCTCCAAGTCTTTAGCCTTGATCTTCACCAAGGGACTCCTTCCCTTGTTCTTCTTCACCTCTCTTGGACAAGAGAGAGAACCTTCATCTTCAATATAGCAAATGAGAGATGGGGAGGTGGTGGAAGTGAGAGCCTCACAAGATATACAAATAAAACTAGCTCTCTTACAAATCTCCTACTCACTCTAATGGATGTAGCAAGTGATTAAGCTTAGAGAGAGAGAGGAGGCTGTAGGAAGCACTCAACTATTGAATAGGAACCTCACAAAGAGTTTGCAATGAATGCTCTCAACCTTGGAATGAAGCCCAAGGGGTCCTATTTATAGCTGGGGATGCCTCTTAACCTTTGGGAACACTTGTGAACAAAAACTAGCCGTTTTGTGACTTGCAACGGATCTATTTTCACTTGTTGCAAATCCACAACGGCTAGAAACACTTTTTTGCACTTTTCCGTACAGTGCATTAAGTTGAGTTTCTATATGTGTAACTCGACCGATCAAGTAGCAGGCAAACCGATGTTCAAGGGATCGGTCGAGTTTGTTCTGAGGAAACTCGACGGACCACTTCAACAGGAAATGGCCCACTACCCAATCGGTCGAGTTCTGTGAGTGCACAACTCGACCGATGCAATCTCCAGAAAATCGACCAGGGAAACTCCACCGACCAAGTGCCTGTAATGGATTTTCGAAGTTGCATTAAAAGTTCTCTAATAATCGTTCTAAATGCTCCTGGTATTTTTCTAAGCTTAATTACAAGTCATACAATCATTACAAGTGATTTACAACATGATTCTAATGGATATACATCATATTACAAAAGTGTGCACTTGTATGACTTTGACTTGTCTTTTCTCCAATTTGAGATGCGCAAGTTAGGGCAATTGGAGTGTGTCTATACCTAATCTGAAATTACTCAAGTAGAAGCATTAGACACCAATATGTGGAATGGTTAGTCATCATCAAAACACGGGTTTAGTCAATTTAGACGTGAGTCAACATTGACCTAATTGACCTTGAGTCAACATGCATATGTTGACTCACGACGCCTACGACAAAAGAAATATGAGGTCATGTAACAGTCAGATATAATAGCTTGCCAACTACTCTCCTTTAATATCCTGGATCTGAGTACTCAACATCCTCAACCGTCTCCTTGATGTGATAATCCATGGGAGTAGATACCAGTTTAGATTCAGTCATGCTTATCTCCTATAGTAAGTCAAGCACATATTTCCTCTGAGATAGATTGACACCTACATGAGATCTAAGCACCTCAATGCCCAAAAAATATCGCAGTTTACCCAGATCCTTTGTTTGGAAGTGTCTCTGCAACCCTTCCTTCACACGAGATATGCTTGTAGAATCACTGCCAATATTCACTATGTCATCAACATATACAAAAATAATGATAGAGCCACAACAAGAGCTAGAATATAATAAAGAGTGATCAGTCATGGAGCGAGAAAAACCCATCTGGAGTACAACTTCACTGAACTTGTCAAACCAAGCTCGAGGAGACTGTTTCAGCCCATATATGGCTTTCTTTAATTTACACACCTTCTGACACTCCCCCTGAGCAACAAACCCAGGAGGTTTCTCCATATATACCTCTTCCTGTAGGTCACCATGTAGAAAGGCATTCTTAACATCAAGCTGAAATAGGGGCCAATCAAAGGTAGTAGCCAGAGAAATAATAATCCACACAGAATTTAGATGAGCTACTGGAGAAAATGTCTCAAAGAAATCAACTCCATAGGTTTGTGTGTAGCCTTTTGCTACCAATCTGGCCTTCAACCTTTCAACGGATCCATCCGGATTATGTTTGATGGTGAAAACCCATATGCAACCCACTTCTTTCTTCCCTACAGGTAAGTCACAAGATCCCATGTGCCATTATGCAAAAGAGCTGACATCTCAAGCTGCATTGCCTGTTTCCAACCACTGTCCTTCATAGCATCATAGTGATTCCTTGGTATATCAACAAAATAAATCCCAATAGCAAATGCGCGTGCCTGCTTAGATAAGTGGGACAAACAACACACATTTGTAATAGGATGTCTAATAGTACAAGAACGAATACCTTTCTGAATAGCAATAGGAAGATCAAGATCTGATTGGATGCTTCTGCAAAATTCTCATGATTAGAAGACGATGAGGAAGGCTCAGGGATTAGTGTCGCTACCTCCTCTGGATCTTGTTTGTCTCGCCTACTATAAACATATGGGTATTTCTGAATAATAGGTCTGTCAGCTGCCTGCTCATCCTAAATAAAAGTATAATATGGAATGATGGGTGGCGCTCCCTCACTCTACACAGATGGTGAAACTCTCTCACTCTGAAAAACTGGTGGCACTCCCTCTCTCAACTGCTCCCCTTACTCATAGCATTGGAGAAATATGGAGTGGTCTCATGGAAGGTAACATCCCTACACACAAACATGCAACGAAGACTAGGACAGTAACACTTATATCCTTTGCTAGTACTAGAATAACCAAGGAACAAGGTTTTAATAGACCTAGGAGAAAGTTTGTCAGCCTTAGGGTCAAAATTATGGACAAAAGAAGTGCAACCAAACACTCTAAGGGGAACAGAGAAGGGCTGATCTGTGGGTCATAACACAAAGAAAGGAGTTTGTCCTTTAAGATCAGAGGATGGTTGTGTATTTATTAAGAAGCAAGTGGTTAAAAGAGCTTCAGACTAGAATTTCTTAGGCACATTGGATTGAAACATGATCGAACGAGCAATATCAAGAAGATGGTGATTCTTCCTCTCAGCCACCCCGTTTTGTTGAGGGGTGTGAGGACAAGATGTGTGATGGATCATGCCCACAAAACTGCAAAAATCAGACATAGCCTTTTGAACATACTCTAAAGCATTATCAGATTGGAGAGTTTTTATATTGTAGTCAAACTGAACCTTTATTTCTTTATGAAAATGTTTCACAATAGATAGCACATACTCTCGATTTTTGAGAAGGTAGATCCATGTCATGTGGGAAAAATCATCCACAAAGGAAATAAAATAACGAAAACCATTATAACTCTGGTCTTTAATAGGACCCCATACATCACTGTGGACTAACTCAAAAGGACAAGATGTCCGCTTATTGACACGACTTGGGTAAGACAACCTATGATGCTTTCCCAACTGACATGACTGACACTCTAAAGATGACACTTGGGACAACTCAGGTTCCAACTTTCGTAGGCTCTCTAATGATGGATGTCCATATCTACAATGCCATAGTAAGGGGGAACCACTCAACAGGATGGATGGAGATGGAGCAGATACTGGGCGAGGCAGATTGTCACCGTGGAAAAGGTAGAGATCACCTTTCCTAGGCCCCCCATCAATCGTCCTCATACTCTTGAGATCTTGTAATACAAAATAAGAAGGCCCAAATGTTGCCATACATTTTATAGTGTCAATCAATTTTGCAACAGAAAGAAGATTAAAAGGAAACTCAGGCACAAAGTGTATAGATTTAAGATCAATCTTGGGTGTTAGAGAGATAGATCCACTAGCTAACACTCTCCTCATTGAACCATATGTTAGTGTGACATATTGGTGAGAGATATATGAGTCAATAGAGAGTGGAGCAATCTCCTCATACCAGTCATGTGCTATGACGCGCCAGAGTCAACCACCCAAGATGAAGTAGAGCCAGAAGCTATGAGAGATGTAGCCTGATTACCCAAAGTAGATGCCAGGTTTGCTGACGATGATGATGACGATCCCATACTCATGTGTTGTGTAGCCTGAATGAACCGATCATACTCCTCTTGAGTGAGAGTGATACCGGTACCAGAAGTAGTTCCCACAACAGAAGAAGAAGAGGTATCTGTAGTAGTGGCATAATGTGCTGCCCCCACAGGTGGTGCAGTAGGTCTCCCATGTTTATTCCAACACTTCTCCATTGTATGTCCCAGTTTGTCACGAAAAGTACATTTAGGATGTGTCCCACGTCCTCTACCCATACCAGGTCGCCCCCCTCTCACCGCAGCAACAACGAATGCATGAGACTCCCCAGAAGGTATAACATTACCAGGATTAGCAGAATCAAAGATAGATTTTTGTATTCTCGAATAAGCTTCCACAAAGCTCAGTAATTTATCAGAAGCCAGAATGACACTCCTGGCGGAACTGCACGCAGGATTAAGCCCAGATAAGAATTTAACAATAACCAGATCATCTCTGTCTTTGACCTATTCTGCAACTATCACTGGATGATAGTAGCTCAACTCTTGAGCAAGAGCCTAAATAGCTCCAAAGTACTCCTCTAGAGATAGGTCACCCTGTCTCTCAGCAAACAAACAGTCATAGATCATGAATTGGTGAAGAGCATTTTTCTCTTGGGAATATTGCTGCTTCACTGCGTCCCATATTTCCTTATCTATAGAATACAACATGAACCTTGCCGCAATTGTAGGTTCCATGATGTTCCACAACCAAGTCTTCACCAGACTGTCATGATGCTTCCATTCAGCATATCCTTTGTCAGTAGAGGTCAGAGAACCAGAGTCAACATGTCCCGCATTATCACGAGACTCTAGGATAGTGTGAACATCATTCATCCATAGAAGAAAGTTCTTCCCGTTGAGCTTGATGGAGGCGATAGGTGACACCTCATTCTAGATCGTAGGCATCTTGGTGTCCTCTATTGTAGAACGGGACTGTGTGACAGATTGATACACGTCACTAGGATGGCTGAGGTGACGGAGAGATACACGTCACATAAGAAATAAAGAGAAATGCGTTACTGACACATTCACAACCTCCAGACGATTTTCCTAATCACACATAGAGGAGGTGTGAGTAGGATAATAACCGAAGAGAGACTAGTCCTCTGATTTAGATTTTAGATGGTCGTCGGATCACCCGAAGATTCTCAAACAGCGATAGCAATTTCCGACGGATCGACCAGTGGCTGTGTGAAAAATGTCGGGGAAGAAAACGTTGCCCTCGGCCTTCGAGACTGAGCCTACAAAAGCAGTGGAGAGCTACCAAGGGCCCATCGTGATGGAGGGGAGGATCCACTTGATGACAACTTCACGCCCGACGATGAATCACGACTGCACATCGTGCGGCGGCTCTGCCACTATCGGTGCTGCGGTGAAGAAGATCTGGCGGAAGGAGAAGATCCGGCGGACGAGGAGGAAGAAGAAGGAAGAAGAGAGAGGGAAGGACTGCCGGTGGGGAGAGACGGAGGCCTAGAGAAGACCTTGCTTTGATACCATGTGAATGAGAGAGAAGGGAGACGAACGATGTTTGTGGCTTCTAGGTGCAACTTTTGTGAGAGGGCAATAGTCGTATGTCTTCTTTTTATATATTAGCATAAGATACATTGTGGTACAAAGGAGAAAATAATAGAAAAACAATAAAACAAATAATATAATAAAGATAGAACCAGGGGGTAGATTGTCGATTTCCACCGTTGTTCGACTGCCGATACCATCGATAGGATTGTCGATGGTATCGACAAAATGATGTTTTGTTGCTGTGATTCTGTCGATACCATCGACCTCCTATCGATAGTATTGATGGGGATGCTGACTGTTTCACACACATTATCAGTGTACAAATAATGACTATTTTAACCTCTCCATATTCTTACCAAAAATCAAAGGTGCCCCATCATCCAATTTGTTAAAATTATTCATCAATGGCCTCAAAAATCCTTCTTCTGGCCTAGGGTTCATCTTTAACCTCCTATCTTTGAGCACCATGTTATATTTTCATTTTTAGTCTTTCCTAAGCCTCCCCCATCAATAGTATTACAATGTATCCCCTTCAACATGAATACAATGTCAAAAATATTAAACTAAGACTTTAACATCACTCAATGCATAAAATTCAGACATTCTAGAAGCTTTTTTTGCATGACCTCCTCAACAGCCTTTCCCCTCCATGCACATTAAACCTTCACTAGGTTTACCTCAAATGACACTTAACTTTCACCATTTCTCTGTAAGTCTCTTTCTCTCAAATCATG